>CM040121.1:439865308-441065308 GCA_022559845.1 Amorphophallus konjac | reverse complement strand
TACTTGCATGAGACGCTACATGAAGCAAGGCAAACGAATGTATAGACTTGTGTGTGCATTTATGCAATGTACAGACATTGTGTGTGCGTGCATGCAATGTATAGACTTTGACTTATGCATGCAAGATAAGGCTGCACCGACTTCATGTCGTGTGGAGTGTAAACGATGTATAGACTTTATGCTGGACCAACAAGACAATGTATAGACTTTGTGTTGAACCAACCAGACAATGTACAGACTTGCCTGCACAGACTTGCCTGTACAGACTTGATGCATGAGCCACACCGACATAACATGTATTATGCAAAACAGCTGCATAGACTAGAGCTAGCTTTAGCTCAGGCTTGAACTAGCCCTACACATACTTTATGCGAAGACTTATGCACTGAGTATGCTGATGCAGCGCCCAAGGATTGCTCAGACCTTTGACCGTATGGACACTAGCATGTAGCGAAATATGCATTGAGTATGAAATACTGCATGGCCTAGCACACTCATGCAATCTC
The DNA here is from genome assembly GCA_022559845.1 of Amorphophallus konjac. NCBI lineage: Eukaryota > Viridiplantae > Streptophyta > Magnoliopsida > Alismatales > Araceae > Amorphophallus > Amorphophallus konjac. Next base: position 441,064,802 of record CM040121.1, on the reverse strand, counting down.
CACAGAACAATATGGTGACTCAATGTGTTGTTCTTAACAAAATTCTTAACAAAATAATATGGTGACTCATTCATGTTGCTATCATTAAAACACCACATTATCATCAAAGCACAAGGGGCACAACACCCTATTCCTATATAAAGCTACATCACCCTTCGAAGAAGGGTGCTGGTACTGGACAGAGCTGGAGAAAGCTGCCGCAAGAGCTTCCATCTTTCCTACCTAAAAAGAGAGCATCTCCAGGAGAAAGAGAGATCGTGAGAAACCCAGTTCAAGCCAAGAGAAAGATAGAATAGTCTTTGAGGGCTACCAGCCAAGAGAACTTGTTTAGTCTTTACGCTTCTTTGAAGCTACATTCTCCAGTGTTTTCTCGTTTATTGTTTTTCATTTTGATCCGAGTATTATCGCAGTGTTTTTGGGTTCCCTCTGGTGTAGAGGAAGGGAGACAGTGTCTCTGGTTTACAAGTGACAGGGGTGTCACTTGTGGGTTCCCTCCGCTCTGGAGGAAGGGAGACTGAGTCTCCGGTTGCTAGTAACGGGGTGTTGCTAGTGTTTTCCCTCCAAGTTGGAGGAAGAGAGGAGTTTGTTCCTCTGGTCAAGCTGTGAGGCAGCCGTTGTCACAGACTGGGTCTGCTTTTCTAGCCTGTGATAGTGGAATCCTCGTCCGGTGTGGACGAGGGGTGGACGTAGATTGCAGTGGGGAATCGAACAACCCAAAAACCCCTTTGTCTCCGTGTGTGATTGTTGCTTTGCCTTCTGGGAGATTTCTGATCGCTGGTTGCTGGAGGTTGCCATTACGTTGGCTTCTTTAACCCCTCATGTGCTCGATCATTTAGCCATGTATCACCGATTGCTATCTGGAACGTTTATTTCATTGTGAGCGTATGTTCCTATCGAGTGAGAAGTGTTTTGCATCTTATCTCTCGAGTCATCTAGCGTGATCTTTTGATCTCAATTTTTGAAAATAGTGGTGATCTATTCATCCCCCCCTTCTAGATCACACTCTGCATTTAGGCGGTAATCTATTAAAATAGTGGTGATCTATTAAAATAGTGTTTTTAATAGTGAAATTAAAAAATACTTTTTTTACTGTATTGGGGGTTTAGGCGGACCAGCCTTGGGGGTGAGGGTGGTCCGCCTAAACCCCCTTCCCAGGGGTTTAGGCGGACCAGCCCAAGGGGCTGGGCTGGTCCGCCCAAACCCCCCAAGGGGGGGGGGGGGTTTACACAGGTTTGACTGGGGGGTTTGACCGTGGATTTACCGTGGGTTTAACCGTGGGTTAGACTGGGGTTTAGACTTGGGTTTTGACCCGTTATAAACAGAAATTTTCTTCCGGGGGCTTCGGAAACCCTCACAAGGGGCGCTACCCCCTTGACCCCCACGACCTGACCGCTCAGGTCGATCCGCGCGACTTGACCGCGCAGGTCGATCCGCGTGCGAGGGCGCACGATGGTGGTGCATGACGCTATGGGTTGCTGGGAGTCCCGAGTTGGGCTCGGACTTGCTGTAGAGTGGCTGGAGCATACGTACCCACCAGGTGCTCGGGGAAATTCCCGACACGCATGCGCGGGCCGTATACGGGTGCTGTGAGCTCCTGAAGCTTGTGGTTGGCCCCAGGTGGGTCTTCCTTTGACTTCAGAGGGATAGAGGGAGGTGACTCGGGGGTAGACCCTGGCCTCGTTGCTGGGTGCCAGATAGCGTGGCTAGTAGTCAGGACTCCCATGGTTCGGCTCGGGTTGTTGTGTTGAATGCGGGTAAACCTGCAAACTAAGTGATCGGGGGTGGGCCCGATCGATTGCTGATGTTGCCACGGGTCGCGGCTAGCTGGTTAGGACCCTTGGTTGGGCCCGGTGACTGCGGCGTTGACATGACGATGCCGTTTATCTAGTGGTCGGGGTGACCCTCGCTCCTTGGCGAAGAGTCGCATGATGCGGCAGACTGTTCTGAGTCCCGTGTTAACCTGGTTATTGAAGCATCGGCGGTGTGATACCATATGCAGGGTGTCCGGAGGTGATCTTCACAGAGTGTCGTAAGATACGACAGGTTGTCCCGAATCCCGAAGCTGACCCGGTTGTCCGGAAACTGGGTGGCATAGTGCCATTTGCTCGAGTTCGATCCCCGGTCGTTATGTTGGGCCGCTTGACCTGGCGAAGTGTCTCAATTTCTGAGCCCAACTCGACTGGTATAGCAGCTTTGGCAATATGCCATTTTGCTCTATTTAGCCCTATGCTTAATCCTCGATTAATTCGAGAAAATAAGCCGGTGCCAACATAGATATAAAACAATAAGATCTGAAAATAGAAAATTGAAAAAGAAACTTGATAAGTCTTCATGTGAAAAATGCACTGAGCTTGAAAGATTAATTGAGTCTCACATGTTTGATGTTGAACAACACAAAGAGATAATTCAAATATTAGATCTGAAAATAAATCCTTACTGGCCAAAATTTCAGAACTTCAACAAACAGATAAAGACAATGAGAAGCTAAAAGAGTTGAATACTGCCATATCTGAAAAACTGCTCCTTCTTGAAAATTGGAAAGCTACTCTGAATGTTGACAAGTCTGAAAAGTTGAAGGAACTAAGAGAGGAAATAGAAAGTTTTAAGAACATGAATGACAAAACTGTTGAATTGGAAGAGGAGTTGAGAAATCTGAAGAATGATCTGTCTAAGTCCGTCGACTCAAATGAAACCATGAATGAAAACTCTGATAAAAAATTGAGTTTTCAAAAGAACGAACTTGAACACACCTCTATGATCGGAAACCCATTTGAAAAACTCCAAAACGAAAATAGTGCTCTGTTAATTCAAATTTCCTTACTTGAAGGCAGATTGAAAAGTCTTGAAAAGGTTGAGAAAGGAAAATATGTGATCATTGATAATTGTGACAATTTGCATGCTCTTGAACGAGAAATTGAAAGTCACAAAATTGTTAATGCTTTATTGAATGATAAAACTTCGTCATGTGAAGAAGAGATTGCTAATTCTGAATTGCATATCTTTAATCTGGAAAATGAAATCAAGAGCTTAAATGAGTCATTGTCCTTGTGTGATAAATAAAAACAAAAATAGAAAAATGTCGTTGATTGTTCTTGTGTGCATGTAAAACCTCCAACTATGAAATATGATCATGCATCCAGAAGAAGAATGAACCCGTTTCATGCTTTTACTATGGCAAATTTGGACATGAAATGTATGATTGCTTTTTGATGAAAAATGATGATGAATGGTCTGTTAAAAAAAAATTTCATGTCATTACTGCGGTGAAGTTGGACACATGATGAATAATTGTTCTTTATTAAAAAATGATGAAAAGTGGTCCATGAAAATAAAATCTTCTCACTGCTTTTTTTGTAGCCAAAATGGTCATTCTATGGATGATTGTGTCACAGTGAAATATGATGATGATTGGTGTTCTAGGAGATATAAGAATACATCTCCTCATGCTAGAACTAACCTCTCGGGACCCAAGATGGTTTGGGTACTCAAATCTCCAAAATGAGAATTTATTTTACAGGGGCATCTTGAGGCCAAGGAAAGTCAATAAATAAAGGACTCTCAAGGCGATAAACAAAAATGGTTTGTTTTGAAATTTATTTTGCTTAAGTTCATTTTGAAAGATCTACAAAGGTAAAAATTGAGTTTGGAGCTGTTTCATGTTTTGTGAATAAATCTAGCTTTTCAATGCTTTACTCTGTACACAAAGTCTCTTACATCTTCGTTCACTCTTTGTGAATAACAATTGCATGTTTACATAGTTTACACATATCATACACATCCTTGCATGCTTGTAAATAGGGATAATCTTCGATCATCTGTCCATTTACATGCGTATACTTGCATACATAGAAAACACATGCACATATCCTTGCATACTTGCGAATAGAAATAATTTCTCATCAACTTTGCATTCACGTGCATATAATTGTGCATATCTTCTATTTTTATGTGCTTGAATGTCATGATTCTTCGGTATATAAAATGACGTTTGTGGAAGAGTGGATTACGTCCACTTGGAAACACTCCCTATGCGTGAGTAGGGTCTTCGGACCTCCACCTCTGCCATGTACCGGAAGTCACTTTGCTTGAACATATTGAAATATCCATGCTTGATTGCATGTATATATATATTTCTAGAAAACCATTTCTTGAAAACCTTCTATGACCTCATCTCCTTGCTAGATAAAATATAGTGATTCTGATCTTTTATGAACCATGACATATACAAAGGAGGAGGATTTGCTTCTAATTGTGCATACATTTAGGGGGAGTCATGACTATGTCTAGGCAAATTCTCTTTCTACATACAAAGCAATTGCCCATTCCTTGTTCAAAAATTAATGCATATGACTTTGATTGATAAGGATTTCAGAAAATGCTTTTAACACTTCAAGGGAAACAAATTTCTATATGGAAATTAAAAGAATCGTGAGGAAAAAGCAGCCTACCCCACAAGCTTCAATAAGTGGAATGTCTAACTAAGTAGTCGGGAATCCCCATTGAAATAAATGAGGAAACTTACGTCAAAAGGTGAAACAAAAATCCACAGTGCATGATGAATCCTAGTAGCCGAAAAATCCATTGAGACACATGAGGTGACTGTTAGGATCAGTGCGGAGGATTCAGAGGGGGGGTGAATGAATCCCACCCTTAAAAACTTTTCGGCTCAATAATAAAACTAGAACTCTAACAAAGCAAGACAACCAATCTGAAGAACAGGTAGAATATCCTTTTAAACCAAAGATCAAATACGTAACCTGCGCCCAAATAAACAACTAGCGGAAGCAACACAGATATAAACGAGAATGCAATGTAACCTGTGAAGTAGATAGGAGATATGGAGCAACCAACCACTGCACAGAGATTTTTAGGTGGTTCGGTCCACGGACCTACATCCACCCCACACTCAAACCGAGTGTGGCTTCACTAACAGCTGGGCAACACAGCTTGCCAACAGACGCTGATACACAGCTTACCCAGGGGAACAACCTCCCCTCTTCCTCCTACACGGAGGGAACCTCTAGCAACCCACGGTCACTAGAAACCAGAGACTCATGTCTCTCTTCCTCTATACCAAGAGGGAACCCCACTAGTAGCACCCCGCTACCAGTGAACCAGCCAGTAGCACTCTGCTACCAGCAATCCACCAGAGGCCTAGCCTCTCTTCCTCCTAGCCCGGAGGGAACCCACAAGCAGCCCCCCTACTGCTTGCAAACCGGAGATCAGATCTCCCTTCTCCTGACCCACCAGGAGGAACCCGACCTCAGTCCAGAGGATCGGAAGAACAATAGCAATAGGAGTATCAAAAAAAAATAAGAAACATGAAAAGCACAGCAACGAAAGCTGGAAATGAACCACAATAGTCGTTCTGGATTTGATCCACGAACAGACTGAACAGGTCTTCAATAGACTTCTCTCCTCTTCTTCTTTTCTTCCTCTTCTTTCTTCTTCTCAGCTCACGCACTCTTTCTGTTCTGTTCCTTCTCTCACTGTCCCGATCAGCCCCTTTCTTTTTTTTTCTCCTTTTCGGCTACTCCTCTCTCTTGCTCGATGGCTTCTCTTTATACCCGCAGCGGCTAGGGCATGTGTCTTCCACAGTTCCTGCCCAATACTTGGCCCACGTGTCAGCAACTAGAGTCAGGTGGCGTCAACTCACTTGCTCTAAAGGGTTGACGTAGCCTTCAAGGACATTCTACAGCAAATCTCAAGTCTGCTGCGTTGACTCCATCAGCCTGCTGCGTTGACGCATCGGTGATCTAGTGATCAAGTCTTCAACAGATAGACGTGCTGCGTCGACGCTCTGCATTTTATTACATGTGTAATATATTGCATCTTCAGCGTTTATAAACAATTTCTGAGTTCATTATCAATACAAATATTAAATTCCACTGCACACATTGGTTTCTTTACTTTTGAGCGATAAGGTTCGAGAGATGATAAGGTCCTGGTTTTATTAAAATGTTCAGCTTTTGTTCCATACATAGTGCATTATTGGGTTCAAAAGTTCTTAAATTCAAATATCATAAGAATTATAGATCTCCTATCATTAGCATATCATAGAGCTATTCAGAACATATCTCATACTCAACAAGAATTATCACTTTAACTCCCCCTGAATTTAAGACATCATCTACATATCTCAGTGCTCTAGAGTTCTTCCCTCATACTAAGATGTCAAGGAGGCTTTATTGTGGGATAAGAACGGAAGGGACGGAATTGATGGACAAAACAAGTTGATGTGAGATAGGGAAGTTTCCAAAAGAAAGATATAACAGAGAGATTTTACCATGGCATAGCTGTTGACTCAGTTCTAGCTCACAAACCAATCCAGTTTCCAAATTATATTCCTCAGTGCGTTAACTCAACCTCAGTACTGCGTCAACTCATCCAACTAGACAGCACAAACATTTGCTCAAATTCAGAAACTCATTGCCCACAGCGTTAACTCAGTTTCATCATTGCATCAACTCACTCAACCAGAGGCACTTCACATCAGGTTCTCAAAGAATAAGCTGTCTGGTGCGTTAACTCTATTTCCACACTGCGTTAACTCACTTATCCAACCAGCAGTAACAACTATGTACTTTATTTAGCATTTTGTCACCAAGAAATTAATCTTAAGCTAACTCCCCCTCAGACCATGTATGAATGAAATTATAACAGCCAATAAAATGAGTATCAAGCTGAAACTGTATTCATGATGAGATGATTGAAGGAAAGATAGACACAACAAGCAAGGATGACTAAGCTCCCCCTGAGAACATGCAATGTTTGCCATGAAAACTAAACATATGAATTTGTGATTTATGCACATTCAGAATGAGGAAAATTCAGAAACATCAATTCAGACAATGCAGATGAAGAGTGAATAAGAAAAAACATTTAACATGCTATGCAGTAACACTAAAATCAGGAAGTGCAAGAAATTTACCTGAAAAGTTCGGGAAGGGGTTTTTCTTCTTGAGTGCCTTGGTTTATTACCCCTCTTTATTCTTCAGCTTCCAAGGCACACCTGCAAGTTAGCAAGCTATCTTGCACAAATAGGCACCCAAGAAATCTTGGGTCCTGAATTAGCAGTGACATTCCTAGCAGATTTTCTAAACAATCTCCTAGCAGCATGGTCATCAGATTTCATCAGGTAGTAATTATTCATTGAATGACCAATTGTACCACAATAATGGCAAGATGCAGCAGGTTTCAGATTGGATTTATGCACATTCTTATTAACATGATTTTTATGTGCATATGTATGAAAATTTCTGTTTACAGAATTAAAGTTCTGTTTACCAAAACCAGCATTGCTTTGGTATCCTGTCAGCCAACAGGTTGTAGCCCTGTGACCCGGCTTTCCACAGTTAAAACAATGAGACGAATTTATTCTTTTAAAATTCTCATGAACAGCATGTCTATTTGCAGGGATTTTAGCATGTTTAAAATTCTCTTTTCTACCCTGAGCATGCCAACAGTCCTTGACTGTGTGGCCATGCTTTCCACAGTGAGAGCATTTGAGAGAATTTCTTTCAAAAGTACCTGACCAGCATTCAGAGGTCTTGTGACCAATTTTATTGCAGTTAAAATAGATGATGTGCTGGTTCATTGAAATAGACTTGTTTCTATCAAAAACATGTTGGTTTGCAGGGAATTTAGCATGATATGAATAGAAGGTTTTCTTACCACTAGCAAACCAGCACTGAGCAATTGAGTGTCCTAATTTGCCACAATTAGAACATGTGACACTCCTTTTCTGAGATGAAAGATTTTTAACATGATATTTCCTAGCACTCAGATCATCATTTTCCATCAATCTACATTCATGCATCAAATGACCAGGTTTATGACAGTAATGGCATGAGGTTTTCTTTTTAGATACATGTGAGTTTGTGTGAAGACTGTGATCAGCATGCACTGATGGACCCTTTTTATTCACTTTCTGTTTTCCAATCATTTTCTGATTTTTATCTAGTTTTTCTATTTTCTTAGCCTTATACTGAGGTGGAGATGATGAAGTAGAAGGTTTTTCCTGTTCAGAAGATTTAACAAAAATGGTTTTCAAATTGGATCCATCGACCTTCCTCATGATTGGACTGTAGCCCAGTCCGTCTTTCTTAAAATTAGAGCTAGAAACAGAAGATGTCTGAATTTTGTTTTCTATGTTCTTTTTATTTATAGGGTTATAGCCTAACCCCTCCTTCTGAAAGTTGACCTTTGTTCCCAGCAATTTGTTCAGATTATCCTGCCCATTAACAAATTTAGACAGGGAACTCTTCAAATCTAGAATTTCATTTTCTAAAGCGGTGATTTGTAACTCATAGCTGGCAATTTCTTACTCACTGCAATTCACACATTCAGTTAACACCTTGTTAGCAGTTTTGTATTTTTTAATTTCTTGTTCCAGATTGCTCAATTTTTCAGGAACTTCAACACTAACTGTTTTTCCTTTTTCTAAGGTTAGAAGTCTCTCTCACATAGTGGAGTTCAGCATTTTTAACTTCTCATTTTCTTCCTTAAGTTTGTCATTCTGAACCATTTCATTTATTAGAAGTTGATCTTCTGAATTGACTTCTTGCTTTCCTCTGTTTTCAAATTCCTTAAAGTCTTTTTGCTGTTTTTCAAGATCTTTCTGTAATTCTACGTTTACAGATTTTATGGCATTACATTTCTCAGTCAGCAACGTGTTCTCCTTTTTGAGTTTCTCTAACCTTCCTTCATTTTCTTTAACAAATTGTTTTAGAGAGTCATTTTTAGATTTTCGCTTGCTTAATTCTGAGCTAACACATTCAAATTCCTTCATCAATTTTTCATACTGATTTTTTTGCGTGTGAATATCAGATATGCAGGAATTATGAAATTGCTTCATCTTAGAACAATTTTTACATGGAGAACTTGAACTAACTAACCCAGTACCCTTCTTCAATTTTTTATACTTTTTCCTTAACAGTTCATGAGATTCAAGCAGCTCAGAATATGCATTTTCCCAATCATCTAAATCATAGTTTTCAAAGGGATTTACCTGATCATCATTGTCCTCTTCATCACTTTGATTGTTGCTGTGATCAGTCCCATTGGCCATCATGCAGGCGTCCTCCTTTGACTGGAAGGCTATCTTCAGTTTCTCCAGGATTTCGGTGGCTGACCTGTAATGATAAAAACACGAGTGTAAGGCCTTGTCAGTGGCAGCCTTCATAATTTCCATAGCCTTCATGTTTTGATCACACATGTATCTATCACTGTCAGTCCATTTGGACGTTTTCTTTGGCAGTATGTGTGGACCATACGAAATCAACTTCCACAAATCCGGATCAAGTTGTTTAACATAGATACGTAGACCTCTAAGCCACAACTTAAATCCATAACCACTAAAGATCGGTGGATGCTTCATTGAATCAATTCAGGAGTAAAACCAAGCAATAAGACCCGATCAGAAATGCACCTATTAGACCAGCAGGATCCCCTACAGATCGTTGAATCTGGAGAAATAGGGAACCGCTCTGATACCAATTGTTAGGATCGGTGCGGAGGATTTAGAGGGGGGGTGAATGAATCCCACCCTTAAAAACTTTTCGACTCAATAATAAAACTAGAACTCTAACAAAGCAAGACAACCAATCTGAAGAACAGGTAGAATATCCTTTTAAACCAAAGATCAAATACGTAACCTGCGCCCAAATAAACAACTAGCGGAAGCAGCACAGATATAAACGAGAATGCAATGTAACCTGTGAAGTAGATAGGAGATATGGAGCAACCAACCACTGCACAGAGATTTTTAGGTGGTTCGGTCCACGGACCTACATCCACCCCACACTCAAACCGAGTGTGGCTTCACTAACCGCTGGGCAACACAGCTTGCCAACAGACGCTGATACACAGCTTACCCAGGGGAACAACCTCCCCTCTTCCTCCTACACGGAGGGAACCTCTAGCAACCCACGGTCACTAGAAACCAGAGACTCATGTCTCTCTTCCTCTATACCAAGAGGGAACCCCACTAGTAGCAGCCCCGCTACCAGTGAACCAGCCAGTAGCACTCTGCTACCAGCAATCCACCAAAGTCCTAGCCTCTCTTCCTCCTAGCCCGGAGGGAACCCACAAGCAGCCCCCCTGCTGCTTGCAAACCGGAGATCAGATCTCCCTTCTCCTGACCCACCAAGAGTAACCCGACCTCAGTCCAGAGGATCGGAAGAACAATAGCAATAGGAGTATCAAAAAAAATAAGAAACATGAAAAGCACAGCAACGAAAGCTGGAAATGAACCACAATAGTCGTTCTGGATTTGATCCACGAACATACTGAACAGGTCTTCAATAGACTTCTCTCCTCTTCTTCTTTTCTTCCTCTTCTTTCTTCTTCTCAGCTCACGCACTCTTTCTGTTCTGTTCCTTCTCTCACTGTCCCGATCAGCCCCTTTCTTTTTTTTCCTCCTTTTTGGCTACTCCTCTCTCTTGCTCGATGGCTTCTCTTTATACCCGCAGCGGCTAGGGCGTGTGTCTTCCATATTTCCTGCCCAATACTTGGCCCACGTGTCAGCAACTAGAGTCAGGTGGCATCAACTCACTTGCTCCAAAGGGTTGACGCAGCCTTCAAGGACATTCTACAGCAAATCTCAAGTCTGCTGCGTTGACTCCATCAGCCTGCTGCGTTGATGCATCGGTGATCTAGTGATCAAGTCTTCAACAGATAGACGTGCTGCGTCGACGCTCTCAGCATGCTGCGTTGACGCATTGGTGTTCCAGCATCTGAACTTAGATGGCTTCAGCCCTCTCACGTTTCGTGTGGAGTGCATTGACGCATTGTGCAACTGTGTCCACCCTCTGGTCACCTTGTCGATCCATCAACCTGCTGCGTCGACGCCACTTGATGAATGCGTTGACGCACCAGAGTAATCCAGTAAGCCATTGGCTCTTCCTTTGTAACTACTGCGTCGACGCTTCCAACCCGTGGCGTTGACACATTGATGCGTTCCAGTGAGCAGTTCTTTGCTTCGTGGAGTTAACATTGTGGATATCAGTGAAGGCTTCTTCAACTGATGCATGGACGTTTTAAGCTCCCAGCGTCGACCCTGTTCCTTTCTAGCAACAAGAATGAAATCAAGTGAAAGTATTATTGAATGAAAATTTAATTCATCACTGAATTGAACACATCATTCATATCTCATGGTTGTCATCATCAAAACCAGGGGCACAACAATCTCCCCCTTTTTAATTATGGCAACTATGAGGTGAATGCCATTAATGCCATTGCATCTAAACAACCATGGTTATTCAAATCAAGCAAGGAGCTTTAGATTAACATGAAATCTATTCATTGACTGAATCGAGCATTAATTTTGTCGTCCATTCAAGTTTAAGACTTTACATCATTGAACCAGACAAAAAGAAGAAAACATATAGTTAGTCAACAGGATTGATGCAGATGCAATGAACTCTAGTTTAGATTCCAGCTTGACTTCATAATTCTCCTCCCCCTTTGACATCATTAGGAAGGGGGGTAGATGTGGGAGAGCTATGGAAAGTAACGATTGTATTTTCTAGCAGAAGAAGGTGTTTGTTGCAGACGAGAGGATTGCCTTTGAGGTGGCTGATGAGACTGCTATCCTGAGGCAGATTCATCTCTGGCCAGTATATTCCTGATATCCTGAGAGATTTCGCCCAGCTGGTGACTTAGAGTGGTGCGTACACTATCAATGGCAGAAGAGAGATCAGCTATGACAGATTCCTTATTGTGAAACTTGTCTCCAAGTGACTGAATTGCTGCAGTCACTTTGTCAATCTTTTCTAACACAACTTTGAGGCATTGGGGAAGTGCATTGACAGGACTCTTGATGGTTTCAACTACTATCCTCACATCATAGCACAGATCAGTAATCTTGGCAAAGGATGAAAAAGTTGTAGCTTGTTGGCTGTGCATCTCTTGCACCAAAGTGGCTAGTTTGTCAAGGAGAGATGATATGTGCTGAAAGACGAACCTTGTAGCTTGGTCAGATAGCATCTTGGAGAGTAAAAATTTCTGCCACTCGGATAAGACAGAAACTTCAAATTGTACAATCCGAGCTGTCAGTTTGTTGAGATGATAGTTTGTAAACTCCATTAATTTGTCCATCTTTGCATCCTGACGCTGCAGCATCATAGACATGTGAGCGAACATCTCTTCAACAGTGGCTGGTGGTGGACCTGCATCAGAAGTTGGAAAAGGTCTCCTATAAACATCAATGGTTCCAGTTATAAGGGGTTCCATTGTAGGTGCAGAACCACTGGGTTCCCCAGTTTCCAACTGAGGGCTAGATGAACTAGCAAATGTGTCCTCAACCTCTGGTCTTTCTTCTCTCACATCTGATGGAATCTGTATCTCCGTCCTGTTCACTTGACTTTCATCCATAGTGGTTATTCTTGATGCCTGACCTGTTTCTGATGGAGCTGTCTTCTGACTGGGAAGAATTCTAACTGGCTTACCATCAATGTCTTTAAATCCCATGAACTTCTGAATGTAAGTAAGGGTGTAAACATTCCCTTGAGGAATGATTATTTTCTTCTCAGAACCAAAGTCGACACCCACTTTTCTAAAAATGGCAGTTAATGGAGCAGCAAAAGGAAGTGTTCTGGACTGTGTCAGACAAGACCCCATAGTTTGAATCACTACATCAGGTAGGGAAATCTGTATTCTCTTCAACATACAGTAAAGTAGAAACCTTTGCATCTCAGTCACCCTTTCTCTACCACTGCTCTGTGGTGTGATCATTGAAGTGCAAATGTGGTAGAGCAGTCTATTCAATGGAGGGAATTGATTGGCTTTGAGACTGGCTAGATAGGTTTCCCTGACATCAGAATGATCACTGGGTTTGTCAGTCAGGAGCGCAAAAGCATCGTGCTCATCGTACTCAAAATCATGCAGTTGAACTCCATTTTTGGGGATTTTCCAGGCTCGGGCAAACAGCTTATTTGTTAGTTCGAAACAGACATTCTTGACAGATGATGTAAGTTTTGGAACTTGTGGTTCATATTTCAAATTTTTGTAGAACTCTCTGACCAGGGTACGATAATAGGCCTTATGGTTTGTGACAAACGACCACCAGCCCTGATAGTCTAAGGTCGGAAACAGTTCCGGAAAAACTGCAAGCATCTCATGGTCGGTAGCATCAACATACCGGGAGATGAGAACTTTCAGAGGTTCTTCTACTGTGACTAGAAGAGATCTGTCCGCACCTTTCTGACCTGTTGTAGAGCCTGAAGATGAACCCTTCTTTTCTTTCCTGACATCAGATGCCTTCTGCTTTTTGGTTGGCGAACTAGGATTGCGGGGACGCGTCTCCTTCCTCTTCCCTTTATCATGATCAACTATGGAGCTGGGCTCCATTATGCCTTCGGCTGATGCTGAACGTCTGGGTGGTTCCTCTGCCCTCTTCTTCCCCTTTGTAGTGGATGTCGGAGGAGCCATGGCAGCGAGGTGAATGGAACAGGGAAAAAGCTGTGAGAGTTTTGGAGAACACGGAAGGTGGAACGACCAAGGGTTTTTGAAAGGAGTGGAGACGAGCAGTGGTCAAGCTACGCTTTTAAAGAAGCTACGAAGACCCTTTTAGTGAACGGTTCTACCGGTTCAAGTCGGTGAACCGGATTGTGAGGAAGGTTGTATTAGAAGTAATGCGTGGACGCCAAGGGACATTGCGTCTACGCAGTGAGGCAGATATGAACAGAAGAAACAAGATAAGTAGCCAGAAGGACATCCGTTCAAGAAATTTTCTTAAGATACTAAGATAATGAGTTGACATGCTTATATTCAAAAATTTAAGAGTTGCAGATCAAGTTCCCATGACAGAGATGTATGTAAATAGGCTCCAATTCATTTAATGATAAAGAGAGGAAATAATCTTAAAACATCAAATTAAAAACCATGAACCACTAAAGCCACCTGTCTGGAGAAAAAGTGGAACTCTTTTCACACTAGAACCATTTTCATATCTGTCCCTTATATCTGTCAATTTTAAGAAGCCTTTCAGAGAGAGAGAAATTTAACTGGCATTGATGATAGACTCAGTTGAATAAGGAGCTTCAGATCAAACATACTCACAGGTTTTGATTATTTTCACATTTTCAGCATTTTCAACTTATTTTTACGTTTTCATTTGCAGTCAAGTATAGCTAGCCTTTTGACATGAGTACACATGTTTATCAGACACCCGAGTCCCCGATTACTCAGCATAGCAAACAATTCTGCATATACGAACTAGAGTTGGCAACTGATGTCATGACATGCCTATCAACACTTCATAGGTGCATGAAGGTAGTTTCTCAGTTAATAGTTACCATTGCTCTGGAATAATTTATTTTTCACTTGAAGAGAGAGATAGTAGTGCACCTCATGACTTGCTCTTCAGCACTTCTTTGGTGCATAGGGCTAGTTTCTCAGTGAATAACTACCATTGCTCTGCATTTTATTACATGTGTAATATATTGCATCTTCAGCGTTTATAAACAATTTCTGAGTTCATTATCAATACAAATATTAAATTCCACTGCACACATTGGTTTCTTTACTTTTGAGCGATAAGGTTCGAGAGATGATAAGGTCCTGGTTTTATTAAAATGTTCAGCTTTTGTTCCATACATAGTGCATTATTGGGTTCAAAAGTTCTTAAATTCAAATATCATAAGAATTATAGATCTCCTATCATTAGCATATCATAGAGCTATTCAGAACATATCTCATACTCAACAAGAATTATCACTTTAACTCCCCCTGAATTTAAGACATCATCTACATATCTCAGTGCTCTAGAGTTCTTCCCTCATACTACGATGTCAAGGAGGCTTTATTGTGGGATAAGAACGGAAGGGACGGAATTGATGGACAAAACAAGTTGATGTGAGATAGGGAAGTTTCCAAAAGAAAGATATAACAGAGAGATTTTACCATGGCATAGCTGTTGACTCAGTTCTAGCTCACAAACCAATCCAGTTTCCAAATTATATTCCTCAGTGCGTTAACTCAACCTCAGTACTGCGTCAACTCATCCAACTAGACAGCACAAACATTTGCTCAAATTCAGAAACCCATTGCCCACAACGTTAACTCAGTTTCATCATTGAGTCAACTCACTCAACCAGAGGCACTTCACATCAGGTTCTCAAAGAATAAGCTGTCTGGTGCGTTAACTCTATTTCCACACTGCGTTAACTCACTTATCCAACCAGCAGTAACAACTATGTACTTTATTCAGCATTTTGTCACCAAGAAATTAATCTTAAGCTAACTCCCCCTCAGACCATGTATGAATGAAATTATAACAGCCAATAAAATGAGTATCAAGCTGAAACTGTATTCATGATGAGATGATTGAAGGAAAGATAGACACAACAAGCAAGGATGACTAAGCTCCCCCTGAGAACATGCAATGTTTGCCATGAAAACTAAACATATGAATTTGTGATTTATGCACATTCAGAATGAGGAAAATTTAGAAACATCAATTCAGACAATGCAGATGAAGAGTGAATAAGAAAAAACATTTAACATGCTATGCAGTAACACTAAAATCAGGAAGTGCAAGAAATTTACCTGAAAAGTTTGGGAAGGGGTTTTTCTTCTTGAGTGCCTTGGTTTATTATCCCTCTTTATTCTTCAGCTTCCAAGGCACACCTGCAGGTTAGCAAGCTATCTTGCACAAATAGGCACCCAAGAAATCTTGGGTCCTGAATTAGCAGTGACATTCCTAGCAGATTTTCTAAACAATCTCCTAGCAGCATGGTCATCAGATTTCATCAGGTAGTAATTATTCATTGAATGACCAATTGTACCACAATAATGGCAAGATGCAGCAGGTTTCAGATTGGATTTATGCACATTCTTATTAACATGATTTTTATGTGCATATGTATGAAAATTTCTGTTTACAGAATTAAAGTTCTGTTTACCAAAACCAGCATTGCTTTGGTATCCTGCCAGCCAACAGGTTGTAGCCTTGTGACCCGACTTTCCACAGTTAAAACAATGAGACGAATTTATTCTTTTAAAATTCTCATGAACAACATGTCTATTTGCAGTGATTTTAGCATGTTTAAAATTCTCTTTTCTACCCTGAGCATGCCAACAGTCCTTGACTGTGTGGCCATGCTTTCCACAATGAGAGCATTTGAGAGAATTTCTTTCAAAAGTACCTGACCAGCATTCAGAGGTCTTGTGACCAATTTTATTGCAGTTAAAATAGATGATGTGCTGGTTCATTGAAATAGACTTGTTTCTATCAAAAACATGTTGGTTTGCAGGGAATTTAGCATGATATGAATAGAAGGTTTTCTTACCACTAGCAAACCAGCACTGAGCAATTGAGTGTCCTAATTTGCCACAATTAGAACATGTGACACTCCTTTTCTGAGATGAAAGATTTTTAACATGATATTTCCTAGCACTCAGATCATCCTTTTCCATCAATCTACATTCACGCATCAAATGACCAGGTTTATGACAGTAATGGCATGAGGTTTTCTTTTTAGATACATGTGAGTTTGTGTGAAGACTGTGATCAGCATGCACTGATGGACCCTTTTTATTCACTTTCTGTTTTCCAATCATTTTCTGATTTTTATCTAGTTTTTCTATTTTCTTAGCCTTATACTGAGGTGGAGATGATGAAGTAGAAGGTTTTTCCTGTTCAGAAGATTTAACAAAAACGGTTTTCAAATTGGATCCATCGACCTTCCTCATGATTGGACTGTAGCCCAGTCCGTCTTTCTTAAAATTAGAGCTAGAAACAGAAGATGTCTGAATTTTGTTTTCAATGTTCTTTTTATTTATAGGGTTATAGCCTAACCCCTCCTTCTGAAAGTTGACCTTTGTTCCCAGCAATTTGTTCAGATTATCCTGCCCATTAACAAATTTAGACAGGGAACTCTTCAAATCTAAAATTTCATTTTCTAAAGAGGTGATTTATAACTCATAGCTGGCAATTTCTTACTCACTGCAATTCACACATTCAGTTAACACCTTGTTAGCAGTTTTGTAATTTTTAATTTCTTGTTCCAGATTGCTCAATTTTTCAGGAACTTCAACACTAACTGTTTTTCCTTTTTCTAAGGTTAGAAGTCTCTCTCACATAGTGGAGTTCAGCATTTTTAACTTCTCATTTTCTTCCTTAAGTTCGTCATTCTGAACCAATTCATTTATTAGAAGTTGATCTTCTGAATTGACTTCTTGCTTTCCTCTGTTTTCAAATTCCTTAAAGTCTTTTTGCTGTTTTTCAAGATCTTTCTGTAATTCTACGTTTACAGATTTTATGGCATTACATTTCTCAGTCAGCAACGTGTTCTCCTTTTTGAGTTTCTCTAACCTTCCTTCATTTTCTTTAACAGATTGTTTTAGAGAGTCATTTTTAGATTTTCGCTTGCTTAATTCTGAGCTAACACATTCAAATTCCTTCATCAATTTTTCATACTGATTTTTTTGCGTGTGAATATCAGATATGCAGGAATTATGAAATTGCTTCATCTTAGAACAATTTTTACATGGAGAACTTGAACTAACTAACCCAGTACCCTTCTTCAATTTTTTATACTTTTTCCTTAACAGTTCATGAGACTCAAGCAGCTCAGAATATGCATTTTCCCAATCATCTAAATCATAGTTTTCAAAGGGATTTACCTGATCATCATTGTCCTCTTCATCACTTTGATTGTTGCTGTGATCAGTCCCATTGGCCATCATGCAGGCGTCCTCCTTTGACTGGAAGGCTATCTTCAGTTTGTCCAGGATTTTGGTGGCTGACCTGTAATGATAAAAACACGAGTGTAAGGCCTTGTCAGTGGCAGCCTTCATAATTTCCATAGCCTTCATGTTTTGATCACACATGTATCTATCACTGTCAGTCCATTTGGACGTTTTCTTTGGCAGTATGTGTGGACCATGCGAAATCAACTTCCACAAATCCGGATCAAGTTGTTTAACATAGATACGTAGACCTCTAAGCCACAACTTAAATCCATAACCACTAAAGATCGGTGGATGCTTCATTGAATCAATTCAGGAGTAAAACCAAGCAATAAGACCCGATCAGAAATGCACCTATTAGACCAGCAGGATCCCCTACAGATCGTTGAATCTGGAGAAATAGGGAACCGCTCTAATACCAATTGTTAGGATCGGTGCGGAGGATTTAGACGGGGGGTGAATGAATTCCACCCTTAAAAACTTTTCGGCTCAATAATAAAACTAGAACTCTAACAAAGCAAGACAACCAATCTGAAGAACAGGTAGAATATCCTTTTAAACCAAAGATCAAATACGTAACCTGCACCCAAATAAACAACTAGCGGAAGCATCACAGATATAAACGAGAATGCAATGTAACCTGTGAAGTAGATAGGAGATATGGAGCAACCAACCACTGCACAAAGATTTTTAGGTGGTTCGGTCCACGGACCTACATCCACCCCACACTCAAACCGAGTGTGGCTTCACTAACAGCTGGGAAACAGCTTGCCAACAGACGCTGATACACAGCTTACCCAGGGGAACAACCTCCCCTCTTCCTCCTACACGGAGGGAAACTCTAGCAACCCACGGTCACTAGAAACCAGAGACTCATGTCTCTCTTCCTCTATACCAAGAGGGAACCCCACTAGTAGCAGCCCCGCTACCAGTGAACCAGCCAGTAGCACTCTGCTACCAGCAATCCACCAGAGGCCTAGCCTCTCTTCCTCCTAGCCCGGAGGGAACCCACAAGCAGCCCCCCTGCTGCTTGCAAACCGGAGATCAGATCTCCCTTCTCCTGACCCACCAGGAGGAACCCGACCTCAGTCCAGAGGATCGGAAGAACAATAGCAATAGGAGTATCAAAAAAAAATAAGAAACATGAAAAGCACAGCAACGAAAGCTGGAAATGAACCACAATAGTCGTTCTGGATTTGATCCACGAACAGACTGAACAGGTCTTCAATAGACTTCTCTCCTCTTCTTCTTTTCTTCCTCTTCTTTCTTCTTCTCAGCTCACGCACTCTTTCTGTTCTGTTCCTTCTCTCACTGTCCCGATCACCCCCTTTCTTTTTTTTTCTCCTTTTTGGCTACTCCTCTCTCTTGCTCGATGGCTTCTCTTTATACCCGCAGCGGCTAGGGCGTGTGTCTTCCACATTTCCTGCCCAATACTTGGCCCACGTGTCAGCAACTAGAGTCAGGTGGCGTCAACTCACTTGCTCCAAAGGGTTGACGCAGCCTTCAAGGATATTGTACAGCAAATCTCAAGTCTGCTGCGTTGACTCCATCAGCCTACTGCGTTGATGCATCGGTGATCTAGTGATCAAGTCTTCAACAGATAGACGTGCTGCGTCGACGCTCTCAGCATGCTGCGTTGATGCATTGGTGTTCCAGCATCTGAACTTAGATGGCTTCAGCCCTCTCACGTTTCGTGTGGAGTGCATTGACGCATTGTGCAACTGTGTCCACCCTCTGGTCACCTTGTCGATCCATCAACCTGCTGCGTCGACGCCACTTGATGAATGCATTGACGCACCAGAGTAATCCAGTAAGCCATTGGCTCTTCCTTTGTAACTACTGCGTCGACGCTTCCAACCCGTGGCGTTGACACATTGATGCGTTCTAGTGAGCAGTTCTTTGCTTCGTGGAGTTAACATTGTGGATATCAGTGAAGGCTTCTTCAACTGATGCATGGACGCTTTAAGCTCCCAGCGTCGACCCTGTTCCTTTCTAGCAACAAGAATGAAATCAAGTGAAAGTATTATTGAATGAAAATTTAATTCATCACTGAATTGAACACATCATTCATATCTCATGGTTGTCATCATCAAAACCAGGGGCACAACAGTGACTCGCGTCGAACGGTAAAATCTAATAAAAGAAAAGTAAATAAAAAGGGGTTGTGTGAAGCTACCAAAAGTTGAGGATTGAGATGGAAGTGTAGGAAGGAAATAACCCTCTAGTGTTTTCTACAAATTCTGTTTATATCCATATTTTGAAGTTCATTACTCATTTACACAAATTTCAAATTTGGGTATTATTGTGATGATTGTATATCTTGAATTTGTTTTTATCATGGTTTATGCAATACCTTTAGCATATGCATGCACTACCTTTTTTGATTATGCTTCATGTCTCACATTTCGATCTTGAATGAACTATTCAGTTGTTATCCTCTTACCCCACTGAGGGGGAGTAATAGAGATACTTGTCTGTGTGACTCTAATGCTTGCATGCTTGTCTGCTTGCCTGCATACCTCATTTCATACTTCAACTCGCATAGATGCATCTTGAGGTTATACATGTAAATAACAGGTTAAATAATCCCATTGACAGTCGATTTTTGTTCATGACAATAGGGGGAGAATAATGTGCTCTTTAGCATAATACATATTGTGCATAGCTTAGTCATACATTCTGCATATAGTTCAAAAATTGAGCATCTGCACATAATTCAAATTTCAGTTCTAGATACATGCTCATAGTTTCACACATGTTCTTTATTTTATACGTGTTCATGATTCTTATACCTTCCTTTTATGGTAGGTTATTGCTGGTTTCGTGTGCCATTGAATTAATATCTCTATCTCACTCGTGTTTGAATTTTCACATATGTTACTCTAGTCCCCCACGTTTTGATAATGTCAAATGGGGAGAGAGAGTTTTGAGTTTTGATGGCCACAATATTTTGTCATCATCAAAAAGGGGGAGATTGTTGGGTTCGATGCGCTCTCTCCTAGTTGGTCTTTGATAATGATTTTGATGATAACAAAATATTATGTGCTTTGTGGTAAACGAGCTAATATGTTGTCATCCTCTTCTGCAGGTTGTCTTACAGGGCTGGAATGGACGGCATTTCGTGAACATATTTTAGATGATGATTCAGGCATATTGCTCATGACATCTTGGAGAGTACATGTGAAAACTGCACTCTTAAGTGGATTGTCATATGGGTTGAATGGGTTACATCTTGTTTAATTGGCCCTTGTTGTATTGGGGATTCATGTATTCACATCATGCTATTTAATATGCTTCAATTGTGATACAATTCTAGGATTTCTGAACTTGCTCATGCATTTAGTTATTGTGGATCTCATGTTTTTCATAGGCATAACCCATACCTAGAACTCATGTTGATCATGGTAAAACATGGGCAGATTTGCTCTCATATTGTTTAAATGGTTGGGTTATTGTATTTGATCCATGAAGAAAGGAAATTGAGTTCAGATTGTTCTTGACTGAACTTGGATTTTGTTTGGACTGATCTTGATAGTCCTTGCGTGTAATAGAACTCATGTTTAGCTTGCTTAAATCTAATTGATTTGTGAGGGCAGTGAAGGTTCAGCTTGCTTGGACTGAATCAATGTTGGTATGGGTTGAATTGCAAATGGGTCTTTCATGGATGAAGCTATATTCCTGAAGCATTGGGTTGAGATTAAAATGACTATATTGTTTGTGGTTAGTGCAGGCTTCATGTGCAAATTGCTTTCAATCAGTTGGATCAATGGTATGAATTCACTTCTGAATTTGATTGTCTATTGCCTTAATTGTGTTTGAAGTGGTCTTCATGTATTGAGTTTACAAGTGTTTTCATGTATATTAGTTCTTGGAAATCTGTGGTGGTTTATGTGTTGGTTATCTTGTCTCTTTTACCACTAAATGATTCCACTTTGTCTGGTGTTTTTAAGACCCTCTATCCATGACATTTAACTTGGCAAACTTTGTTTTTCAGATGGGGTCGAATGCTGTTTAATGGGTGTTTAAGGTTATTTCATTTCTCCATGATTTAATGCTTGCTTGACACTTGTCAGAACAAGTGTCGACTCCTAGAGTCGACACTTGTGGCTGGGTTGAGCTGCATTTTACAGTTTTGGCCGGGATACAACAAGTGTCGACTCAAGGCGTCGACGCTTATTGCCCTGGGCCTTGTTCTGTGCCCAGACAGAAATGGTTGCAAAAAGTGTCGACTCAAGGAGTCGACACTTTTGCTCTGGGTTCTTATTTTTGTGTTCTTGCAGAACACCTGGCCAAAAGTGTCGACTCCAACAGTCGACACTTTTGCTTGTGTGTTATTTTTCTATTTTCTAGCAGAACACCCGTGAACGAGAGTCAACACTTGTCCCGGGCGTGTAATGCCCCAAGTTTTTTGGACATTTTTTGGATCTGGATCCGTGAGTTTCGGATCACTTTTGGGGGTCTCGGAGCTTGTTTTGTGGTTTACACGTGCTTTTCCCTGACGGGCCTGCGGAACGCCATAGCGGGCGAACCGTTGTGTTCTCTTCCTCTGAAACTGTACCAGTGCGTCGAGCGTGTTCCGAGGATCGAGTAAATGATTTTCCCTATTTTTTTGTATTTTTTGTAATTTCCAAATTTTCTATATAAACCCCCCCCCCTTTTCTTTTCTTTTTCTCCTTTTCTTCTTTCTCTTCTTTCTTCTTCCCGTGACCGCACCCCCGCTCCCCGACCGTTGCAACCCCCTCTCCCCGTTCGAGCTCGCAGCGCCTCCTCCTCCTCCGATGACCAACGGCGGACCACGGCAGCGACGCGGTGACGACGGTGGCGGCGAGATGATCGCGGCGGTGCCCGCTTTGTGGCGCGTGGGTGGAGATCGTGTTCGGCCGAAATTTGAAGATCATCGGTGATCCGGCAAATTTTGAGCTTCTTTGAGGTAGGGGATGGATCCTTACCCTCTTTAATGCTTTCCCCTTGATTTGTAGGCCGCGGGAAGGTCGAGAGGGGTTTGATTCATGCTGGGATGGGAAAATGCATGTATGGGTTTTGAGCGTCGATCTCCTTTTTGTCGGTGTTTTTGACCGATTTGGGGCCGTAGAATCATGTTAGGTGGAAGGGGGGAGAATTTTCCCTTGTTTCCCCTTCACCTGGGGGTAAATGAGGAGTGGAACCGGGCTCGGGGCAGAGCTCGGGCCGTCCGCAGGCAAATGCAGGAGGCGACCACTTTAGTGGCCGTCTAGCCCTGGTCTGGGCTGCCAAGACTCTGGCCGCCCAGGAGTGTGGGTGGCCAGCACACTGGCCACCCACATATGCAGCCCAGGACTGGGTGGCCAGTTCGATGGCCACCTAGCCCTATAGGCGGCCCAGTGTGTGGCTGCCCAGGCTGGGAAGCCCAGGCCCTTGGGTGGCCTGGTGTTTAGCCGCCCAGCCCTATCAGCACCCGGGGTCCGGTGCTCCGTGTCTCTTGCCCCCGTGGTGGCTGTATGGGTTTCGGTTTCGCGGATGAGGTATCTGCACGTGATTCTTGAGTTTGGGCTTCCCGTGTGGGTCATTAGGGAGTGTCCTGTCCCTTGTCAGCATTACATCGGTGATTTCTGTTAGTGAGTCGGTCCATACCTCCAGTGACACGTCCACTAGTCGTAGCCTTCTTACGGCACATGTGTACTGACCCACCCGAGAGTGGTGGAGCGGCTTACCCGAGAGAGACGATTTTTAAGCTGATTTCCGTAGGGCCCCTTGCCTTTGCAGCCCGAGTCCGGCTGGGGGGAAAATGGGCTAGAGGACCCGACCTAGAGTAGTTGGTCTGTGTGTGCACGCATAGTTGGGGGCAAAGGACACGCGCTGACGAGCGCGACCCCAGCTAGTCCTTGTTCCGAGTTCCTAGTTACTGTTGTGTGTCTCAGTCTCCGCCTGGGGCATTGTAGGGAGACACTTGAGGCGTGGTGTAAGACGTCAAGGGACGCATCCGACTGTTCTTCTAGTGGGTGGTTCTCCTGTCTTCTGGCTGGTGCGGACTCATTTTTCTCCCAGTTTGAGGTCGGTTGGCTTGGTACGATTAGTCATAGGGAGCTTTCCTGCTTATTTATTACTCCTTGCTGCTTCTACCGTACTCCTACTAGGTAGTGTTACCTTCCGCGGTTGTTCGCGCCTTGTTGTCATTTTCCTCGTTGTGCGGTGGGGGTCCGAGGGATCCCTACTAGGCCAATGAAATGAAGCTCACCGCTACTTTTCAGGTGAGGCAGGGTCGTCAAGAGGCACAGCAGGGTTTCAGCGTGGTCCTCCTAGTCAGGGTTAGTCACCAGTCTGCCAGAGTCGGGGTATGCCCCATGTACTTGTACTTTTCTTTCTGTTAAATGTACTTAATTTAGACATGAGATACACTGGACCTTGTAGTAGTTTATTTATTTATTTGATGCTGTGCATTTTTTTTAAATTATTATGCTATCTATGCAGTTATTTCAGCTTCTCTTGTACTCCAACACCATCCCTTTAACCCTTCCGAGTCTTTGGGCTCGTGGGTGGCGAGCCGAGGTTCGAGACGCGCCGGTTCCTTTCCGGTACTTGGATCTCGGGTCGTTACAGTTGGTATCAGAGCGTGGTTGTGGAGGTACATAAGAATTTGAGATAATTGTAGTGGCCCAGAAGGTCCATGAATGTCCTGTACAGTTGGCGACTAGCTTAAGGCCCCGTGTGTTTCATTAGTTCTGTTGTTTGTTTCTGTTAACAGGAGTTATAGCGCCCAGGAGAGCGACTCGTTCCCAGTAGGGAGAGTCAGGTGGGGGCCAGGAAGAGTACAATAGAGTAGTGCTTCCGGATGATGCAGCTGGAGGGGCGAGAGTTCTCGGACCAGAGGAGTTTTTTCGGGGCATGTATCAGTATGTTCTTCAGCAGCAGCAGCAGCAGCAGGGCGATGATGCTGGCAAGGGTTCGTCGTCTTGAGGTGGTCTTGGCCGCGTGCTGAGAGATTTTTTGCAGTTCCAACCATCCCTTTATAGCGGGCAGCCAGATCCAGAGGTGGCCAGGGAGTGGTTAGATGATCTAGAGCGAGTGTTCAGTTCGATGGAGTGTCCCGAGGTGGAGAAGGTGGTGTTGGCTACGCATCGATTGTAGGGGCCAGCCCGAGCATGGTGGACATCAGAGTGGGGGGCAGTGTTTCAATCCTATCCTCTTCGGCAGATTCTATGGCAAGAGTTCATCCCGGCTTTCGAGCGTGCTTTTTATCCATCCTTCCTCAGGTCGTAGAAGCTGTGCGAGTTTCTAGAGCTGGTCCAGGGTGACATGACAGTGATGCAGTATAGGTCCAGATTCATTGAGCTGGGCCGTTATGCACCTCATATCGTGGCAGATGAGGAGGTGCGGACCGAGCAGTTTGTCAGGGGTTTGAGGCCAGAGTTGAGGCATCCCTTGCTTGCGTCGGGTTCGACCAACCTGGATGCGGCTTGTAAAGCGGCAGCGGCATTGGAGAGAGATTTACAGAAGACTCGAGGACAGGGTAGTGTGGGTCAGACGCAGATGGGCTTTAGCCAGCCGACGACTGTGTAGCATCAGAGTACTGTCCAGCTTTCAGCAGGTGGTTCAGGGACATCCCTGTCTGTGGCGTCAGCAGCAGACTCGTTATCCTTGGGATCGAAGCTCAAGAAGTTGTTCAAGGAAGCTGGGTTTATCAGGAGGCGTCAGGATCGTAGGGAGTCGAGGTAGCAGTCAACGAGTAGTGTTCAGCAGCCTACTCCGTTTCAGTGCCAGGGTTCAGTGAGTGGTTCTCGGGGTGGATGTCCTCGGTGCGGCGATTCTCATCCAGGCAGGCAGTGCACGGCGCCCATGGTTTGGTTCTGGTGTGACCAGCCATGGCACATGGCGCGTGACTGTCCACAGAGACTATGTCAGCCGCACAAGTTTCAACAGTAGCTGTAGTTTCAGCCCCAACAATTACCACCATAGTCGCAGCAGTACCAGCAGTAGGGTTAGTTTCCTCAGTTGACTCAGTCAACTACCACAGGGAGGCAGAGATCCCGAGGCAGAGTTACTCACATGACCAGAGTAGAGGCTGAGGCATCACAGTTGGTGGAAGGTACTATTCTAATTTTGGGTTGCGTGGCTCAAGTTTTGTTTGATTCTGGTTCATCTCATTCGTTCATATCTGAGGATTTTGCTCAGAGTGCCGAGGAGTCGGCGACTGAGGTGTCCTGTGACCTGGCAGTGGAGTTGCCTACTGGTGATTTCGGCTCACCCCGTATTTCTTCGAGAAGGTGCATGTGTGGGTGGATGGACGGAACTTACTGGCCAGGCTTTATGCATTACCGCTATAGGACTTTGATGTGATTTTGGGCATGGATTGGCTCGAGGCTCATCGGGCGGTGGTGGATTGTCGTTTGAAGAGGGTCTACTTCCAACATCCTAGCAGACCAACTTTCTACTACCAAGGTATCCGATCTTCCTTCTCCCGTTTTCTTATTTCGGCCATTAAGGCTCGTAGATTTCTTGACACGGGTTGTCAAGGTTTTCTTGCTTCTGTGGTTTTAGTTGATCGGCAGTGTCCGGATGTGGAGGATATTTCGATTGTGTGCGAGTTTTCTGATGTTTTTCCCGAGGAGTTGCCAGGGTTGCCACCGCAGCCAGAGATTGATTTCGTGATTGAGGTGATACCAGGTACGGCGCCTATGTCGAAGGCCCCCTATCGTATGGCGCCTGCGGATTTGAGAGAGTTGAAGATGCAGTTGCATGAGTTGCTGGCCAAGGGGTACATTCGTCCTAGCTTTTCCCCTTGGGGTGCGCCGGTGTTGTTTGTGAAGAAGAAGGATGGTAGTCTGAGGTTGTGCATTGACTACCGACAGTTGAACCAGGCGACTGTTAAGAACAAGTATCTGGTGCCTCGGATTGATGACTTGTTTGATCAGCTTCAGTCGGCTCGGGTATTTTCGCAGATCGATTTGAGATCAGGTTACTATCAACTGCGGATTCTAGAGTCTGATGTTGAGAGGACCACTTTTCACTCGATGTATGGGCATTATGAGTTCTTGGTGATGCCATTTGGGCTCACCAATGCCCCCGCGACATTTATGGATTTAATGCATAGGGTGTTTTGTCCGTATCTTGACTAGTTTATGGTCGTGTTTGTGGATGACATCCTTGTGTATTCACGGTCTGCTGAGGAGCATGTGCATCATTTAAGGGCGGTATTGCAGACCTTACGGGATCACCAGTTGTATGCCAAGCTCTGCAAGTGTGAGTTTTGGCTGCATGAGGTGCACTTTTTGGGGCACGTGATTTCTGGTGATTATGTTTTCGTGGACCTGGCCAAGGTCGAGGCTGTGGTGTAATGGCCGAGGCCGAGTTCCATCATGGAGATTCAGAGTTTCCTGGGGCTTGCAGGCTATTATAGGAGATTCATTCAGCATTTTATGCATATGGCGGCCCCAATGACCAGGCTTACGTGGAAGGATGTGCCGTTTGTCTGGACGGAGGAGTGTGAGCAGAGCCTTATGGAGTTGAAGAGATTGCTCACTACCGCTCCGGTGTTGGTGTTGCCTTCTAGATCAGGAGGTTTCATAGTGTGTGCAGATGCTTCCAGGGTAGGTTTGGGTGCCGTGCTAATGCAGCATGGTAGAGTTGTGGCATATGCATCTCGACAGTTGAAGCACATGAGGAGAACTACCCTACTCATGATCTCAAGTTGGCGGCGGTGATTTTCACTATGAAGATCTGGAGGCACTATCTGTACGGCGAGAAGTTTGAGATGTTCTCTGATCATCAGAGTCTGAGGTATGTGTTTACCTAGAAGGACCTTAACCTCAGGCAGAGGAGGTGGATGGATTACATGAAGGATTATGATTTTACATTGTCTTATCAGCGTGGCAGGATGAATGTTGTGGCTGACGCCTTGAGTAGGAAGGTGGTGGTCAGTCAGATGCTGCTGAAGAAGTGGAGGTTATGGGAGCAGGTACCTGCCGTGACTTTTAGGCTCAAGATCCCTCAGGATCAGGGTTCGGCTCTCCTTGCGAGCTTGACTGTCACGCCAGCTATTCATCGTCAGGTGACTGAGGCCCAGTGTGCGGACCCCGAGCTACCTCGAATTTTGTCGATGGCCGAGGTGGAGTTTGGCGAGGATGGAGCCGTGTGGTTCCGAGGTAGGTTGTACGTCCCAGCCGAGGAGCAGACGAGGCGCACGATGTTGCGAGAGGCTCATGGGAGCCGGTATAGCATGCACCCCGGGTTGGCAAAGATGTACCAGAATTTAAAGAGGCAGTTCTGGTGGCCTGGTATGAAGAGAGATGTTGCAGAGTTTGTGGCCAGGTGTCTGACCTGCCAACAGGTGAAGGCAGAGCACCGGCGAGTGGGTGGTACACTTCAGCCCTTAGAGATTCCCGCGTGGAAGTGGGACCACGTGACCACTGATTTCATGGTTGGGTTACCGAGGACATCCAGTGGGCAAGAGTGTATTTGGTTACTGGTAGATAGACTGACGAAGATGGCTAGGTTGTTACCGATCAAGGTCAGTTGGAGTGTGCATCGTTTGGCCCGTTTGTATGTGGAGCGGATCATCCCATTGCATGGAGTTCCCATCTCCATTGTGTCTAATCGTGATCCTCGCTTCACTTCGGGATTCTGGAGGAGCTTCCAGCGAGCTCTAGGCACCGAGTTAGCGTTTAGCTCGGTGTACCATCCTTAGTCAGACGGTCAATCTGAGAGGACTATCTAGACTTTGGAGGATATGTTGAGGTTGTGTTGTCTGGAGTGACAAGGGAGTTGGATCCACCATTTACCGTTAGTGGAGTTTGCCTACAGCAATGGCTATCATTCGAGCATTAGTATGGCTCCGTACGAGGCGTTGTACGGATGACCTTGTCAGACTCCGCTTAATTGGTTCAAGGTGGGAGAGCGTGTCCTGACAGGACCAGATTTGGTGCAGCAGTGTACTGAGGTGGTGCATCTAGTTTGGCAAAAGATGTTGGCAGCGCAGAGCCGACAGAAGAGTTATGCCGATCAAAGGAGGCAACCTCTCAGTTTTGTTGTGAGAGATCGGGTGTTCTTGAGGGTTTCTCCCATGAAGAGTGTGATGTGCTTCGGTAGGCGTGGGAAGTTGAGTCCCCGCTACATTGGTCCTTTTCTTATTGTCGAGCATATTGGTGAAGTTGCTTCTCGGTTGCAGTTACCCCCGGAGCTATCTACCGTGCATGACGTGTTCCATGTGTCTATGCCGCAGAGGTATATGCCTGATGATTCCCACGTTCTGGAAGATGCCATTTGGCCTGAGGTGACTCCAGACTTGTCCCTTCCGGAGTACCCTATCCGCATCGAGGATCGGCGTGAGCAGTGCCTGCGGAACAAGGTTATCCCTCTGGTTAAGGTAGTCTGGCAGCATCACTCCGGTTGTGAGGCATCGTGGGAGCGTGAGGATGAGATGCTACAGCTATATCCTTATTTATTCAGGTGAGTCTTCTCCCCTATCCCTGTGCCTTGTCCTTAATTTTGAGGACACAATTTGTTTAAGGGGGAGGGCTGTAATGTCCCGAGTTTTTCAGACATTTTTCGGATCTGGATCCGTGAGTTATGGATCACTTTTGGGGGTCCCGGAGCTTGTTTTATGCTTTACACGTGTTTTTCCTTGACGGACCTGTGGAACGCCATAGCGGGCGAACCGTTGCGTTCTCCTCCTCCGAGACTGTACCAGTGCATCGAGCGTGTTCTGAGGATCGAGGAAATGATTTTCCCTAATTTTCTATATTTTTCACAATTTCCAGATTTTCTATATAAACCCCCCCCCCCCTTTTCTTTTCTTTTTCTCCTTTTCTTCTTTCTCTTCTTTCTTCTTCCCGTGACCGCACCCCCGCTCCCCGACCGTTGCAACCCCCTCTCCCCGATCTAGCTCATAGCGCCTCCTCCTCCTCCGGTGACAGACGGTGGACCACGGCGGCGGCGTGGTGATGACGGTGGCGACGAGAGGATCACGGCGGTGCCCTCTTCTTGGCGTGTCGGTGGAGATCGTGTTCGGCCGAGATTTGAAGATCGACGGTGATCCGGTGAATTTCAAGCTTCTTTGAGGTAGAGGGACGGATCATTACCCTCTTTAATGCTTTCCCCTTGATTCGTAGGCCGCGGGGAGGCTGAGACAGGTTTGATTCATGCATGCCAGGATGGGAAAATGCATGTATGGGGTTTTGAGCGCCGATCTCTCATTTCTCGGTGTTTTTGACCGATTTGGGGCCGTAGAATCATGTTAGGTGGGTGGGGGAATAATTTCCCCTTGTTTCCCCTTCACTTGGGGTGAATGGGGCGTGGAACCGAGCTCGGGACGGAGCTCGGGCCGTCCGCAGGCAAATGCAGGAGGCGGCCACTTTAGTGGCCGTCTAGCCTTGGTCTGGGTGGCCCATGGTCTAGCCGCCCAGGAGTGTGGGTGGCCAGCACACTGGCCACCCACATATGCAGCCCAGGACTGGGTGGCCAGTTCGATGGCCACCCAGCCCTATAGGCGGCCCAGTGTGTGGCTGCCCAGGCTGGGAAGCCCAGGCCCTTGGGTGGCCTGGTGTTTAGCCGCCCAGCCCTATCAGCACCCGGGGTCTGGTGCTCCGTGTCTCTTGCCCCCGTGGTGGCTGTATGGGTTTCGGTTTCGCGGATGAGGTATCTGCACGTGATTCTTGAGTTTGGGCTTCCCGTGTGGGTCATTAGGGAGTGTCCTGTCCCTTGTCAGCATTACATCGGTGATTTCTGTTAGTGGGTCGGTCCATACCTCCAGCGACACGTCCACTAGTCGTAGCCTTCTTACGGCACATGTGTACTGACCCACCCGAGAGTGGTGGAGCGGCTTACCCGAGAGAGACGATTTTTAAGCTGATTTCCGTAGGGCCCCTTGCCTTTGCAGCCCGAGTCCGGCTGGGGGGAAAATGGGCTAGAGGACCCGACCTAGAGTAGTTGGTCTGTGTGTGCACGCATAGTTGGGGGCAGAGGACACGCGCTGACGAGCGCAACCCCAGCTAGTCCTTGTTCCGAGTTCCTAGTTACTATTGTGTGTCTCAATCTCCGCCTGGGGCGTTGTAGGGAGACACTTGAGGTGCGGTGTAAGACGTCAAGGGACGCATCTGGCTGTTCTTCTAGTGGGTGGTCATCTTGTCTTCTGGCAGGTACGGACTCATTTTTCTATCAGTTTGAGGTCGGTTGGCTTGGTACGAATAGTCGTAGGGTGCTTTTCCATTTATTTATTACTGCTTGCTGCTTCTACCGTACTCCTGCTAGGTAGTGTTACCTTCCGCGGTTGTTCGTGCCTTGTTGTCGTTTTCCTCGTTGTGCGGTAGGGGTCCAAGGGATCCCTACTTGGCCAATGAAATGAGGCTCGCCCCTACTTTTCAGGTGAGGCGGGGTCGTCGAGTGGCACAGCAGAGTTTCAGCGTGGTCCTCCTAGCCATGATTAGTCGCCAGTCTGCCAGAGCTGGGATATGCCCCGTGTACTTGTACTTTTTTTTCTGTTAACTATACTTAATTTGGACATGAGATACACGAGACCTTGTAGCAGTTTATTTATTTATTTTATGCTGTGCATTTTATTTAAATTATTGTGCTATCTCTACAGTTATTTCAGCTTCTCTTGTACTCCCACACCATCCCGTTAACCCTTCCGAGTCTTTGGGCTCGTGGGTGGCAGGGCGAGGTTCAAGACGTGCCGGTTTCTTTTCGGTACTCGGATCTCGGGTCGTTACAGGGTGTCCCGATCGGGTTTGCCAATTTTGGTTACGAACCTAATGAAATGAGATCTGAATGGGTTGATATTTTACCCTCTTACCCTTAGGGTTTCACCCTTCGATAAGGTGAGGTTTTGAAGGGTTTTTAGCTTAGGGTTACATGTCTTTTTGTTGCTGCTCTTGGTTGGTATATGTAGCCGCATTCTCCCACGATGGGAGGAGAACCCTTGCGCTAATATTGCTCTATCTGCTGTAGGTGAAGAAGAACAAGGAGGAGAAGGTGCTTGCATCTACTGGAGAAGGAAGACTGCGCCGCCGAGGACCGCGTCTCACAACCCCAAGCTCGAAGCTGGAGGCGAGCCGCCGCTGCTCTCCACCGTTGCTTGCTTGGGCGCATCTCTACAATGGGGCTGATTTCTTCTCTCATGCTCTTATCGTTCTAAAGCACTCTTCTATTTTATCTCCGAGTTGTTTGAAGATAAAGGGGATATTTAAATCATTCATTTCCATAGTTTTGTTTGAGATTAGCTTAAAGTTTGGACTGGTCATCTTATGGCTACAATATATATATACATTTCTGAAGAGTTCAGATAATCATCAGAATATTTCTTTTCCACGTGGACCAATGGATCTCTGGCTGATGATCAGAATTTTAAAGAAGAAGATGATACTCTGTTCTATATATATATACAATGAGCTCCTTCGTTGAAGACGTGCTGCTAAAGCTGCTGCTTTCATTGCCATTTACGATTTCGAGAGAGAGAGAGAGCTCCTCTAGAAGAAAAAGAAAGAGAGAATCACTGTGTGAGGAAGAAAGAATAGAGTGCAGCCAGCCCATCTCGTAGGAGATTGCTTCATCAGAAGCTACATTGCTCTTATTGATTTTTCTCCGATCGAATTCTTCATTTCTATTGTTTTCTTTCTGTTCGTGCGTTTATATTTGTTCTAGTTCCCTCAGAGTGTTTTCAAAGGAAGGGAGAATATTCTCCGGTGTCCCCTCTGTAGGTTCAGAGGAAGAGAGGTATCCGACCTCTAGTTGCGTGAGCTGAGGTATTTCGTTCACGGGGTTCCTTCTGTGAAGACAGAAGAAGGGAGGATTGTCCTCCGGGTATTGCATTGCGCAGTGTGTTTTGATCTATACTAGGTGTAGGATCGAAGGTCAAGGGATTTGTCTCCCTTGGGAGTGAAGCTATGGTATCAGCCGTTGTCGCATATTAAGTCTGTTTGTTGGTTTGCTTTCAGCAAGGAATCCTCACTCTAGTGAGTGAGGGGTGGATGTATATTGCAGACCGCAATCGAACCACCTAAAAAATTCTCTTGTCCATTGAAGTAGTTTGTTTTGCTTAGCAATTCAGTGCGCGCTACCTTGACTAATCAATATATTAAAAGATGTTGCTAGAAGGATAGGTTATGTCTATCTAGATCAATGCCTCTTGCGTGAGGAGATCCTTGGATCAAACCTCCGCCTTGTACTGATGTCAGTCACTATGAGCATACTAGGCTACTGAGTGTGAGTTGCATCTGTCGATCACTTTGTCTGCACTCATTGCATTAACATCACTTCTCTCGGCACACACAATCGCTGTTGATTTGTCTGATCTGGTGCGTAGGTTCAAATTAGTGTTGTCTTTGTCGAGCTCCTTGATTACGCACGATAAGTTCCTTGAAATGTTCTTTGCATGCTATATGGTTGATTGATTGTCTGTTCTGTGCATGTGGTTATATCAGGGTTATTGACAGCGTATCTGCTTGCATTTCTCTTGGAGTTTTTATTTGCTAACATTTGGAATAGATATATGCATCCCCCCTCCTTCTATATATGTTATTCTTGTTTATCAATTGGTATCAGAGCAGGTTTCCCAAAATGTGGTCCAACGACTAGGGAAGACCTGGAACAAGTAATCCTCGCAGCTTCATAGTTGAGGGGCATTCTATAAACAGACCCCCCTGGAATCTAAAATTGAAAATCTGAAGAGGGAATATCCCTCTCCTCTAGAAGTCATGTAGCCTGCATTACCCTAGTGGCCATGTCAGCCTTGGGGGGGGGGCTGGCACCTCCCCCTCCTCCCCTCCAGCCTGACTCTCCTCCGCCAGCTTCTGTTGATGCGGCACCATGTTTCGATGCTTCTTCTTCTGCAGTCGGGCCTCTCCCTAGGGCTCCTGTGGCTTCCGCTCATGTTGCTACGAGCGTCGGCCCTAAGTAGGGGCCTGGGGTGCATGGCCCTCCTCTGCCTCGTGCCTCTGTGCCTCCCTCCTTTGCTCAAGTGGCGTTGCACTCCGTCTCGCCGTTGTCTTTGCCGCTGGTTGCTCATGGGCCTGCTTCCACGGATTCTGGGGAACCGGCTATTTTCTTCACCTTGGATGAGATCCTCATCTCCTACTCCTCTTTAGACCATGCCATCATCGCTAGGACACCCCAGGGCCGGCCATCTTTTCTGAAGATCAAAACCCATCTGGCCCAGCGTTTTGAGCTTAACCAAGATTTTGTTATTAGTGCCATTGATGGGCATCATCTCCTCCTCAGATTTTAGAATAAGGAGGACTAATTACAGGTCTTGCTTAAGGAATCTCTTTATGTTCACGATAGTTTATTCTGGTTCTTTAAGTGGACCATGGAGTTCTCTCCTAATGAGGATTGCCCGTTTGTTCCGATGTGGTTGGAGTTGCCCGGCCTTCCAGCTAATTTCTACTATGACGCCATGATCTGCTTCATTGCTGGGAGCATTTGGCCTGTTATTAATGTCGATAGGAGCACATTATACATGACAAGGACACATGATGCTCGTGTTTGCGTGCAACTTGACGTCTCCAATAAGCAGCCTGAACGTATCTAAGTTGGCGTCGGTTCTGGTGGCTATTGGTAGCATATTGTGTACCCTGACCCGCCTCTGTTCTGCCCACTCTAGACACTGATCGGTCAGACGCTAAGAGATAATGGCGCCCTATTTTTGTTGTTAGGAAGGATGTTTTCCATAAAAAGCCATCAACTAATAATCCCGCTTTTACTGAAGTTTAGATTGTGAGGAGCCATGCTGGTCCTATGGTTACTATAGTTACGGTTGCTCACCCTCAACTGGTCGAGACGCAGTCTGATCTTTAGCTTGTTCATGAGCTGCCTGTGCCTGCCATCACTCTTCCTGCATCGATGCAGCATTGTTCTTCTTCTTCCCATGCGCCGACGCTGGTCCTGCCTAAGGATAATACCGTGTCGATGCATCCTGCTAAGCAGGTGTCTGATCCCACTAAGGCCACTAGCACGTCGATGCAACCTATTTCTGCGACGATGGAGCCAGCTGATCAGTAGGTATCTGATCGCGCTGAGGCACCGACGTCCCAAGATCAGTCTCTGCCTCTTGTGCTGACCACGGCAGCCCTCACATCGAAGCCTCTGGCGCCTGATCTACCTGTGCATGTCGTCATTTCTCCTACATCGATGCAGGATGGCGATGTGTTGATGCAGTTCCTATCTAAGGACGCTACCGCATCGATGCTTCCCATTTCTGTGTCAATGTAGCTCCCCCTTCAAGTTACGAAGATGTCTGATTGCACTGAGGCGTCAGTGCAGGCCTTGCTGGTTGGGCCTAGTCTTGCTCCCGAGCTCCCTTCAACCCAAAATGCTGGCTCCCAGAAGGGGAATGTGGGTGCTGCTGTTGGAGTGAAGCCTACTACGGGTGCCACTGGTGGGCGGCCTCATGTTGTGGCTGAGGGTGACCGCTGCGGTGCTCTTGATCTTTCAGGATGCTCCATCGTTGCCATGATTGATGATCATCTATCTGTTCCACCTATTTGTAAGGTTCTTCTGGTGCCAGGTATGATGCCTACTTCTAATGCTGACGATCTTATCACGGCCCATTTAAATTTTGTTGGTTCGGAGAAACGTGAACCTACAAAGGCAGCATGTGTTATGACTCGTAGTGGTATGCGTAGGAGTGCCTCTGCTAATCTCTCCCAACCATATGCTAAATGGAAGCTCTCATATGAAATATTTGGGGCATTGGCAATGCCCAGTCGATTAGTAGACTGAAATATCTTGTTCATAAACATAGTCTGGGTTTTGTTACTATGATTGTGCCCGAGATTTCCTCTTCTAAGATTGATAAAATCATGAGGAAGATCCACATGGCTTTGAGCCTTATTAATGTTAATTATCGGGTGCGGATTTGGCTGTTCTGGAGGCAGCCTTTCGATGTATCATTGGTCTCTAGCTCTAATCAGCACATCTTTATTCTTGTTAGCTCTGTGCTTGGATAAAATTTATTTGTTACCATCGTCCATGCTAGTTGTTCCCTTGCCGAGCGTCATACCCTTTGGGACTATTTGGTAAACTTCTCTGCCACGTGTGGCACTCCGTGGCTTGTAGGTGGAGATTTTAATAGCATCCTTGATGTGGCTGAAAAGAAGGGCGGTAGGAGAGCTTTTGCTTTGTCCATGGTTGATTTTCAGGCCTGTATTTTTGCAGCAAGCCTTGAAAATGTCGGGTATGCTGGTAGTAAATTCACTTGGTACAATGGGCAGCAGGTGAATGGTATTTGGGCCAGACTTGATAGGGTATTTTTTAATGGCGATTGGGCAATGTCTTGCCCTCTTCTCTCTGTTCTACATCTCTCATGTGCTTGTAGCGACCACAGCCCTTTACTTCTTTCTGTTCAGTCGAGCTCTTATGGTAAACCATCCAGGTTTTGTTTTCAGCAAATGTGGGTTTCTCATGACCGTTTTATTGAGGATTCTAAGAGTGCATGGGCTGCTGCTCCTTCTTCTTCCTATCCTCTGCTTGGTATGGCACTGAAACTTAAGCATATGAAGGGCTTTTATAAGGAGTGGAATAAGAATATTTTCAAGAATATTTTTGATAATGTTATGGCTGCTAAGGAGGCCTTCTCTACTGCTCAAGAAATGTTTGATGCTGATCCATCAATTGATAATCAAGAGGCTTTCCAAACAGCAAAAGCTGACCTCAATCATGTTCATTTACAGGAGGAGGTGTTTTGGAGGCAGAAATCTAGGCTTAAATGGTTGAAAGAGGGTGATAGAAATACTAAATTTTTCCATGCATATGCTATGTCGCAGCAGAGGCGATCTGTTATCAGCCGGCTTTTTGATGTTGATGGCTCTGTTGTGGAGGAGGAAAGTGACATTGCTAATATGTTCGTGTCTCACTTTACCAGTGCTTTCTCTTCCATTCACCATTGCATTCATCCTTAGGTGCTGGACTCTATTCCTTGTGTGCTTCAAGATCGTCATAGTGACATGCTGTGTGCCGTGCCATCTAGTGCAGAAATTAAGGGAGTGATTTTTAGCATGTCTGTGGATAGCACCCCGGGCCCACATGGTTTCACGGGTCAGTTCTTTCGTACTTGGGAGTTCATTGAGGGTGATGTTTGCTCAGCTGTGAAGGCCTTTTTCTGTGGCCATCTTTTGCCGAGAGGGTTCACTTCCTCGCTTATTGCTTTGGTTCCCAAGGTGGATACCCCTAAAACATGTGCAGATTTTTGGTCGATTAGTCTTTGCAACTTTTTCTATAAAGTCATCTCCAGGGTTCTCAGTGACAGGTTGGCCCGTGTCTTAGCATTTTTGATCTCGAAGGAACAAGGTGCCTTTGTCAAAGGCCGCTACATCATAGAGAATGTGTCACTAGACCGCGAGATGGTTCAGCACCTAGGTAGGAAGTGCAGAGGCAGAAATGTTCTTCTTAAGTTGGACATTGCCAAGGCGTATGATCGTATGGAGTGGGATTTTTTGTTTGATGTCCTTCGCAGGTTTGGCTTCTCCATGCCATTTATTTCTCTGCTTGAGCCTCTTCTCTCTAATTGTTGGTTCTCTGTTCTTCTCAATGGAGGGATACATGGCTATTTTAAGTCCAGTAGAGGCTTCGTCAAGGAGATCCTATTGCTCCGGCTTTGTTCATTATTGCAGAGGAAGCTCTCAGTAGGGGGTTGTCCTTGTTTTTCTCACGCAACAGAGGCGCCTGGTATCAAACGCTTCGAAGGTGCCCTTCTATCTCACACCTTCTTTTTGCAGACGACACTCTGATATTCTCCAATGGTCCATCCGTCATATCAGAAATCTTATGGGATTTATCAAGAAGTATAAGATTGCTTCAGGCCAGCGGGTTAATGTTTCTAAAAGTTCTTTTATTGCTTCAGCAGATGCGCCTAGTTCCTTTTCTTAGTCTATTGTGGATGCTACTGGTTTTGTTAAAGCCAGCCTCCCCAAGAAATATTTAGGTATTCCTCTCTATTCTGGGAGACAGAGACCGTTGTTTTTTTCTCCTGTTCTGTCCAAAACTGCAGCGAAGCTCCAATCCTTGAAGTCTGGTTTTCTCTCATCTGGCGGTCGCCTCATTCTCATTTGGCATGTGCTTTCAGCTTTGCCTATTTATACTATGTTTGCTTTGACCATCCTATCTTCTATTATGAGGGCATTTCACATATTATTGGTGAATTTATTTTGGGGATCTTATGAGGGCTCGCCTAAAAACCATTGTGTTTCATGGGATGCTATTTCGCGTCCCAATAAGTGTGGTGGTCTTGGGGCTTTAAACCTGCAGTTTACGCAGATTGCTATGAGAACGAAAATGCTGTGGGCGGCCATTACCACTCAATCCCTTTAGGCTAGGTTCTTCAAGGCTAAGCACCTATACAATGTCCATTACTCGGAGGCGACCTTCCCTCACATGCTCACTGCAGACAGGCGGCTTTGGTAGCGGGCGGCACATCTGGTGCATGCGAATCATAGGGTGCTGGTTTCGGATAATGCTTTTCGAGTTAGTTTTTGGATGGATGTCTAGGCTGGTTCTGTGCCACTCTGTGACTTCCTACCTGCTCATTTCTGGTTTAACATGGCAGATAAGCACTGTTATGTCCATGTTGTGCCTGGACGAGTGGCAATCAAGAGGGGAGGGGTGAATTGATTGCTCCCAAAAAAAACTTCAATAGATGAGATGCTTGTTAAAAATGTTGACTGTAGTATTTGAATGAATTTTAGGCATACAAGCATGCTCTCTCATGCGAACATGATCTCTCTCGTGAACACGAATAGACAGATAAAGCGAAACTATGTCGGAAGGAAGATCCACTCAACTTAGCGCAGGGCCCACTAGTACAAATATGCGATGAAGCAAACCGCAAAGGAGCACATGATTTTTAGGTGGTTCGGGTTCACAAATGTGCCCCCTACATCCACCCCACACCGAGTGAGGATAACGCTCCACTAGGACGTGAGCCACACACGCTGTATGCAACAGCAAACACACACACGGTAGCCGAGCTGGGCCACCTATACACACACACACACTCGTGTCACAGTTCACAAGAAACCACACAAGAACCGAGTTCAAAGAGTTGATGGTTACAGCAAATATTCAAGATAGAACTAAGAGCAACTGGAGAAATAAAAAAGCAACTGATTTTTCAATGGATAGAGCTCCCCCTTTAATGTCATCGAACATGCTTGAGCTTTTCTACAGGATGAAGGACGTTCTTCAGAGATGGCGGATGATTCTTGGCTGAACTTGTATACCACTTGATTGAACACGCAGCATTCAACAAAGCTTTGTTAGGAAGATGAAATCTAGCGTTTCCCCTCTACTTTTCGCGCTCAAATCGATCTGGAGAAGGCCTTGAAGCTGCAGCCGCCGCCCTGCTCAAGAAAAAGAACAAAACATGTAAACCTTAAAACCTTCCTTGGAATGGATGCCCTAGGAGCTTCTATTTATACCCAAAACATGTCTCCACACTTTTGGAAGTCTAGGGATCCACGGACCAATCATTTGAGAGCATTGGGATCGGAGTTGGTAGGGTTTCGAGCTGGTTCACAAAGCTCATGACCAGACACGCCACCGAGGTGTCGACACCTGGTGTCTACACCAGTACCATGGCCTAAGCAGAAACGAGCTAGCCAGAATAGGTCAAAGTGGGTGTCGACACCTGGTGTCGACACCTACTTCCCAGGGCTATTAAAAACCAGAAAAAATGGGAATGGGTGTCCACACCAAGTGTCGACAATGGGTGTCGACACCAAGTGTCGACACCTTCTCCCTGGGGCATTGAAAACAAAGGCCAGCAGAACATAGGGATTTTGGTGTATACACCAGGTGTCGACACTTGGTCCCTTTGAAAGCAAAAAGGCCCAATCTGCTAGAAATAAAAACCTACAACCTCACCAGGGTTTTGGCATTATAAATGGGGTTTTAGGAGATCTTCCAACCTGTAAAAACACCACAAGAAAATTAGGTTTGTATTGGCATTAATAGTATAAACTTGCTCATGCATTCCACCTTATATCAGGAACCTTTGAATGTTTAAGGAAGCTTACCCCTGTGGCATTTTCTCTGCTCTAACCTGTGAGGTAGGAAGGCTCATTTCTATATGATTTCCATTGGCCATCTAAGAAGAATTTACTGACGCATTTCATTAATCAAGCACAAATTAGCACATTAGATATGTATGCACACCTTTACCCATCCGTTCCATCTTGTATTATGAAGCCGTGAAAAACTTACAAATGTGGCAATTTTTCTGCTCAACCCAAAGGTTTCCAATGTCCATACAAAAGTGTTTCATGAGGCATCACACAAAAACTCATCGAATCAGTCATCATGAAGACCTAGAGAGTAAAGCTGCAATCCACTTGATCACATTGCATTGGTCATCATCAGAACACTCTAAGCCACGCATCATAACATTGGGGGCAACAATCTCCCCCTTTTTGATGATGATAAAATGTTATGTGCTACGATTTTAAGAGAAGATATGAATCAATGTGCAAGGGTCACACAACCATGTACATTCCATGTAGCAATCCATCAAGCAACCATGACGATCTTTTCACAGGACAACCTTATCATTAAATTGAACATTCATGCAATGAACAATAAGCTTTCATATAAGTTGATCGGAATGGCATCAACAAAAAGAGTTCCCACAGCCATATATTAAGTTTTCATGAGGAGACATGTGAACCATAAAACTAATTGACCAACTAACTAATCATGCCATGCTATGATTTAACTACTGGACTACATGACGCATAGACTCGACTAATGACTAAAGGCATGTAAACATGCAAGCATGTAACACCAAAGCATGCGACACACAAGTAACATAAGTAACAACATAGAGATATATCTCCCCCTTTGGCACCAACAAAAAGAGGGGGAACCGGGCTACAAATAGCATTGCCAACCTGAGATAGCAGGAATTAGTCAAAATCGGAGGAGGGCGGAGGAGGAGGACGGCGTATATAATCAGTTATGGCAGAGAACTACTAGGTTTGAGCATCCATGGCGATTTAAGAGCATCAATGGAGGTGTTAATGGACTGAAAAGCCTGGAGATATGTGGTGTGATGAAGCTTCAATTCTGCCACGTCATGAGTGAGAACATCCACCGTCTCCCTAAGGTGACCCATTCCACCACTCAATGTCTCTAACGTTGTGTGTATCCATGTATGTCCGTGGAGGCTGCTTGGGTGCTGGAAGTGACACCTTGTTTTTGTTGAGCAACTACCTCTTCTTCTTCAGATGCTTCATCAGGATCCTTTTCTGGCATAGCTTTGAGTGTCTGAACCAAATGTCCTTGAGCATTCCATGCATATCCCATGTTTTTGCAGATTGGGTGAACAGTGTAAATATCTGCTTCCCTTAGAGGTTGACAGGGCTCGTCTTTTAATGAGATGTTGACCGCACGAAAAATGGCAGTTAAGGCAGCTGCATACGGAAGAGTTCTAGTTCGGCTTTGGGTACAACTTGTTATATGATCAAGTAGAATAGCAGGAAAATTTATCGGCTCTTTCTACAATAGGTAATAGAGAAGAAACATTTGCTGGTCTATGAGTTTTTCTCTGCCCCCGGCCTTGGGAAGTAATATGGTAGTCAGCATGTGATAAAGAATGCACTATAAACGGGGGAAATGGTTTGCATTTAAGCCACTAACGGACCTGTCCTTCATTTCTTCCCCCGTCATTAGCTCATAAATTTCATGTTCGGCATGCATGGCATTCTCATAAGTGTCACCAGCATCAGGCAGATCAAACGCACTCGCTAAAAATCGTCTTGTAAGAGTAATAACTTGGCCATTCACCACAGTAGTATACTGACTATTTTTAACAACCATGTTACCATAAAATTGAAGCACAAGTGAATGGTAGATTTTTCGGTGATTGGACATAAACGAAACCAGATTTGGCTGGACCTCTATCAATGGAAGCAGTTTGGGAAGAGCTTTGTGAAAATCTTGAAAATCAACCGCCCGTGGTCGGAGAACTTTTTGATCCATCATCTTGAACTGTGCGGGCGTGGGCTTCTGCTGGAGGGTGTGAAGTTCTTGAGTCTTAGCCCGGAGTTCATTCTTTCTGAGGGAATCCTCACCCTTCTCTTTACCCGTCGCATGCCTCTTTGGAGCAATTTGGAAACCACTTCGAATGGAGACAGAAAGAGGAGGAAAATGGGTCGATATGTTCAACGATGGAGCCCTTACCTCGGATGGAAGGTTTCTCCACAGGTTCACCCACGCTCTAGGGGACAAAGGCCGAAGGAAACGGCTGCAGATGCTCTACCAAGGCGAGGTCACGGGTGCTGTTGCATCGTCCGCTCTCTGTAGGGTTGGAAACGGTTGGGGTTCTTACAAGGAGGGGGTGTGGGGACGAAAGGAGGGCGGCACAGGATGGGTAGGGGCTTTAGGGGGTGAAATTGAGGGGGTTCGAATGGGTGCGAACGGGGTTCGAACCCCTGCGGACCAGTTCACGGAAGGGGCACGATCGGAAGGTGTTGACACCTGGTGTTGACACCGATTTCGCCCTATTCTGCCCGTGACAAAAAAATAGGACCCAGAGGCAAGTGTCGACTCTTGATGTCGACACCGCCCGGTATCCCTTATGAAATGACTTCAGCAGCTATTTTTAATGGGATTATTGAAGTCCAAGGAATATGGCTTGAGCCCCAATTGACTTTCGGAAAATTTTGAGCAACTCAAATGATATAATGCTTCGGATTGTCAATTTGGGCAAGTTCAAAGACATAGTCAATCATACACACCAATTTCTATTTTTGATCTTCCCGGGCCTTGTTTCATCCTGTTCCTTCATGTGGTTGTGCTTTATTTATCAAGGAATATGTAGTCATAGGAAACGAAAGGAGTTCATATTTAGGTTTTTCTAACAAAGCACACACCATACACGGACATTTCACATTCAAGCATTCAAAATGCAATACACACACCAACAGGATGCATATGCATGACCAAAGAAAATTACAAATGCAGGGGTCTACTAGTGAATTAAATCAAATGCAGATGCAGATGCATGAGATGAGACAAAACAAATGCAAGACATTCACTAACCTTCTAAACGACAAATGTCCAATTCTCTCCTAAATGAAATGAATTTATCTTCATTAAGAGGTTTAGTGAATATATCTGTAATTTGATTATTTGTATCAACAAACTTTATTTCGACGTCTCCTTTGCTTACATGATCACTCAGGAAATGGTGCCTAACTTCAATATGCTTAGTGCGAGAATGATGCACTGGATTTTTTGATAGATTTATTGCTAAGGTGTTATCACATAGAATGGTTGTGTTTTTAAGTGTAATGCCAAAATCAATCAATTGTTGTTGTATCCAGAGCACTTGGGCAACACAACTACCAATGGCCACGTATTCAGCCTCGGCGATAGATAATGCTACAGAATTTTATTTCTTGGAGACCCATGAAACCAAGCAACCTCCAAAGAACTGGCAGTACCCACTTGTGCTCTTCCGGTCTATTTTGCAACTCGCATAATCAGCATCGGAATAAGCAACCAATTCAAGACATGAACTATGCGGAAACCACAGTCCTAAT
This sequence comes from Amorphophallus konjac, assembly GCA_022559845.1. Taxonomy (NCBI): domain Eukaryota; kingdom Viridiplantae; phylum Streptophyta; class Magnoliopsida; order Alismatales; family Araceae; genus Amorphophallus; species Amorphophallus konjac. The sequence continues at coordinate 441,021,606 of CM040121.1, read as the reverse complement.
TCACAAGTACCAGTAATATATTGAAAGATGCATTTCACGGCTGACATATGAGACTCTTTAGGATTCGATTGAAATCTAGCACACAAACATACTGCATATTGGATGTCGGGCTTGTTGGCAGTCATATATAACAGGGATCCTATCATGCTTCTGAAAAGAGTTTGATTAACCGGCTTACCTTGCTCATCATGGTCAAGCTTTAATGATGTGGACATAGGAGTTGGTTGTGGCTTGGTTGTGGTCAGATTAAATTTCTTGAGCAGCTCCATAGCATATTTCTTTTGATTTATGAATAAACCATCAGTCGTCTGTGTCACCTGCAATCCCAAGAAAAATGTTAACTTTCCTATAAGGCTCATTTCAAACTCACTTTGCATTAATTTTGCAAAGTCTTCACTGAGAGCATCCTTAGTGGAGCCAAAAATGATGTCATCTACATACACTTGAACGATTAGAATTTCCTTACCATTCAATTGTGTAAAAAGGTTCTGATCGACATTACCTCGTTTGAATCCATTTTGAATGAGGAATTCACTTAACCGTTCATACCATGTACGGGGTGCTTGTTTCAGACCATAAAGGGCTTTGTCTAGCTTGTACACGTGGTCTGGATGCTCTGTGTTTTCAAACCCCAGCGGTTGTTCCACATACACGTCCTCCTAGATATAGCCATTTAAGAATGCACTCTTAACATCCATTTGACACAATTTAACATTGTTGCAACACGCGAATGCCAAAAGAATCCTCACTGCCTCGAGTCTTGCTACTAGACCAAAGGACTCATCAAAATCAATTCCTAGCTCCTGACTATAGCCTTTGGCTACCAGCCTAGCCATGTTCCTAGTTACCACCCCTTGATCATTTGTTTTGTTTCAGAAAATCCATTTTGTTCTGATCACTGAGTGGTCTCTAGGATGTGGCACGAGGAACCACACTTCGTTCCTTTGGAACTGGTGTAGTTCTTCTTGCATAGCCATGATCCAGGACTCATCTTTTAAGGCATCTTCTATGGAGTGAGGTTCAAATTGTGAAAGTAAGGCTATGTAATCCAGATTTTCAACTTCCCTGAAAGAGGATCGCATCCTTATTCCTTCTTCTACATTGCCAATGACATTCTCCGATGGATGGTTCTTTGCAAAAGTCCATTGCCTTGGTAGCTACTGCTCAACTTGATTTTCTTGATTTCCGCCAACTTCTTATTGTTCTTCAATTCCTTGTTTCTGAATTCTCTCTAACATCTTTCATGTATCATCATTTTCAATTGATTCCACCTACAAGACATATTTTTCATTAGTTCCCTTGGATGATGATTCATCAACAATGACATGGGGACTTTCCTCAACTACAAGAGTTCTCAAGTTGTACACTCGATAGGCTCTTGAGCTAAGGGAGTACCCAAGAAAGATCCCCTTGTCACTCTTGGGGTCAAATTTTGCCAAGTCTAACTTACCATTGTTGTGGATGTAACAAATGGAGCCAAAAGGTTTGAAGTAAGAAATATTTGGTTTCCTACCTTGATACAACTCATAAGGTGTTTTCTTTAATAGCGACCTTACCATGGAACGGTTGATTATATAGCATGCAGTGTTCACGGCTTTTGCCCAGAAATACCTTGGCAAGTTGTTCTCATTTAGAAGTGTTCTGGCCATTTCAACAAGTGTCCTATTCTTTCTTTCAACAACCCTATTTTGCTCGGGGGTCCTTGGTACGAAGAAATTATGCATATATCCTTGAGCCCTGTAAAAATTTCCGAACTCATGATTATCAAATTCCTTACCATGATCGCTCCGCACCGCCTTGATGCAACATCCCTTTTTATTTTGAACTAACCTGTAAAATGCTTCAAACTCCATCAAGGCATCATTTTTATGTGAGAGAAAATATACCCAGCAATATCTTAAAAAATCATCCACAATCACAAACCCATACAACTTACCACCCAAGCTATGTGTTCTGCTTGGTCCAAACAAATCTATATGAATCAATTCAAGGGGTCTAGTAGTGGTCACAATATTTTTACACTTGAAAGATGTTCTAGTCTGCTTGCCCCTACTACATGCCCCACAAGGTCTTTCATCATCAATTTTCAACATGGGTAAACCAACAACCAAATTATTTCTAGACAATTTCTGTAACACATTAAAACTGGCATGGCCAAGACGCCGATGCCAAAGCCAGGCATCATCAGAATTTTTAGCAACCAAACATAGATTGTCATGAGAAGCATCGTCTAGATCTATCATATATACATTATTATTTCTAAACCCTATGAACTTTATTTCATGAGTATTTCTATTTACCACAGTGTAGTGAGTAGAATCAAAAGTCACATTGCATCTCTTGTCACAGAGTTGACTTATGTTTAGGATATTATGATGCAAGCCTTTCACAAGCAAAATATTTTCAATAGCGTGAGTTTGATTCTTGCCTATCTTACCTTCTCCGACAATTTTTCCTTTATCTTTTCCGCCAAAAGCTACCACTCCACCATCCTTTTCTTGCAGGTCTGTGAATATTTCCTTGTTTCCCGTCATATGTCGTGAACATCCACTATCCAAGTATCATTTGTTCTTTTGAGCTCTAAGGTAGACCTGTAAATTCAAAGACAATACTTATGGAGTTTTTGGTACCCAAGCAAGCTTGGGTCCACGATGGTTAGAAACAAAAGCCCTATGTGACCTATTCACCATTCTTGCAAAATGTTCATCATCAAATTTCATGGTTCTGCAACCATACATATCATGGCCTAACCTTCCACAATAGAAACATATCATGATTCTGGTATCACGGTTTCTCCTCCTATTCACATTCATAGATGAGTTATGCATATGTGTGTTAGATGAGGAGGGTGATAAACTTCTTGGAACCCAGAGTGTTGTGTGTGCTTTAGGTTGTGATGTTTTCCTATTTTCAAGGATATGTCGTGAGGTTCCTTCATGAGAATCCACACAAGTGTTCATCAATTGTTTCCCTTTTTCAAAAGTTGCAAGAGCATTCTTTAACTCATTTATTTCATGCATCAAAGACTAAATTTTATTTTCAACTGTTTCTTTTGCTTGATTACATGCATTTCTTTCCAACTTTTCTTATTCTAAATCCCTCTTCAACTCTTCATGCATTTTAACAAAAGTACTTTGGTCTTCACGCATGCATGAACTCTCTTCTTCAAACAATTCAATTTTAGACACAAGAATCTCATTTTCATGTTCAAGATTTTCAATCACATATTTTAAAGAGGTGCAATTTTCACATGGACTTCCAACATGCATAAGGTGCTCCACTTTCTTTTTCAGGAGTTTGTTTTCAGATTTAAGCTTTTTGCATTTTTCATATAGTGATTCATATGCAATTTGCCACTGTTCACATGTAAGGGATTCGGATTCAGAATCTACCTCATTTGAGTCATCTTCGTTTGCCATGAAACATAAATTCTGAATCAGCTCATCCAAGTCATCTTCATTCCTGAACTCTTCCTCGTCCTCGTCGCTCCACGTGGTGACCATGGCCTTTGGCTTCTTGAATTTTTCTTTCTTGAATTTCTTCATCAAATCGAGGCACTCACCCCGCATGTGACCAGGTTTCATGCACTCATAGCAGATCACTTCTTCCTTCTTGTTGCTTTCATTTTTCTTAGGACCTTGCTTTCTTGGTCCTTTTCTGAACTGACCATCGAACTTCCTAGTTTTCTTGACAAATTTTTTCACCCTTCTAGTGATCATAGTGACAAGCTCCTCATCTTCAGTATTAGCCGTTGAGTCTTCCTCACTTCCTTCAGATTCTTGTAGGTTTACCTTCAACGCCAATGTTGTAGCCACCTTCTTCTTTTTGTGATCCTCCTCGCTCCTTTTGATATTAATTTCGTATGTCATCAAGGAGCCAATTAATTCATCCAAAGTCAAGGTCCTGAGATCCTTTGAATCCTCAATTACAGTGGCCTTTGTATGCCACTATGGTGATAGAGATCTCAGTACCTTCCTTACAAGATCTTGATTTGAATATTCCTTGCCTAGAGCCTTCAAACCATTTGTAATCTCCATCAGCCTCGCGAACATCTCAGAAATAGATTCTTCCGGCTTCATCATAAACAACTCATAATCTCGGACCAATAGATTTGCTTTGGTCACCTTGACTTCAGATGTTCCTTCATAAATCAAGCGTAGCTTGTTCCACATTTCCTGCGCAGAGGCACACATAGAAATTCATAAATATTCATTAGGATGTATAGCACACTGAATTATATTCATAGCCTTAAAGTTAACTACACAATTCTTGATATGTTCATCATCCCAATCATCTTCATTTGCAGGTAATTCATAAGGACCTTTATTAATCACATTCCACACATCATACTCTTGAGCACGTAGGAAAACATACATTCTGTTTTTCCAATAAGGGTAGTTTGTTCCATGGAAAAATGGAGGCCTGTATACCGAATGCCCTTCGGGCATCATCCCTCTATTTGCCATTCTCTAGGATCTCGCTCTGCGACCATGTGGTCGACTTAATTAGAGACCAGAGCTCTGATACCAATTGTTGTGCCCGGACGAGTGGCAATCAAGAGGGGAGGGGTGAATTGATTGCTCCCAAAAAAAAACTTCAATAGACGAGATGCTTGTTAAAAATGTTGACTGCAGTATTTGAATGAATTTTAGGCATACAAGCACTCTCTCTCATGCGAACATGATCTTTCTCGTGAACACGAGTAGATGAACGCAGCGGAACTATGTTGGAAGGAAGATCCACTCAACTTAGCGCAGGGCCCACTCGTACAAATATGCGATGAAGCAAACCACAAACGAGCACAGGATTTTTAGGTGGTTCGGGTTCACAAACGTGCCCCCTACGTCCACCCCTCACCGAGTGAGGATAACGCTCCACTAGGATGTGAGCCACACACGCTGTATGCAATAGCAAACACACACACGGCAGTCGAGCTGGGCCACCTATACACACACACACGCTCGTGTCACAGTTCACAAGCAACCACACAAGAACCAAGTTCAAAGAGTTGATGGTTACTGTAGCACCCCGATTTATTAAGGGATAAAATTTTGAGAAAATTAATAAGAAATTCCTTATGAAATAGGATAAGTAAAATTTTGACTATTTTATAAAAATCTGAAAAAATTAGAATCTTATAGAGGATAAAACGTTTAGTAAAATTGTCTTCTATGACCAGCCCAATTAAAATCCCTAAATAAGCCGAATTAGCATATTAAGGTCCAAATCAACACTTAGCCTAATCGGACCTTAAAACGTGAAATTCGAGCCCAATACTCGATCATTTAAGCTCAAACCAGATTCAAATGAACGGCTAGGACAACTCATCGTTTCCCCTCTAGTAAATCCTCGAAACCCTAACCCTAGGAGGAGTTTTGGCGACGGAGTGGCGGATTAACCCTATCCTGCGCGATTTGCGCTCGTCCGCGGTGCGTGGACTCTATCTCCGTGATTAGAACTCTCTAGACCCCATATGACCTATTAAAATGAACCTTGGCAACCCTAGAATCGTTTAGATGTTGTGGCGACCGGCGAGGACCTCGGATGGGAGAGTATTCTGGCGGTTACCGGCGGTGTGTACCTAGCGCGATCGGCTTCCCTCTTCTTCCTTCATCCTTCAATTAAGGTAGCTGATAGCAAGCCAAACCCCAAGTGTAATATATGGTTGGAAGCATAATCGTGTCTTCTTTCTTTTGGTATAAAAACCCTAATTTTCATCTAGTATCCTGCTAGAATTTTGAGTTTTAGTGGAAGCATGTTAGAATTAGGGTTAGCAATGTTCCACTTCGATTTAAGTAGGGATTTCAGGCACTAAACGTTCAATTGATCATGCTATCTTGTATAATTTTTTGTGCTCGTTCTATTGATCATAAAAGCCCCAATTTTCATGCTCTATATAGTGCATATTTATCTTTTGTTCCAAACCCTAGCTAACCCGGCCGGATATGGGCAGGGCGAAGGGGCAGCGATCTGTTCTAATATGAGCGGCCACTCGATAGACCGCACATCTATATGAACGGCCAGACTTAAACTGCCTGTGTTATTTACGTTATTGAGTTTTCTTGAGACAAATGGCTATGACAGAACCGCTCAACGAGTCATGCGGCCATCTATAGACCGCTCATCCCCTATCGGGCCCCTGCCTGCAAAGCGTGAACGGCTTGTGGACGACCGCAGAGGCTCTTGAAAGGTTCTGAACGAACCGTTCTTCCCCACAGAATTGTGATAAATTTCGAATTTAGCATGTTTTATCTCTAGTTATTTAATCTTCATGGTAGGCTAGCAACCAACATGTAAATGGAACATATGAAAGATTAAATTTTATAATTTCTGGTTTATTTTCATCATGACTTTGGTTTATTATTTCAATTCAGTTAAATTCAAATGTGAATACATGAACCATGTTACTAGGATTGTTTGACAGTCATTCTACTCTGGTAGGATTGACTGACCGCTATACGGGTTTCCGATGATTTGATAGCCTCATTTCCTTGTAATGCTTGGAACTCTCCGCCGGATATTCCTTCCGTCGGACTAGGACCTTCATTACATGACCTCCGTAAGCCCCCGCGAGCCTGGGATTCCCACTAGGACGTCAGGCAGATTGTAGCATCAAGACCTGAACCTCTTCATGTGATCGAACCGCTTGGATTTCTGTGTTGTGAGTCACGGCTCAAACTTGGACCCACTGAGGCTTGCACGGCCCAGAAAGGACCGTTTATCCTAGTGGGGCGGACCATTAAGAACCATGCATCCCTGGCCAAGTGCCACTTACATTGGTCGATTAACCTTGTTCTATCTTCGACTAAATCTTGTTTGGATCAACCCAATAAGCCCTAGGCTGACCAGTGGATAGTGGGCTGGACCCTGGTTCAGTTCTGCCCCACTTATGGCAGCCCGGAGCCCATTTTTTTGGGGTGGATTCCTAGTCTTCTAGTTAGGCCAGTTGAACGGACTAATTAGGCCCATCCATGTTGACAAGCGGATCCTCTTGGACCGTTCATCCTCCGAGCGGCCCTATCAGGCCCGTTTGTCTTGTTCTTGGGCTCAAGTTCTTCTGGCCACGTGTGGCCCATTCCTGACAGTCCATATTAGTTGGGTGGCCCATTTGTGACCGTTCTTATTCAAGAGTGGCCCATACTGGTTCGTTTATCATTGACTTCGTTAAGGCTGACCTTCAGCCCAGTTTTTCTGAACGGTACATAGCTTGAGCGGCCCAGTCTAGACCGCGTATACTCCAGAATTGATTTTCGTGTTTTATGATATTCAACCCAAGGACCTGTTGGTTCTTGATAACTTGAACTTTCTGGTCAAAGTATCTCTTCACTTACCCTTAGAATTCTCCGAGGTAAGTTCTACACTTGAAATTATTGGCCATTTAACTTGATTAATGTCTAGACAAAACATGGGATCTTGGATCCATTAAATCAATGCCATCGCATCATAAGGGCCCGGTCTGGTCCTGGGAGGAGCGCCCAAAAAGTACTTGTGTCTCGGGGAGTTAGAATGACATGGTGAGGCATTGCACCGAGTGCATGACTAGCCTGATGTCTACGATAATAATCTATTACTTGAATTTTTCTTGACTTGGTTAGCTCTTGCTTGTTGGCCAATTTCCAGTTACATCATGGTATCACCTTCTTTTTATTCTATTACTTTGTCATATCGTCATTTCATTTCGTTCTTTGTTTTTCACACTTAAAAATGTAATTAATTGGTTAATTATTTAAACTTACCTGTTATTACCTATTGAGCGTTCGCTCACCTAGTTGTTCCCCCCTTTTCAGGTAGCTCTGGTGAGGATTCGCAAACTGATGGGGACAGGCAAGAGTGATGGCCATGGAGCGAACCTGTTAGCAGCTGTGTGGAGCCAGTCATAGTTGTTGTGTCTAGTTATGTTTTAGATTGTGTGTTTTGAAAGAGTTGTAATTACGAAATTAGCAAGTGTAATGTTGTCAAGTGGATGTTATGTCGGAAGTAGGTTTAAGTGGGTTATGTGATTGGAACATGGATCATTTAAGTGTTATTTAGTAAATGGAGTTATTTTATATTTCATGGTGTTGTGTTGACCCTTTTGCTTTATCATAGCATGTATGGAAATCAACATATTATTATTAATTGTTTCTATTATCAGTCCCGATATTCCACGTCGGGGTGTGACAGTTACAGCAAATATTCAAGATAGAACTAAGAGCAATTGGAGAAATCAAAAAGTAACTGATTTTTCAATTGATAGAGCTCCCCCTTTCATTTCATCGAACATGCTTGAGCTTTTTCGCAGGATGAAGGACGTTCTTCAGAGATGGCGGACGATTCTTGGCTGAACTTGTATACCACTGGATTGAACACGCAGCATTCAATAAAGCTTTGTTAGGAAGATGAAATCCAGCCCTTCTCCACCACTTTTCGTGCTCAAATCGATCTAGAGAAGTCCTTGAAGCTGCAGCCGCCGCCCAGCTCAAGAAAGAGAATAAAACGTGTAAACCTTAAAACCTTCCTTGAAATGGACACCCTAGGAGCTTCTATTTATACCCAAAACATGTCTCCACACTTGTGGAAGTCTAGGGATCCACGGACCAATCATTTGAGAGCATTGGGATCGGAGTTGGTAGGGTTTCAAGCCGGTTCGCAAAGCTCACGATCGGACGCGCCGCCGACGTGTCGACACCAGCACCATGGCCTAAGCAGAAACGAGCCAGCCAGAACACCTGGGAATAGGTGTCGACACTTGTTTGCCCAGTGTGAATAAAAAGCCCAGCCAGAATAGGTCAAAGTGGGTGTCAACACCTGGTGTCGACACCTACTTCCCAGGGCTATTAAAAACCAGAACAAATGGGAATGGGTGTCGACACCAGGTGTCGACACCTTCTCCCTGGGGCATTGAAAACAAAGGCCGACAGAACATAGGGATTTTGGTGTCAACACCAGGTGTCGACACTTGGTCCCTTTGAAAGCAAAAAGGCCCGATCTGCTAGAAATAAAAACCTACAACCTCACCAGGGTTTTGGCATTATAAATGGGGTTTTAGGAGATCTTACAACCTGCAAAAACACCACAAGAAAATTAGGTTTGTATTGGCATTAATAGTATAAACTTGCTCATGCATTCCACCTTATATCATGAACCTTTGAATGTTTAAGGAAGCTTACCTCTGTGGCATTTTCCTTGCTCTAACCTGTGAGGTAGGAAGGCTCATTTCTATATGATTTCCAGTGGCCATCCAAGAAGAATTTACTGACGCATTTCATTAATCAAGCACAAATTAGCACATTAGATATGTATGCACACCTTTACCCATCCGTTCCATCTTGTATTATGAAGCCATGAAAAACTTACAAATGTGGCAATTTTTCTACTCAACCCAAAGGTTTCCAATGTCCATACAAAAGTGTTTCATGAGGCATCACACACAAAAACTCATCAAATCAGTCATCATGAAGATCTAGAGAGTAAAGCTGCAATCCACTTGATCACATTGCATTTGTCATCATCATAACACTCTAAGCCTCACATCATAACATTGGGGGCAACAGTCCAGCATGCTCTTTATGATCCTAATAGCTTGCATTTGTAGATTATTCGAGATCACTGCCCCCCTGGATGTCTAAATCATGTTCTATCAGTTAATGGTAATGAGGATAGATGAATTTGGTGCCCATCCTCTGATGGGAAAATCTCTTTGAAGTCTATCCAAAATCTTCTCCAAGGTGTTTCTTCTACTAGATGGTCTGTTCTGTGGAGCCAGCACATCCCTCTTAAGTGGTCTATCCTGGCTTGGCGCATGCTCCGGGGCTGCCTTCCGACTGATGATGTTATCACTGCATGTGGTGTTCCCATGTGCTCTAAAAGCTCCTGTTGTCAACACTTTCAAGTTGAGACTAGTGTGCACTTATTTTTCCACAGGAATTTTGCTAATGACATGTGGACTGCCTTGTATGGCTTCCTACGATTTAGCAATTCATCCATCATCACGATTGCTAATGGTGTCACTGATTACTTGCTGGATCTTCATATTTCTACATTGGCTGGGAGTATCTCTAGATGCATCTTCTTGGCTATCCTCTTGGAGATTTGGACCTGCCGCAACTTGTCTAGATATGATGGCCAGCGGTCATCTTCTTAGCATGTTCTGAATAGGGCTATGTAGGCTGTGGAATCCATTGTCCGTGCTCATCGATTCAAGGGGAGGGCCCTTTCCCCTCAACAACATCAGATGCTTGCCTTTTGGGGCATTCATGTTCCTATTTTTCAGTCAGAACCTCCGAGGCTGATCCGGTGGTTAGCTTCCCCTTCGGGCAGACTAAAATTGAATGTCGACGGGGCCTACAAACGCAGCACTGGTGCTGCTGGTGGAGGGGGTATACTCAGGGACTCCAATGGTGATATAGTATCAGCCTTTGCTGCTGTCTACCCCGGTGTTTGCTCCAGCATTGAAGCTGAGGCTTTGGCTCTCCTTGATGGCCTTTCTATGTGCTGTGACAGGGGCATTTTGGCGGTTGATGTGGAGTCTGATTACCTAGTGCTAGTGCAGATTTTGAAGGGCTCCTTCATGTGTCCTTGACGCCTCATGCATATTATAAAGGATGTGGCTCTTAAATGTCGGTTGATGCGGGTCTCCATTTCTCATGTCTTTAGAGAGGCGAATCAGGTTGCTGATAGCCTGGCTGGTCATGGTTGTACCTTGTCTTTGTCTCCCTCTATTTATCTTTTTTGGGCTGACCTCCCCACTCTTGTAAAAGGTCCCTATCGTCTTGATAACATAGGGTGTCCTTCCATTAGGCCCTAGTTTCTTGATGTACTCTCTTTTCGTCTGCATTTTCATAATAAAATCTTTCTAATTGGTGTTTGGTGGTGTCGCGACCCACTCATCCCTTCCTTGAAGGGGTGAGCGCTCTCCTACCTCCCTGTCAGGTATTGGCTTAAAAAAAATTAAACAGACCCCCGTTTGTCGATGGCACTAATTACCTGTATTGGAAGAACAGGATGGAGGTTTTCATGCGAGCTTAGAGCCATGATCTATGGAGAGTGATCACAAGCGGTCCATTTGAATTACCTAAAGATGAAACTACATGGACCAGGGAACAAATTTGTGTATCTACAGTCAACTGGACAACCATGAAGATCATGCAGTGCGTCGTCCATCCAGAGGAGTATTCAAGGATTTCGGCTTGCAAAATTGCCAAAAAGATGTGGGACGAGCTGCAACTGATCTACGAAGGAACCTCTCAGGTGAGAGCGACAAAGGTGAACATGCTCACTGCAAATTATGAATTCTTTAAAATGAAGCATGATGAAAATATATCTGAGATGTACGCGAGGCTTTCTGTGATCACTAATAGCCTTAAAGCTTTGGGAAAACAAGTCTAGGAGAGCAATCTAGTTAGAAAGATTCTTAGGTCCTTAACCCCTACGTGGTACACTAAAGCCATAGTGATAGAAGAGTCCAGGGACCTATCCACCATGATTGTCACAGAGCTGATGGGATCTCTGATGGCATATGAGATCAACCTCAGGAGGAGTGTAGAAGAGAACAAAAAGGGTAAAACTACAGCCCTCAAGGTGTCTCGTAGCAGTGGGGAGAGTAGTGAGGAATATGAAAATTTCTGTGATTTGGATGATGATCAACAAGCCATGCTGACCCGCCAGTTTCAAAGGTTCCTGAGAACCAGAGGTAAGACCTTCAGGAAAAGGAGGCCACAGTAGGCTGGTAAGAACTCCAACTCTAAATTTGAGAAGAATAAAAATTTTGACAACATCACTTGTTTTCATTGTAGAAAGCCAGGTCACATGAAAGGTGAGTGCCCTGAGTTGATGAGGAAAAACTTCAAAGGTTAGAAAAAGAAGCCTCAAGTCATGGTGTGCACATGGAGTGATGAAGAAGAAGATATCGAGGTTGAAAACTCAGAGGAAGAGGAGCTAGGGATATGCCTCATGGACGACAGTGATCATGAGGTAAGCAATCCTTTTGAGAAGTATACAATTGATGACTGGGAAGATGCTTATGCTGATTTATTAGATAAATTCAATTGTCAATCCAAGGAATACAAAGCATTAAAAAGAAAGCTGAATAGTGTCATCCATGATCATGTTAGTGCAAAAAGAGAATGAAAATTTTAAGGAACTAATTGAAGAAGCAAACTCACTAAAAGTTGTGAATGAAAATTTGAAAATAGAAAATGAGGACACTAAGAAACAACTGGATGAATTCAAGATGAAATTTCAAGAAATCCAAAAAGAAAATGAGTTGATGAATGAAAAATATGAAGCTGTCAAGAATGCAAACTTAGAAATTCAAAAACATTGTGAAAAGCTTCAAAAGGATTTAGATGACAAACAACAAATGCTGGAAAAATGTGTTCATGGGAGGACGAATCTAGACACTATGCTAGGTGTAAAGATGAATTTCAACAAAGAAGGTCTAGGTTATGACCCAGCAAACAAAAAGTCTTTTGAGTTCAAAACCATGACATTCTGCCCAGGCAAAGGGAAAAAAAACTAGACACTCCATCCAGTTCAAATGATAACAAGCATGTCCAGCAACCAAAGATGATGAAATTTGTAAAAGCTAGTTCAACAAATCCCACTGGACAGCCAATTAAAATTTAGGGTAACCCAACTGTTAAACCTACCCTGCATCGATGCAGTTCGACTGCTACGTCGAGTCATCATATATTAGACAGAACCAAAGCTGGTTCTCAAACTGAGATGCATCGACACACCCCATACCACAGGTCGATGCAGGTCACCCAAAAAAGAAGTCAAAGGAAAAATAGAAACATGAATCAAAACAAAACATACTGGCCACATTCTATCTATTTTTAAAAATCTCTCAATAACCATGATTCTCTTAGTCAAAGTGGCTTCATGAGATATTCCAGAAATAGTCATCAAAGCAATTGGAATAAATTTTTCTATAATGAAGCTCTAGGAAGACCAAACTCAACATCTGCTGTCACCAAAACTGTTAAAGCAGAACACATGAAACTTAATCAGAGGAAAACTGTTACTGTTAGATAGTTTTGGATCCGTAAAAACTTGCTAAAGGACATGAATGATATTTTTTAACCCAATCTTTCTTGGGCTCCAAATCTTTCTGCTTGATTTGCTTACAAGTCAGTCTGGCAACCATGCACAACAAATGGTACTTAGACAGTGGCTGTTCCAGACATATGATTGGAGATTGGACCAAGTTCAGTAAGCTGGAAATGAAGATAGGAGGAATGGTAAAGTTTGGAGGGAAGAACAAAGGTAAGAGTATTGGATCCGGTATAGTTGGTAAGTATCCCTCCAACACAGTTGAAAAAGTCTTGCTTGTAGATGGGTTTGAGCACAATCTTTTGAGTATTAGTCAACTTTGTGACAAGGGTCACAAGGTTGTTTTTGATAATCATGCATGCAAAATTTTTGAGTCAAATTCTGAATCAGCAAAATTTCTTGGTCACAGAGTCAATAATGTGTACATAGTAGACTTAGAAGATAATTCTGAATCAAATTTGTGTTTATGTGCTAGTTCTGATAATGATGTTTTCAATTGGCATAGAAGACTACGGCATGTCAGCTATAACATCCTGAATAAACTTGTCAAGAATGACTTAGTCGGGGGTATGCCTAAAACTCAATTCAAAATTGATACAAAAATATGTGATGCATGTGCCTTGGGTAAGCAAACTAGGAAGTCCTTCAAGGTGCGGCAAGAACCCCTATCAACAAAGCCTTTGGAATTCCTGCACATGGACCTCTTTGGTCCTACTAGGACCCTAAGTCTTAGTGGCAAAAGGTATGGCTATGTCATTGTAGATGACTTCACTAGGTTTGCATGAATTTTCTTCCTAGCCCACAAAAATGAAACATTTGATGAATTTCAAAAATTCTTCAATAAAATAAAATAGCATGATAGGCACAAAATTTGCATTATTCAATCTGATCATGGAGGGGAGTTTCACAATTCATTATTTTCTGAATTCTGCAATAAAGAAGGAGTCACTCACAAATTTTCTTCTCCTAGGACTCCGGAGCATAATGGTGTGGTAGAGAGGAGAAACAGGACTATTGTTGAAATGGCAATGACTATGCTGATCGAAAGCCAACTCCCACGGAAATTTTGGGCAGAGGCTGCAAACACAGCCTGTTATATCATTAACAGGGTCATGGTAAGACTTGTCCAAAAGAAAACCTCATATGAGCTGTTAAAAGGTAAGAGACCTAACCTGGCATATTTTAAAATCTTTGGTTCCAAATGTTTCATCCATAATAATGACAAATGAGACCTAGACAAATTTGAAGCAAAAAGTAGTCCAGGGATTTTCTTAGGGTATTCTGAACTGTCAAGAGCCTATAGGGTCTTTAACATTAATGATCAAACTGTAGAAGAATCCCCTCATGTGATTTTTGATGAAAATTTTAATTTCACAGACAAAACTAATGATGATAGGAAATCAAGAGAAGATGGAGGATTCCTGGATGAGAAGCCAAATGAAGACTCGGCTGAACAGCCTGAACAACCTGCTACAGAACAAGGTCGGTCTACAGAACAAGGTGAGTCTTCTAACAATATAAGATTTCTGAAAAATCATCATGTTGAAAACATAATAGGAAATCTTCATGATCCCCCTAGGACTAGATCCTTTCATAGAGAAGTTAATAATGAAGATCTCGTAGCACTTGTGTCCCAAATTGAACCCAAGACCATAGAAGAGACTCTAAATGATGAATCTTGGATCAATGCCATGAATGAAGAGTTGGGTCAATTTGAAAGGAATAAAGTCTGGAATCTGGTTCCTAAACCTGAAAATGTGTCTGTCGTAGGAACTAAGTGGGTCTTTAGGAATAAGAGAAATGAAGATGGAATAATTTCTAGAAATAAAGCCAGATTGGTAGCCAAAGGCTACTATCAAGAATTTGGGGTGGATTTTGATGAATCCTATGCACCAGTTACTAGGATGGAAGCAATTAGAATACTGCTAGCATTTGCTCACTCTAAAAACATTAAACTTCATCAAATGGATGTAAAAGGTGCCTTCTTAAATGGACTCATAAAAGAAGAAGTTTATGTTGAGCATCCCCATGGATTTGAATTATCTGTCCAACCTAACCATGTCTTCAAGTTAAATAAAGCCTTGTATGGATTGAAGCAGGCCCCTCGGGCCTGGTATGATAGGCTATTTGAATTTCTGATCAATAAGGGCTACAGCCGAGGTAATGTGGACCAAACTCTTTTTATAAAGAATCTGAATAATCATCTTATCATAGTTCAGGTATACGTAGATGATATTATTTTTGGTTCAACTTGCACTGAACTATGTGATGAGTTTGAAAATTTAATGTCAAATGAATTTGAGATGAGCTTGGTTGGAGAACTGAAATATTTTTTTGGCTTACAGGTTCAGCAGTTGAAAGATGGTTGTTTCATCAGTCAAACAAAATACACATTGGAGATATTGAAAAGATTTGGAATGAACAAATTGAAGCACATAGCCACTCCAATGAGTACAAATATCTCCTTAGATGCTGATGAGTCAGGTAACGAAGTAGATGCAAAATTATACCGAGGTATGATTGGCTCCTTACTATATTTAACTGCCTTTAGACTTGATATTCAATTCAGTGTGTGCATGTGTGCTAGATTTCAGTCTAGGCCTACAGAATTACATCTTGCTATTGTCAAAAGGATATTTAGGTACATCGCAGGCACACATATATAATCTAGGTCTATGGTTTCCTGTTGCACACACATTAGATTTAACTTCATATACTAACGCAGACTATGCTGGCTGCAAGCTAGATAGGAAAAGCACAAGTGGGTTTTGTCAATTCTTAGGTGGCTGTTTAGTTTCTTGGGCCTCCAAGAAATAGCATTCTGTGGCCCTCTCCACTGCAGAGGCTGAGTACGTAGCTGTAGGGAGCTGTGGCACTCAAGTTATCTGGATTAAACACCATCTCAAGGACTACAATGTAGACCTTGGCTGCACACTTATATACTGTGACAACACTAGTGCAATAAACCTGTCTAAAAATCCTATCTTTCACTCACGAACAAAGCACATAGAAATCAGGCACCACTTCATAAGGGATGAAGTCTCTAAAGGAAACTTTTAACTAATCCATGTAGGCACTGCACAACAGATTGCTGATATTTTCACCAAGCCATTGGATAATGAAAAGTTCTCTACCTTGAGGAGAGAGTTGGGCATTTTTAGATCTTTTTGAATTCCATGCTGTTCTCTGAATTCCATTTCATTCTTATCTAAAAATTTTTACCTACATCGAGGCACTGCTTTCACTGCCTCGAATGGCTAGTTCAATTCTTCCCATTTGCAACTCTGTGTCAAGTCTATGCGTCGATGCACCCTGTTCCCAGGTTGATGCCTCCATGCATTTCCTTCTTCTTCACTCTTTACTGTCTTGTTCAACCTTCCTTGGTATATAAAATGGTGTTAGGAGAAGGGCAGAGTATGTCTGTCTGGATACCTGCACCATACTTGAGGTGGTCCTTGACCTAAGTACTCATCCAAGTACCAAGACTAATTGACTCATATAGTCAGGGGGAGATTTCTTTTGGACAGATTTGACATTCTTCTTGAGTCCATAGAGTCAAATTCATAGGGGGAGTATGTCCTTCTTCTGAAATCTCTAAGACTACATTGTGATTATTGAGAATTTTATATAGTTCTTTCACAGATCTTGAAATTTAGTAATCTCTTAATGCTTTAAGTCTGTTCACTGAAATCTCAGCAAAGAAGTTTAAACCTTATAATCTTGTATAGACTGAGATAAAGGTTCTGAAGAATATCTTTCTGCATATCCGAATGAGTAAAGAAAAATGTTGAAATAAAATGCCCTAAAATCTTCTAAAAGCTTGAACATTAAACATGAGAGACAACTCTAGCTGAAAATTAGTACAATAGTATTGTTCTTAAACCTTCTACTTCTATAAAATCAAAGGAGCAAAATCTACTCAGAGCAATGATTTGGATTACTGAGAAACCAACTACTTCACCATGAAGTGGAGTAAAATTGAGTCATGAAGTGCTAGATTATCTCTGATTAAAAAAAAAAGGGCTATGCCTATGACATCATGGCAGAGAAATGGCGTAGAATGTTGAGTAACTGGGTCATTTCACTTAAGACGTGTTGTGCCTCACGTAAAAAGACGTCTCTACTACTAACTCTATTCTCTAAAGAGAGACATTAAGGTTACCACACTGAGTAACTGGGGATTCCTGCATCTAACCAATGTATATCCTCACGTAAAAAGGTGTAGGTTGAACCACTTTGTTCAAAGAGGAAAAGCAAATTATTTAGAAAACTGTTGAAAGTGATCAATTGAAAATATTCAAAGCTCAAATGCAAAGTATGATGTGATTGTTTATCTTCAATACCACTGAAAAATTTTTCACTTAAGAAGTCTCTGAAAGATTAACCAGTACAGCATTTAGACAGCATATTCAAGGCATTAATATAAAACTTTGCTTACTCTCTTTATTTATGTATGAAGATAATTTTCAATCCTATCCTCTTTGTCTCTCTGGATTATCACTTTTAAACATCTAAGCACATTTTAGTTACATCACTTAATTCCATAAGAGATGGATATGACACCTTCTCAAATCTGTGAATTTATTGTCTCTGGTATCTCTTGCTACCCATTTCTTTTTGATGATGTCAAAGGGGGAGAGTAAGAGGGAGAGGATAAAAGTGAAAGGGGGAGAATAAGTTGAGAGGGAGAGTAAGCAAGGGAGAGCTAGTTAGGAGAATAAGTTGAGAGGGAGAGTAAGCGAGGGAGAGCTAGTTAAGTTCAGAGATTCTTCTGTGTTCTCTCATGTGTTCTCTCTTCATAGAAACTCTTCTTATCTGTCCACTACTACCCTGATCGGCATCATGTCTATCACCTGGTAAACTCAAATAAATCTTCCTTCTGTACTTCATTTTACTCAATTCACATATCTGAATGTTCAATTTTTTTTAAGGAAGATGAATATTTTGTTTTGGGCATTAATAAGACATAATAACTCATATTGTTGCCATCATCAAAAAGGGGGAGATTGTTACATTTTATGTGTTTTGATGATGTCAATGCATTGTGGTTCTTTAGCTAATGAATTAAGTCTTAAATGCAAGTGTTTTGGCTGTAGGAGCTATATCAAGAAGAACAAGGAAGATTTGAGATATGTCAGAGATCACCACTGCCTCGATACAGTCACAACCACATAAGCAAGTTTAGAGAGATGCATTGATGCAACAAGGAGATGCCTCGATGCAATCACAATCACAGAAGTAAGTTTAGAGAGCTGCATCGACGCAACAAAGAGATGCCTCAACACATCAAGAAGCTAAACTCATCCAGATCAAGATTGCATGGACGTGAGGGATTCATGCCTCGACACTTCAGAGTGTGTTGTCCGATAGACAGGTCGATGCACCTATCAGATGCATTGACACACCAAGATGCTGCATGAAGATTCAGGACAATGCTGAAGTCTCTTGCCTCGACACATCAAGATGTTCAACTGCCACTTTGTATATGAGGTCGATGCATCAGAGTGATGCACTGACACATCAAGTCAAGGTGTGGACCTTTAAAGGCAACTACGTCGGAGCACCAAGTGCTGCATCGATGCACCAAGAACCAATCACCTGAAGCCACCTATTGGAAAGCCACTTTAGCTGCACCGCCTCGATGCATCAAGTGGCTGCATCGACCTCCTAAAATAGCTTCTGATGTTGTGTACTTCGGTCGACCGAAAAAGGTAGAACGGTCAACCGATTCTGACAAGATTCGTTGGAAATGCAATCGAACTCAAAAGGATTAAAGCATAACTTTGGGATCACGTGCCAGAACTCATGGAAGCATGATTGGCACATAATTCAATCCACGTGGCAAAGTTTTGGAAGGATAAAAAGCGTCAGAATATTCCCTCTGACCTGGACCAATGAGGTAGTTAGGCGAATCAGGTGACAGCTCTTATGAAATTTCTTGGCGGGAAAAATTCGTCACACGTGGATAATTTCTGAAGAGTTCAGATAATCATCAGAATATTTCTTTTCCACGTGGACCAATGGATCTCTGGCTGATGATCGGAATTTTAAAGAAGAAGACAATACTCTACTCTATATATATATACAATGAGCTCCTTCGTTGAAGATGTGCTACTAAAGCTGTTGCTTTCATTGCCATTTACGATTTCGATAGAGAGAGAGCTCCTCCAAAAGAAAAAGAAAGAGAGAATCATTGTGTGAGGAAGAAAGAATAGAGTGCAGCCAGCCCATCTCGTTGGAGATTGCTTCATCAGACGCTACATTGCTCTTATTGATTTTTCTCTGATCGAATTCTTCATTTCTATTGTTTTCTTTCTGTTCGTACGCTTATATTTGTTCTAGTTCCCTCATAGTGTTTTCAAAGGAAGGGAGAATATTCTCCGATGTCCCCTCTGTAGGTTCAGAGGAAGAGAGGTCTCCGACCTCTAGTTGCGTAAGCTGAGGGATTTAGTTCACGGGATTCCTTCTGTGAAGACAGAATAAGGGAGGATTGTCCTCTGGATATTGCATTGCACAGTGTGTTTTGATCTCTACTAGGTGTAGGATCGAAGGTCAAGGGATTTGTCTCCCTTGGGAGTGAAGCTGTGGTATCCGCCGTTGTCGCAGACTAAGTCTGTTTGGTGGTTTGCTTTTAGTAAGGAATCCTCACTCTAGTGAGTGAGGGGTGGATGTAGATTACAGACCGCAATCGAACCACCTAAAAAATTCTCTTGTCCATTGAAATAGTTTGTTTTGCTTAGCAATTCAGTGCGCGCTACCTTGACTAATCAATATATTAAAAGACGCAGCTAGAAGGATATGCTATGTCTATCTGGATCACTGCCTCTTGCGTGAGGAGATCCTCAGATCAAACCTCCGCCTTGTACTGATGTCAGTCCGTGTGAGCATGCTAGGCTGCTGAGTGTCTATCTGGATCACTATGAGCATCCTCGGATCAAACAACTCTTATGGAATTTCTTGGCGGGAAAAATTCACCACACGTGGATAATTTCTGAAGAGTTCAGATAATCATAAGAATATTACTTTTCCATGTGGACCAATGGATCTCTGGCTGATGATCAGAATTTCGAAGAAGAAGATGATACTCTATTCTATATATATATACAATGAGCTCCTTCGTTGAAGACGTGCTGCTAAAGCTGCTGCTTTCATTGCCATTTACGATTTTGAGAGAGAGAGAGAGAGAGATCCTCCAGAAGAAAAAGAAAGAGAGAATCATTGTGTGAGGAAGAAAGAATAGAGTGCAGCCAGCCCATCTCGTAGGAGATTGCTTCATCAGAAGCTACATTGCTCTGATTGATTTTTATCCGATCGAATTCTTCATTTCTATTGTTTTCTTTTTGTTCGTCTATTTATATTTGTTCTAGTTCTCTCGGAGTGTTTTCAAAGGAAGGGAGAATATTCTCCGATGTCCCCTCTATAGGTTCAAAGAAAGAGAGGTCTCCAACCTCTAGTTGCGTGAGCTGAGGGATTTAGTTCACGGGGTTCCTTCTGTGAAGATAGAAGAAGGGAGGATTGTCCTTCGGGAATTGGGTGTAGGATCGCAGGTCAAGGGATTTGCCTCCCTTGGGAGTAAAGCTGTGGTATCAGCCTGTAACACCCCTAATTTTTCTAAAAAAAATTTAGGGATTTTTTTGGCATTAAAATATAATTATTAAACAATTAAAAAGGCTTAATGGGGTATTAAGAGGAATTAGGGAGTTATTTAAATCCATTTAAAGAACATATATTCATTAAAGGGCTAATCCCAACTCAAATAGACCAAAAGACCCAATTCCAAGACCTTTAGACTCAAGCCCATTAATAGAAATGTAAATTAGGTAATTTACGGATTTAAAATGGGATATATGCACCAATTGGGGAATAAATGATGGATAATTAGAAAATCCAAATTTTTTAGATTAATCGCCGCCTGGCGGACTATCGCGAGACCGCTAAGTACACCCTAGCGGTCCGGCTATGACGGCTAAGCAACCCCAGTTCCGTAAATCGTAGAAACGTGAAAAGGTTGGATCTTTGGCATCCAAATCCCCATGGATCGATGTGTGTAGACACATAATCATGTCTAGGACTCTTTGGTATCGATCCTACCCCTAAGTGGGACTCTAAGTTCTATCAAATCCTCAGCCCTAACTCAAAACCCTATAAATAGACCCTAACTTCGACTCATGCGAACCCTAATGTTGGCTCGCGTATTTCAAAGGTAAGGAAACCCTATCTCAGGTTGGTTATTTAAAACTTTATGTTCTTCTTTGTTTTATCTAACACACTTTCAATTTTTGTGCTAGAAGACCCATCAGTTGGAGAGATGGAGCATCTGAAAGTTTCTGGTTCGCTGTAGTCTGCACAGGAACCAGAGCATCGGTCCAATAAAAATTAGGAGATTGGAAGCCCTAAACGAGGTTAGTTCAAGTTGGTTCTTTAGAACTTATCGTTCCCCTTTCTATCTTCTACCTATCCTCCAATTTTCATGAATTTAGGTCAAGAGGATCAGGAGATAGAGGGACAGGAAGTTGCTAGTTTGGCACAGGACGTAAAGGAACTAGGGTCTACTTCCAGTCAGAAATTCAAAGTCTAGGGATTGAATCAAAGGTAAGTTATCTCATGAAAAGGGTAGAATAACATGTCAGGAGCAAAAGCCCTTGATTTCATGAAATTTCATGCTTTCCACAGGGAGTATTTAATGTTTTACTATCACTGCGCATCTAGGCTATTCCTACATAAATAGTTCCTACCCTTAATAACGAAAATGATAATTCTAGTTTAATTCATGACAACCTACACATCTCCATGAGTTATCTTTATTGTAGGGACGTTTTCTCTCTATGTCTAGCATGTATTATATGCTTTACGTCCCTTGAGTAGTAGGTATTTCAGTTTTACTACTGTTTGCTGTAGACAGGAAGAAACGGTCTTCCTAAGACCGCTAGAGTCATTTAGCGGCCCTACAATAGACCGCTAAAGCCCATAAACGGTCCTCCTGAGACCGCTTTAGTTTTCTGAGTTCTGTATTATTGTTAACCCGAAACATAATGCAGAACAGTCCTATTTATCATATGATAAGCCTAGCTAATTAGGTCTTACTCCTGTTTTAAGTACTGTATTCATAAACTTGGTTACGTCAATTGTTCATCCTACTGGATTTCATGTTCTTTATGCACATTGGACTTATTTTAAACTTATGTTACTTTCGTGCCAAAACATATACTCTTGTATTAATGATCATAATTTCATAAGATTCATGGACTTTGTAGCGATATTTTGATCAATGTCTTTCACGATCTCACTCTCACCTTGAGTCTTTTCTTAAGTACATGGCGCGTATTCCGGTATGATGTCATTAGATACACTTTGCACTTATAAGCACACCTTCTTGGACTTGTGATCCTCTCCGTTCGATATTCCTTCCACCAGACTAGGTGATCTTATTTCAAGGCCTTCGTAAGTCTCTGTGAGCTTGGGATTCCCACTAGGACGCCGAGCTGGTTGTACCCTCAAAAACCTAATTGTCTAGAAAGCACTTTATCGATGTTTTATGTTCTGGTCACTAGCGGCCATACGGAGACCGCCAGATTCTAGTAGCGGCCATTTGCCTAACCGCCAAGGACGCCTAGCGGCCCTACCTTGACCGCATGGTTCCAGTCCATTCGTTTCATCAATTCTGTCAATAAACGGTCTAGTAAACAATCGCTATTTCCTATAAATGGTCCAGTCATGACCGTAACTATCTTCAGTGTTCTTAACCCAAGGTTTGACCCAAGGGTTGAGTTTTCTATGATCCTAGATGGTCTATTGATTGTCTAGAACCTAACACTTTATTCAATAAACTACCTAATGAATTAGGGAAATTGATGAATGTACCGTTATGCTACCGGATTCCTCCCGTGGCGTGACCTTGTCCTTAATGCATTCTTTGAACTCTCATGATCTTAATTGAAGCATTCTTACCTTGACATTGTTATCATGAGCTTATTAATTGAATTGTTACATTATTGGCCGGACTTTATTATTATACTCGTGGAAGTAGCTGGATTTATAACGTGAAGATGCAGATCGGGCACTGATTGTGTCCAAGGGCTCCATGCTAGTCCCCTCGGCTGATTGTCAAAAATGTATTGAAAATCATGGGATATGATGATACTGGCGTCGCATTATGTTCGGAGTACTTTCTTTTATAAATGAGTGAAATCCACGAGGTAATCTTATGAAATTACATGCTTGCTAGTACATTCTCGTTACATGACTTTCTAGTGCATACCCTTTATGGTTATGAAAAGTGTATTCTCGTTACATTCTTGTTCGTGAAAGGCCAACCTTACATTCTTATTATATACTTGCTCAATCAAGCTCGCATATCTCTTATCTGGATCATGTGTTGTTACTTGTGTTGTTACTTTGGTTTATACCGCGTGTTATATCGTATTTCATTTATCTTACTTTCTAGATCTAAAATGTTAATTCCTTAAATATTGCCTTCATGTTGATACGAAGATACCTACTAGGCATGTGTGCTCATTCCCTACTTTTTCAATCTTTTCAGGACATTCTAGCAGGTCGGATTTAGATTATTCAAGTGATGGATCTGAGAGTGATTGATGGTTCGAGAGAAGCCGTAGTTAGTCTAGTCAAGAGTCAATTATGTAGTTTTCATTTTTTTGAGTCCAGTTACTCAATGAGTCAATATCATGTACTTGATTATTATTATCAATAAAAGTCAAATTTTTGATCAATTATTGTGTCCATTTATCGTATGTGTGAATGATTTGCGCTCTGATTGTAACTAACACGTGAGGCTTCTCTTGCTGACTGTTCACGTTCTATATTAGTTTTCTCTACATAATCTTGGGGTGTGACAGTTAAAGTGATGTGACACCACCTTGCGGGTGGCAGCCACTCGACCGATGCCCTTGGACCTGCAATCACAAGCAAGCAACTAGAGTAGCGGACTCACTCTAGCGGACCGACTCGCGTAGCACTCATGGTTGCTCGGAGACAAACCAGCGATGGTGGGAAGGGTCCGAGGTGGAACCTCACCGTTCCGGGATTTGGCTAGCTTGAGGTTGAACCCCTAAGGATCTGGGATGCCCAATTCGATGGGCGGCCAGCACGCCAAGGGCGTGGGATGTAGGGTCTCTCTCACAACTCACCCCGCGGTGGTACTCAATTAGATGAGAATTCTGGACCGGGCACTCTCTCACCGTTCGACGGAGCTAAGAAGCAATACTAATTAAGCAAGATAAACCAGAAATGAGAGGGGGCCAGAAGCTAACCTGATCAGCATGAAGACGCCGATCTCGGCCGAAGACAATGGCGAGCGGGGAGAGGTGGGTATGCACCCGCATGCCGCGCCGTTGTAGCTTCGGATGGCGACCCACTAGTACAATCACTACCCCCTCGCAGAGGGGTTGGACTGAGGGTGGGGGAAATTATATTACATCCAAACACTACCTCCCGCAGGGAGGGGCTTTAAGCCGGCCAGGCGGGGGTGGGGGAAACTAAGCAAAAGCTGAATTGTCGAACTATGCTGGCCCTGGCCACTCTGGATTAGTAGGACATGAGGACGGTGTTGTCGCCGCCACGGACTCCTCCGACTGCTGGTGATGATGGCACCAGCCCCAAAACGTCCTGGGTTGGCCCAGAAAGACACCCAAATTTCTGGAGATTATTCTGATGCCGACGGTGGCCAAGGCAGGGTCGGGACCAGGGCTGGTCAGACCTGGCTCTGGATGTCCTAGAACTTCTGCTGCTAGAAGAAGTTGCCGCCACGAACACTCTCAGGGTCCAATGAGGGCGGGACCAGAGCCGTTGCGATCGTGGAAGAGTCCTCTTCGATCAGAGACTAACGGGGTCACCGGAGGAGGTCAGAGTAGACCGCGAGAACCAGAATGGTGGAAAGGGTCGGATCTGGCTCAGGGGAAGCTGACCTGCGCACTCTGGGGAGAAAATTTTGAAATCTATGCTCCGGGATCCAAATGGCTCCCTTATTGTTGGTGCTGACAGTGGGCTTGGAGGAGAAAACCCCAGCCAAAAATCACGTCCAAAGTCATTCTGGAGCAGTCGTGGTCAATTCTTCTCTTGGCCTCAGGTTCCCCGCCGGAGCAGTTCTACGCAGTCGGGGGAGATTGGCTTCTCTGGACAGCAGGGACCTCAGATGATAGAGAGACCACCTCGCCTACGAAGCTGCTTGGATGAGCTTTCCACCAATATTATATACGCCATTTGAATCCTTAAAGTGATGTCGGGGTCGAGCTTGCAACTCGTGCCTCTGCTGCTGCCTGCGAACTGGGCTGAGCAGGTTGGTGATAGGTGTTGCTAGTGGTGGTAAGGGGTGAAGGGATTGCAATAGGGTGAGGTCTAATGGCTGTGGAAGGTGGAGGGGGATATTAGGGGGTTTTCTGGGGGGTTGAAGGGTGCAAGGGAGGGTGGAGCTGGGGCTGGGATGATGTGGAGATGGGTCTGGGTGGTGGGGTGCAGTCTGCGCACAAGAGTATGGGAGGGGAAAAGAGCTGGTCGACCAGCCAAGGGAGGGGGTGAGGAGTGAAACCAAAGTGGGGAAAGGGGGGATGGCAGAGGGTGGGAGAGGTCCCCAAGGGGTGGAGGAGTGATGGCTGGGCTTGGGGAAGAGGGAGGGGTTCATTGGGAGGTGAAAGGTTCCTTGGGGAAGGGGAAGGGTTGCTTGGGAGAATGAAGAGGTGCCTAGAAGGTGGAGATTCTACCTTGGGGTTGGAGGGGAATTGAATGAATGTATGGGGAAGGGGGGAGGGGTCTTAATGAGAGGTGAATGGGGAGGAGAGAGAGGAATTTCAAAATTAGGGGGGGAGAGAGAAAGGGTCGCCCCTTTTAGAGAGAGAGAGGGAGAGGGAGAGAGAGGGAGGGAGCTTCTCACTCCAGGGGACAATCAAACTGGATTTCAATTTCTTCTTCAACTATTCATTAGCTCTCAAATGGGGGATTGGGGTCATATTTATAGAAATCCCACATTTTACAATAAGTCCCTGACCTTTGGACTAATGACTGGACTCACCAAGGGGAAAGGGGTGCCCTGGGCCAAGCCCACTAAATTGGGTCCAATTAGCTCATCTAATGGCCCAATTGACATATGACTAATGTAAATGACTCTCTTAACCTAGGTACTTGACTCAAATAAAAGGAAAATTACATAATTGTGACTCAAATAAAATATAAAAATTACATGCCATGACTCTGAAAAATGTGGCGAACAAGATGACGCACATCTAGCAAGCAACGGGATCCCCGAGAAGATGTGGAGTGGTCGGAGATGTCCCCATCATACTCGCGGGGTGCGGAGAACTCGACTCCGTCGAGTATGGGTCCACCGGGGAAGTGGTCCTCCAAAGCAGCTCTGGGCGAACCACGACCTCCAAACTCAACCCCGCGTCCTTAGCCGGGGGACGGCGCTTCAGCTTATCAAGGTGGCATGGGCACACCCTCTTTCCAGCGATGATATCCTGCTTGCCTAGTATTGCTTCCGTGTGCACACGTCGAGCTCTCAGGCTGATATGAGGTGGCACTCCGAGGTTGTCTCTCTCAAAGGTAGGTGTAGGATCGAGGCCCTCACTAGGATCCATCGCGGTGCCCTTAGAGGGTGTCGGGTCTGTCACGTGGGAAGTGGGGTGAATCCCAAAACCCATCGGTAAGTCCAACCCGTGAGCCAGGTTGCCAAGGCCACTCGAAACTCGGGAAGGTCCAAGTCCTCGTGCCCTCAATTTGGAGGTGACCCTAGGGTAGAGCCACTCCAATGTCACTATCACCAAGTTGCATACTTGGAATCCCAAGTGGAGCTTACGAACTGTTGCCCGCTCTTTATGATTCTCACCAGTCATTGCTAGATGCTTGCGTGAATGAGTATTCAGTGCACTACGATGCAGTGTGAGTGTGACAAGTATGGTGTGCAATGGTGGACTAGGACAGCCAAATGTAGACCGATCATACTTTGATGCCATGAAGACTTTGACGGACTTAGGAGGGCCGGGGCATCCATAGGTGAACCTATCATGCATGGGTGTGACAAATGTTAGGGGACCCGGACATCCATGTATGCTCCTTTCATGCGTAAGACCAGTGATGAATGGGGGAGGACCAACTCATCCAAATGTGAGCTAGTCATGCATTGGGCCTAAAGTGTGTGTGACATGTATGAGATGACCGGACTTGTGACCCATGTCGAATGATGTGATATGCCAAGGTAGGTTCACTCTTGTCCCAAAGGTGACGGCCAAGTGTGTGGGTATGGGGTGGTCCTTGAGCTCCCACTCATAAGGATCGAAGGGGTCAAAGAAGGTGTGTATCATGGAGTGGGGCACTTCCTCATTCCCAAGGTGCATGTTGCCCAATGTTATGGCTCCCATGGTGTATTCCGAGTCTAGAGAGAGATGGGCATGGTCCAGCATGGTTGGTGAGGGTAGGAAGGAGTGGGTGGTAAGTGATACGGGTGGGCCACATGGGTTCTCGGGCTCCCATTGGGAGGGGTCAAAAGGATCAACATAAGTGTACCCAGGAGAAAGGAGCTCTAAGTTCATCTCATCAACCTCAAGGTCCTCACAACATGGTGGTGGATCATCCTCCTCTAATGAAATAATTGGGCCGAAGTCTTTGGTGGGTGGGTTGGCCATGAGGGGATGACTTGGCTTTTTACTCGATATGAGGAACTCCAATTTGAGGATAAGGTCGGGCTCATCGGGTGTGGGGAGGAATAGAAGGAGGTCGCTAGTGTAGCAACCAATGGTGCAAATCGAGATGATAGACCCAACACATAGGTGTAGGAGGTCAAGGCTCCTAGGTTGGTTGGCCATTGTGGTCAACATGCCAGTCAACTTCATTTGCCATACTAAGCCCCTAAGAAGATCCCCTAATGTCTCTACTTGGTAGGATGATTGGATGGTGGTGCAATAGGAGAATGGCACTATAGGGAGGTTTTGCTCCATAGGAGGGCAAACATGGGTTGTGATCTCTCTAATTGGGCTCTCCCTTAGCCAATTAACAAGGGGTTCTCCTAACATGAGCTCGGCCCCAACTAGAGAGGGTGGTGTAGGGTGAAGACCACCGTGTGAGGCTTCTCCTTCAACTTGGACATGGGTGGTCTCCATGGTGGGGATAGGGTCCTGAGGGGCATTTGTCCCCACATGGCCGAGTGTGCGGGCCACTTCTTCTAATGCCAATGGCGTAGGAGGATCTATGGTGGGTGGTTTGGTGATAGCCGATGCATGGCGCACCCGGGGTGGTGAGCGAGGTCGGACTTGGGTTGGGATTGGTAGTGGGAGTAGTGGAGGCCTTGGTTGGGGTAGGATTGGGGTTGGAAGTGGAAGGTGGGTTGGGTGAGAAGGTTTGGGTTGATTGGTTTTGGGAGGTGTGTCCCTTTTAGGGGACGATGGAGGGGTAGTGGTGGAGACTAAGGGGGTTTGTGGGGTATGGGTTTGGTGAGGGGTTTTGGGTTGGGGGGTGGTGACCGTCATGGGCCTAGGTGGAGGGGTGGACACGGGGTCCACTTAGGTTTGAATGGTGGGGGTTGGGTGAGTGAGTGTGGGTTGGGGGGTGGTGACCCTCATGGGGGAAACCGGGTCGGTTAGGGGTCCCTTGCCCTTGGGATCGGTCGATTGTGGAGGGGTGGAAGTGGGTCACCCTTGGACTTGGGGAGAGTTGGTGGTGGTGATCGGGTTGGAATTATTGGGAGTGGTGAAATTTGGGCCCTAACGGAGGTCTTAGGTTGGCCGGGTGGGAATGGAGAAGGTGAGGGACATCGTGGAGGTTGGGACCTTATGGTGGCCTTAGACTGGCCGGGAGAGAAAAGATGAGTGGTAGTGCTCCTCGGGCTATGGCTCTCCGAGTAGGAAGGGGGACGTTGGGGAGCATAGATCTTTCTAAGTTCTACCTTCATCTTCTCCCATGAGTCTATGGGCTCTTGTCTCCTAATATTCCTTAAGCCTACAATGTTCTGCCACTTTTCTTTGGCTTGACCCTGAAGTCACCCCTTGGCAACGCGGACTCTCGCGGGTCCATAAGTAATAGTCCTAACAAAATCTTTTTACATGGTAGCCTCCCACTTTAGGTAGGCACTAGGGCTCAATCCATCAAAGAGGAGATCCTCAAATAGGATTATGTCAAAGGGGGGGTCGATCGGACCCTTGTGGAGGGCCGAGTGGGATGGATATGACCAAAGAGAGGTAGCCATGCTAGTGGGCACGGTTGATGCATCGGGTGACTCAAAATGCATATGTGCCCTAGGACCAACTTGAAGAGACAAGTTGAGAACTTACTCTGATACCAATTTGATGTGACACCACCTTGGGGGTGGCAGCCACTCGACCGATGCCCTTGGACCTACAATTGCAAGCAAGCAACTTGAGCAGCGAACTCACTCTAGCAGACCGACTCACGTAGCGCTCATGGTTGCTTGGAGACAAACCAGCGATGGTGGGATGGGTCCGAGGTGGGACCTCGCTGTTCCGGGATTTGGAGAGCTTGGGGTTGAACCCCTAAGGGTCTCGGATGCCCAATTCTATGGGTGGCCAGCACGCCGAGGGCGTGGGATGTAGGGTCTCTCTCACAACTCACCCCGCGGTAGTACTCAATTAGATGAGAATTCAGGACCGGGCACTCTCTCACCGTCCGACAGAGCTAAGAAGTAATACTAATTAAGCAAGATAAACCAGAAATGAGAGGGGGCCAGAAGCTCACCTGATCAGCATGAAGACGCCGATCCTGGCCAAAGATGATGGCGAGCGGGGAGGCATGGGTATGCACCCACACGCCGCATCATTGTAGCTTTGGATGGCGACCTGTTAGTACAATCACTACGCCCTCGCAGAGGGGTTGGACTGAGGGTGGAGGAAATTATATTACATCCAAACACTACCTCCCGCAGGGAGGGGCTTTAAGCCGGCCAGACGAGGGTGGGGGAAACTAAGCAAAAGCCGAATTGCCGAACTGTGCTGGTCCTGGCCACTCTGGATCAGCAGGACATGAGGTCGGTGTTGTCGTCACCACGGACTCCTCCAACTGCTGGTGATGATGGACCAGCGCTAAAACGTCCTGGGTTGGCCCAGGAAGACACCCAAATTTCTGGAGATTATTCTGATGTCGACGGTGGCCGAGGCAGGGTCAGGACCAGGGCTGGTCGAACCTGGCTTTGGATGTCCCAGAACTTCTACTGCTAGAAGAAGTGGCCGCCACGATCACTCCCGGGGTCCAATGAGGGAAAGACCAGAGCCTTTGCAATCGTGGATGAGTCCTCTTCGATCAAAGAACAACGGGGTCATCGGAGGAAGTCGGAGTAGACCGCAAGAACCAGAATGGTGGGAAGGGTCGGATCTGGCTCAGGGGAAGCTGACCTGCACACTCCAGGGAGAAAATTTGGAAATCTATGCTTCGGGATCCAAATGGCTCCATTCTTGTTGGTGCAGACAGGGGGCTTGGAGGAGAAGACCCCAGACAAAAATCACGTCCAAATTCATCCTAGAGCAGCCATGGTCGCTTCTTCTCTTGGCCTCAGGTTCCCCGCCAGAGCAGTTCTACGCAGTCGTAGGAGATTGGCTCCTCTGGGATGCAAGGACCTCAGATGATGGCGAGACCACCTCTCTTGCGAAGCTGCTTGGATGAGCTTTCCACCTATATAATATACGCCACTTGAATTTCTAAAGTGATGTCGGGGTCGAGCTTGCAACTCATGCCTCTGCTGCTGCCTGCGAACTGGGCTGAGCAGGTTGGTGATAGGTGTTGCTAGTGGTGGTAAGGGGTGAAGGGATTGCAATGGGGTGAGGTCTAATGCCTGTGGAAGGTGAAGGGGGATGTTGGGGGGTTTTTTGGGGGGCTGAGTGGTGCAAGGGATGGTGGAGCTTGGGCTGGGACGAAGTGGTGATGGGTCTGGGTGGTGGGGTGCAGTCTGCTCACAAGATTATGGGAGGGGAAAAGAGCTGGTCGACCAGCCAAGGGGAGGGGGTGAGGAGTGCGACCAAAGTGGGGAAGGGGGGATGGGAGAGGGTGGGAGAGGTCCCCAAGGGGTGGAGGAGTGATGGTTGGGCTTGCGGAAGAGGGAGAGGGGTGCTTTGGGAGGTGAAAGGTTGCTTGGGGAAGGGGAAGGGTTGCTTGGGAGAATGAAGAGGTGCCTAGAAGGTGGAGATTCTACCTTGGGGTTGGAGGGGAATTGAATGGATGTATGGGGAAGGGGGGAGGGGACTTAATGGGAGGTGAATGGATAGGAGAGAGAGGAATTTCAAAATTGGGGGGGAGAGAGAAAGGGTCACCCCTTTTAGAGAGAGAGAGAGGGAGAGGGAGAGAGAGGGAGGGAGCTTCTCACTCCAAGGGACAATCAAACTGGATTTTAGTTTCTTCTTCAACTATTCATTAGCTCTCAAATGGGGGATTGGGGTCCTATTTATAGGAATCCCACATTTTACAATAAGTCCTTGACCTTTGGACTAATGATTGGACTCACCAGGGGAAAGGGGCGCCCCTGGACCTAGCCCACTAAATTGGGTCCAATTAGCTAATCTAATGGCCCAATTGACATATGACTAATGTAAATGACTCTCTTAACCTAGGTATCTGACTTAAATAAAAGAAAAATTACATAATTGTGACTTAAATAAAATATAAAAATTACATGCCATGACTCTGAAAATTGTGGCGAACAAGATGACGCACATCTAGCAAGCAACGGGATCCTCAAAAAGATGTGGAGTGGTCAGAGATGTCCCCATCATAAAGTGGTATCAGAGCCTAGGCATAAGTACGTCCTAGGAAAATGTCATGTCATAGGCTAAGTCCAAGGTTTAAGGACCCACACCTATGAACTAAGGAAAGAATAAACCTACGTGAGATTTAGGTAGAGCCGGGATGAGATAGTTATTTAGAACTTATCTCTAAGTTAACTCCCTTCAATTTCGTAGGAATTAACAAATCATTCCTTTTTCTCAGGTACCTTACTCTCTCAAAGGCTCACAGTGTCAACTGGGATGAGATGCAACAAGCAGTTGCGGGTCTTACCCAGTCCCTTCAGACTGTGGCCCAAGCTGGCGCACAGGCTGGCGCGGGTAATCTGCATGGGAATTTTTGGAGCATGAATCCTCCAAGATTCCCTGGTTCCTCCAACTCCGATGAGGCAGAGAATTGGAATGATGAAATGAACAGAATATTCAATGTTATGTAATGCATTGATCAAGAGAAGGTTCATCTCGCTACGTTCCAACTTAACAAGGATGCGCGTACTTGGTGGAAGTCTATTCCGGCACCGTCTCAAAATGCACCTCATACTTGGGAGGAATTTCTCACACTCTTCCGAGCAAAGTATTTCTCCAAGCATGTTAAGGAGAGAAAGGTTGTGGAATTTGTCACGCTTCGTCAAGGCATGATGTCCATGGTGAAGTATGAACTTCAATTCTCCCATTTGTCTCCATATGCCCCTCACTTGGTTAGCACCGATCTCCTAATGGCTAACCGATTCATGGACGGTTTGAGGCCTGGATTTATTCAACTTGGATCTCAAAATATCCGCACATATACAGAAATGGTCCAACGGGCACATTTATGCGAAAGGACCTTGGAGAAGGTAGAGAAGTTCCGAGGAAAAGAAGAAAGGTCGAGCCGAAGACATGTTAGACGAGAGGAAAAAGAAGGAAGGTTTAGCATCACGGAGGATGACGAACCCCATTATAATAAGAGGTCTCGCAATGGGAATGGTAATGGTAAAGGAAAAAGTAATGGAAAAAGAAATGGCAATGGCAATGGAAGGAATAAAAGAGCCAAGGAGGGGAAGAAAAGTAGGTCATGGCGGCTTGCTCATTTTGGGAAAAGTTCGGGCACTCGGCTGAAGAATGCTTGTCTCAAGTGTGGAAGTCGGGAGCATCGCTTGCCTATGTCTCCTCTCATAAAGGAATAATCTTCAAGGGATAACAATGGACGCAGATGACGAGGCCGACTAAATGCTGTTGTGACCCCTCTATGTTGATGATGTTGACACTTGCTTTATTTCATTGGCAACATCATTGTTTTGATTGATTGGCAACTGTATTGATTTGATGAAATTGCTCTATCATATTGACTATGTGTTCTTTGCATTTAATACACTGCTGTTTGCATTTCTCACTGTCATGGGTCGACGCATCCTCTGATGGGTCGAGTCCTTTAGAAGACTTGTTTAGATTGAGTCTATACACTGGAAACTCTTCAATCGATTGAGTCTATACATTGTGCATGTTAGATAAAGTCTATACAGCGTCAGTTCATGCATGTCTTAGGCTAAGTCTATACAGCGTCTTAGGCTAAGTGTGTACAGCGTCTTAGGCAAAGTCTGTACAGCGTCAGTCGCATGCATGTATTAGGCTCAGTGTGTACAGCGCCAACGCATTTCATTGGCTCATGTTACAGCGTCAACGCACTAAGTATGTACACTTGATTCGCCTTTGAATTGGTCAAGTGTGTACATTCCTTCACTGTAGCTTTCACGTATCAAAGTCTACACATCGTGAAAGTCTATACATTCATCACTTACCTTTCGCTCAAGGCAAAGTCTATACACTGGGGTCTTCTCCTACGTTTCTTAAATGAAGTCTGTACATTCGTTTCTGAAGCTTAAAGTCTATATAGTCTAGCCTATTCCTACGATCAAGGCTTTCGCTTCATCAAGTCTGTACATTGAATCGCCAACTTCTTTGAAGTCTACATATCGCTTGATTTTCTGAAGTCTATACATCCACAGTGATATTTGAAGTCTATACATTCATCGTGGAGCTTCAAGTCTACACATCGCTTGATTTCCTAAAGTCTGTACATCCACAGTGAAACTTGAAGTCTGCACATTGGTCTTCAAATCCAAAGTCTGCACATTGGTCTTCGAATCCAAAGTCTATACAATGGTCTTCACACTTGAAGTCCATACATTCGATGTGCAGAGTTGATGTCTATACTGTGCCTTATGCTGATCGAGTCTACACATTGGTCAGTGGCAAGTCTATACACTGGTCTCAGCTATTCAAGTCTATTCACTGGACTGTTTGGTCAAGTCTATACACCCTTTAGTTGAAATTCCAAGTCTGTACATCGGACTGTGTTAAGTAAAGTCTATACATCCGATTGTACAATGTCTTAGCCATCGTCTCACTTCTTCAAGTCTACACAATGGTCGGTGGTAAGTCTACACATTGGTATTTCATTCGAAGTCTGTACACTCACCAGTGAACGACAAGTCCACACATTGGACTGTAGCTGCTTGTTCTTTAAAGTTTGTACATTGGGCTTTCACATGAAGTATGTACATCCGTTCATTCTGCATCGTTATCAAGTCTGTACTGCCACTCTTTGAGCATCAAGTATATACATTGGTATTGGGTGAGCATAGTCAAGTCTGTACACTGCACTCGATTCTGTTGTCTTCAGTAAAGTCTATACATTGGCATCGGTCTTCACCTTGAGTATGTACAGTGGCTGCTTCATATAGGAAGTATGTACAGCCGTTGCCTCTTCATATAAAGTCTATACTTTGGGCAAGTCTATACACTGGTTTTCCTTCTTATGAAGCCTTTATATTTACTAAGTCTATACACTGCTTTCCTTCTCATGAAGCCTTTACGATCATTGAGTCTATACACTGCGTTGTGCATACTTTGCATTGCACTCGTGGTTGCAAAGCCTGTACAGGGTTTACAGTTAAACTGAATATGTTCTTGTCTGTCTGACAGGGAATGCAGATACAAATGAAGGGCACGTGATCTGAGGTACCTGGCTCGTGATCCGAGAAGAACAAGGTATCCAGATGAGGACATGTGTTCTGACACTCCATTGGATGCTGCCACGTGGTCCAAATGCTTTGGCGGGAAACGTGGAGAGCACACGCCTGCTGCTGCTGCTGCTATATATACATGCCTTCTTCCACAGAAGAAGAAAGATCGAAGACAGAAGGGAGAAAGTCTATACAGCCACAGCAAGGCTCCTTCGATCCACAGAGAGAAAAGAGAGAAGAAGAAGATACAGAGAAGAAGAAGAAATAGAGAAGAAGAAGAAAAAGAGAGAGGAAGAGATTGAGAGAGAGCTGATTGAGAGTGAGAGTGAGAGAGTTTGTATCTCAGTCTCGTGGTTCAAAACCAGAGCTGAGCTTTGCTCTTTAGAGCTACATTGCTTTTGGGTTTTACTTTTTCGTTTTGATTCTATCTTTTCAATTTCGAACATTGTTTCTTCAAGCTGTGCGTCAGCGGTTGCAGTGGTAGTCTCCACTAGACGGGTTAAGCTGTAATTCCCCAGCGGTTGCAGAGGATCAGATCCTCTGGTCGGCAAGCTGTAGTGCCCAGCGAAGCTGTGTATCAGCGGATTGTTTGGCCAAGCTGTAAAGCCCAGCGGACGCAAGCTGTGCTGCGCAGCAGGATGCCATACTCGGTTGAGTGTGGGGTGGACGTAGGTCGTTGACCGAACCACATAAAAATTGTGTGTGCAGTGTGTTTGTGTTTTTGTGTGATCTGTGTGCGATGGAAATTCTTGCTTAGCTTATTTGGTTGCATCGCTTATGCTCATGTCTAGCTTTCGACCTTTTGCTTAGCATTCTTCCTTTAGCTTAACTGATGTTTGCCTAAATTCCGCTTTAGAACTTACAGTAGTTTTAAATTAGGCAAGTTGATCTATTCACCCCCCCCTCTAGATCCACACTCAGTGGAGATAGACTGCATCCATCTAACCCAACACTTGGTATCAGAGCCTAACTCTTCTGCAGGGACTCATCGCTCGAAGAGAATAGGCAGAGATGGATGCTCGAGGGATGATTGCCGAAGGTCACTCAACAACGAAGCCCCCATTCTTTGATGGATCAAACTACGCATACTAGAAGAACCGTATGCAAGTGTTCCTCAGGGCTAAGGATTATGAGATTTGGAAGATTGTCAGCAAGGGACCTTATGAGTTGTCCCCGAATGAAGATGTATGGACCAAGGAGGAGATCAGAAGGTCCACGCTGAATTGGAGTGCTATAAATGCTATCCAGTGCGCTCTGCATCCTACAGAATTCTCCCGTGTGTCTACTTGCAAATCAGCTAAGGAGATGTGGGATGCGCTGGAAGTAATTCATGAAGGTACATCTAAAGTAAGAGAGCAGAAGGCCAATCTTCTTGTGTCTGAGTATGAAGCCTTCAAGATGAAGCAGAAGGAGTCCATCAGCGAAATGTACACTCGGCTGACTGTCATAACCAATGGCCTCAGAGGTTTTGGGAAACCTCAGACAGAGTATGATGTAGTGAGGAAAATTCTGCGCTCCCTGACTCCCATTTGGCACACCAAAGCAACAGTGATGGAGGAGTCAAGGGACTTGCGTAATACTAAAGCTGATGAGCTGATTGGCTCACTAATGGCATATGAGATAAACATGCCAAGGACAGATGAAGCCGAGAGGAAGAAGAAGCCGATAGCGCTGAAGGCTAGTTCCAGCAAATCAACAAAATCCAGCTCCAGCAGCTCTTCATCATCAGAGGAGAGCCTAAATGAAGAAGAAGATGTGACTCGATCTGAGATAGCCATGATGACTAGAGAGTTCAGGCGATTTCTCAGAAATGGAGCAGGACGGTTTGGCCAGAAGAAATACAATGGTGGCCGAAAGGATAAAAGGTATAAATCTAAATCTGCAAAGAAAAATGAAGCTAATGTCTGTTATCAATGCAGGAAACCAGGGCATCTGAAAGCTGACTGTCCAGACAATCAGAAACATAAGGACAGGTCAAAGAAGAAAACCAAGAAGGGAAGAGCTATGATCAGCACATGGAGTGATGACGATGAAGGCTCTTTCAGCAGCAGCTCAGATAGTGAAGCCGAATCTGAACAGCCCATTTGCCTTATGGCAACAAGCTCCGAAGATAGAGAGGAGGACACAGATGAGGTAATCACTAGATTTGAAAACTTCACAATTGTTGATTGGGTAGATGCTTATCATGACATAACTGATAGAGCTGATGATATTAGAAAAGAGAATAGGCATCTTAGAAGAAAAATCAATTCCATGCAAAATGATAAAACTCTATCTGATAAAATTGCATGTTTGGAATCTGAAAATGATAAACTGAAACTCACATGCTCTGAAGTAGAGGACATCAAAATTGAGTTAAAGGTTTCTAAGGAAGAGAATCTAAGGCTTGAAAATGAAATTGATGAATGGAAGCTGAAGATTCAAAAATGTGAAAGTGAAGTAAAAATCATCTCTGAAAAATATGAAGTTGTCCTCAATGTCAACAATGAGCTGAAAAAGTCTATTGATGAACTTCAGAAAGATAATGAGGATAAAATGAAAACCATTGAGAAAATGACACAAGGAACAGATAACTTAAATGCTTTGTTAGGGTCAAAGGTTAATTTCAGAAAAGAGGGCCTAGGATTTAGTTCTAGTGCAACAAAAATATTTGGGATGAGAACAATTTCATTTGTTGCTCAAAAGGAAAAGGGACCTCTAATTAGCATGAACTCAACAAATTTGATGAACAAAACTGCTAATCTGAAAAAGCCCAGTGCTGAGGAGAAGGGCAAACGAAAGGTTAATGAGCCGAGTAGAGACAGTACATCCAAGCAGAATCTTAGGGCTCAGACTCAGGTTAGGGGTCAACCTACACAGTCCAGTAAACCCCAGGTCAAGGTAACCAAGTCTCCACCATCAACTCCACCTCTGAAGAAGACCCAATACAAACCTGTGTATAGGTCAGCAGGGTCCAAAGTATAGGGGAGACAGAGTGCTGCTAGAAGTCAACCTAATTATTTTTATCAACCCATAGCTCAGACCCACTACAATGCAAAGCCAACCTACTTCAATAGGTCAGATTGGTCTAGAACTCAGGGTAGGTTTACAGGTCTTGCACACCAGGGTGCTCAATATCAAAGACCTTACAGTAGAAATTGGGTCAATGGGTATGGTTACTGGACATCTAGAAACCAATATTTCCATAGCCAGCCCAAGAACTACTATGGCCAAAATTTTGTGAACACACCCTGGCCAAGGCACTGGCACAGAAATAACAATACTGTCAATAATCATGCTGCTGCCAATAAGAAAAAGAACAATAACAAGAAAAGGAACAACAACAGAAGAAAATCTGTAGGATCCACTGAACAAAGTTCATTTAAACAAATGTGGATTCGGAAACATCTGCTTTCCTGCTTTGCTTCTAGTTCATTTACATTGGAGCCCAATCAGTCTTGGGTTCCAAACTTCTCTACCTAATTGTGTATGCAGGTATGCCTGGCAGCCAAGAACAACTTGTGGTACATGGATAGTGGCTGCTCCAGGCATATGACAGGAGATAAGGCCAAGTTTTGCATGCTGACTGAGAAAGTAGAAGGCCTTGTCACCTTTGGAAGCAACACAAAGGGTAGGATTATCGGATCAGGTAAGGTAGGTAAGTGTTCTACCTGCTGCATTGATGATGTTATGCTGGTTGAAGGGTTAGCCTATAATCTACTTAGCATCAGCCAGTTATGTGATAAAGGTTACAATGTTTTATTTAATTCTCAATGTTGCAAGGTTTTTGAACCTGATTCTGATATTGTCAAATTTTTTGGAAAAAGAATAAATAATACTTACATAATAAATTTAGATGAAATTCAACACACTAACCTTTGCCTTACTGCCAGTAGAGAAGACATAGCATTTTTATGGCATCGTAGGTTAGGTCATGCTAGCTACACTATTTTGCACAAATTAAATAAGCATGGCATGGTTAGAGGACTTCCTGAAGTCTCATTCAAGAAAGAAAACAAAATCTGTGATGCATGCACTCAATCAAAGATAACTAGAAAGTCATTTAAGTCTAGAACTGAAAATCTGTCTTCCAAACCCTATGAGCTGATACATATGGACCTTTTTGGGCCAACTAGATCTGTCAGCCTATCAGGGAGGAGGTATGGGTTTGTCATGGTAGATAACTTTTCTAGGTATACTTGGGTTTATTTCTTATCTAATAAGAGTGATGCTTTCTCTGAATTTCAAGAGTTTTATGATAAAACAAATCAGAAAATTGAAAACATTTTGTCTGATCATGGAGGTGAGTTTGAAAACTCACAATTTGATGAATTCTGCAGATCAAATGGAATCAACCACGGGTACTCCTCACCAAGGACACCTGAGCAGAATGGAGTTGTGGAGAGAAGGAACAGAACCCTAGTGGAAATGGGTCGTACACTCCTTGTCGAAGGTGGTCTACCAAGGAAATTTTGGGCTGAAGCAGTGAACACTGCCTGTTATGTAATTAACAGAGCCATGGTAAGACCTTCTACCCAGCAAACACCATATGAGATCTTAAAAGGTAAGAAACCTTCTATTGCTCACTTCAAGGTCTTTGGTTGTAAATGTTTCATTCACATAAATGATAAGAAGGACCTTGATAAATTTGAACCTAAAGGAGAACCAGGAATTTTTCTTGGCTATTCTGAAAACACCCGAGCATACAGAGTGTACAATCTGAACTCTAAGACTGTTGAAGAATCTCCACACATAGTTTTTGATGAATCCTTGGTAAATTCTAATGTTGGTCAATGCAGGAATGAAAATAATGGTGAAATTCTGAAGGAAGGAGATCCTGCAGACAAATCTGAGGATGAAGAAGGACATAAAGAGCTTAATGAAGAGGAGCCTACAGTTCAGGGGGAGGTAAATCAAGTTCATGATAGTCCAATTGCAAATATTAGATATCTCAAGGATCATCTTGTAGATAATGTTATTGGAAATCTGCATGACCCTCCTAGGACTAGAGGCCACTTAAGATTTCAACATGAACTGAATGTTTATGCTTTTGTATCAAACACAGAACCCAAGTCCATTGACTGTGCTCTCCAAGATGTGCATTGGATTAATGCCATGCATGAGGAGCTCAATCAATTTGATAGGAATAAGGTGTGGTTTTTGGTTCCACCTCCTGATCATGAAACAGTCATAGGGACTAAATGGGTATTTAGAAACAAAACTGATGAAGCAGGGAATGTTACTAAAAATGAAGCCAGACTTGTAGCTCAGGGGTACAATCAGTAATTTGGAATAGACTTTGAAGAGTCTTTTGCCCCTGTAGCTAGGTTAGAAGCAATAAGAATTTTATTGGCTTATGCATGTTCCCTAGGAATAAATCTTCAGCAGATGGATGTGAAATCTGCTTTTCTAAATGGGGAAATTAATGAGGATGTATATGTGAGACAGCCTCCTGGGTTTGAATGTTTAGATTTCCCTAATCATGTTTACAAGCTCAATAAAGCTCTCTATGGTTTAAAGCAAGCTCCTAGAGCTTGGTATGATAGGTTGAGCAAATTTCTCATCGACAAGAACTTCACAAGAGGTATAGTTGATCAAACATTGTTTACCAAGGTAAGCCATCCAGATATTCTTATCATTCAGATTTATGTGGATGACATTGTGTTTGGGTCAACTAATCCCAAATTGTGTGAGGAATTCTCTCAAATAATGACTGATGAATTTGAAATGAGCTCAATGGGTGAGCTCAAACTATTTCTTGGACTGCAGGTTACACAAACAGAAGATGGCACCTTCATCTCTCAGTCCAAGTATGTAAAAAACTTATTGAAGAAGTACAAAATGGACAACCTCAAGGAAATAGCTACTCCAATGTGTACCTCAACCAGTTTGGATGAAGATTCTAAAGGTAAACCTGTGGACCAAAGGCTGTACAGAGGTATGATCGGATCTCTTCTCTATCTTACAGCATCTAGGCCTGATATACAATTTGCTGTGTGTTTATGCTCTAGATTTCAGGCCAGTCCTAAAGAAACTCACTTTAAAGCTGTGAAAAGGATTTTTAGGTATTTACTAGGCACCCAAGAACTAGGTCTCTGGTATCCTGCTAAGTGTGAGTTAGAGCTTCTAGCCTACACTGATGCAGACTATGCTGGGTGTCGAGTAGATAGAAAAAGCACCAGTGGCTACTGTCAATTCCTTGGTGCATGTCTAGTGTCTTGGGCATCTAAGAAGCAACACACTGTAGCATTATCCACAGCTGAAGCTGAGTATGTTGTAGCATATAATTGTGCAGCCCAAGTACTTTGGATTAAGCACCAACTGGCTGATTATCAGATAAATCTGGGATGCATTCCACTTTTATGTGATAATACTAGTGCTATATGCCTTGCTAAAAATCCTGTTCACCATTCTAGGACTAAGCATATAGAGATAAAATATCATTTTCTTAGAGATGCTGTAAATAAAAATGAGATTGAAATGAATTTCATAGAAACTGAAAAACAAATTGCTGATATTTTTACTAAGCCTCTTGGGAATGAAAATTTTAAGTTTCTTAGAAGAGAACTTGGCTTATGTAAATTTCAGCATGATGAATGATTGTTTAACTGCTGTGAATAAAATTTCTGATGTGGACTTGCATTTGATTGCTTGGATAATTCATGTGGATGTGAATATTGAAACAGACTCATAATCATTACTGAACATGCATGTAGAACTGTCCTGCATTGCATTTCTCTACATAACTGTGGTATATTAAATAGTAGGCTACTAAAGGGCAGGGAAATCTGTCTGGAAGTTCTTACTATGTGTGAGATGGTCCTTGAGACCAAGTTCTCCGCTTAAGTACCATGGGTTATATTGATTGATAGGGGAGTCTGAATGAGCATGAATTTCAAAATACTTTGTTCAGTGTTCAAAGAAAACATTGCATATATTCAGGGGGAGCTTGTCGAGTATTTGCATGTCTTTGCATATCATTCATTCATGACCTATGCATAAGCTCTCTCTCAATTAATTCTTACCTTTCATTAGCAAATTGCATGCATATAGACAGGGGGAGTATTGCTAGAAATTTAGAGTGGTTTCAACTTTCTTGAAGTCATTCAACCTTTAACTCTGAATACTTGTCTCTGACATTATGGCAATCTGTTGGTCAGTTCTGATTTCTAAGCAGTAGAAAATAGACTTCTTCATTTATAAGAATTTGAATTGTTCAAAGACTGATGTAATGGTTTAAATCTTATAATGGTTGGAGTTTAAAGATTGCAATCAGTATATAAGTAAGTTGAAAATTGATAAAACTCTCAACCTCTTTCTTATTTCATGTCAGACAAAGCTAATCATATCTGAAATTTGAAAACTCATCTGAAATCATGTTAGAGAGGTTAAGTATGTGTATTGTTCTTAAACAAGTCATTCTGAAACATAAAAAGGACAGCTAAGAAAGATATTGAAAAATATTGAAAATTATTGAAAATTAATATTGGTAGAGCAATGACTTGTAAATCACTGAGAAACTGAGTGATCCATCACAGAAGTGGACAACACTCATGTCATGAAGTGTATTAGCTATCTCTGTATAAAATGTTCAAAACAGCAGGCTGGTTTCACTGAGTACCTGGGGGTAACTGGCGTCTGATAAGCGTGTACCCTCACACAAAAAGGTGTAACTCAGTTCTGTTAAATTTGATCATAGGCAGAATGGTCCATCTTGTTGAGTATCAAGGGGTATTGGCGTCTGATAAACGTATACCCTTACGCAGAAAGACTTATGGTACCTGAATGCTCTAAATGGTCTAACATTGATAATGCTGCTCCTTCAAAAGAAAAGTTCATGAGTGTCAATTTGTTTAGTTTCAATACATGACTTGGTTTCTCTCAATATTTTTTATGAGACTATGAAAGTAAGATATTATGAAACTAAATCTTTCATGCAAATGTGATTCTGGTTTATTGTTTTATCATGCACAGTGAACTTATCTATTACTTGTAGTGCATGAACTCCAAATTTTATCATCTTTAAACCAGAACTCTTTCTGATAGCAGTTTCTAATTTCATATGACTGAAGACTCTATGCTTTAGAATGCTTATTCATGAACTACCTGTTCAGAATGCCAGTCACTTCTTCTCTTGATCCTTCCCTTCTATTTTATTTTTTCCTCCTCTTTGTTGATGGCAAAGGGGGAGAATATTGTCTAGGGGGATGTCTAGGGGGAGAATGCATATCTGTCTGAATTCTGAATTCATTCCAAGGGGGAGTGGGAGTGTATATGCATAATGATAAGGGAGAGTTTGAGGCAGTGAGTTGCATGCATTCATAGCATCTGCATGTCAATCTGCATAACTCATCATGTCTTTCATCAAACATATACCTATATGTCAGGATGTTGTTATTCTACTTCATATGGGGTTGCCATCATCAAAAAGGGGGAGATTGTTGTGACCCCTCTATGTTGATGATGTTGACACTTGCTTTATTTCATTGGCAACATCATTGTTTTGATTGATTGGCAACTGTATTGATTTGATGAAATTGCTCTATCAGATTGACTATGTGCTCTTTGCATTTAATACACTACTGTTTGCATTTCTCACTGTCATGGGTCGACTCATCCTCTGATGGGTCGAGTCCTTTAGAAGACTTGTTTAGATTGAGTCTATGCACTTGAAACTCTTCAATCGATTGAGTCTATACACTGTGCATGTTAGATAAAGTCTATACAGCGTCAGTTCATGCATATCTTAGGCTAAGTCTATACAGCGTCTTAGGCTAAGTGTGTACAGTGTCTTAGGCAAAGTCTGTACAGCGTCAGTCGCATGCATGTATTAGGCTCAGTGTGTACAGCGTCAACGCATTTCACTGGCTCATGTTACAGCGTCAACGCACTAAGTCTGTACACTTGATTCGCCTTTGAATTGGTCAAGTGTGTACATTCCTTCACTGTAGCTTTCACGTATCAAAGTCTACACATCGTGAAAGTCTATACATTCATCACTTACCTTTCGCTCAAGGCAAAGTCTATACACTGGGGTCTTCTCCTACGTTTCTTAAGTGAAGTCTGTACATTCGTTTCTGAAGCTTAAAGTCTATACAGTCCAGCCTATTCCTACGATCAAGGCTTTCGCTTCATCAAGTCTGTACATTGAATTGCCAACTTCTTTGAAGTCTACATATCGCTTGATTTCCTGAAGTCTATACATCCACAGTGATATTTGAAGTCTATACATCCATCGTGGAGCTTCAAGTCTACACATCGCTTGATTTCCTAAAGTCTGTACATCCACAGTGAAACTTGAAGTCTGCACATTGGTCTTCAAATCCAAAGTCTACACATTGGTCTTCGAATCCAAAGTCTATACAATGGTCTTCACACTTGAAGTCCATACATTCGATGTGCAGAGTTGATGTCTATACTGTGCCTTATGCTGATCGAGTCTACACATTGGTCGGTGGCAAGTCTATACACTGGCCTCAGCTATTCAAGTCTATTCACTGGACTATTTGGTCAAGTCTATACACCCTTTAGTTGAAATTCCAAGTCTGTACATCGGACTGTGTTAAGTAAAGTCTATACATCTGATTGTACAATGTCTTAGCCATCATCTCACTTCTTCAAGTCTACACAATGGTCGGTGATAAGTCTACACATTG
This sequence comes from Amorphophallus konjac, assembly GCA_022559845.1. Taxonomy (NCBI): domain Eukaryota; kingdom Viridiplantae; phylum Streptophyta; class Magnoliopsida; order Alismatales; family Araceae; genus Amorphophallus; species Amorphophallus konjac. The sequence goes on along the minus strand of CM040121.1, from coordinate 440,977,203 downwards.
GTATTTCATTCGAAGTTTGTACACTCACCAGTGAACGACAAGTCCACACATTGGACTGTAGCTGCTTGTTCTTCAAAGTCTGTACATTGGGCTTTCACATGAAGTATGTACATCCGTTCGTTCTGCATCGTTATCAAGTCTGTACAGCCACTCTTTGAGCATCAAGTATATACATTGGTATTGGGTGAGCATAGTCAAGTCTGTACACTGCACTCGAGTCCGTTGTCTTCAGTAAAGTCTATACATTGGCATCGGTCTTCACCTTGAGTATGTACAGTGGCTGCTTCATATAGGAAGTATGTACAACCGTTGCCTCTTCATATAAAGTCTATACTTTGGGCAAGTCTGTACACTTGTTTTTCTTCTTATGAAGCCTTTATATTTACTAAGTCTATACACTGCTTTCCTTCTCATGAAGTCTTTACGATCATTGAGTCTATACACTGCGTTGTGCATACTTTGCATTGCACTCGTGGTTGCAAAGCCTGTACAGGGCTTACAGTTAAAATGAATATGTTCTTGTCTGTCTGACAGGGAATGCAGAGACAAATGAAGGGCACGTGATCCGAGGTACCTGGCTCGTGATCCGAGAAGAACAAGGTATCCAGATGAGGACACGTGTTCTGACACTCCATTGGATGCTGCCACGTGGTCCAAATGCTTTTGCGGGAAACGTGGAGAGCACACGCCTGCTGCTGCTACTGCTATATATACATGCCTTCTTCCACAGAAGAAGAAAGATCGAAGACAGAAGGGAGAAAGTCTATACAGCCACAGCAAGGCTCTTTCGATCCACAGAGAGAAAAGAGATAAGAAGAAGATACAGAGAAGAAGAAGAAATAGAGAAGAAGAAGAAAAAGAGAGAGGAAGAGATTGAGAGAGAGCTGATTGAGAGTGAGAGTGAGAGAGTTTGTATCTCAATCTCGTGGTTCAAAACCAAAGCTGAGCTTTGCTCTTTAGAGCTACATTGCTTTTGGGTTTTGCTTTTTCATTTTGATTCTGTCTTTTCAATTCCGAACATTGTTTCTTCAAGCTGTGCGTCAGCGGTTGCAGTGGTAGTCTCCACTGGACGGGTTAAGATGTATTTCCCCAGCGGTTGCAGAGGATCAGATCCTCTGGTCGACAAGCTGTAGTGCCCAGTGAAGCTGTGTATCAGCGGATTGTTTGGCCAAGCTGTAAAGCCCAACGGATGCAAGCTGTGCTGCGCAGCAGGAAGCCATACTCGGTTGAGTGTGGGGTGGACGTAGGTCGTTGACCGAACCACCTAAAAATTGTGTGTGCAGTGTGTTTGTGTTTTTGTGTGATCTGTGTGCGATGGAAATTCTTGCTTAGCTTATTTGGTTGCATCGCTTGTGCTCATGTCTAGCTTTCGACCTTTTGCTTAGCATTCTTCCTTTAGCTTAACTGATGTTTGCCTAAATTCTGCTTTAGAACTTACAGTAGTTTTAAATTAGGCAAGTTGATCTATTCACCCCCCCTCTAGATCCACACTCAGTGGAGATAGACTGCGTCCATCTAACCCAACAAATGCCATCTTGGATGATGAAGGTAAAACGATTGAAGGTAATATCTTGACCTATTTACATATTAGCACTGTCTTAATTATCGGCCTGACTAATTAAACACACTCTCCAAAAAACTCATGCATTGAATTTGGGGACCAAATTCTTTTTAAGTGGGGGAGGGTGTAACACCCTTAATTTTTCTAAAAAAAATTTAGGGATTTTTTTGTGATCAAAATATAATTATTAAGCAATTAAAAGGCTTACTGGGCTATTAAGAAAGAATTAGGGAGTTATTTAAATCAATTTAAAGGCCCTATGTTCATTAAAGGGTTAAGCCCAACTCAAATAGTCCAAAAGACCCAATTCCAAGACCTTTAAACTCAAGCCCATTAATAGAAACGTAAATTAGGTAATTTATAGATTTAAAATGGGATATATACACCAATTGGGGGATAAATGAAGGATAATAAGAAAATCTAAATTTTTGGGATTAAACCCCGCCAGGCAGTCTATCGTGAGACCGCTAAGTACACCCTAGCGGTCCGGCTATGACCGCTAAGCAACCCTAGTTCTGTGAATCGTAGAAACGTGAAAAGGTTGGATCTTTGGCATCCAAATCCCCATGGATCGAAGTGTGTAGACACATAATCATGTCTAAGACTCTTGGGGATCGATCCTACCCCTAAGTGGGACTCTAATTTCGATCAAATCCTCAGCCCTAACTCAAAACCCTATAAATAGACCCTAACTTTGACTCATGCAAACCCTAATGTTGGCTCGCATATTTCGAAGGTAAGGAAACCCTATCTTAGGTTAGTTCTTTAGAACTTTATGTTCTTCTTAGTTTTATCTAACACACATCCAATTTTCGTGCTAGAAGACACAGCCGTTGGAGAGATAGAGCATCTGAAAGTTGCTGGTTCGCTACAGTCTACACAGGAACCAGAGCGTCGATCCAGTAAAAATCAGGAGATTAGAAGCCCTAAACGAGGTTAGTTCAAGTTGGTTCTTTAGAACTTATTGTTCCCATTTCTATCTTCTACCTACCCTCCAAATTTCATGAATTTAGGTCAAGAGGATCAGAAGATAGAGGGACAGGAAGTTGCTGGTTTGGCATAGGACGTGCAGGAACTAGGGTCTACTTCCAGTCAGAAATCCAAAGTCTAGGGATTGAATCAAAGGAAGGTTATCTCATGAAAATGATAGAATAACATGTCAGGAGTAAAAGCCCTTGATTTCATGAAATTTCATGCTTTCCACATGGAGTATTAAATGTTTTACTATCACTGCGCATCTAGGCTATTCCTGCATGCATAGTTCCTACCCTTAATAATGAAAATGATAATTCTAGTTTAATTCATGACAACCTATGCATATCCATGAGTTATCTTTATTGTAGGGACGTTTTCTCTCTGTGTCTAGCATGTATTCTATGCTTTACTGCCCTTGAGTAGTAGGTATTTCAGTTTTACTGTTGTTTGCTATAGACAGGAAGAAACGGACTTCCTGAGACCGCTTGAGTCATTTAGCGGCCCTACGATAGACCGCTAAAGCCCATAAATAGTCCTCCCGAGACCGCTTTAGTTTTCTGAGTACTATATTATTATTAACCCAAAACATAATGCAGAATAATCCGATTTATCATATGATAAGCCTAACTAATTAGGTCTTACTCCTATTTTAAGTACTGTATTCATAAACTTGGTTACGTTAATTGTTCATCCTAGTGGATTTCATGTTCTTTTTGCACTTTGGACTTACTTTAAAATTATGTTACTTTCATGCCAAAACCTATACTCTTGTATTAATGATCATAATTTCATAAGATTCATGGACTTTGTAGTGATGTTTTGATCGATGTCTTTCACGATCTCACTCTCACCTTGAGTCTTTTCTTAAGTACATGGCACGTATTTCGATACGATGTCATTAGATACACTTTGCACTTATAAGCACACCTTTTTGGACTTCTGATCCTCTCCGTTGGATATTCCTTCCACCGGACTAGGTGATCTTATTTCAAGACCTCCGTAAGTCTCTGTGAACCTGGGATTCCCACTAGGATGCCAAGCTGGTTGTACCCCCAAAAACCTAATTATCTATAAATCACTTTATCGGTGTTTTGTGTTCTGGTCACTAGCGGCCATACGGAGACCGCCAGAGTCTAGTAGCGACCATTTACCTGACCGCCAAGGACGCCTAGCCGCCCTGCCTTGATCTCATGGTTCTAGTCCATTCGTTTCATCAATTTTATCAATAAACCATCCAGTGAATGACCGATATTTCTTATAGACGGTCTAGTCATGACTGTAACTATCTTCTTTTTTTTGGTAAGTAATAATGTATGTATTAAAGAAGAGTGGCTGTACATCAAAGTCTCAAAACAAAACAAACATGCTAAGGACCACATTGGTTGTGGCCACAAAGCTGTGTCCTCGAAGCTAACTAAGAATCTGAAAACAGAACTAACATGCTAAGCACCACACAAAATGTGGCCTCAAACCTGTGACCTCAAAGCTAACTAAGGACCGCAACTATCTTCAGTGTTCTTAACCCAAGGTTTCACCCAAGGGTTGAGTTTTCTATGATCCTAGATGGTCTATTGATTGTCTAGAACCTAACACTTTATTCAATAAACTACCTAATGAATTATGGAAATTAATGAATCTACAGTTATGCTGTCGGATTCCTCCTGTGGCGTGACCTTGTCCTTAATGCATTCTTTGAACTCTCATAATCTTAATTGAAGCATTCTTACCTTGACATTGTTATCATGAGCTTATTAATTGAATTGTTACATTATTGGCCGGACTTTATTGTTATACTCATGGAAGTAGCTAGATTTATAACGTGAAGATGTAGATCGGGCACTGATTGTGTCCAAGGGCTCCATGCTAGTCCCCTCGGCTGATTGTCAGAAAGTGTTGAAAATCATGGGATACGATGATATTGGCGTCGCATTGCACTGGGAGTACTTTCTTTTATAAATGAGTGAAATCCACGAGACAATCTTGTGAAATTACATGCTTGCTAGTACATTCTCGTTACATGACTTCCTAGTGCATACGCTTTATGGTTATGAAAAGTACATTCTCGTTATATTCTTGTTCGTGAAAGTCCAACCATACATTCTTGTTATATATTTGCTTAATCATGCTCGCATATCTTTTATCTTGATCATGTCTCATTACTTGTGTTGTTACTTTGGTTTATACCGCGTGTTATACCGTATTTCATTTATCTTATTATGTAGAGCTAAAATGTTAATTACTTAAACATTACCTTCATGTTGATACGAAGATACCTACTGGGCATGTGTGCTCATTCCCTACTTTTCTAATCTTTTTAGGACATTCTAGCAGGTCAGATTCAGATTATTCAAGTGATAGATCTGAGAGTGATTGATGGTTCGGGAGAAGCCGTAGTTAGTCTAGTCAAGAGTCAATTATGTAATTTTCATTTTTTTGATTCCAGCTAGTCAATGAGTCAATATCATGTACTTGATTATTATTATCAATAAACATCAAATGTTTGATCAATTATTGTGTCCATTCATCGTATGTGTGAATGATTTGCGCTCTGATTGTAACTGACACTTGAGGCTTCTCTTGCTGACTGTTCATGTTCCCGATTAGTTTCCGTTGCATAATCTCGGGGCGTGACACAGCCATTGTCGTAGACTAAGTCTGTTTGTTTGTTTGCTTTCAGCAAGGAATCCTCACTCTGGTGAGTGAGGGGTGAATGTAGATTGCGGACCGCAATCGAACCACCTAAAACATTCTCTTGTCCATTGAAGTGGTTTATTTTTCTTAGCAATTCAGTGCACGTTACCTTGACTAGTCAATATATTAAAAGACGCGGCTAGAAGGATAGGTTATGTCTATCTGGTCCACAACCTCTTGCGTGAGGAGATCCTCGGATCAAACCTCTACCTTGTACTGATGTCAGTCACTGTGAGCATGCTTGGCTGCTGAGTGTGAGCTGCATCTATCGATCTCTTTGTCTGCACTCATTGCGTTCACAGCACTTCTCTCGGCACACACAATCGCTGTTGATTTGTCTGATACGGTGCGTAGGTTCAAATTATTGTTGTCTTTGTCGAGCTCCTTGATTACGCACGATAAGTTCCTCGAAATGTTCTTTACACGCTATATGGTTGATTGATTGTCTGTTCCGTGTGTAATGCCCTACAAATTTATAGTTTAGTATTTTCTTTGTTTAATAAAAAATTTAATTTTTATCTAAATATTTAAATTATTAGTCTTATTAAATTTATTTAAGTCATGGTTAAAAAAGAAAGAAAGAAAGAAAGAGATTTAAAAGTTAAGAGGAAGAAAAAAATATAAAACAAACAAAGCAACAAAAAAATAAGAAGAGGGCAAATCAAAAAAAAGTAGGGTTCAATTGTTAAAAAAATAAAGAATGGGTCAAATTGTAAAAAAAAATCTGCGACGGGGGGGCCCCCCCGCACGCACGCGCGCTGGCGGGCGCGCGGACGCGCACCCCCCTCCCTGGCTAGTCAAAGAAATGGGCTAGTCAAAAGAAATGGGCTGAGTGGGTTGGTGAGGTTTTGAAGGTCAAATTCTCAATTTAATAGCATTAAAATAAATGTTTAATCTCCACCCTTGATTAAAATCAATGGTTAAGATTGATTTAGGGAGAACCCATATAAATATGCTTGAAGAGGGCTTCATTTGCTCTCTTTGGGGCTGGCTACGTTGATGGGTTGAAGGAGAGGGTGGAGGGCTGTTAAGGAGGTGTTTAACCTTCATTAAGGTACGGGATTTAATATTTATCCTCTTAATTAGCATGACTAACATATTTAAAATGATTTAAGGTATGTTATTTAGTATCTATAGAGATAATTAAATCTAGAGATCTTTATTTCACCATATATGATCATATCTTAGTCAGATTACCATGAGATCGTTAGTGTTAAGGCATGTGATTAAAGGTAAAATCAAGTGTTTAATACACTATAATTAGCAACGGTGCATAATAAATTTAGAAAATTTGCATAATCATTGGATCTAATATTCTAAACTCTCTGTAAAAATTTTCATATCTGAATCAAAATAATTTTACTTTTAAAAATATTTTAATATTATTTTAAGGGTGTTTAATTATACTAAAAGACTAAAGGGGTGATATAAAATCACCATAAATTGTACGAATGCATAATAATGTGAGACCCATGTGTATACAAATTTTTATTATTTTTGGATCACGATATTTCTGTAAATAAATTTTTAATACCGGAGAAAAAATAAATAATTATATAGAAATTAGAGATCCTATTCATAAAAATCTTAAGATTTCACAGTATGGTTCTTACATTGAGTGTACTGTATTTTTAAAATATCAATAATTATAGATGACTGTAAGTGAAATTAAGGAATTTTTAATATTTTATTAGAAGTATAAAATTATAAAATAAATTGAAATACTACATAGAAAATGTTGAAACTTCACCAGAAGACTTAAATGAACGTTATAACTAATTGATTAAAATTTTATCATATTTTGATCATTGAATCTTGACTTGTATAATTTTTAATGTTTGAACAAATAATTAAAAATTTTAATAAATGTTAGTATTCTATGAAAAATCTTGAAAAAGTTACAAAACTGATATTTGGTGTTTATTAGTTAATTGTTAGTATATTTTAGTCATTGTAAACCTTCTGGATAATTTCTCTATTTAAAAGTTATTGTTGTAAATTTTAGAAATTGATATGAAATTTTAGAAATTAGAAATACTGAATGACAAATATTGAAGTTTCTTATATATGATAATTCTGTCTGGAACAATGTTCTGCAAATTTTTAGTAATTTTATGATCATTGTGGACATATTTAGTTAATTTATTATTCATGATGCATTTTTATTATTCTATCAAAATATTAGTAATACAGTGTGAAAAATAATGAATAGTTTCAAAAATGATATTTCTGTTATAAATGGTGGTTTGAAAAATTATGGTGATTTTCAGAGTACTGTGATTAAATTTAGTTAATTTTTCATGCACAAGAGAATTTAAATGATTCTGGAAAATTTTGAATTTCTGCATGAAAAATTATGAACAATTTTCAATATAATGTCACATGTAAATGTGATATTCAGTAAGAGTTTGATGGTTTTCTGAATAAGGTAGTTTAATTTAGTCAATTTATGATGCATGTTGGAGTACAAATAATTCTATAAAAATTATACATATTGTCCGAAAAATTATGATGATTTTCTGTTTGGATACTTCATGTCAATGTGTTAGTTACCTGAAATTTTAAGGCATTCTGATCTCTGTAAACAGAATTAAAAATTTTTGATATATATATGCATTTATAACTGGATATGTTTAGAATTTCAAAATTTTAGAAAAAAAATATTTTTAGTATTGCCACATTTCATACTTAATTTTCACAGCTTGATTTTTGAGTGGCATGTGTCCATTGCATATAAGTCATATATTTATAATTACCGTACTGTTATTACTGTCAAATGGACACTGCCACCATAGGGGGAGACTGGAACCGAGCCATAGAAATACCCCTATGGGGAGGTTCACACTATTTACTGGCCCCGAGGGTGACGGGGATGAAATCTTGGAGGTGGACAAGTACCACTGGTTAAGGTGGAGAGGACTTCTCCCGGTTCTGCGCAGTAACCAAGACTCAACACTATTTACCTAGGTGATCGAGTACCAACTGACTGTCCTTCTAGTGGTGGTTTGGGCACTGTGTCTTGACTTTTTATACCACTGTTAATGCTCACTGAATTGATATTGGAACTAATGTCACTGATTACTGAATTGATATTGAAACTACTGTTACAGTTCACTGAATCGATATTGAAACAATTGTTACTGCTCACTGAATTGATATTGGAACTGCTATTACTATTCACTGAATCGATACTGAAACTACTGTTAATGCTCATTGAACTGATATTGAAACTAGTGTTATTGCATACTGAACTGTTATTGTATTTTACTGTTATTACATTGTAAATATTTACTGTTAATGAATCTCCAATATATCAAATGGTGATTTAGAAAAGGGTAGATTAAGTCTGTTTCGATCCTTTCACTATGCGTGAGACCTTACTCCGCCTAGTACTGGAATCACTCTATCGATAAATGAGCTAAGTTATATTGCATGGTAATATTTACTAATGTTGAATTGTCATTGGTAGAACAAAGTTTTATTGCACCGTATGGCATTATCTGTAAAATGTTAAACATCATGACTTATGATTTGTAAAAGTTGAAATTGGGTTATAATACATTAATCTCATGCTATCTGTTTGAAATTATGCCTAAGAATGACTTACAAAATGAAATGTCGTAAGTTACTTTGGATATATTTTTACATATTATGACTGGAGACTATGTCTAGTCTCTTACTAGGTCTATTCGTAGACTCACCCTATTGAACATTTTCAGGAGAAGCAGTAGAAGAAAGCGAGGAGTGATCTCGCAGTGTTTTGATCGTGGCTTGGATTTACTACGTGTCATTATCTTAGGTAGTTAAGAAAAAAATGTGTGTGAAATTTGGTTGCGTAATAAATGACTTGTTAAATTGTTGATCTTTATTTTGATCTATGTGGATGAAGTCTTTTGATTGTAAGCTGATTGATCGAGAAATTTTATTTCTGCTGCAATGATATTTCAATGTTTATGTGAAATTCTCTATCAAAATGTACTGTTTGGGTTGTCCCACTGTGACATTTTGATCGGTATCCGACGTGAATCTTTACGACTGGATCGGATTTACGAGTCGGGATGTCACAAAGAGTGGTATCAGAGCCACCGTGGTTGAGAATTTACATAAATGGTCATCAGCCTAATCCACATTTTAAAAGACTTGAACAAGTAGGTTGTTATGACAAAAACTTAACCATATAATTGTATTCTCATATCATGGCGGGAGGAGGTCGTCGTGCAGTTCAGAATGACGATGCTCAGGAGGAGCCGAGAGGACCACCGTCTCTACCCCCACCACCTTTGGTGGATTATGGAATGTTCATGCAAGGTCTGGTCCATGCTATGCAAACCCAGGCTGAGACGCAGGCGGCACTTCAGGCTCAACTTCAAACTCAGGCAGCATTACCCCAGGAGCAGGTTTTTAGAGGGGTGACTATGATGGAGAAATTTCGGTGGATGGCTCCATCCTCTTTTAAGGGGGAGAGTCAGCCAATCATGGCTGAAACCTGGCTCCGCGGGATAGAAAAGATGTTTCGGGTCATCCGGTGTGTAGATGAGGACAATACAAGTCTAGCGGCGTACATGCTACAGGAGAGCGGATGTATGGTGGGCGTCTGTGCTAAGGAATCAACCTGACATACTAGAGGATGATATTTCTTGGGAAGAATTCAGGCAGCTATTCATGACAAAGTACATACCGGAGCATGTGCAAGATAAGATGGAGAAAGACTTTCTGGACCTAACTCAAGGGTCGATGACCGTGCTCGAGTATGAGGTAAAGTTTACGGAATTATCAAAGTATGCACCGCATAATGTTACAGATGAAAGAAGGAAGGTGAAGAAGTTTGTGGCGGGACTACGACCGTCGCTTCGGACCCGTCTAGTTGCACTCGATCTTGCTATGATGAAGGCAGCTCTTGACGCGGCATGCCGTCAAGAGAGCGACATGGAATTATATCAAGAGGAGAAGAGGACTTCAACAAAGAGACCATCAGCACCTTTTCACCGGTGTGACAAAGACAAGAAGGTGATGAAGAATCAGTCACAGTCGCTCGTGATAGGGAAGACCACACCACCAGCAAGGGGCAACGACAAACCAGAATGTAAACACTGCGGCAAGCGACATGGCGGGGAAGTATGCTGGATCGCCACCGACAGGTGTCTCCGTTGTGGCGAGAAGGGACACATGATCTGAGACTGTCCAAAGATGATGCAGTTTGTAGCAGTTCGGCCAGTAGCTGTGACGACCCAGAGCTCTGGATACCGATATATCGATAACATCGATACACCGATACCAGGAACTGGAGAAGCCACCCAAGAGGCTGATGAGGCCCCTGAAGGGTTAGTGAAGTTTGTCGAGGGGATGTATAATGAATAGTAATCACAAGCGCGCCTATTAGATTTAGGCAATAAGATTTAACAAAAGTGCGAAAGCAATTTCAAAATAAACAGAGTGCTAAATATATAAACTAGTCCAGAGGCACAAGAGTGCTAGTCCAAAAGTACAACTACACGGGGCATACCCCGGCAAAAGTACACCAGAAAGCCAAAAAGGCAACCCGTCTACTGCTGGCAGCTAAGAACGGTCTCCGAGCACACGGGAAACACCGGGAGACGACGGGCGCGGCTCACCTGAAAGAAGAAGGGTGAGTCACAGCCAGACTCAGTAGGGGTCACGCGGATCCCTACCTCGTGCTAAACATGCAATCATGCGAAATTAAAGCAATTAGAGCATGCATTTAAATAAATGAACAGGCAATGGCATGATAAGACTGAAAGTTATAAATCTACTGAACATGTATAACAGCTAATACATGCTAATAACATACAAGTCTAAACGACAAAAACTAAATCTACCAATAGAATGTGCCTCAACTGACCAAGCCACAGGGAACAGGACAACCACAGGAAGTAGAAACCAGATGCGTCCACTGACGACTTACACTGCGTCTCAAGCACTCGCAGTCTGTAACACGACAAGCTGAGTGCGTAAACAGTACCAAACCAAGTGACTAGTCAGAGTGACACTCGTCAGTGTCAGTCCAAAGCCTCCGACCACGTGTGCACACACTGACTCTCGCCTGAGCCAGGCCCTCTAGCTAGTTTTCTCCCTCGGCAGGACGCTATCGCTGGCCGGGAGCCCACGGAACTAGCTTACAAACCGTGTGACGGGAACACCCCTCCACCATCCCCAAGCGGGTCGGCGACTCAAAGGCCTTAGGGCTACCACAGTGGCTCCATCGCAAGGAAATAAAAGCTACTCTATTGGGGTCTAAAAACATGCCATTAGTTCATAAAATAACTTAAACATGGCGTATAATCATTGTGGAAAGCATTAAAGAATGAACAGGCGGCTTTTGGAAACTAGCAAGGGTGTGACGGTCTACTGCCACCGCATCACAGAGTGTGACGGTCGGGGGTTGGTGCGTTACATTGACTGTGATGCCCCCGCCCCTAGCCGTTAGAGCCACCCGACGCTAAACCAAACCCACAGTTTTTAACGCCCTAGCAGGATGTAACGCGCACCCGGAGGCGCGTTACGGTGCCCTGACGGCCGCCCGACAGGCCGTCAGGCCAACCGCCGTTCCAGGCCAACTAAAGTCCAAAGACATGTAACGGTCGTGGGTCCGACCGTTACACACCCTGTGACGCACCTACTTAGGTCCGTCACAGGACTGTAACGCGTCCCATGAGGACCGTTACGCGTGTGACGGTTCCTGGTAGGACCGTCACACCGTCTGGGTTACGGACGGGTTACGTTTGAAACCGGCTTCCCTCTCGGGCGACCGAAATCGCCGGGTAGTCGATGAAAACCTGTTTTCCTGCCAAACCACACGCCCACAACAACAATATACTACTAAAACATTCATTTATCATGCTCACAATGGATTAAACATGAAGAACGAAACCTAAGCACGATAAACGAGAAATACACCACATGCACACTATAGGAGCTCAACGAGAAGAACAAGCTATAGGGAAGGCTCCTAACGAGCTCAGGATTCCATCCCCCTACCTCGTTCAAGCCGGAACGGCCGATTAGGCCACATGCACGAGAAGGGAACCACCGAGCCTCCACGCTCCGTCTCGCTCCCACGATCCGCAAACCACGTCAAGGTGGGCGTCAACCTGCTCCACTCGACGTGAGGATTCCAACGGCGAGCTCCATGCCTCGAACCACCGCCGTTCGCCTGGATCCCCAAGGAGAAAGGGAGAGGCATTCGGGGGGGGGGGGGAAGAGAGGACGAGAGGGAGATCGACGAGGGGGAGAGAGAGGGAGTGGGGAAAATGGGAAAATAAAAGAAAAAAAGGGTTAATATATATATATATATATATATATATATATATATATATATATTATAAAATTCCAGAATAGATTCTAAGTCCGAACCACCAAAGATCCGCTAAGGCACAGGCCTCACAGTCCCTCCCTCCTAATAAAAATTTCGCCCTCGAAATTTACAATGATGGATAAGGAGGAAACTGAGAAACAGAATCATACCTTACTGGAATAAGAAAGGACAAAGCTAACGCATCTCATCTTCACGTTCCCAAGTGGACTCATTGCCGGAGTGGCTCTGCCAAGCGACTCTTACCAGAGGGATAACCTTATTTCTCAACAGTTGCTCACGAATATCTTCAATTCTAATAGGAAACTCTGGCGTAGATAAATCAGCAGTCACTTCGGGCCAAACAGAGTCATCGAGAACATGGGATGCATCAGATACATATTTCCTCAGCTGAGAGACGTGGAACACATCATGAATAGCTTGCATAGCCGCTGGTAGTTGCAGTCGATAAGCTACCTGACCTACAGCTTCAACAATAGGAAACGGGCCGACATAACGCGGACTAAGCTTTCCACGCTTCCCAAATCTGGAAACACCTTTCATCAGAGATACCTTGACAAAAACCATGTCTCCGAGCTCAAACTGCAGTGGACGTCTGCACTGATCTGCATAGCTTTTCTGTCGACTCTGAGCTGTCAACAATCTCTGCCTGATCAGACGAACCACATCAGAACATTGTTGCACCATGTCAGGTCCTGTTAAAAGTCTGTCCCCAACCTCAAACCAGTTCAAGGGAGTACGACAAGGATGACCATATAGTGCCTCATAAGGAGCCAAACCAATACTGGAATGAAAACTGTTATTATAAGCAAATTTAACAAGTGGCAGGTGTTGACTCCACGAACCTTGCCAATCTAGGCAACACGACCTCAGCATATCTTCCAGAGTCTGAATAGTTCTTTCTGACTGTCCATCTGACTGCGGGTGATACGCTGAACTGAAGGCTAATTCAGTGCCCAGAGCTTTCTGAAAACTGCGCCAGAAGCCGGAGGTAAGCCGTGGATCACGATCTGACACAAGTGAAATAGGAATTCCATGCAGTGGCACTATCTTCTGAACGTAAAGCTCGGCCAACTTCTGCACATTCCAGGAGTCTTTTATCGGCAATAATCTGGCAGTTTTAGTTAATCTGTCAACAAGCAACCAGATACCATCAGAACCCTGTGAAGTCCGAGGCAAACCCACCACAAAGTCTGTAGTGACATGATCCCATTTCCACATTGGAATCTCTAATGGCTGAAGCAATCCACCTAGCTTTTGATGTCCGACTTTAACCTGTTGACAAGCCAAGCACTTAGAAACAAACACAGCCACATCTTTCTTCATACCTGGCCACCAGAACTACTTTTTCAAATTCCGATACATCTTAGTGGTGCCTGGGTGAATAGCAAAGCGGGATCCATGGGCTTCACTCAGAATCACATGTCTCAATGAATCATCAGCGGGAATATCCACGCTAAACGCCTCTCTCGGAAGTTGTTCCCACAATTTCCATTCATGAAGCAACAGATGGCTGACTTGTACTTTCCTGCTCAGAGCATCAGCCACAACATTCATTTTACCCAGATGATAGGAGAGTGTGAAGTCATAATCTTTCATATACTCCATCCAGCGACGCTGCCTAAGATTCAGATCTTTCTGGGAGAATATATACTGTAAACTCTGATGATCAGTAAAAATTTTAAACTTCTCACCATACAAGTAATGTCTCCAGATCTTTAAGGCAAAAATAACTACAGCTAACTCCAGATCATGTGTGGGGTAATTTTCTTCATGCTGTTTCAATTGCCGAGACGCATAAGCAATAACATTTCCATGTTGCATCAGCACTGCACCCAAACCTACTCGAGAAGCATCTGTGCAAACCACAAATCCACCCGAGTCGGACGGCAAAATCAGCACTGGAGAAGAAGTCAAGAGCCTTTTCAATTCAACAAAGCTATCCTCACACTGATCCGACCAGATAAAAGGTACATCTTTACGAGTCAGTCTAGTCATTGGGGCTGCAATCTTTGCAAAATCCTGGATGAACCTTCGATAATACCTAGCCAAACCTAAGAAGCTTCTGATCTCTGTCACAGTTCTTGGTCTCTGCCAATTTAGAACAGCTTCAATCTTTGCAGGGTCTACTGCTACTCCGTCACCAGAAATCACATGGCCAAGAAAATGAATCTCCCGAAGCCAAAATTCACATTTACTGAACTTCGCATAGAGCTCGTGATCTCTTAGAGTCTGCAGAACGATCCTCAAGTGCTGCACATGATCTTCCTCAGAAGCAGAGTAAATCAAATTATCATCAACAAAGATCACCACGAACTGATCCAGATAAGGACGGAAAACACGCTGCATTAGGTCCATGAAGGCTGTTGGAGCATTAGTCAAGCCAAATGACATAACCAAAAATTCATAATGACCATAACAAGTGCTGAAAGCTGTCTTCTTCACATCAGATTCCCGGATCCGCAATTGAAAATAGCCAGACCAAAGGTCAATCCGAGAAAAGACAGTAGCAGACTGTAACTGGTCAAACAAATCATCAATCCTGGGAAGCAGATATTTGTTCTTGATAGTCACCTGATTCAGCTGTCTGTAATCAATACAAAGCCTCAGGCTCCCATCTTTCTTTTTCATAAACAATACTGGAGCACTCCATGGGGAAAAATAGGGGCGAATATAGCCTTTTTCAAGTAATTCGAGCAACTGTGCTCGCAGTTCTTTGAGTTCAGCTGGAGCCATTCGGTACGGTGCATTTGCTAACGGGACTGTACCTGGAATCAAATCAATCACCATTTCTATTTCTCGCTCTGGAGGCAAGCCTGGCAACTCATCTGGAAACACATCAGGGAACTCACAAACAACAGGAATATCACAGATGTCCTGTCGTGGTTTCTCAACGGCAACCACAGAAGCTAAAAATCCCTAACAACCTGCACTAAGCAATTTACAGGCTCAAATAGCAGAAATAATCAAGCGAGAAGAGCGGGATCGAATACCTTGGAAATAAAATGCTGATGAAAATAGACCTTCTTCGATCTGTAGTCAACCACAACTCCATAATGCTCCAACCAATCCATACCCAGAATGACATCATAATCTGCCAGCTGTAATGCATACAATCTCGCCGGCAATGA
Source organism: Amorphophallus konjac (assembly GCA_022559845.1). Taxonomy (NCBI): domain Eukaryota; kingdom Viridiplantae; phylum Streptophyta; class Magnoliopsida; order Alismatales; family Araceae; genus Amorphophallus; species Amorphophallus konjac. Next base: position 440,961,515 of record CM040121.1, on the reverse strand, counting down.
TGATTATTAATCATAATAGGAAATTCTTCCAGACACAGAGGCATGATCATAAAATCTCCAGAAGGTATTTCAACATACAACTCACAGGTCATTTCTGATGTCGGCTCCTCAATGCATGCAATAAAATCCTCAGAGATAAAAGAGTGAGAAGCACCAGAATCAAATAAGACACGAGCAGAATGACCGTAAAGCATAATCGTACCTTCAACCAGATGGGATGCAATTGCTTCAGCTCGAAAAATGTGGGAAACCTTGCCCTTTTGCTTCTTGGATCCGGCTGAAGACTGCTGGGAAGACGCTGAAGCTTGAGAATAAAATTGCTACTGAGGTTGAGGTAAAGGAGGAGGTCTAAATTGTGACTGCTGAGGATGAGGAAACTGAGGAGTTTGCACCGGTTTCGGCCTCAACGGGTAATCTCGAACAACGTGACCAGGTTGGTCACAATGAAAACAGACAATAGAAAGAGAACACGGCTGACCCTTATGGTTGCCACCACACCTCCTACAAGTCCACGGCTGACTAACAGCAGAACTTTGACGACTTTGGGAAGAAGGCGCCGACTGCTGCTGAATAGCATCAGTACCAGATGACGGCTGCTGAAAGAACTTCTTCTTCTTCTTACCATATCTCTTGAACTTGGTCTTGGCAAAGGAAGAAACACTGCTAACATCTGGCAGAACAGAGGGAACCCCTGACACTGGCGGTCGGTAGGTCTGCGGAAACTGAACCGTCGACTGAACCGACCCAGCTTGAGAATATCCTCCTTGTCTCGCCATCTCTAGCTTGAGTGCCACAGTTGCCTGGCACGCACCGTCAAGATCAACCACCTGACTCACAATCAACGACAACTTAAGTTCAGGCCTGAGTCCTCGCAAAAACTGCTGACTCTTCAACGCCTCATTAGCAAGCACATGGGGCGCATACTGACCCAATTCCATAAATTTGTTCCGATATTGAAGCACGGTCATATCACCCTGAATCAATTCCATGAACTGGTACATCTTCGCCATTTTCAAACAGGCAGGAGTATAGGCACGCTCGAAGGCTGCCACAAACTCTGCCCAAGTGATCTGCCGAAGGGGCTCGGAATGAAAAGCAATCTGCCACTCGGCTTTCCACCATGTAATAGCTGTACCTTGGAGTTGAAACGCTGCTAACATAACCTTTTCATCCTCCGCGCACTCCATAGACAAGAACACGCGCTCGATCGCATCCAGCCACTGCCTTGCTACCTCTGGGTCTACCTGACCGTCAAAAGCGGGCGGATTGAACGTAAGAAATTCTTTAAGAGCCTTGCCGCGACTACCAGGCACTTCGACTTGAGGAGCAACGACTGGCGCTGGAGGAGGAACTGTAGGAACTACAGGAGGCTGAGCAGAACCACTCTCTTCTCTAGGCGCGTGTCTAGGAACTCGAGGAGGTCTTCCTCGACGAGGCGGCATTTTACAACTTCCAAAAACATAAAACAACAGCAAATCCATCAATCATACGGAAAACATCCTAAGCCAGCAATAGACGGCATAAAAGGACTAACTCTGGACAAGTGTAAAATCCAATTCCTTATACAAATCCTCAACTCCTCTCTGATACCAACTGTGATGACCCAGAGCTCCGGATACCGATATACCGATAACATCGATACACCGATACCAGGAACTGGGGAAGCCACCCAAGAGGCTGATGAGGCCCCTGAAGGGTTAGTGAAGTTTGTCGAGGGGATGTATAATGAATCGTAATCACAAGCGCGCCTATTAGATTTAGGCAATAAGATTTAACAAAAGTGCGGAAGCAATTTTAAAATAAACAGAGTGCTAAATATATAAACTAGTCCAGAGGCACAAGGGTGCTAGTCCAAAAGTACAACTACACGGGGCATACCCCGGCAAAAGTACACCAGAAAGCCAAAAAGGCAACCCGTCTACTGCTGGCAGCTAAGAACGGTATCCGAGCACACGGGAAACACCGGGAGACGACGGGCGCGGCTCACCTGAAAGAAGAAGGGTGAGTCACAGCCAGACTCAATAGGGGTCACGCGAATCCCTACCTCGTGCTAAACATGCAATCATGCGAAATTAAAGCAATTAGAGCATGCATTTAAATAAATGAACAGGCAATGGCATGATAAGACTGAAAGCTGTAAATCTACTGAACAGGTATAACAGCTAATACATGCCAATAACATATAAGTCTAAACGACAAAAACTAAATCTACCAATAGAATGTGCCTCAACTAACCAAGCCACAGGGAACAGGACAACCACAGGGAGTAGAAACCAGATGCGTCCACTGACGACTTACACTGCGTCTCAAGCACTCGCAGTCTGTAACACGACAAGCTGAGCGCGTAAACAGTACCAAACCAAGTGACTAGTCAGAGTGACACTCGTCAGTGTCAGTCCAAAGCCTCCGACCACGTGTGCACACACTGACTCTCGCCTGACCCAGGCCCTCTAGCAAGTTTTCTCCCTCGGCTGGACGCTACCGCTGGCCGGGAGCCCACAGAACTAGCTTACAAATCGTTTGATGGGAACACCCCTCCACCATCCCCAGGCGGGTCGGCGACTCAAAAGCCTTAGGGCTACCACAGTGGCTCCATCGCAAGGAAAGAAAAGCTACTCTATTGGGGTCTAAAAACATGCCATTAGTTCATAAAATAACTTAAACATGGCGTATAATCATTGTGGAAAGCATTAAAGAATGAACAGGCGGCTTTTGGAAACTAGCAAGGGTGTGACGGTCTACTGCCACCGTGTCACAGAGTGTGACGGTCGGGGGTTGGTGCGTTACATCGACTGTGATGCCCCCGCCCCTGGCCGTTAGAGCCACCCGACGCTAAACCAAACCGACAGTTTTTAACGCCCTAGCAGGATGTAACGCGCACCCGGAGGCGCGTTACGGCGCCCTGACGGCCGCCCGACAGGCCGTCAGGCCAACCGCCGTTCCAGGCCAACTAAAGTCCAAAGACATGTAACGGTCGTGGGTCCGACCGTTACACACCCTGTGACGCACCTACTTAGGTCCGTCACAGGACTGTAACGCGTCCCATGAGGACCGTTACGCGTGTGACGGTTCCTGGTAGGACCGTCACACCGCCTGGGTTACGGATGGGTTACGTTTGAAACCGGCTTCCCTCCCGGGCGACCGAAATCACCGGGTAGTCGACGAAAACCTATTTTCCTGCCAAACCACACGCCCACAACAACAATATACTACTAAAACATTCATTTATCATGCTCACAATGAAATAAACGTTAAAAATGAAACCTAAGCATGATAAACGAGAAATACACCACATGCACACTATAGGAGCTCAACGAGAAGAACAAGCAATAGGGAAGGCTCCTAACGAGCTCAGGATTCCATCCCCCTACCTCGTTCAAGCCGGAACGGCCGATTAGGCCACATGCACGGGAAGGGAACCACCGAGCCTCCACGCTCCGTCTCGCTCCCACGAGCCGCAAACCACGTCAAGGTGGGCGTCAACGCGCTCCACTCGACGCGAGGATTCCAACGGCGAGCTCCACGCCTCGAACCACCGTCGTTTCGCCTGGATCCCCAGGGAGAGAGGGAGAGGCGATCGAAGGGGGAGGAAGAGAGGATGAGAGGGAGATCGACGAGGGGGAGAGTGAGGGAGTGGGGGAAATGGGAAAAGAAAAGAAAAAGGGGGTTAATATATATATATATATATATTATATATATAAACTTTATTTTCCCCTTTTAAAAACTCAAATAATTCCAATTAAATTCTAAAAAATACTAGAAAAATTCCTAAAAATCCAGGAAAATAGCCAGAAATTCTAGAATAGATTCTAAGTCCGAACCACCAAAGATCCGCTAAGGCACGGGCCTCACAGTAGTAGTAGCAGCAGCTCCAATAGTAGTCAGACCAGCAAGAGCGAGACCCACAGGGCGACCCTGAGTGCCAGCTCGGGTGTTTGCACTAGCTAGAGAGGATGCTAAATAGGAGGAGTACTTTACAGAAGGTACTATCTCTATCAATGGTATTCATGCTAGAGTATTGTTTGACACCAGTGCAACACATACTTTCATTTCTGAGAGGTTTGCTATTCCATTACATGAGGAATTCAGAATTGAGTCATTAGGCATAGACGTGCCCAAGTTGGTGCACACACCTGCAGGAGCGGTGTATCTCAAGAGGTATATACCCTCACTGTTAGTTAATATAGAAGAAGAACTCTACCTAGTTGTTTTTGTTGTTTACATATGCAAGGCTTTGATGCGATCTTACGACTGGATTGGTTAGAAGAGCATTACGCTCTGATAGATTGTCCAGGGAAGAGAGTTATTTTTCGCATCCCTATAGAGAAGGAGTTTTCTCATCCCTTACTGAAACATATGGCTGGAAAGAAGTTAGTGGTGTCAGCAATAAAGACTGTTCGAATGTTGAGAAAGGACGATTCAAACACTGGAGGACATGCTTAGGGCTTGTATTCTGGATTGGAAGGGCGATTGGGAGCGACATCTACCTCTTGTAGAATTTTCTTATAACAATAGCTTCCACGCGAGTATAGGCATGGCTCCATTCGAGGCACTATATGGTAGACCTTGTAGATCTCTGTTGTGCTGAGAGAAAACAGGAGACAGGCAGCTTGTAGGGCCAGAAGTTGTACAAGAAATCTCTGAAAAGATTAGGTTGATCAGGTAGACATTGATGATAGCACAAGACCGACAGAAGAGCTATGTTGATAATCGAAGGAAGGAGTTGACAATCAAAATTGGTAATCACGTTTTTCTCAAGGTGTCTCCGACAAAAGGAATCGTCAGGTTTGGCAAGCGTGGGAAGCTAAATCTACGGTTCGTCGGACCATTCAAGATTCTAGAGAAATTAGGGAATGTGACATATCGGTTGGCTTTACCTCCGTCTCTAGAGGGAGTACATCTGGTGTTCTACGTGTCCATGCTGAGAAGGTATGTGCATGATTCGGCACACGTGATCAGTTCTGAGCAGATGCAGTTTCAGCAGAACCTATCTTATGAGGAACAACATATTCAAATTTCAGACCACAAAGAGCAGGTGCTGAGGACTAAGGTCATTCCATTGGTGAAGGTACTATGAAGGTACTTCTCACAGGAGGAGGCTGTGGCGACCCAGAGTTCGGGATACCGATATACTGATAACATCGATATACCGATACCAAGAACTTGGGAAGCCACCCAGGGGGCTGATGAGGCCCCTGAAGGGTTAGTGAAGTTTGTCGAGGGGATGCATAAAGAACTGCAATTACATGCGCGCATATTAGAATTAAGCAATGAAGTTAACAAAAGTGCGGAAGCAATTCAAAATAACCAGAGTGATATATATATAAACTAGTCCAGAAGCACTAAAGCACAAGGCCAAAAAGGTACAACTTCATGGGGCATACCCCGGCAAAAGTACAACAAAGCCCAAAAAGGTGATCCGTCTACTGTTGGCTGCTAGGCACAGTCTCCAAAACAGCTCACGAAACACCGGGAGACGGCGGGCGCGGCTCACCTGAAAGGAGAAGGGTGAGTCACCGCCAGACTCAGTAGGGGTCACGCGGATCCCTACCTCAAACTAAACAAGCATACATGCGAAGATAAAGGTAATTAGAGCATGCATTTAAATAAAATAACAAGCATTGGCATGAATAAACTACTCAAGTAAAGCTGTAAACTCTAACTAAGCAGGTATAACAGCTAACACATGCCAATAATAAATAAATGCAAGCGACTGAAACTAAATCTACCAGTAGAACATGCCTCAACTAATCCGAGCAACAAGGAGTAGGACAACCACTGGAACAGAAACCAGATGCATCCACTGATGACTTACACTGCGTCTCAAGCACTCGCAGTCGACAACACGATAAACTAAGCGCGTAAACAGTACCAAACCAAGTGACCAGTCAGAGTGACACCCGTCAGTGTCAGTCCACAGCCTCTGACCACGTGTGCACACACTGACTCTCGCCTGAGCCAGGCCCTCTAGCTAGTTTTCTCCCTCGATAGGACGCTACCGTTAGCGGGGAGCCCACAGCACTAGCTTAAAAACCGTGTACGGGAACAATCCCCTCCGCCATCCTTAAGCGGGTCGGTACTCAACAGACCTTAGGGCAACAATAGTGGTTCCATTGCAAGGAAAGTAAAGCTTACTCTATTGGGATCTAAAAACATGCCATTAGTTCATAAACTAATTCATACATGGCGTGTAGTCATTATTGAATGCATAAGGAATGGGCTGGAAGCTTTTTGAAACCAACAGGCAAGTGGCGGTCTGCAGCCACCGCGCTACAGGCATGTAACGGCCTGGGGAAGGCGCGTTACATTGAAAGTGACGCGTCCACCCCTGGGCGTTACATCCCCCGAACCCCAGCTCAAACGCAAACGAAATAGAGTGTAACGCACTTGCCCAGGCGCATTACAACGCTCTAACGGCAGGCCGACTGGCCGTTACATCCACCCGAGAGCAAAACCAACACACAGTGTATCAGATCCGGTTGCAGGCGAAGTGACGTGCTCGCCCAGGCGCGTCGGGTCACCCTGACGGCCGGCCGACTGGCCGTCAGGTCAACCGCCTGACTCGGTCAACACAAAACAATGAACATGTAACGGAGGGGAGCCCCACCGTTACTTTCGAAGTGACGCCCCATCAACGGGCCGTTACTTTCAAGTAATGCGTCCTCTAAGGACCGTTAGGCGTGTGACGGTTCTTGAAAGGACCGTCACACCACCTGGGTCACGGACGGGTTAGGTTTGAAAACTGGTTCCCTCCCGGACGATAGAAATCATTGGGTAACGATGTAAAAACCTGTTTCCTGTCAAACCATACATCCCAAACAACAACATAACAACTAAAAATAGCACATGCAAAGCCCACAACGCATTAAATTCAAGAACAACGCTAAAACCCCCAAAATAGAAAAAATGAACATTATGCATGCTACGGGGTTCTAATCAAACAAACTAGCTATAAGAAATGATCCTAGCAAGTTCAGGAGTCCATCCCCCTACCTCTGGCAAGTCGAAACGGCCGGAAATGCCGCGTGCAACGAGGAGGGTCCACGGGGCCTTCAAGCTCCACCTCGCTCCCACGATCACCAAACCACGCCGAAATGGGTACCCACGTGTTCCTCTCGACGCGAGGAATCCAATGGCGCCAACCACGCTTCAATCCGACAACGTTTCGCCCGAAATCCCTAGGAAGGGGAGAGAGGCGATCGCGTGAGGAGAGAGAGAGCATGAGGGTGAGAAGAGATCGACGAGGGGAGAGAGAGAGAGGGTGAGGGATTAAAAGAAAATAAAATAAAATTAAAATATATATAATATAATCATTATATATATTAAAATCTTATTAACTTCTAATAACCCTCAATTAACTCCAAATAAATCCAGAAAAATACCAGAAAAATTCCTAAAAATCCAGGAAAATAGCCGAAAATTCCAAAACAAATATTAGATCCAAACCACTAAGGATCCACTGAGGCACGGGCCTTACAGTCCCTCCCTCCTAATAGAAATTTCGCCCTCGAAATTTGCAACAACGGATAAGGAGGAAACTGAGAAAGGAATCACACCTCACTGGAATAAGAAAGGAAAAAGCTGACGCATCTCATCTTCACGTTCCCAAGTGGGCTCATTACTAGAGTGACGCTGCCAAGCAATTCTTACCAGAGGGATAACCTTATTTCTCAACCGCTGCTCACGACGGTCTTCAATTCTGATAGGAAACTCTGGCGTAGACAAATCAGCAGTCATCTCGGGCCAAACTGAATCGTCGAGAACATGAGAAGCATCTGGCACATATTTCCTCAACTGAGAGACGTGGAACACATCATGAATAGTTTGCATAGCCGCTGGTAGTTGCAATTGATAAGCTACCTGACCCACTGCTTCAACAATAGGAAACGGGCCAACATACCACGGACTGAGCTTTCCACGCTTCCCAAATCTGGAAACACCTTTCATCGGAGATACCTTAACAAACACCATATCTCCTGACTCAAACTGTAGTGGGCGTCTACGCTGGTCTGCATAACTTTTCTGTCGACTCTGAGCCGTCAACAATCTCTGTCTAATCAGACGAACCACATCAGAACACTGTTGTACCATGTCAGGTCCTGTCAACAATCGGTCCCCAACATCAAACTAGTTCAGAGGAGTACGACAAGGACAACCATACAGCGCTTCATAAGGAGCCATACCAATACTGGAGTGAAAACTGTTATTATAAGCAAATTCAACAAGTGGTAAATGTTGACTCCACGAACCCTGCCAGTTAAGGCAACACGATCTCAGCATGTCTTCCAGAGTCTGAATAGTCCTCTCTGACTGTCCATCTGACTGTGGGTGATACGCTGAACTAAAAGCTAACTCAGTGCCCAAAGCTTTTTGGAAACTACGCCAGAAGCCGGAGGTAAAACGTGGATCACGATCTGACACAAGTGAAACAGGAATTCCATGCAGTGGCACGATCTTCTGCACATAAATCTCGGCCAACCTCTACACATTCCAAGCAACCTTAATTGGCAATAATCTGGCTGTTTTAGTCAATCTGTCAACAAGCAACCAGATACCATCAAAACCTTGAGAAGTCCGAGGCAAACCCACCACAAAATCTGTAGTAACATGGTCCCATTTCCACATTGGAATCTCTAATGGCTGAAGAAATCCACCTGGCTTTTGATGTTCGGCTTTAACCTGCTGACAAGTCAAACACTTAGAAACAAACACAGCCACATCTTTCTTCATACCTGGCCACCAGAACTGCTTTTTCAAATTCTGATACATTTTGGTGACACCTGGGTGAATAGCAAAACGGGAACCATGGGCTTCACTCAGAATCTCTTGCCTCAATGCATCAACAGCGGGAACATATAATCTGCCCTGGAAACTGACGACCAGCTCATCATCAAATTCCACTTCATATCTTGATACAACACGGGCCAATTCAGAATCAGCTTGCTGGGCTTCTTGAATCTGCTGATACAAAGTTGACCCCAAAACCAAGCTAGCACAAACTGCTGTCGTCGGATCGGCAGGAAACTCCACACTGAATGCCTCGCACGGAAGCTGTTCCCATAATTTCCATTCATGAAGCAACAGATGATTGCCTTACACCTTCCTGCTCAGAGCATCAGCCACAACATTCATTTTACCCGGCTGATAGGAGAGTGTAAAGTCATAATCTTTCATGTATTCCATCCATCGCCTCTGCCTGAGATTCAGATCTTTCTGGGACAAAATATACTGTAAACTCTGATGATCAGTAAAAATCTGAAACTTTTCACCATAGAGATAATGTCTCCAGATCTTTAAGGCAAAAATAACTGCAGCTAGCTCCAGATCATGCGTGGGATAATTTTCTTCATGTTGTTTCAGTTGCCGAGATGCATATGCAATAACCTGACCATGTTGCATCAGCACTGCACCCAAACCCACTCGAGAAGCATCTGTACAAACAAGAAATCCTCCTGAGCCAGACGGCAAAATCAACACTGGAGAAGAAGTCAAGAGTCTTTTCAATTCAACAAAGCTCTCCTCACACTGATCTGACCAGACAAAAGGCACATCTTTACGAGTCAGTCTAGTCATTGGTGCTGCAATCTTTGCAAAATCATAGATGAATCTGCGATAATACCCAGCCAAACCTAAGAAGCTTCTAATCTCTGTTACAGTTCTCGGTGTCTGCCAATTCAAAACAGCTTCAATCTTTGTAGGGTCCACTGCTTCTCCATCACCAGAAATCACGTGACCAAGAAAATGAATTTCCCGAAGCCAGAATTCACATTTACTGAACTTCGCATAAAGCTCGTGATCTCTCAGAGTCTGCAGAACGATCCTCAAATGCTGCACATGATCTTCATCAGAAGCAGAGTAGATCAGAATATCATCAACAAAGATCACCACGAACTAATCGAGAAATGGACGAAAGATACGCTGCATTAGGTCCATGAAAGCTGCTGGGGCATTCGTCAATCCAAACGGCATTACCAGAAATTCAAAGTGACCATACCGAGTACTGAAAGCTATCTTCTCCACGTCAGATTCCCGGATTCGCAACTGAAAGTAGCCAGACCGGACGTCAATCCGTGAAAAGACAGTAGCAGACTATAACTGGTCAAACAAATCATCAATCCTGGGAAGCGGATATTTATTCTTGATAGTCACCTGATTCAGCTGTCTATAATCAATACAAAGTCTCAGGCTTCCATCTTTCTTTCTCACAAATAACACTGGAGCACTCCACGGGGAAAAACTGGGGCGAATATAGCCTTTCTCCAGTAATTCAAGTAGCTGTGCTCGCAGTACTTCCAGTTCAGCTGGAGCCATTCGGTACGGTGCCTTTGCTAACGGGCCAGTACCTGGAATCAGTTCAATCACCATTTCTATCTCTCGTTCTGGAGGCAAGCCTGGCAACTCGTCAGGAAACACATCAGGGAACTCACAAACAATAGGAATATCACCGACATCCCATCGTGGTTTTTCAACAGCAACCACAGAAGCTAAGAATCCCTGGCAACCTGCACTAAGCAACCTATAGGCTCGAATAGCAGAAATAATTATACGAGAAGAACGGGATCGAATACCTTGGAAATAAAAAGCTAATTTTCCCTGTGGCTGAAAATAGACTTTCTTTGCTCTGCAGTCAACCACAACTCCATACTGCTCCAACCAATCTATACCCAGAATAATGTCATAGTCTGCCAGCTGCAACGCATACAATCTCGCCGGCAACTGATGACAATCAATCATAACAGGAGACTCTTTCAAACATAAAGGTGTGACCATGAAATCTCCAGAAGGCAATTCAACAAACATCTCACAAGTTATCTCGGACGTTGGTTCCTCAATACATGTCACGAACGTCTCAGAAATAAAAGAGTGAGAAGCACCAGAATCAAATAAGACACGAGCTGAATGACCATAAAGCATAATCGTACCTTCCACTAGATGGGACGCAACAGCTTCAGCTCTAGTCATATGAGAAATCTTGCCTTTCTGCTTCTTTGAACCAGCTGAGGATTGCTGAGAAGACGCCGACGCTTGAGAATAAAACTGTTGAGCTTGAGGTACAGGAGGAGGTCTGAATTGCGGCTGCTGAGGCTGAGAGAACTAAGGTGCTTGCAACTACTTCAGCCTCAGTGGGCAATCCCGAACCACATGACCAGGCTGGTCACAACGAAAACAGACCACTGGAAGAGAACACGGCTGACCCTTATGGTGACCACCGCATCTCCGACAAGTCCACGGTTGACTGATAGCTGAACTCTGACGAGTCTGAGAAGAAGGCGCTGTCGTCTACTGAACAGAATCTGTACCGGACGGTTGCTAGAAAAACCTCTTTTTCTTCTTGAACCTCTTAAACTTGGTCTTGGAAGGAGAAGAAGCACTGCTAACCTCTGGCGCAACAGAGGGAACTCCTAACACGGGCGGTCGGTAAGCCTGCTGAGACTACAACGCCGGCTGAACTGACCCCGCCTGAGGATACCCACCTAGTCTCGCCATCTCCAGCTCTAGTGCCACAGCTGCCTGGCACGCACCATCTAAGTTAGCAACATGACTCGCGATCAAGGACAACTTCAACTCTGGTCTCAACCCTCGCAAGAATTGCTGAGTCTTCAACGCTTCATTAGCCAGCACATGGGGCGCATACTGACCCAATTCCATGAACTTATTCCGATATTGAAGCACAGTCATACTTCCTTGAATCAGCTCCATAAATTGATACATCTTAGCCATCTGCAAGCAGGCAGGAGTGTAGGAACACTCGAAAGCAACAACAAACTCTGCCCATGTGATCTGCCGAAGAGGTCTAGAGTGAAATGCAATCTGCCACTCGGCTTTCCACCACGTAATGGCTGTACCTTGGAGTTGAAACGTAGCAAGCATAACCTTCTCATCCTCGGTGCACTCCATAGACAGGAATACGCGCTCAATTGCATCTAGCCAGTGCCTCGCAACCTCTGGATCAGCTTGACCATCGAAAGCAGGCGGATTGAATAGGAGAAATTCTTTCAAAGCCTTGCCTCTACTACCAGGCACTTCAATCTGAGGAGCAACGACCGGCGCTGGAGGAGGAACAACAGGAACTACAGGAGGAGGTGCAGAACCACTTTCTTCTCCAGGCGCATCTCGGGAAGCTCGAGGAACTCGAGGAGGTCTTCCTTGACGAGGCGGCATCTTGCACTGCCGAAAAATAGAAAGCAACAGAAATCACATCAACCACGCAGAAAACAACCTAAGCCAGCAATAGACAACACGAAGGACTAGCTCTGGACAAGTTGCAAATTCCAATTCCTTATACAAATCCTCAACTCCGCTCTGATACCATCTGTGGCGACCCAGAGTTCGGGATACCGATATACCGATAACATCGATATACCGATACAAAGAACTGGGGAAGCCACCCAGGGGGCTGATGAGGCCCCTGAAGGGTTAGTGAAGTTTGTCGAGGGGATGCATAACGAACTGCAATTACATGCGCGCATATTAGAATTAAGCAATGAAGTTAACAAAAGTGCAGAAGCAATTCAAAATAACCAGAGTGATATATATATAAACTAGTCCAGAAGCACTAAAGCACAAGTCTAAAAAGGTACAACTACACGGGGCATACCCCAGCAAAAGTACAACAAAGCCTAAAAAGGCGATCCGTCTACTGCTGGCGGCTAGGCACGGTCTCCAAAATAGCTCACGAAACATCGGGAGACGGCGGGCGCGGCTCACCTGAAAGGAGAAGGGTGAGTCACCGCCAGACTCAGTAGGGGTCACGCGGATCCCTACCTCGCACTAAACAAGCATACATGCGAAGATAAAGGCAATTAGAGCATGCATTTAAATAAAATAACAAGCATTGGCATGAATAAACTACTCAAGTAAAGCTGTAAACTCTAACTAAGCAGGTATAACAGCTAACACATGCCAATAATAAATAAATGCAAGCGACTGAAACTAAATCTACCAGTAGAACATGCCTCAACTAATCCGAGCAACAAGGAGTAGGACAACCACTGGAACAGAAACCAGATACGTCCACTGACGACTTACACTGCGTCTCAAGCACTCGCAGTCGACAACACGACAAGCTAAGCGCGTAAACAGTACCAAACCAAGTGACCAGTCAGAGTGACACCCGTCAGTGTCAGTCCACAGCCTCTGACCACGTGTGCACACACTGACTCTCGCCTGAGCCAGGCCCTCTAGCTAGTTTTCTCCCTCACTAGGACGCTACCGTTGGCGGGGAGCCCACGGCACTAGCTTAAAAACCGTGTACGGGAACAATCCCCTCCGCCATCCTTAAGCGGGTCGGTACTCAACAGAACTTAGAGCAACAACAGTGGTTCCATTGCAAGGAAAGTAAAGCTTACTCTATTGGGATCTAAAAACATGCCATTAGTTCATAAACTAATTCATACATGGCGTGTAGTCATTATTGAATGCATAAGGAATGGGCTGGAAGCTTTTTGAAACCAACAGGCAAGTGGCGGTCTGCAGCCACCGCGCTACAAGCATGTAACGGCCTGGGGAAGGCGCGTTACATTGAAAGTGACGCGTCCACCCCTGGGCGTTACATCCCCCGAACCTCAGCTCAAACGCAAACGAAATAGAGTGTAACGCGCTTGCCTAGGGGCGTTACAACGCTCTAACGGCAGGCCGACTGGCCGTTACATCCACCCGAGAGCAAAACCAACACACAGTGTATCAGATCCGGTTGCAGGCGAAGTGACGCGCTCGCCCAGGCGCGTCGGGTCACCCTGACGGCCGGCCGACTGGCCGTCAGGTCAACCGCCTGACTCGGTCAACGCAAAACAACGAACATGTAACGGAGGGGAGCCCCACCGTTACTTTCGAAGTGACGCCCCATCAACGGGCCGTTACTTTCAAGTAACGCGTCCTCCAAGGACCGTTAGCCGTGTGACGGTTCCTGAAAGGACCGTCACACCACCTGGGTCACGGACGGGTTAGGTTTGAAAATCGGTTCCCTCCCGGATGATAGAAATCATCGGGTAACGACGTAAAAACCTGTTTCCTGTCAAACCATAGATCCCAAACAACAACATAACAACTAAAAATAGCACATGCAAAGCCCACAACGCATTAAATTCAAGAACAAGGCTAAAATCCCAAAAATAGAAAAAAATGAACATTATGCATGCTACGGGGTTCTAATCAAATGAACTAGCTACAGGAAATGATCCTAGCAAGTTCAGGAGTCCATCCCCCTACCTCTGGCAAGTCGAAACGGCCGGAAACGCCGCATGCAACGAGGAGGGTCCACGGGGCCTTCAAGCTCCACCTCGCTCCCACGATCACCAAACCACGCCGAAATGGGTACCCACGCGTTCCTCTCGACGCGAGGAATCCAATGGCGCCAACCATGCTTCAATCCGACAACGTTTCGCCCGAAATCCCTAGGAAGGGGAGAGAGGCGATCGCGTGAGGAGAGAGAGAGTGTGAGGGTGAGAAGAGATCGACGAGGGGAGAGAGAGAGAGGGTGAGGGATTAAAAGAAAATAAAATAAAATTAATATATATATAATATAATCATTATATATATTAAAATCTTCCTAACTTCTAATAACCCTCAATTAACTCCAAATAAATCCAGAAAAATACCAGAAAAATTCCTAAAAATCCAGGAAAATAGCCGGAAATTCCAGAACAAATATTAGATCCAAACTACTAAGGATCCACTGAGGCACGGGCCTTACAGAGGTGACATGGGAACCAGAGAAGGAGATGAAGAAGAAGTACCCTCGATTGTTCCGTATGTGATCTAACCCCAAACTTCGAAGACGAAGTTCTCTTTAAGAGGGAGAGGGTGTAATGCCCTACGAATTTATAGTTTAGTATTTTATTTGTTTAATAAAAAATTTTAATTTTTATTTAAATATTTAAATTATTAGTCTTATTAAATTTATGTAAGTCATGGTAAAAAAAGAAAGAAAAAAAGAACGAGATTTAAAAGTTAAGAGGAAGAAAAAAATATAAAACAAACAAAGCAAAAAAAATAAGAAGGGGGCAAATAAAAAAAAGAAGAGTTCAATTGTTAAAAAAATAAAGAAAGGGTCAAAATGTAAAAAAAACACGCGGGCGCGCACCTCCCCTCCTAGCCGCTTTCCGGCTATTTTTAATATAAAAAAATTATTTTTTTTATTCTTATTAAACCCTTATTCCTTCTTAAGTCAAAAGCCCATGTGCCATATACATAAAAAAAGGAAAAATATGGGCCAGTCCAAAGAAATGGGTTGAGTGGGATGTTGAGACTTTGAAGGTCAAATTTTTAATTTAATAGCATTAAAATAAATGTTTAATCTCCACCCTTGATTAAAATCAATGGTTAAGATTGATTTAGGGAAAACCCCTATAAATAGGCTTGAAGGGGGTTTCATTTGCTCTCTTTGGGGCTGGCTACGTTGAAGGGCTTAAGGAGAGGGTGGAGGGCTGTTAAGGAGGTGTTTAACCTTCATTAAGGTAAGGGATTTAGCATTTATCCTCGTAATTAGAATGATTATCATATTTAAAATGATTTAAGATATGTTAATTAGCATCTATAGAGATAATTAAATTCAAAGATCTTTATTTCACCATGTGTGATCACATCTTGGTCGGATTACCATGAGATCATTAGTGTTAAGGCATGTGATTAAGGGTAAAATCAAGTGTTTAATACACTATAGTTAGCAACGATGCATGATAAATTTAGAAAGTTTGCAGAATCATGGGATCTGATATTCCAAGCTCTCTTTAAAAATTTTCATGTCTGAATCAAAATATTTTTACATTTAAAAATAATTTAATATTATTTTAAGGGTGTTTAATTATACTAAAAGACTAATGGGGTGATATAAAACCACCACAAATTGTAGGAATGCATATTACTATGAGACCCATGTGTAGAAAATTTTTAATTATTTTTGGATCACGATATTGTTGTTAATAATTTTTTAATAAATGATAAAGAATAAATAATAATATAGAAATTAGAGATCATGTTCATAAAAATATTATGATTTCACAATATGGTTCTTACATTAAGTTTACTGTATTATTAAAATATCAATAATTATAGATGTCTGTAAGTGAAATTAAATAATTTTTAATATTTTATTAGAAGTATAAAATTATGAAATAAATATAACTACTACATAGAAAATTTTGAAACTTCACCAGAAGACATAAATGAGCGTTATAACTAATTGATTAAAATTTGATCTTATTTTGATCACTAGATCTTGACTTGTATAATTTTTAATGTTTGAATAAATAATTAAAAGTTTTAATAAATGTTAATATTCTATGAAAAATTTTGAAAAAGTTACAAAATTGATATTTGGTGTTTATCAGTTAATTGTTAGTATATTTTAGTCATGCCTATACTCTTGGATAATTTTCTCTATTTAAAAGTTACTATTGTAAATTTTTGAAACTGATATAAAATTTTAGAAATTAAAAATACTGAATGAAAAATATTAAAGTTTCTTATATATGATACTTCTATCTGGAACAATATTCTGTAAATTTTGAGTAATTTTCTGGTTGTGCCCCGGACTGTTTTGACGAAGATTCTGAATGATATGTAATGATTTCGGGTTCAATGAATTTGCATGAATACAGGTTTGATGAATGACTGCCTTGAATGAAAACTTGCTTGATTGATCAAATTGTCTGTTGAATGATGGGATATGGAGTTGATCTAAAACACCTTGTTGAATTTCATATTCTAAATGTATGATTGGGCATAACATGAGAAATATTCAATAATGACTATGATGAATGAAGTTGTACTTATATGTTGAATGAAGCCGTGAATGACAAGGTCATTTAGTGAGTCGCAAAATGAATTGGTGCTTTGAATGTGGAATTTACTATGTGATGATTGAGAAAGTTTCAGTTGATATATTGAGATGATGAGTTGACTGGCAAATTGAATGCAGGTTAATTGTGAAATTTTTCATTCCAACTCTCAAGGCCAAGGTATCAACACATGACTTTTTGGATCTTAGTGTGAATAGAAAGATCTGGGTGAAATTCATGCTTAATCATGTCAATCTGAGTTGTATAAACTCCTTTGATCGATTTTGATACATGTTTATGATTTATGGAGCTTTCAATTGCATTTACTGAAGTTTTGCTGCTGTCAGTAAAAGTGTCGACCTCAGGGGTCGACACTTATTTGTGGAGTCTCTGCCTTGCGTTGAAATATAGGACGCTGGCAGAAAGTGTCGACCTACGGGGTCGACACTTTCACCAGGATTCTGCTGTTTTGCTAAGGCAGAACTCTCGTGAAAAAGTGTCGACCCTGAAGGTCGACACTTTCAGGTAAGTATGTTCAATTCTATGAAAACAGAATGTTCGTAAAAAAGTGTCGACCTCGTGAGTCAACACTTTTCATCACGAATGTTATGTTCTTTTTCATAGGCCAGAACAATTCGTAAGAAGTGTCGACCCCATGGGTCGACACTCGTGACTCGGTTTTGCTTATATAAATGTTCTGGCAGAACTTTCAGGAAAAAGAGTCGACCCCATGGGTCGACACTTTTTCTCAACGTTCTTGCGGGTTTTCCGGATCTCCTTCGAACCCATTGGGCTTGGATCTATTTGGCATGGCTGATGACCCTAATGACCTTAGGGCGTCCCTTATGTCTTGTATGTTGTTTTAATAGGGTTTGGAGTGGGCTTTTATGTCATTTCGGGGATCAAATCTCCTTATATATAGTGCCACCCTTCATTCCATCGGAACCCATCTCTTGAGCTTCTAACGTATTCATCTTATTCTTGCAGGAAGAAGGAGAGGAACGGTGCTGCTCTTGGAGGAAGAACCCTGCGGCCAAGCTTGCTTCACTCGACCCCAACCTTGAAGCTGGAAGGAAGGCATCCCTGCTCTCCTCCATCTCCTGGCTTGGGTGATTTTTGACAAAGGGGGCCATTCTTCTCTCTCCTGTGTCTTCATTCTCAAGCACCCTTCATTCATCTCTGTTTTGGTTGAAAGATTAGGGGAAGATCCATCTTGTTAATCATTCTCTTAGTCATTTTGTGCATAGATTGTTATTCTCTGAACTGGGCTTGTATTTTCCATTCTACTTTCATATCTTGACTATTTCGGAGCTTGCTCCAAGTGTGTGTGTGGGGTGTCTCGTCATCGTGCGAGAACCCACGTGTGTGGGCCTTCGAGCCCGTGTGTGTGGTTGCTGCCGTCGCGCAGCGTTGATAGAGAAATCCTCTCGAGGTGAGAGGGGTGGACATAGGACGACACTTTGTGCGTCCGAACCACCTAAAAATACTATGCCATGGTTTGCTTGGTTGGTGTTGGTTGATATCTATTTTTTCGCTCACTATACGAGTGTGAGACGGTGAGGCATGAGTGTTCTCAACTGTCTGTCCGAATATTGTTATCCGAGTGAGTACATCTGTGCGTTGGGGAGTTGTGAGAGCTTGCTTGATCTAATTTCAGCTGTATTAATCAAGCCTCTGTCTTAGATTTATTCCTCATATATGTGGCTTGTGTGGGTTGCCTTTAATATTTGTCAAAAAGGGGAGGCAATCAATTCACCCCCCTCTCAATTACCTCCTAACTGGGCCAACAATTGGTATCAGAGCCTCGGCTCTACTTTTTAGAAAACCCAGCGATTTTAGAGTGATCTGTTAGGAATGGCCAACAACCTCAACAAGGGGATGATGCCCGAAGGGCATTCTATTCAACAGCCACCCTTCTTCGATGGGAGTAACTACCCATACTGGAAGAATAGGATGACCGTATTTCTTAGAGCACAAAGTCATGAAATATGAACTGTTATTAGAAATGGTCCTTATGCTGTAAACCCCGATGAGGATATGTGGGATGATGATGCTATCAAGAAAGCCACTATGAATTTTAATGCTTTAAATATAATTCAATGTGCTATTCACCCTAACGAGTATGAACGTGTCTCCATGTGCAACAGTGCAAAGGAAATGTGGGATAAGCTCAAGCTTATCTACGAAGGCGCCACAGAACTCAAGGAGACAAAGGCGAATATGCTGACCCATGACTATGAGCTCTTTAAAATAAAAGATGAAGAAGATGTCTCCCAGATGTTCGCACGACTTATGGAGCTCACCAACGGATTGAAGTCACTCGGAAGAGAGTTCACCAACAAGGAATTGGTGCGGAAGGTGTTCAGGTCACTGTCACCGAGTTGGGACACCAAAGTGACCGTGATAGAAGACTCCAAGGATTTGACAACTCTCACCGTGGATGCACTCATAGGGTCATTAATGACCTATGAGATCAATGTGATCAAAAGGACGGATAAGGATCCGAAGAAGAAAAGGCCAATCGCCTTGAAAGCACTCCCGAAGAGTATCTCGAGCCAATAGGAATCATTGGGAACCACCGACGATGAAGAGGTTGCTATGCTAACAAGAAAGGTAAGACAATTCTTGCGCCAAAGAAGAAGATTTGACGGGAAGTTCAGGAAAGGGAAGAGGCAGCCAAGACAAAGAAATGAACCATCCAAGGCCGTCGAAATCATTTGCTATGAATGTAAGAAAGCGGGGCACATGTGAGGAGAATGCCCCGAGCTCCAAAAGAAAAAGGGAAAGGTTGTCAAAGGTAAGAAGCCGAAGGCCATGACGGCGACATGGAGCGACGAGGATGAGGATGATCCCACGATCGATGATGAGGAGCAGGATATTGAAGAACTCGTGAAGACGATGTGCTTGATGGCCAACAGCAACAGCAAACAAGTAATTTCCGACACTGAGGCCATTTCAAATGAACAGTGGGAATTTACTTGTGAAGAATTAGATGAGAAGTACAGAAGAATGAAAAATGAGAATAGGACTTTAAAGAAAAAGATTCATGAAATTGCACACTCATCTGATTCATGTGGAAAATTTAATTTGCTTGAAATACAAATCAAACGTCTGAAAAATGGAAATGATGCTTTGGAAACCAAGCTAGCTTTGTTTGAAGAGGAAATAACATGCTTGGACATAAAGAAGAAGAAGCAGATCAAGAACAACATCCGAACCTTCCACACCAATGGACCACGCACAGGGACCATCCATTGGAGAACGTGATCGGCGGTGTGGATGAAGTAATTCAAACTCGGGCTTCAATGAGGGAAGTAGAAATTCATGATAATCTAGCTTTACATTCCAGCATTGAGCCTAAATCATTAGATGATGCTTTAAATGATAATTCTTGGGTTCTCGCCATGCAAGAAGAGCTACACCAATTCCAAAGGAATCGGGTGTGGTTCCTCGTGCCCCGGCCTGATGACCATCCTATCATTGGAACTAAGTGGGTTTTCCGAAACAAACTTAGTGAAGATGGGGTGGTTGATGCGGGATAGACACGCCACCTGGGACTCTAGCTCGCGATCGTCCCTAGCGAGCGAAGACGTGGACCGTGCGCGGTTGAGAAACTGGCAGTGAGTCTCGGGTATCGGCCTTTCCGCGTTAACTCGGGTCGAGTCACGGGACAGTCACTCACTCTCACTCTCGCAGCGGTGATATAATGATAACAAGCTAGATAATCTATCACTCATGCAGCGGCATACACAAAAATATACGAGTAAAACAATGCCTACGAGGAGGGTAGCGAGTGTACCTCCACGCTCCGAGCGTGGGGAAGACGTTTTCGACCAAGTACGGTAACTATCGGTAACAACGGTAAAAGTTAATTACAACAGGGAAATCTATTGCCCACTCCACGCAGGGAGGTAAAGGACTACAAGTGGGGCCTGGGAGGACCGACCCTGGGTTGACGGGTAGCAATCTGGAGGTGTGTACAGTACGAACTCGGCCTGCTGGTCTGACTCGGCACTATTCCAACTCGGTGCTGTGCCAACTCGGTTGCTGACTCGCTGGACAGCAAGCAACGGTTTCCAAAGGAACGCTACCTTCCTGAGATCTTTGGGAGGCGCCGCTTGGCTGGGACGATGGCGGGATGTCCCTGATCGACTCTCTGAAGGGGCGGTCGCTGAAGTTGACCGTTGATATTTATTTTTAATTTTTCTCCCGGACTGAGTTGTGCTGGCTGAATTCGGATCGGCTCTACACACCTTCACGAAAAGAATTCCTACGACCAGATCTGATGTCGGATTGATGCACAAGAGGTAACGATGGATAGAGGACTCAGAGATCTACAACTTATTTTTTTGGTGGCTCCATCCATGTAACGGATTAAAAGTAAAAACAACTGCAAACTGCCTTTTTTTTCTGACCCGGATTGACAGACACACAGGGTAGAGATGAATCTGCCTGAAACAAACCTTTGACCGAGGGCTCAATGATTTTTTTTGACTCAACGAAAATTATGGTGGAAGGGGGTATATGTGAGGAACACTAGTGAATTTTTGTGGAGTTTCTAAAATTTTCTAAGAGGGTGGAGAAATTGCAACAAGGAGACTCTATCCCGTAAATCTACAAAAGGGCAGATTACTGAGAGCACAAACAAAAATACGGAAAAAATATTAAATGGACTCCAAATGACATGAAATTTTAACTGGAGGTTAGGGGAGATGGACAGAACAAACCCTCAAAATTAGGGCTCAATCAGACAACAATAACTAGAGATACAATTTCGGAGGAGATGTTCTATCCTGATTTGGACAGAACTTCGATGTAGCGGCGGTGGCGGCGCGACGGCGGCACGAACGGCGGTGGCGGCAGCAGATGTAATGCCATGGATCCTTAATAGGTCTTATTGGATCTTTATTGGATCTTTCGGATCTATTTCGGTGAGTTTCGGTTCACTTTTGTGACTTCCGAGTTGAGTTTTACGATCCGTATGGGTTTTTCTCTCGTACGAGTTACGGAACCCTACGGTGACTTTAGTTGTCAATTCATCGACTCGAGGATGCTACATCGACGATGTACTCTCCGAGCCAGTCGTTTTGACTATATTTGCATATTTTTCTGAGATAGGGCCAATAATCAGATTTTCAGAAATTAGGAAAATTCCGAATTTCTTTTCATTTCCTCTCTCCTCCTTCTCATTTCACGCCGCCACCCCCTCTCTCTTCGTTTTCTCTCCTCTCGGGCTTCCTCGGCTCCGGCTGCAGACGGAGGACCTACGGGCAGGCAGGGGAGATGCTGTGGAGCTAGTTGGGTGCGCGACGGGGCGAGGATGGAGCGATTTTGGCGCGATCCCGAACGGTGGATTCAAAGCCGGCGTTTGAGCTTGCGGCGTGATTTTCGGCATGATTTAGTCCCTTCGAAGCATGGTTTCTTCGGTGGAGGTAGGCTGACGGATCACCACTTCTCCCTGCCCATTTTCCCTGCCATTGCACATCGTTCGACGCGGAAACGGTCAAGTTTGGGCTTGTTTAGCCTAAACCGTGATTTTCAGGTTTTGTAGGGTTCGCCAGAAAACGGCAACCATTTTTAGATCAGTTACTGTCAATGGACTCCCTGGGACGTCAGCGTTCCATAGTCACTAATTTCGTTTCGTTTGGGGGTCCCGTTTGACCGGTAGGGCTCCGGGAAGTCCGGAAACCCTTTTTGGGTGATTTCGTTAGAATCGCCTGTTTCTTGCGATCCATGCGTCGTTTTGACTCCGGACGGAGTCTATGTGATTTCCAGCAGGTCCATGGTTGTATCCTTTTCGTCTCGGGATGAACGGGGCGTGGAAAGGCCTCCGTTGGGCCGAACCCACGGTTTGCTCGCCGTGACGCTTGAACGGTCAGTTCCGGACCATTCATGTATAAGGGCGGCCATCCCTGGACCGTATATCCTTATGTCAGTTGTGGTTGTGTGGTCGCACAATAGACCGCACATCCCCTTGGGCGGTTGGTCTTGGACCGTCCATCTTATGTCGGTTTGGGTTGTGTGGTCGTCTGCTAGACCACATATCCCCTTGTGTGGTCGTCTGCTAGACCACATATCCCCTGGGAGTTGTGCGGTCTGGTTCGGACCGTCCATCCCGTTGTGCGGTCCAGTCCGGACTGTTTATCTTGTTGGGTGGTCCCTTTGTGACCGTCCATCCCTTGGAGTTGTGCGGTCAGTTCCGGACCATTCAACCCCTTTGTGTGGTCAGTTTCAGACCGTTCATCCTGTTGAGTGGTCTATTCTGAACCGCTCATCCCCGATGTTTTATCGATTGGCCGTGATGGCTTCTCCCGGTGTCGTGTTAGAGTCATTGCTCTGGTCTGGTCGACCTGGTGTGATCCAATGGTCGACATGCAACCTTGCCTGTGTCTCGTTGGATTTGTCCAGCTCGAGACGTGGTTCTAGACACCTAGAGGTACGATTTGACCTTGGTTTGTGTGTCCATGTGCCTTGAGGGTGTCGGAGTTCCCCCAAGTCTCTATATGTCCTGTCTGTTTCGTGTCGGTAGTCCACGTGAGTTAGGGTGGTGTTTCTACTGGTCCTATCCTGGATTGCTAGTGTTGGTTTGTCTGTCTGGTGGTTCCCTGGATCGGTCGGTTCGGGTGAATTGTGTGCGGTCTTTTCCTTGACTGCTATATTTTCTCCGAGCGACTTAATCTAAGACCACCATTGTCTTTGCCTCTGGTTGCGTGGCGATTCCTCCTTGACTGCTTGGTTTACCTAGCGGCTGAGTGATGGATAGCCTACGCCAGAGAGTAGTTTACCGGTGGTTTGGTTTCCGGTATCTTGGCTTGATCTTGGGGTTCACCATTGTCACACGGACATCACCCGATGTCCTATGAGGACTGTAACCGTGTTCCGAGGTGGCCAAGAGGGTTTGTGCTTGTGTGTCTTTGTCTGGTTCCGATCAACCCGGGGTGACCCAGTGGTGACGGGTGACCTTGTGTGTGTGTCTCGGCAGTTCTGTCCAGTCTGAGACTTTGGTTCTGAACATCTCGAGATACCGTTTTACCTTTGTTTGCGTGTCCAGGTCTCCGTGAGTCATTTTCTACGGAGCGTCGTTTCCCGTGGCTTAGGATTAGACCGATTGGCGGCTTGTTCCGATGTCTGTGACGATCTTGCGTTTGAGTCGTCCGACTCAAGGATCGTTACGTTGTAGGTCTAGTTGCCTAGTCCTGAGTCTGTTGGCAGTTGTCGTACTGCCAGTGGTGCCTAGTAGTACGTGCGACAGTGCGTTCTAGCTTGTCTGTACTCTAGCACTTGTGTTTCTGAGTCTGGTGACTTGTGAACCTCCACTAGTCGTAGCCTGTCAACGCACGCGATCCAGTGTGTTGAACCACCTCGGAGTGGTGGAAAGGGCAGTTCCCGTAATACCGTTTGTAAGCTAGTTCCGTGGGCTCCCGGCCAGCGGTAGCGTCCTACCGAGGGAGAAAACTAGCTAGATGGCCTGGCTTAGGCAAGAGCCAGTGTGTGCACACGTGGTTAGGGGCTGAGGACTTACGTCGATGGGCATAACCCTGACGAGTTACTCATTGTTGTAGTTCCTGTTTGGTTCAGTGCGTGTCTGCGACTCTACCGTGGCTTTGGCGATACCCTAGGCGATACACTCGTGGCGCAGTGGAAGACGTCTGTGGACGCAGCTGGCTGTTCTTCTGATGAGGAGGTGCTTCCGTCACGTGACACGTGACTCTTCGCGTTTCTTGTGCGTCGTGAACTTTCCGAGTTAGCCCACTCGTGGCCCAACTCGATCGAGGTCAGTGTTGTGTTGCGTGCACGACGTTCTAGTCGTGTGTGTCGTCGAGTCTGTCTGTCGTCTGTCTAGATCTTTTCAAGACTTTTGTCTATCCTTGCAGGCCTTCGTCTTAGGCCTGGTGTTGTGTCGATAGATCAGTAACTCCTGACTTTGTAAGATCAGAGTCGCCCTTCTGTCACTGCTTGGAGTAGCTTAGGGAGCCGAGTTCCTCTCGGTGGCCGTGTTCTGAGTTTTACGGCCTCACTTTTCCCTTTTCTTTTAGCTTCCCTTACTCTTAGCCTGTTCCCTACTCCTGATGTTCCCATTCTTTCTACAGCTTTGTAGTGTAGCTTTTCCTACTTTGCTACTACTGTTGCCTTCTGTTCCGTGTGCTGCGCGCTTTTCAGTGGGGATCCGCGTGACCCCTACTGAGTCTCTGTTTGGAGACTCACCCCTACTTTTCAGGTGGGTGGCGTCGTCTCTATCCATGGTTCCTGGTGTGGCGCGTCTGTAGCTACCAGCGGTACCTGCGTCGGGTTTCCCCCGACCTCAGTGTACGTTCTTTTCTTGTGGCCTGTACTTGTCTTTAATTTCTTGGACTGGACTCTGGTATAATTGTTAAGTTGAAATTGTTGCTTAAAAAGTAATTTTATTTCAGCTACTTTAGCAAACCGATCTAATGAAATTTAATTGCTTACTGTTATATCTCTGTGGCTTCAATGTACTACACGACAATCCTTTTATCCCTTCGGAGCTTTACCGCTCTTGGGAGGCCTCGCGGGTTCCAAGTGGTATCAGGTGTATCCGGTAGTCCTATCGGGTATATCTGGTATCCGGGATCCGGGTCGTCACAGTTGGTATCAGAGCATTATTGTGTGAAGTACATGGGAATCCGAGATATTGCAGTATCCAGAGTCCTTAAAGTCCAGTACAGGCATTTGCTGGCTTAGGTGCTGCGATGATTTGTCGCGTTGTTTTTCGAATGTGGTCTTGTGCGTGCTGTTCTGGCACTGCGCAATGTGCTTTTTGTTCTCGTCCGGATGTGATGAGACGCTTCTTTCTATCGTGGTGTTTGTCTCGATCTTGTCGTATGTGGCAGTGTACGCCGGAAGGCTTGAATCTGCAGTACGTTGTTCGAGGTTTTCTCCGTGTGTTGTTCAGGTTGCTGTTGACCTTTGACCTTGGTCTGATGACCGTACACGTTCTCACGTTGTTTTGGTCGTCTCGGCTTGAGTCTGTTCAGCTCTTTATGTGTCTCGCTTCTATTGAAGTGCTCGATTAGATTCCGTGTTTGAGAAGTTGCTCAGGCAAGCTAGGATTTTCCCTTCCTGGTGAGCTTTTGTGGTTGAGCTTATTGCTTCTCGTCCCTTCTGGTGGAATCTTTTCGAGGTTTACCTTGGGATTGTTGTCTTAGTGATGCCTTTGCCCTGTGTCTGCTTAAGCGTGGACAGCTTTGTTCTGTGCCTGATCTGCTCTTTGTTATACGGTTGCTTGGCTTTGGACTCCATCATGGTGTTAAGAGCTGTCGGGTACCGTATTTGTTGTGCCGTGTCCAGCGGCTGATGTATTGTGAAGGCTCATTTACCATTTTTAGGACGTGAAGGTAAGCTTAGATTAGCCTTTTCCTTGGGCCTTGTGCTGAAGCTGGTACTCCTCTTCTTTGCACTTAGGCTTCTTGTGATCGGTTGTTTGCTGGATTAGTACTCGTCGCGTGTTATTTACGATTTTCATGAATTGCGATGTCACCGTACGTGTGCTAGGATGCGGATACCGAGATATTTTTTGATAATTGTGTGCGTTTTATGAGTGTGCAGCTGAAGCGTGCGGGCTGATTACCCACGGGTCGAGAGGTTTGTTCTTTCTCGATGTGACTTCATCTTGGCTTTATGTGCCTTGATGTTGCCTGTTGCCGTGCTGTTGCTGGAGTTATTCTGGTGTTGGCATTGGCATTTGTGAGTGTTGGGGAATCTATCGGCATTCCTTGCTGATTGAGTACCCTCTGCTCTGCATTCCTTCTCTTGGGTGTTGTGCTCTCGAGGCGTAATCGTGGTCCTTGAGGTGCGTTCCCTGAGATTGTCGTTTCTCATTATCGTGGGTCCTTTCTTGGTAAGCAGTCTGATGCGTGACCCGTCCGTTGGGGTCGTGTGTTCAGCTATTCTTGTGCATTGATGTGACCCTGCTTACAGTTGTATTCCATGGTTCTGTGTTCTATACGGAGCCGGAATCCTGCAAGTGCTGTTGTTATCGTTTTATCGCTGTTTCTCTATGATTTTGTGTCTCTGTCGTGGACCGTGACCTTGTCAGTTAGCTTGCTGTACTCCTTTTCTCCGGTAGAGTTGGCATGCGACTCGATCAGAGGTAATATCTGAGTGAGGACTTACTTGATCGTGTTTGTGGTCCGGTGCTATTGTCGTTGGCGTCTTGTGTGCCAGGTGTTCTCTGCCACCTTTGGCACTGGAGCCGATGATGTGGTCGAGCTGTCAGCTGAGAGGACTGTGTTTCCTTGTGTAAGTTGTTGCTTGCCGTTCCGTCGTTGTGTTCCTCGGTATCGGTTGTCTGTTGTTGTGGCAGTCGTGTCTGCATTTCTGGTGAGACGTAAGTGACGTTGCCTTGTTTCAGAGGTGTCAGACTTGTGTCCACTTGTGTCGTGCTCGATCCAGAGCGTGTGCTCGTAATTATGATCTGATAATGTTCCTCTGAGCTGTGCTTCTCGAGATTTGTGTTGCCGTGTTCTCGGCATTATTGTTGGCTGATGCGTAGTGTGCATAGCCATGTTGGGTTGTTCTTCCCTTGCTTCTCTATTGTTAGTCCTTAAATTTTGAGGATGAAATTGCTCAAAGGTGGGGAGGATGTAATGCCCTGGATCCTTAATAGGTCTTATTGAATCTTTATTAGATCTTTTGGATCTGTTTCGGTGAGTTTCGGTTCACTTTTGTGGCTTCCGAGTTGAGTTTTACGATCCGTGTGGGTTTTTCTCTTGTACTAGTTACGGAACCCTACGGTGACTTTAGCTGTCAATTCATCGACTCGAGGATGCTACAGCGACGATGTACTCTCCGAGCCGGTCGTTTTGACTATTTTTGCGTATTTTTCTGAGATAGGGCCAAAAATCAGATTTTCAGAAATTAGGAAAATTCTTAATTTCTTTTCTATTTCTTTTTCTTTCCTCTCTCCTCCTTCTCATTTCACGCCGCCGCCCCCTCTCTCTTCGTTTTCTCTCCTCTCGGGCTTCCTCGGCTCCGGCTGCAGATGGAGGACCAAGGGGCAGGCAGGGGAGATGCTATGGAGCTGGCTGGCTGCGAGACGGGGCGAGGATGGAGTGATTTTGGCGCGATTCCGAACAGTGGATTCAAAGCCGGTGTTTGAGCTCGCGGCATGATTTTCGGCGCGGTTTAGTCCCTTCGGGGTACGGTTTCTTCGGTGGAGGTAGGGTGACGGATCACCACTTCTCCCTGCCCGTTTTCCCTGTCATTACACGTCATTCGGCACGGAAACAGTCGAGTTTGGGCTTGTTTAGCCTAAACCGTGATTTTTGGGTTTTGTAGGGTTCGGCGAAAAACAGTAACCATTTTTAGATCAGTTACTGTCAATGGACTCCCTGGGACGTCAGCGTTCCATAGTCACTGATTTCCTTTCGTTTGGTGGTCCCGTTTGACCGCTACGGCTCCGGGAAGTCCAGAAACCCTTTTTGGGTGATTTCGTTAGAATCGCCCGTTTCTTGCGATCCGTGCGTCGTTTTGACTCCGGACAGAGTCTATGTGATTGACAGCATGTCCATGTTTGTATCCCCTTCATCTCGGGACGAACGGGGCGTGGAAAGGCTTCCGTTGGGTCGAACCCATGGTTTGCTCGCCGTGACGCTTGAACGGTCACACCGAGACCGTTCATGTATAAGGGCGGCCATCCCTGGACCGTTTATCATATGTCAGTTGAGGTTGTGTGGTCTTACGATAGACCACACATCCCCCTTGGGCGGTTGGTCTTGGACTATCCATCTTATGTCGGTTTGGGTTGTGTGGTCGTCTGCTAGACCACATATCCCCTTGTGTGGTCGTCTGCTAGAACACATATCCCCTGGGAGTTGTGCGGTCAGGTTCAGACCGTCCATCCCGTTGTGCGGTCCAGTTCGGATCGTTTATCTTGTTGTGTGGTCCCTTTGTGACCGTCCATCCCTTGGAGTTGTACGGTCAGTTCCGGACCGTTCAACCCCTTTGTGTGGTCAGTTTCGGACTATCCATCCTGTTGAGTGGTCCATTCTGAACCGCTCATCCCCGATGTTTTATCGGTTGGCCTTGATGGCATCTCCCGGTGTCGTGTTAGAGTTATTGCTCTAGTATGGTTGACCTGGTGTGATCCAATGGTCGACTTGCGACCTTGCCTGTGTCTCGATGGATTTGTCCAGCTCGAGACGTGGTTCTGAACACCTAGAGGTACGATTTGACCTCGGTTTATGTGTCTAGGTGCCTTGAGGGTGTCGGAGTTCCCCCAAGTCTCCGTACGTCCTGTCTGTTTCCCGTCGGTCGTCTACGTGAGTTAGGGCGGTGTTTCTAGTGGTCCTATTCTGGACTGCTAGTGTTGGTTTGTCTGTATGGTGGTTCCCTGGATCGGTCGGTTCGGGTGAATTATGTGCACTCTATTCCTTGACTGCTATAGTTTCTCCGAGCGACTTAATCTAGGACCACCAGTGTCTTTGCCTCTGGTTGCGTGGCGAGTCCTCCTTGACTGCTTGGTTGACCTAGCGGCCGAGTGATGGATAGCCTATGCCCAGAGAGTGGTTTACCGGTGGTTTGGTTTCCGGTATCTTGGCTTGACCTTGGGGTTTACCGTTGTCACGTGGACATCACCCAATGCCCTATGAGGGCTGTAACCGTGTTCCGAGGTGGCCAAGAGGGTTTGTGCTTGCGTGTCTTTGTTGGGTTCCGGTCAACCCGGGGTGACCCAGTGGTTGACGAGTGACCTTGTATGTGTGTCTCGGCAGTTCTATCCAGTCCGAGACTTTGGTTCTGGACATCTCGAGGTACCGTTTTACCTTGTTTTACGTGTCCAGACGTGTTGAGGGTTCTCTATGTTCCCTCAGGCCTCCGTGAGTCATTTTCTGCGGAGCGTCGTTTCCCGTGGCTTAGGATTAGACCGATTGGCGGCTTGTTCCACTGTCTGTGATGATCTTGCCTTTGAGTCGTTCGACTCAAGGATCGTTACGTAGTAGCTCTAGTTGCCTAGTCCTGAGTCTATTGGCAGTAGTCGTTACGCACAGAGAACATTCAATGCCCATGGCTCTGCTTCTTCCTCCGGTCGACAGCACAGAAGCGGCAATGACGAAGCAACCCCCGGCAGACCTGCGAACATCCCGTCCTCGGATGAACGGCAGCGTACGGCGCGAACCAGCATCATCCAGTGCATCGAGTCAACTCCCAACTTCATTGCGGACGAGGTGGAAGTGGCAGGAACATTCCCAGGCTGGCCATTCTATAAAGGGGCAGCGTTGTGAAGAAAAAAAGGAGAGGCCAAGTGAGGCTGGGAGAAGAGAGGCTGAAAGGGGGGTTCGGCTAAGGCCTCCGGCGTCCGAAGAGAAGAAGAAGCTCCGTCCATTTACATCTGCAAGGTGAAGAAAAAGGAGAGAGAGGGTGGGAAAGAGGGAGGGGAGAGAGGGGGAAGAGCTTGTGCTCTGTTCCTCCTTCTCCCCCACCGGTGTATCTTCTTCTTCCCCCACCTCAACACCTAGTTTTCTTTTATCTTCTCCATTGTATTCTTCCGTGTGCTTTGGGGGTAGATCTCCTCTTGTACCTCTCTTCCCTCCTTTCCCTTGAGGATGAATAAAAGAGTGGCTTTGCAAGCATGCGCAACGTTTTATTGCTCTGATCCCTTCCCCTTTTCTTCCGTTTTCTTCCTCCCAATTTTCAACATCACCTGGGGTCCTCGGAAGCTTGCCCTTCTGTGGCATGAACTCTGAGGGAACCCGTTCGAAGGGTGAACATTCATGGCCACCTATGGCCTACATCTGTCCCGTTCCACGAGATCATCACCCGTGAGTTGTGAGAGCTCTTGAAGGTTAGTCCTCGAGCTTTTCAACACTCACTTCTGGGTTATCGGACCGCCGTGAGGTCTGGATTTGAGGTTCACCCCGGAGTTATCTTTATTTTCTCTGGCAACTCTCAGTCCGGGGGAGATGCTGCCCAAATTTTACCAGGTGAAGAACACGTTTGAACAAACAAAGCCCCTGAATCAAGCTAAGACTCTGAGTTCCTACGTAATAAACCCCTCAAGTAAAACATCCAAATACACGTACTCATTCATCTCAAAAAATGTTAAGAAGCATTCCATTGATTTAAAGCGTCAACTGAACAAACAATCCATCCATTGGATCAATCTGCAGGTTGAAAAAATAAGAACAGAAGCCAAAAGAATCAAACAGAATGAAATAAAACCTCATAGAAGCTTAACCCGGTGTGCCCTAATCCGGCGTGGGCTAATCCGGCGCGCTACCCCCCGCGTCGGATTAGCTCCACACTCAAATCCGCATTCAAATTCTTGAAATGAATAGTGCCCCCCTTACTATTCACCTTGATAATCCGGCGCGCCATCCTTCTTGAACCTAATCCGGCGCGCCCCCTTGCACCTCCAATTCCGGCGTGCCCTCCCTTGTATCATGCTAAACCGGCGCGCCCCTAGTGTCCCCTATTTAACTGGCGCGCCTCCTTAACACACAAAAAAAGGGGATAAACAGCCAATAAGAAAGGAGAAAGGTTCAAAACTAAAAAAAATGAAAAGATCAATCTTAATAAAAAAAAATGAAACAAACACTATCAGCCTTTCTATAATCAAAAGGGGATAACCCTGCGACCTGACCGTGCAGGTCGATCCGCGTGCGAGGGCGCACATTGGCCAGTTTGGGCTTCACACCTAACGATTCACTTCCCCGGACTGTGCACGAAGAGAAAAGCAATGACGCCCCGTGGCATCGGACGTGGTCCTCGGAAACCCCGATATGGCCATAGTCCGCAACCACCTCGGGCCAATAGATCATCAGCTTGACTCACCTCCATCGGGATCCAATCCCGCATCCACCTTAACCTTGCCGTATTTACGGCGGACATTCGTACGGTTTGGTCACCGTCTTTCATGCTACAAACACGAACTTCTGTCCGAATAAGAAATAGTCCGTTAGTGACCGACATATATATACCGGGATTTAATCCCGCACTTGCATTAAACTTGCCGTACTCACGGCAGACATCCGTACGGTTTTATCGTCGTCCTCGACGCTACTAATACGGACTTCCGTCCGAATAATGAATGGTCCATTAGTGACCAACATATATATACCGGGATTTAATCCCGCACTTGCATTAAACTTGCCGTACTCACGGCAGACATCCGTACGGTTTTATCGTCGTCCTCGATGCTACTAATACAGACTTCCGTCCGAATAATGAATGGTCCGTTAGTGACCGACATATATGTCGGGATCCAATCCCTCACCCACATGAAACTTGCCGTACCCACGGCAGATATTCGTATGGCTTTATCGTCATCTTCGATGCTTCAAATGCGGGCTCTCGTCCGAATAATGAATGGTCCGTTAGTGGCCGACATATATGCCGGGTCCAATCCCTCACCCATGTGAAACTTGCCGTACCTACGGCAGATATTCGTTTGGCTTTATTGTCGTCTTCGATGCTTCAAATGCGGACTCTCGTCTGAATAATGAATGATCCATTAGTGACCGACATATATACCGGCATCTAATCCCACGCTTGCAATAAACTTGCCGTACTCACAGTAGGTATTTGTACAGTTTGTCACCGTCTCTTACGCTACAAACACGGACCTTTGTCCGAACATAAAGTGGTCCATGAGTGACCGACAAAATCTGAATGGGACGAGAATGCTCTCGTCATCCCCGGACCCTTTGCATGGGAATATCAATAAGGCCTCCGTGGGCCATGCTTAGACCTTGGGTCCGCCCCGATCATGGTCATTGCCTGACCCATATCCTCGGCCTATAGCCCGCTCACTTCGAACGCATATCGGTTCTCAGATCTGGTCCCAGGACATCCTCTCGTTGCCCCCTTGGCACCGGAAATATTGACGATGCCCACGCGAGCCCGACTTCGACCGCGGGGGGGCCCACCGTAGTATGGTTGTAGCTTGATCCTGCACTGGGCCGACAAACTTATCAGTTTCTGACCGCTCTAACCGGGATTTAACTGGACTTTTCCCGCCCTTTGAACAATAAATTTGCCGTACCCCGGCATACATATGCTCCGATTTTCCCCGTGACGATCATGATTTTCTGAAGCCGGACGCTCGTCCGAATATCAAAATGGCCCCTTGAGTGACCGACATATTTCGAATGCTTGCTTCCCTAGACATCGGGCTTTTCGACTGATTCGAGACCGCTATCGACTTGTTTCTCACGATATAGTTTCCTGGCCATGAGGTCCTGATTCCCGACGATTAATCAAGGGTGTTCCCCTCTCCGAGGGGATGTAAATGACGTTGTGACCTTTATGGCGCGGCGGGTTTCAGTCCCGACACGAACCACACAATCGTCTGATTAGTCAGATCGAGCGCACAATAGATTGTCACTTTGTGACTGGCACGCCCACGCACTTAATAAACCCAATGAACAAATAAACAACGATTTTAAATAGAAAGTGCGTCCACAGTGTCTTGTGAACCTCCACTAGTCATAGCCTGTCGATGCACGCGATCTAGTGTGTTGACCCACCTCGGAGTGGTGGAAAGGGCAGTTCCCGTAATACGGTTTGTAAGCTAGTTCCGTGGGCTCCCGGCCAGCGGTAGCGTCCTACCGAGGGAGAAAACTGGTTAGAGGGCCTGGCTTAGGCAAGAGCCAATGTGTGCACACGTGGTCAGGGGCTGAGGACTTACGTCGATGGGTATAACCCTGACGAGTTACTCGTTGTTGTAGTTCCTGTTTGGTTCAGTGCGTGTCTGTGACTCTGACGTGGCTTTGGTGGTACCGTAGGCGAGACACTCGTGGCGCAGTGTAAGACGTCAGTGGACGCAGCTGGCTATTTTTCTGATGAGGAGGTGCTTCCGTCACGTGACACGTGACTTTCGCATTTCTTGTTCGTTGTGACCTTTCTGAGTTAGCCCTCTCGTGGCCCTACTCGAGGTCAATGTTGTGTTGCGTGCACGACGTTCTAGTCATGTGTGTCGTCGAGTCTGTCTGTCGTCTGTCTAGATCTTTTCTAGACTTTTGTTAGTCCTTGCAGGTCTTCATCTTAGGCCTGGCGTCGTATTGACAGATCGGTAACTCCTAACTTTGTCAGATCAGAGTCGCCCTTCTGTCGCTGCTTGGAATAGCTTAGGGAGCCGAGTTCCTCTCGGTGGCCGTGTTCTGAGTTTTACGGCCTCGCTTTTCCCTTTTCTTTTAGCTTCCCTTGCTTTTAGCCTGTTCCCTACTCCTGCTGTTCCCGCTCTTTTTACAGCTTTGTAGTGTAGCTTTTCCTGCTTTGCTACTACTGTTGTTTTCTGTTCCGTGTACTGCGCGCTTTTCAGTGGGGATCCGCGTGACCCCTACTGAGTCTCTGTTTAGAGAGTCACCCCTGATTTTTAGGTGGGTGGCACCATCTCTGTTCGTGGTTCCTGGTGTGGCGCGTCTGTAGCTGCCAGCGGTACCTACGTCGGGTTTCCCCCGACCTCAGTGTACGTTCTTTTCCTGTGTCCTATACTTGTCTTTAATTTCTTGGACTGGACTCTGGTATAATTGTTAAATTGAAATTATTAATTAAAACGTAATTTTATTTCAGCTACTTTAGCAAACCGATCTAATGAAATTTAATTACTTACTGTTATATCTCTGTGGCTTCAATGTACTACACGATAATCCTTTTATCCCTTCGGAGCTTTACCGCTCTTGGGAGGCCTCGCAGGTTCCAAGTGGTATCAGGTGTATCCGGTAGTCCTATCGGGTATATCTGGTATCCGGGATCCGGGTCGTCACAGCAGAGGTGAACTCAGAGGGGCTAAGGAGAATGAGTATCACACCCTAGAGGGCTGGAGGAAGAAGATGAACCAGGGGGAGAGAGGTAAGGGGCGCACCCTTCAAGAGAGATCCAACCAATTTCTGAAATTTCATATGATTAATTCTACTAAAATTATGAAATACAAGCTATTTATAATAAATGAAAAAAGACTCTAAATGACCTCAGATCTAGGGTTAGGGAGGGCAAACTAGGAAGGTCAAAACTAATTGTGCCATGTGATTTGGAATTACATTAATTAAGCATATATGGGAGGGGGCGCCCCCTTGACCAAGGTGGCATCCAAATTGGACTTTTTAGTCCACTTGTCTCCCATGTGTCAATTGACTTGTCAAAGCTTCTAGATGTCACCTAGGAAGGTTGACCAACCCCACATGACTCAGTTGGACCAATGGGAAAGGGCTGGGGGGCCCCTTACTGGACCTACTACACTTTTGCACAAAAACCCAAAGAATCCCAGGGAATGACAAAGTGGCTTTATAAAGCCTTACAATTGCGTACATACTTTCCCAAGGATATAAATACAAACTAAAAGGACACAAATGCAAAATAAAAATGTCAATGCTCGACGTCGATTCCCATCAGTGGTTGTGAGGAATAAGGCAAGATTAGTAGCCAAGGGCTACTCTCAAGAATTTGGCATTGATTTTGATGAATCATTTGCACCTGTGGCTAGATTGGAAGCAGTTAGAATTTTACTTGCTTATGCTTGTCACAGGAACATGAAATTGTTTCAAATGGACGTGAAGAGTGCCTTCCTCAATATAGTGATCAAGGAAGAAGTGTACGTGGAGCAACCACCGGGCTTTGAAGATGAAAGATTTTCGGACCACGTATTCAAATTGGACAAGGCACTATACGGTTTGAAACATGCTCCCCAGGCATGGTATGATAGATTAAGTTCATTTCTTATTGAAAATGGCTTCAAACGAGGTAACATAAATCAAACATTGTTTACAAAAACTTGTGATGATCATTCATTAATTGTTCAAGTTTATGTAGATGATATAATATTTGGAGCCTCCAATTCAAAAATGAATGATGAATTTGCCCAACTAATGCAGGGGGAGTTTGAGATGAGCTTGATGGGAGAGCTCAACTTCTTCTTGGGATTACAAATAAAACAAATGGACGACGGCATCTTTATCAACCAGAAGAAGTACACACAAGAAATTGTCAAGAAATTTCAACTCGAGACTGCCAAGCCCTTTGCTACACCGATGTCCACCTCACAGAAAATGGAAGAAGAAAAAGGTAACAAAATTGATCAAAAACTCTTTAGGGGTATGATAGGATCCTTGCTTTATCTGACTGCTAGTAGGCCTGATATACACTTCAGTGTTTGTCTCTGTGCAAGATACCAATCTTGTTCTAGGGACTCTCATTTAGCGGTCGTGAAAAGGATCTTCAGGTATTTGAATGGAACTCTTGACCTTGGTTTGTGGCATCCAAGGAATAATTCATTTGACTTACATGCTTTCACTAACTTTGATTATGCTGGTTGCAAAATGGATCGAAAAAACACAAGCGGTCACTGTCAGTTTCTTGGGGGCTGCATGGTTTCATGGGCCTCAAAGAAACAACATTGTGTGGCTTTATCAACTGTCGAAGCCGAGTACGTGTGACTGCCGGTAGTTGTGCGGCTCAAGTGCTTTGGATCCAACATCAGTTGCTAGATTTTGGTTTTTCTTTAAAGAAAACTCCATAATGTGTGATAACACTTCTGTAATAAACTTGTCCAAGAATCCTATCCAACATTCTCGCACTAAGCACATAGAAGTTAGACACCACTTTATAAGAGATCATATCAATAAAGGTGATTTTGAACTTGTTTTTGTTGATACAAAACACCAACTTGCTGATATATTTACAAACCCTTTGAATTCTGAACAATTTTGCTTTCTAAGAAGAGAATTAGGAGTGTGCAGATTAGACACTTAGATATTTTGAGTTGAATTGTACATACACTCATGTCATCTTTCTCATAAAGAAACTGTTCATATTGCCTTTTACTTTGCACATAAAAGTTTTCATTCTCCTTACTCTTCAAACTTTGCCTCTTGTGCATAACGCACTGAATAATCATCTGGTTACTATACATGCTTTTATCCTTTTGCATCCGCATGTACATAAATGCATATACTTCATCAATGTGTGCATGAATGCCAGGATTTACCAGTATATCAAATAGTGTTAGTGGCAAGGTGGATCAAGTCCACCTGGAAGCTTTCATCATGTGTGAGTGTGGTCTTCGGACCTAAGTACTCCGCCACGTACCGGTAATCAAATTGCTTGAAAACATCATTTTGAAATGCTTGAGTGTATATATACTACACACCTTTCAGTTGAAATCTTCTATGACCTTACGCCCTTGCTGAATAAAATACCTTGACTAGGACATGTTTTAACATGGCACATATTAAGGGGGAGGTTTTTGCTATAACGGTGCATACACTTAGGGGGAGACATCACCATGAATAGGCTAATTCATCTCTTACATTCTACGCAATCTCTCACACATTTTGCACATGTGAGTTAATGACTCTAACTAATAAGGATTTCACTTATTCCACTTAACACACTTTAGGACTTTGGAACCCCTACATGGAAATCACGTGACTTGTGAGGAAAAAGCTGTCAGCCCCGTCAAAAGTAGTCAATAAGTGTGATTTGACATGAAGTAAATCAAGAATCCCCCCTGAGATAAAGGAGGAGACTCGCATTGAAAAGTGTCATATCCACATAATCATCAGTGACGATGTCGAGTAACCGGGAAGTGCCCCTGAAACAAAGGGCATGACTCATGTCAAAAGGTTAGTCATCGTGTCATTAAAAATACAAAATAATCTTGGGGTTGTGCGAAGCTACCAAAAGTCGAGCACGTTGTATGAAAGTGTAGGGAAGAAAAGTTCATATTTGTGTTCTTTAGAAAATCTAAAAATCCATGTTATCTAGATTTCATTGCTCATACTTTACATATTTACCTAAGGAGTGATTGTATGGATGTACACCTTGAATCAGTCATATTTCATGTGTCTTGCAGTACCACTTCTTGTAAGCACTACCCTTTTACTATTGCACTTGAAATTCATGTTCTCGGTCTATCGCATTTTTCCTATCCTTTTCATAGAGAACTTGCTTGCTATACTATACACTGATGAGTGCATATGTGCTTGACTGCTTCATTCTTACGTTTCATATGCATCTCATTGAGTTAATTGTGCATATTGAGGCTTAACTTTCATCCTTTTCAGCGTTAATAATCCCCTATTTGACTCTGACAAAAAGGGGGAGAAATAATTTGCATTGTTGTTGCATTGGATTGAATGAAAATTCAAGACTTGCTTTGTTTTTGATTCATTATATTTTTGGCAAAAAAGGTGAGATTATGTTTTTGGCAAAAAGGATCTTTACATGTTGATTCAGCAAGTTATGAATTCCTGACTAGAAGTCATGCAACTGGCGTGCATGAGAAAATGGTTCTTTTGTCATCCTTCATTCAAATATCATAGTTCTATAAATGGTTTTATCTTCGTCAAAAAGGGGGAGATTGTTGTGCCCCGGACTGTTTTGACGAAGATTTTGAATGATATGTAATGATTTTGGGTTCAATGAATTTGCATGAATACATGTTTGATGAATGACTGCCTTGAATGAAAACTTGCTTGATTGATCAAATTGTCTGCTGAATGATGGGATATGGAGTTGATCTAAAACACCTTGTTGAATTTCATATTCTAAATGTATGATTGGGCATAACAGGAGAAATATTTAATCATGACTATGATGAATGAAGTTGTACTTATATGTTGAATGAAGCAGTGAATGAAAAGGTCATTTAGTGAGTCGCAAAATGAATGGATGCTTTGAATGTGGAATTTACTATGTGATGATTGAGAAAGTTTCAGTTGATATATTGAGATGATGAGTTGACTGGAAAATTGAATGCAGGTTAATTGTAAAAATTTTCATTCCAACTCTCAAGGCCAAGGTATCAACACATGACTTTTTGGATCTTAGTGTGAATGAAAAGATCTGGGTGAAATTCATGCTTAATCATGTAAATCTGAGTTGTATAAACTCCTTTGATCGATTGTGATACATGTTTATGATTTATGGAGGTTTCAATTGCATTTACTGAAGTTTTGCTGCTGTCAGTAAAAGTGTCGACCTCAGGGGTCAACACTTATTTGTGGAGTCTCTGCCTTGCGTTGAAATATAGGACGCTGGCAGAAAGTGTCGACCTACGGGGTCGACACTTTCACCAGCATTCTGCTATTTTGCTAAAAAGTGTCGACCCTGAAGGTCGACACTTTCAGGTAAGTATGTTTAATTCTGTGAAAACATAATGTTCGTGAAAAAGTGTCGACCTCGTGAGTCGACACTTTTCATCACGAATGTTATGTTCTTTTTCACAGGCCAGATCACTTCGTAAGAAGTGTCGACCCCATGGGTCGACACTCGTGACTCGGTTTTGCTTATATAAATGTTCTGGCAGAACTTTCAGGAAAAAGAGTCGACCCCATGGGTCGACACTTTTTCTCAACGTTCTTGTAGGTTTTCCGGATCTCCTTCGAACCCATTGGGCTTGGATCCATTTGGCATGGTTGATGACCCTAATGACCTTAGGGCGTCCCTTATGTCTTGTATGTTGTTTTAATAGGGTTTGGAGTGGGCTTTTATATCATTTGGAGATCAAATTCCCTTGTATATAGTGCCGCCCTTCATTCGATCGAAACCCATCTCTTGAGCTTCTAACGTATTCATCTTGTTCTTGCAGGAAGAAGGAGAGGAACGGTGCTGCTCTTGGAGGAAGAACCATGCGGCCAAGCTTGCTTCACTCGACCCCAACCTTGAAGCTGGAAGGAAGGCATCCCTGCTCTCCTCCACCTCCTGGCTTGGGCGATTTTCGACAAAGGGGGCCATTCTTCTCTCTCCTGTGTCTTCATTCTCAAGCACCCTTCATTCATCTCTGTTTTGGTTGAAAGATTAGGGGAAGATCCATCTTGTTAATCATTCTCTTAGTCATTTTGTGCATAGATTGTTATTCTCTGAACTGGACTTGTATTTTCCATTCTACTTTCATATCTTGACTATTTCGGAGCTTGCTCCGAGTGTGTGTGTGGGGTGTCTCGTCATCGTGCAAGAACCCACGTGTGTGGGCCGTCGAGCCCGAGTGTGTGGTTGCTGCCGTCGCGCAGCGTTGATAGTGAAATCCTCTCGAGGTGAGAGGGGTGGACGTAGGATGGCACTTTGTGCGTCCGAACCACCTAAAAATACTGTGCCGTGGTTTGCTTGGTTGGTGTTGGTTGATATCTATTTTTCTGCTCACTATAAGAGTGTGAGACGGTGAGGCGTGAGTGTTCTCAACTGTCCGTCTGAATATTGTTGTCCGAGTAAGTACATCTGTGCGCTGGGGAGTTGTGAGAGCTTGCTTGATCTAATTTCAGTTGTATTAATCAAGCCTCTGTCTTAGATTTATTCCTCATATCTGTGGCTTGTGTCGGTTGCCTTTAATATTTGTGAAAAAGGGGAGGCAATCAATTCACCCCCCTCTCAATTGCCTCCTAACCGGGCCAACATTTCTGATCCTTGTGAACATATTTAGTTAATTTATTATTCAT
Source organism: Amorphophallus konjac (assembly GCA_022559845.1). Taxonomy (NCBI): domain Eukaryota; kingdom Viridiplantae; phylum Streptophyta; class Magnoliopsida; order Alismatales; family Araceae; genus Amorphophallus; species Amorphophallus konjac. The sequence goes on along the minus strand of CM040121.1, from coordinate 440,921,350 downwards.
GATGTATTTTTAATATTCTATCAAAATATTAGTAATATAGTGTGAAAAATAATGAAAAGTTTTTAAAATGATATTTTTATTATAAATGATGGTTTCAAAAATTATGGTGATTTTCAGAGCACTGTGATTAAATTTAGTTAATTTTTCATGCATAGGAGAATTTAAATGATTCTAGAAAATTTTAAATTCGTTTATGAAAAATTATGAAAAAAATTTAATGTAATGTTACATGTAAATGTGATATTCAGTAAAAGTTTGATGGTTTTCTGAATACAGTCATTTAATTTTGTCAATTTATGATGCATGTTGGAGTACAAATAATTCTGGAAAAATTATAAATACTGTTTGAAAAATGATGATAATTTTCTGTTTCGATCCTTCATGTCAATGTGTTGGTTACCTGAAATTTTAAGGTATTTTGATCTCTATAAATAGAATTAAAAATTTATATATATATATGTCTTTATAATTGGATAAGTTTAGAATTTCAGAAATTTAGAAGAAAAAAAAGATTTTTAGTACTGCCATATTTCATACTTAATTTTCGCTGCATGAATTTTTGAGTGCCATGTGTCCATTGCATATGTGTCATATATTTATAATAATCGTACTATTATTACTGTCAAATGGACACTGCGACCATAGGGGGGGACTAGAACCAAGCCATAGAAATGCCCCTATGCGGAGGTTCACACTATTTACTGGCCCCGAGGGTAACGGGGATGAAATCCTGGAGGTGGACAAGTACCACTGGTTAAGGTGGAGAGGACTTCTCCCAGTTCTGCGTAGTAACTAAGACTCAACACTATTTACCTAGGTGATCGAGTACCGACTGACTGTCTTTCTAGTGGTGGTTTGGGCACTGTGTCTTGGCTTTTTATACCACTGTTACTGCTCACTGAATTGATATTGAAACTGTTGTCACTGCTTACTGAATTGATATTGAAACTACTATTACAGTTCATTGAATCGATATTGAAATGACTGTTACTGCTCACTGAATTGATATTGGAACTGCTATTACTGTTCACTGAATCGATACTGAAACTACTGTTACTACTGATTGAACTGATATTGAAACTAGTGTTATTACCTACTGAACTATTATTGTATTTTACTGTTATTACATTGTAAATATTTACTATTAATGAATCTCCAGTATATCAAATGGTGATTTGGAAAATGGCAGATTAAGTTTGTTTGGATCTTTTCACTATGCGTGAGACCTTACTCCTCCTAGTACTAGAATCACTCTATCGATAAATGAGCTAAATTATATTACATGGTAATATTTACTAATGTTGAATTATCATTGGTAGAGTAAAGTTTTATTGCACCGTATGGCATTATTTGTAAAATGTTAAACATCGTGACTTATGATTTGTAAAAGTTGAAATTGGGTTATAATACATTAATATCATGTTATCTATTTGAAATTATGCCTAAGAATGACTTATAAAATGAAATGTCGTAAGTTACTTTGGATATATTTTTACATGTTATGACTGGAGACTATGCCTAGTCTCTTACTGGGTCTATTCATAGACTCACCCTATTGAACATTTTCAGGAGAAACGGTAGAAGAAAGCGAGGAGTGATCTCGCAGTGTTTTGACCGCGGCTTGGATTTACTACGTGTCATTATCTTAGGTAGTTAAGAAAAAAAATGTGTGTGAAATTTGGTTATGTAATAAATGACTTGTTAAATTGTTGATCTTTATTTTGATCTATGTGGATGAAGTCTTTTGACTGTAAGCTGACTCATCGAGAAATTTTATTTTCGCTGCAATGATATCTCAATGTTTATGTGAAATTCTCTACCAAAATGTACCGTTTGGGTTGTCCCACTGTGACGTTTTGATCGAAATCCGACATGAGTCATTACGACTTGATAGGGTTTATGAGTCGGGACCTCACAAAGAGTTGTATCAGAGCCACCGCAGTTGAGAATTTACATAAATGGTCATCATCCTAATCCACATTTTAAAAGACTTGAACTAGTAGGTTGTTATGACAAAACTTAACCATATAATTGTAATGTCAGATCATGGCGGGAGGAGGTCATCGTACAGTTCAGAATGACGATGCTCAGGAGAAGCCGAGAGGACCACCGTCTCTACCCTGATGCAGGACGGACCAGCGACCTGGGACTCTAGCTCGCGGACGTCCCTAGCAAGGGAAACGCGGATCTTGCGCGGTTGAGGAACCGGCAATGAGTCGGGTAGTCGGCTCTCTTTCGTGCCCGGATCAGGTCACGGGATGGGTTTCACTCTCTCTCTCGCAACAGTGATAAAATTTGGAACGAGCTAGTAACCTATCACTCGCAGCGGCATATACAAACAAATATGAAATAAGTAAATGCAATAGAGAGAGTGGTGATTTTACCTCCACGCTACCGGGCGTGGGGAAGACGATCCCGGCCAAGACATTAACTCCTGGTACAAAGAATTACAATAATTTATAGAAATGAATTTCTATACCCACTCCACGCTGGGAGGTAAAGGGCTACAAGTGGGGCCCGGGAGGACCGATCTCGGGTTGACGTGCAGCGTGTTGGACAGCTCCGTCGGTGCCGACAAGCTGCAACTTGATGCTGTCCGGACGACGCGTGCTGACGGTTGTGGGGTCCACGACCTGCTCGAACGGCCGACTGAGGCGGGGTTGGTCCCGCTGCGAAGGGAACCCCTGGAGGGATGATCCCTGTGAGGCAGCTGCACTGGTTCGTCTTGTGGGAGGGGAGGCGGCTCCGATCGTCAAGTGTTGAAGCTTGCTGCCCTGGACCTGATCTGCTGTTTCAGGCTTGCGCGACCCGACGACAAAAATTGTTGTGATCAGCCCCGACGTCGGAACGACGCGCAACTAGCGCCGATGCGAAGCTAACTCGAAGTACTTCAACCCTCTGGTGTTACAGGAATTTTGTTGGGCCCGTACTTTCCATGGATGATTTTACAACAGGCGGGCTCTCAGGTTCAGGTCTGGCAGGATAGATTTGGATCTGCTTGAGAATGAGGGTTGACCATGACTCAAACTTCGGATCTGGAACTTGTGCTTTTCATGGAAGCTAGAGGGAGAAGTAAGGAAGACATGGATAATTTTTTTGTAAATTTTGATGGAGGTTTCATATGGGAAATAGATTTTCTAACAGAGATGGGTCGGATCTGGACAGCACAAGACAGAACAGATTTGGGAAAAGACAGTGGTTTTTTAAAATAGTAAACAAACTTCAAAAATCCTAAGAAAATTTATGGGATGGGGGTTGGGTGGACAGAATTCCCAGTTAAAATTTCAACTCATTCAGAAAAGGGAAAGTGGGTGAAAGTGGGGAATAGGTGGCATGCTAGTTGGGGAATCGGCACAGGAGGCAGGTTTCTGGAGGTGGGAAGAACAGATTGGAAAAAATGGTAAACGAAGGGAAAATGAATTGAATTTTTTTGTGGATCGTGGTAAGAACAATAAGAACAAACCCTGAAAATTTCAGCTTGTTAAGATCTCTTGATTGGGCTGCGAAATTCGGGGAATAGGCTGCTATCCTGATGTGGACATAACTCCGGCGGGTTGGCGGTGGCGGCGCGATGGCGGCGGTGGCGGTGGAGATGAGTTTCTCACTCAGAGAGGAATTGATAGAGAGGAATCACACCTCAGTGGAAGGGCTCTCACAGCTGCAAGGGGAGAGAGGAGAGGGGAAGGGGGTGCAAATGGCCTCTTTGCATAATTTTCTAACTTTTCTTTCAGTAATTCTAACAAAAATAGAAAATACATGGCTTTTATATGAAATAGACACCGTTGGCAAATAACCACCCTTACCCTCAGATCTAGGGTAGGGGAGGGGTACCTTGGGAATGCAAAATCCCATTTTTCCTCATGTGGTCAAAGCTTGTAAAATAATAAATAACTTAGCCTAATAAGGCCAAACAAGGGGGCGCCCCCCTTCATGGGTCAAAGATGGCAACCTTGGGCCTAAGACCAACTAATTGGCCCATGAACCCATGCTTGCCTATGGGGCCTTCCAATCTAGGAAGCCCATGAGAGAGGGAAAGCCCAATTGGGCCTTAAATGACCTTAAGGTCCAATATGAAGGCCTTAAGGTCCAATATGACCATAACCCCTTTAATGGACTCTAATAAGTGTAACCCCTTAATGGACTCTACATAAATTTGACCCAATGGCTTATTAAAAGCCTTACAAAGGAGCCCAAATAAAGAAAAACCCAAACAAACACACATTACAATCCGTATTACACAAATACATCCACACTTTTAATGAAATAGCCTTTGATGCCCCATCAATTCTCCCCGGGTGGGAGGAACTCGACCCCATCGAGTAAGGGGTGCGGTTGCTCGTGTGGATCCTGCGGATCCGTCATCGACCAGGTAGTGCGGAGTACGCTCCACTCAAGGTAACCGTCACCTACTCATCCCGTATAGATTCGATATACACACGCTGCTGTGGGAATGAGGCTAGAGGTGAACACTCCGGGGTGGGGTCACTCTCAAAGGAAGGAGATGGCTCAATGACTCACTAGGAATCACCGCTGAATCCCTATATGTGACTAGATCCGACACATAGATAGAGCTGAACCCAAATGCCGGCAAGCCTACAACATACGCATTGGATCCCACTTGCCTCGCACTCGAAGGGACTGACATCGCGAGCTGACCTTAGACTGACTCGACTCGATACATGTAGACTAACTATACACTTGACAATCATGATAAAAACACAGACTCTCACACACATGACCCTAGACTCATACCAAATGCATGACATCACCCCTAGGTGAGCATCAACTGGGGACTACATCCTGGGTGTCAATAGGTTCCTCCGGGTCATCTCCATAGAATTTGTCAGCTAATCCCTACTCAGCCTCATAGCTGACTGTTACAAGTCCTGATGGTGAGGCTTCTCCAACCTTTTGGTCCCCAATGACAAGAGATGTACGTGTGGGGCACTAGCCTGCAAAGTGACCGAACCCCTGGCAGCGATAACACTGCTGGCGTGACCCACTGGGCTCTTCGATAAGTGGTCCCTTACCCTTATCTTCCCGACGGACTGGGGGTGTAGGCAACAAGGGAGGAGGTATGGGTGCGAGAGGATGGGCAATTGGTGCCTGGGGACGGGCAATGGGTGCCGGTGGTTGGGGTGGAGGTAGATCCCTTGGCGGGGGAGGACGAGGCCTTGGAGCGATTTGCTCCTGACGGGCGGGTTCCTGAGGTCGAGACAGGGGGGCCTTCGGGTATGGGCCTAAGGAGCTACGGGGCTCGGCACTACGAAGAGGGAAGGGGCCCAACCGATGGGTAGACTCAAACTCTCCCTCAAACTGCTCTGTCTCGAGAGCAACCTGATATGCGTCTTCCAACTTGGTCACGTTGCGGCGAAAAAGCTCATACTGATAGTGGGGCCGTAGACCACGACGGAAGCGGGAAATAGGCATGGTGCTCTCCTCCGTGACACCACATCGCAAAAGGTACTCATCAAATTCAACGATGTACTGGGAGCAGACCGATCTCCCCAGCTCAGACTCTGCCACCTATCAATGAGTCGCTGAAGGTATGTGGCAGGAAGGTACTTTTGCCGAAGCTTGACCTTCATCTCACCCCACGTCTCAACCTGGGGCTCTTGCCTATGAAATAACATGCTCTCTACGTTCTTCCAATATGTTTGTGCATGTCCCATCAGTTTCATGGTAGCGAATCAAACTCTCCGACGGTCCGTCATGTCGAACGAATCGAAGTACCGGTCCATGTCGGACTCCCAATCTAAATAGAATTTCAGATCCAAAGACCCGTCAAAAATGGGAGGGTCCGCTCGCACGGTCCGAAGGACCCTATCATCCTCCTCATCTCTCTGCTGCAAGCCATGACGGCGTCGACCATTCCCCTCATAAGCATTATCAGACCCATAGTCCTCAAGACCAGGGTCAAGGAGTTGTGGTTCGCGGGCCCGGCGAGGGGCGGACTGAGGAACATGTGCCGGTTGGGGAGCATGTGCGGGCGGGTCCTGGGCCACAGGGGCGGACTGGACCTGGGCCATAGGAATGACTTGGCTTTAGGCCACTGCTGGAGCGGGTGTGGGTGGGCTCGGGGCCGCTCTAGGAGGGTATCCTTGTGACATCCTATCCAACCGTCCGACCAGACCATGGACAGATCTGTCGGATGACTCCATCCGTTCCTCCATGGCGTTAAGTCAGCCATCCATACAGTCTGAGAAGCTCCTAAAGGTTGCCTCGGATTGGTCCATCCGGGCTACGAGGGCCATGGTCGCCTCATGCAAGGAGTGAAGGTCTCCTGCGACGATATCCTGTGGGTTGGCTATAGGTGCGGGGCGATGGTATTGGGTACCTCGCCGGGTGGGCATGCAACGACACAAAGTTTGGGGATGCACTAACTAATGCACACTAAGGACCCTAGACTTAACCAAAATCCGATACCTGGCGGAGTTCCAGGATCCAAAGATCCTCTCACGCAAATGTGCGACCTTCCCGATAGGCGTAACCTAACGTTCGGGCGACACCTTTTGATATACCGAATAAAGGTATGCAAATGCAACCTCGGACCGACTTAAATGACTCTTTTTTTTATTTGTTTTAAACAAATACTACCCTAGACTCAACCATCCGCTCTGATACCAATTTGATGCGGGACGGACCAGCGACTTGGGACTCTAGCTCGCGGACGTCCCTAGCGAGGGAAACGCGGATCTTGCGCGATTGAGGAACCGGCAATGAGTCGGGTAGTCGGCTCTCTTTCGTGCCCGGATCGGGTCACGGGATGGGTTTCGCTCTCTCTCTCTCGTAGCAGTGATAAAATTTGGAACGAGCTAGTAACCTATCACTCGTAGCGGCATATACAAATAAATACGAAATAAGCAAATGCGATAGAGAGAGTGGCGAGTTTACCTCCACGCTACCGGGCGTGGGGAAGACGATCCCGGCCAAGATAGTAACTCCCGATACAAATAATTACAATAATTTACAGAAATGAATTTCTATGCCCACTCCACGCAGGGAGGTAAAGGGCTACCAGTGGGGCCCGGGAGGACTGATCTTGGGTTGATGGGCAGCGTGTTGAACAGCTCCATCGGTGCCGACAAGCTGCAACTTGATGCTGTGCGGACGGCGCGTGCTGCCGGTTGTGGGGTCAACGACCTGCTCGGACGGCTGACTGAGGTGGGGTTGGTCCCGCTACGAAGGGAACCCCTAGAGGGATGATCCCTGTTAGGCGGCTGCACTGGTTCGTCTTGTGGAAGGCGAGGCGGCTCCGATCATCAAGTGTTGAAGCTTGTTGTCCCAGACTTGATCTGTTGTTTCAGGCTTGCGCAACTCGGCGACAAAAATTGTTGTGATCAGCCCCAATGTCGGAACGATGCGAGACTGGCGCTGATGCGAAGCTAACTCAAAGTACTTCAACCCTATGGTGTTACAGGAAATTTTTTTGGGCCGTACTTTCCATGGATGATTTTACAACAGGCGGGCTTTCAGGTTCAGATCTAGCAGGATAGATTTGGATATGCCTGAGAAAGAGGGTTGACCACGACTCAAACTTCGGATCTGGAATTTAGGCTTTTTATGGAAGCTAGAGGGGGAAGTAAGGAAAACAGAGATAATTTTTTTGTGGCTTTTGATGGAGGTTTGATATGGGAAATAGATTTTCTAACAGAGATGGGTCGGATCTGGACAGCACAAGACAGAACAGATTTGGGAAAAGACAGTGGTTTTTAAAAATAGTAAACGAACTTTAAAAATCCTAAGAAAATTTGTGGGATGCGGGTTGGGTGGATAGAATTCCCAGTTAAAATGTCAGCTCATTCAGAAAAGGGAAAGTGGGTGAAAGTGGGGAATAGGTGGCCTGCTGGTTGGGGGATCTGCACAGGAGGCAGGTTTATGGAGGTGGGAAGAACAGATTAGAAAAAATAGTAAACGAAGGGAAAATGAATTGAATTTTTTTGTGGATCGTGGTAAGAACAATAAGAACAAACCCTGAAAATTTCAGCTTGTTCAGATCTCCTGATTGGGCTGCAAAATTCGGGGAAGAGGCTACTATCCTGATGTGGACATAACTCCGGCGGGTTGGCGGTGGCGGCGCGACGGCGACTCGATGGCGGCGGCGGCAGTGGTGATGAGTTTCTCACTCAGAGGGGAATTGATAGAGAGGAATCACACCTCAGAGGAATGGCTCTCACAGCTGCAAGGGGAGAGAGGAGAGAGGACGGGGGTGCAAATGGCCTCTTTGCATAATTTTCCAACTTTTCTTTCAGTAATTCTAACAAAAATAGAAAATACATGGCTTTTATATGAAATAGACACCCTTGGCGAATGACCACCCTTACCCTCAGATCTAGGGTAGGGGAGAGGTACCTTGGGAATGCAAAATCCCATTTTTTCCTTATGTGGTCAAAGCTGGTAAAATAATAAACAACTTAGCCTAATAAGGCCAAACAAGGGGGCGCCCCCCTTCATGGGTCAAAGATGGCAACCTTGGGCCTAAGACCAACTAATTGGCCCATGAACCCATGCTTGCCTATGAGGCCTTCCAATCTAGGAAGCCCATGAGAGAGGGAAAGCCCAATTGGGCCTTAAATGACCTTATGGTCCAATATGAAAGCCTTAAGGTCCAATATGACCATAACCCCTTTAATGGACTCTAATAAGTGTAACCCCTTAATGGACTCTACATAAATTTGACCCAATGACTTATTAAAAGTCTTACAAAAGAGCCCAAAAAAATAAAAACCCAAACAAGCACACATTACAATCCATATTACACAAATACATCCACACTTTTAATGAAATAGCCTTTGATGCCCCATCATACCCCCACCACCTTTGGTGGATTATGGAATGTTCATGCAAGGTCTGGTCCATGCTATGCAAACCCAGGCTGAGACGCAGGCGGCACTTCAGGCGTAACTCCAAACTCAGGCGGCATTACCCCATGAGCAGGTTTTTGGAGGGGTGACTATGATGGAGATATTTCGGGGGATGGCTCCATCCTCTTTTAAGGGGGAGAGTCAGGCAATCATAGCTGAAACATGGCTCCGCGAGATAGAAAATATTTTTTGGATCATCCGGTGTGTAGATGAGGACAAGACAAGTCTGGCGACGTACATGCTACAGGAGAGAGCGGACGTATGGTGGGCGTCTGTGCTAAGGAATCAACATGACAGACTAAAGGATGCTATTTCTTGGGAAGAATTCAGGCAACTATTCACGACAAAGTACATACTGGAGCATATGCAAGACAAGATGGAGAAAGACTTTCTGGACCTAACTCAAGGCTCGATGACCGTGCTCGAGTATGAGGCAAAGTTTGCGGAATTATCAAAGTATGCACCGCATATTGTTATAGATTAAAGAAGGAAGGTGAAGAAGTTTGTGGCGGGACTACGACCGTCGCTTCAGACCCGTCTAGTTGCACTCGATCTTGCTACGATGGAGGCGGCTCTTGGCGCGGCATGCCGTCAAGAGAGTGACATGGAATTCTATCAAGAGGAGAAGAGGACTTCAACAAAGAGACCATGAGCACCATTTCACCAGTATGACAAAGACAAAAAGGTGATGAAGAATCAGTCGCAGTCATTCGTGACAGGGAAGACCACACCACCAGCAAGGGGCAACGATAAACCAGAATGTAAATACTGCAGCAAGCGACATGGCGGGGAAGTATGCTGGATCGCCACCGACAGGTGTCTCTGTTGTGGCGAGAAGGGCCACATGATCCGAGACTGTCCGAAGATGATGCAGTCTGTAGCAGTTCAGCCAGTAGTAGTAGCAGCAGCTCCAGTAGTAGCCACACCAGCAAGAGAGGGACCCACAGGGAGACCCCGAGCGCCAGCTCGGGTGTTTGCACTAGCTAGATAGGATGCTGAATAAGCGGAGTACTTCACAGAAGGTACTATCTCTAACAATGGTATTCATGCTAGAGTATTGTTTGACACCAGTGCAACACATACTTTCATTTCTGAGAGGTTTGCTAGTCAATTACATGAGGAATTCAGAATTGAGTCATTAGACCTAGACGTGCCCATGTTGGTGCACACACCTACAGGAGCGGTGTATACCAAAAGGTATATACCCTCACTGTTAGTTAATATAGAAGAAGAACACTGCCTGGTTATTTTTGTTGTTTACATATGCAAGACTTTGATGCTATCTTAGGACTGGATTGGTTAGAAGTGCATTACGCTCTGAAAGATTATCGAGGGAAGAGAGTTATTTTTTGTTGAACATGTGTGCAACATGATTAATTTTATGGTTTTGATGATGTCTGCCTCTGTAGTCATTAATGAACTATACCTGCATTTGATAATGTTCATATTCATACATTTCAGGTCATCATGCTTCCAGTACATAGATATCAAGGCATATGACAATACATATTGGTGGTCATTATACTCCCAGTGTAAAAGATCAAGAATGGCACATAAATCTAGGCAACTGGATACACAGATATTGGGGCATATCACAATATTTGAGGCAAGGAAATCTAGCATGTTTCAAGCACAGAAATCAAGCTGAATGGCATCACACATAAGGTCATTGCATATTCCTCATATGGTCAGTGCATATCTTGCCTTATGGATGGTTCAAGGTCGATGCAACTTCTTGATAGCATGCTACAAGATAATCCAAGGAATGGAGTGGAGATGGCAAATGTGAAAGCTCAATGTTGCGCCCTCGCACGCGGATCGACCTCATATGGTCAGTGCATATCTTGGTGGCGCGTGTTGTGTCCCTGAAGTCATTTGAGTCATTCTGTGGTCACTTGGGTCATTCGACATCATTTTATGGCCATATACATTTTGTGGTATTCTTGGTTTTGATAATGGCTAAACACTATTAGTCATTGTTGTTTTTCACTCTTATATGACTGACATATATGCTGTTGTGTTCATGACAGATATGCAAATGAATGGACAAGTGAAAGCTCAATGTTGCACCCTCGCACGCGGATCGACCTGCGCGGTCAGGTCGCGGGGATCCCTTGACAAAAATTTTGATTATAAGAGCAATATAATCAATAGAAATCTTCAAGACAGTTAAGGTTGATGCACAAAGAAGCATAACCAAGAGAACCCAAAGTCAAAGACTCAGTTGACACCTTCTAGACTGTCAAGGGTGATGCTACAGACATGGATGGGGTGCTAAAGGACTTAAGCGGCAGAGCTAAAGTAGTTAATGGACCGACCCGGGAAAACCCAGGTTCTACCCAGCTGGCGGTCGACCGCCAGCCCAGGGGCGGTCGACCGCCCCAGCCAGAAGTTCCCAGTCTACACCTCTCTCAGTGGCGGTCGACCGCCAGCCCAGTAGCGGTCGACCGAAAATCCCAGGGAACATCCGTCTACAGTGTTTCTCAGTAGAGGTCGACCGCCAGAAGCCACAAGTCGACCGCCAGCCCCGAGCCAACCAATGTTGACTTTGTTTTCCACTTCGAGAAAGGCCATTCCCCATGGATTTCTTTAATCCAAAAGTCACCTAATCACCCACAAAATGTGGATCTGATCTGGGATATGTTTATTGACCATCCAAAGAGATATAAAACCAACACAAGAGGGTTAGAAACCCTAGTTGATCAAGAGGAATCAAAGAGAGATCAAGAGAGGCTAGAGGAGGTGCTTGGAAGAAGGGGTACTGTAGCCGTGAACAGTACTCCGTGCAGAAGTTCTACATCCAATCTAAGGGATTCAAGCTTACATCTGAAGCCCTCAATCTCCAAGGAAGAAGAGAAGCAAGCAAGCTCACAAAGGAGATCAAAAGGAAGATCAAAGCTACATCCAAACCTCTTCATCAACTCAAGGGAAGATCAAAGCTACATCCAAACCTCTTCATCAACTCAAGGGAAGATCAAAGCTACATCCTATATCTTCTCCATCAACTTAAAAGGATCAAAGGAAGATCAAAGCAACAGATTCAATATCCAACAATCTCAAACAAGATCTACTTCATTCTAGCATATCTCCATATCTTGTTTGAGCTTTTTCATCTTGTTCTATTTTCATTTCATTCAATCTATTGAAACTGAAGATCGTCCCTACCGGTGGTTAGTAGGAAGGCAATCGGGAGTTCTCCGATTTGCGGTGTAGCCGTCCCTGCCGGCTTTGAGTGTAGGAAGACAGAAAGAGGGTTTTCTCTGTTCTGTGGTTTGGGGCGTGTCCCCGGTCAAGCTGTGAGTCAGTAGGAAAGCCTCACCGGGTTTTGGTGAGGGGTGGACGTAGGTTGCGGGGTTGCAACCGAACCACCTTAAAAATTTCTGTGTTGTGGGTTGTTCATCGTGTGCGATTGCTCTATCTCTTCTACCCCCATTCACAGGTTCGTGTGTTTCTAAACTTGATTATCTCATTCACACACATATGCACTCTGAGTGATCAACATAGCACACACACACGCACGGTTGTTGCAAGCTATTTCATGCTCCAGTGTTATGCTTTATGATCCCTACTCTTCAAGGCTTGTATCTCTCAAAGATCAAATGTGCTTAAAGAAGTGTTGCCGCTTCATCGCTTGTAATCCAAGTCCTTTCATTTGAGCCACTCTACTTAATTCCGCTGTGCATTGTGCCTAGGTGATTCATTCATTTTATAGGAGTGGTTCATGCTTCCGATAGCTAAGAGTTTTTAAATAAGCTGAAGCTTTTGATAGGATCTATTCAACCCCCCCTTCTAAATCCATTTACACCTCGCGGGACCCAACATTTTTCACATCCCTACAGAGAAGGAGTTTTATCATCCCTTACTGAAACATATGGCTGGAAAGAAGTTAGTGGTTTCAGCAATAAAGACTGTGCGAATGTTGAGAAAGGACGATTCAAACACTGGAGGACATGTTTAGGGCTTGTATTCAGGATTGGAAGGGCGATTGGGAGCGACATCTACCTCTTGTAGAATTTTCTTATAACAATAGCTTCCACGCGAGTATAGGCATGGCTCCATTCGAGGCACTATATGGTAGACCTTGTAGACCTCCGTTGTGCAGAGAGGAAATAGGAGATAGGCAGCTTGTGGGGCCAGAAGTTGTACAATAAATCTTTGAAAAGATCAGGTTTATCAGGCAGAGATTGACGACAACACAAGATCGACAGAAGAGTTATGTTGATAATCGAAGGAAGGAGTTGACATTTGAAATTGGTGATCACGTTTTTCTCAAGGTGTCTCCGACAAAAGGAATCGTTCGGTTTGGCAAGCGTGGGAAGCTAAATCTGCGGTTCGTCGGACCATTCGAGATTCTCAAGAAATTAGGGAATGTGATATATCGGTTGGCTTTACCTCCGTCTCTAGAGGGAGTACATCTGGTGTTCCACGTGTCCATGCTGAGAAGATACGTGCATGATCCGGCACACGTGATCAGTTCTGAGCAGATGCAGTTTCAGCAGAACCTATCTTATGAGGAACAACCTGTTCGAATTTTGGACTGCAAAGAGCAGGTGCTGTGGACTAAAGTCATTCCATTGGTGAAGGTACTATGAAGGAACTTCTCAGAGGAGGAGACGACGTGGGAACCAGAGAAGGAGATGAAGAAGAAGTACCCTCGATTGTTCGGTATGTGATCTAACCTCAAACTTCGAAGACGAAGTTCTCTTTAAGGGGGAGAGGGTGTAATGCCCTACGAATTTATAGTTTAGTATTTTATTTATTTAATAAAAAAATTTAATTTTTATCTAAATATTTAAATTATTAGTTTTATTAAATTTATTTAAGTCATGGTGAAAAAGAAAGAAAGAAAGAGATTTAAAAGTTAAGAGGACGAAAAAATATAAAACAAACGAAGCAAAAAAAATAAGAAGGGGGCAAATAAAAAAAAGAAGAGTTCAATTGTTAAAAAATAATAAAGAAAGGGTCAAAATGTAAAAAAACACGCGGGCGGGCACCCCCCCCTCCCTGGCCGCTTTGCAGCTATTTTTAATTTAAAAAAATATTTTTTTGTTTTATTCTTATTAAACCCTTATTCCTTCTTAAGTCAAAAGCCCATGTGCCATATACATAAAAAAAAAAAGAAAAATATGGACCAGTCAAAAGAAATGGGCTGAGTGGGTTGTTTCAACTTCGAAGGTCAAATTCTTAATTTAAAAGTATTAAAATAAATATTTAATCTCCACCCTTGATTAAAACCAATGGTTAAGATTGATTTAGGAAAAATCCCTATAAATAGGCTTGAAGGGGATTTCATTTGCTCTCTTTGGGGTTGGCTACGTTGAAGGGCTGAAGGAGAGGGTGGAGGGCTGTTAAGGAGGTGTTTAACCTTCATTAAGGTAAGGGATTTAGCATTTATCATCTTAATTAGAATGATTAGCATATTTAAAATAATTTAAGATATGTTAATTAGCATCTATAGAGATAATTAAATTCAAATATCTTTATTTCACCATGTGTGATTACATCTTAGTCGGATTACCATGAGATCATTAGTGTTAAGGCATGTGATTAAGGGTAAAATCAAGTGTTTAAAACACTATAATTAGCAACGGTGCATAATAAATTTAGAAAGTTTACAGAATCATGGGATCTGATATTCCAAGCTCTCTTAAAAAAATTTCATGTCTGAATCAAAATATTTTTACGTTTAAAAATATTTTAATATTATTTTAAGGGTGTTTAATTATACTAAAAGACTAAAGGGGTGATATAAAATCATTACAAATTGTAGGAATACATATTACTATGAAACCCATATGTAAAAAAATTTTCATTATTTTTGAATCACGATATTTCTGTTAATAAATTTTTAATATATGATAAAGAATAAATAATTATATAGAAATTAGAGATCATGTTCATAAAAATATTATGATTTCATAGTATGGTTCTTACATTAAGTTTACTGTATTATTAAAATATCAATAATTATAGAATTATGTAAGTGAAATTAAAGAATTTTTAATATTTTATTAGAAGTATAAAATTATGAAATAAATAGAACTACTATATAGAAAATTTTGAAACTTCACCAGAAGACATAAATGAAGGTTATAACTAATTGATTAAAATTTGATCTTATTTTGATCACTAGATCTTGACTTGTATAATTTTTAATGTTTGAACAAATAATTAAAATTCTTAATAAATGTTAATATTCTGTGAAAAATCTTAAGAAAGTTAAAAAAATTGATATTTGATGTTTATCAGTTAATTTTTAGTATATTTTAGTCATTGTAAACATCTTGGATATTTTTCTCTATTTAAAAGTTACTGTTGTAAATTTTAGAAACTGATATAAAATTTTAGAAATTAAAAATACTGAATGAAAAATATTAAAGTTTTTTATTTATGATACTTCTATCTGAGACAATATTCTGTAAATTTGGAGTAATTTTCTGATCATTGTGAACATATTTAGGTAATTTATTATTCATGATACATTTTTAATATTCTATCAAAATATTAGTAATACAGTGTGAAAAATAATGAAAAGTTTTTAAAATGATATTTCAATTATAAATGATAGTTTGAAAAATTATGGTGATTTTCAGAGCACTGTGATTAAATTTAGTTAATTTTTCATGCATAGGAGAATTTAAATGATTCTGGAAAAATTTGAATTCCTTCATAAAAAATTATGAAAAATTTTTAATATAATGTTACATGTAAATGTGATATTCAGTAAAAGTTTGATGATTTTCTGAATACGGTCATTTTATTTAGTCAATTTATGATGCATGTTGGAGTACAAATAATTCTGGAAAAATTATAAATACTGTCTGAAAAATGATGATAATTTTCTGTTTCGATCCTTCATGTCAATGTATTGGTTACCTGAAATTTCAAGGCATTTTGATCTCTATAAATAGAATTAAAATTTATATATATATATGCCTTTATAATTGGATAAGTTTAGAATTTCAGAAATTTAGAAGAAAAAAAAGATTTTTAATACTGCCATATTTCATACTTAATTTTCACAGCATGAATTTTTGAGTGGCATGTGTCCATTGCATATGAGTCATATATTTATAATTACCGTACTATTATTACTGTCAAATGGACACTGCCACCATAGGGGGAGACTAAAACCATGCCATAGAAATGCCCCTATGGAGAGGTTCACACTGTTTACTGGCCCCGAGGGTGACGGGGATGAAATCCTAGAGGTGGAGAAGTACCATTGGTTAAGGTAGAGAGGATTTCTCCCGGTTCTACACGGTAACCAAGACTCATCACCATTTACCTAGGTCATCGAGTACCGACTCACTGTCCTTCTAGTGGTGATTTGGGCACTGTGTCTTGGCTTTTTATACCACTGTTACTGCCCACTGAATTGATATTGAAACTACTGTCACTGCTTACTGAATTGATATTGAAATTACTATCACTGCTTACTGAATTGATATTGAAACTACTGTTATAGTTCATTGAACCGATATTGAAACGACTGTTACTACTCACTGAATTGATATTGGAACTGCTATTACTGTTCACTGAATCGATACTGAAACTATTGTTACTGCTCATTGAACTGATATTAAAACTAGTGTTATTACCTACTAAACTATTATTGCATTTTACTGTTATTACATTGTAAATATTTACTGTTAATGAATCTCCAGTATATCAAATGGTGATTTGGAAAGGGGCAGATTAAGTTTGTTTGGATCTTTTCACTATGCGTAAGACCTTACTCCTCCTAGTACTAGAATCACTCTATCGATAAATGAGCTAAATTATATTACATGATAATATTTACTAATGTTGAATTATCATTGGTAGAACAAAGTTTTATTGCACCGTATGGCATTATCTGTAAAATGTTAAACATCGTGACTTATGATTTGTAAAAGTTAAAATTGGGTTATAATACATTAATATCATGTTATCTATTTGAAATTATGCCTAAGAATGACTTATAAAATGAAATGCCGTAAGTTACTTTGGATATGTTTTTACATATTATGACTGGGGATTATGTCTAGTCTCTTAGTGGGTCTATTCGTAGACTCACCCTGTTTAACATTTTCAGGAGAAGCGGTAGAAGAAAGTGAGGAGTGATCTCGCAGTGTTCTGACCGCGGTTTGGATTTAGTACGTGTCATTATCTTAGGTAGTTATGAAAAAAAATATTTATGAAATTTGGTTATGTAATAAATGACTTGTTAAATTATTAATCTTTACTTCGATCTATGTGGATGAAGTCTTTTGACTGTAAGCTGACTGATCGAGAAATTTTATTTCCGCTGCAATGATATCTCAATGTTTATGTAAAATTCTCTACCAAAATGTACTATTTAGGTTGTCCCACTGTGACATTTTGATCGGAATCCGACGTGAGTCTTTACGACTGGACCGGGTTTACGACGTGTGTCTTTTGTGGTGGACTGACTTGTTTTCTCGTTATTCTTCATTTGACAAGAAGAGGTAAGCCCAACAAGTCACTGTCGAGTGTCAAGTGGGTTCTTCCTTCCTCGTAGATTGAAACATATATATATATATAGTAGAGGGATTAAGTAGTGCATATATTCATCCAACTCAAGTGAGTAAAATGAGGTTCCTACTTTAGAAATGGGAACGATGAGGGGAGGAATAACCCACTTTGCTCTTTTGGACTCTTCAAACTTAAGAAGGTGCTTGGTTATTATACCAAATGCCTCTGTCACATCAAGTTGGTTCTATCAATTTTAATACTATGTTAAAAGTGTAGAGACAGGAAAATAGTTCCTATGCCACGTACTACCTTCTCTATTTATTTATTGGGGAAGTCGCCATGCACCCATGGAGGATTGCAAACACCAGAAGCCAGAAGGGCGTCAGAAGGAGTCCCGGGTGTTACCCTAGGAGATAACCCTCCGATGCTTAAGTCAGCAACGGATTAATGAAGAATAGAGAAGAGCGAGAGAGAGAGAGAGAGAGAGAGAGAGAGAGAGAGAGAGAGAGAGAGAGAGAGAAAAGAAAATCATACTCAAGAGCTGAAGGGCCGTGTAGATCCTCAAAATGAGTGCTCGCCGCTCCCAGTGTTCACTCGGTGAGTGCTCGCTGGGCAGTAAGGTCGCCGGAGGAGAGCTTCCCTTTCAGCGTAGATCGTTGGTGCTTCCCTCTCGTAGTGCAGTAGGGCTAGTAGCTCTATTCTCTTGTGTAGCAGGTTTTGGAAAAATCATCCACCGTGTCCCTCTTCTCTGTCGTTCCCCTTCTTATAGGGGTTGTCTTGGAGCGAGGAGCCTTATCCCTTGATAGGGAAGGCGTAAGTAGAGGTGCAACTCCTTTCCGCTATAGCGGTGGGACTTTTCCGTTGGAGGGCGAATACCTCGGCTCCGGCTGGTCTCGGGGCGAGTCTTACGGCGCTCATGGGACGTACTCGTCTGTTATGGGGTCAGGGCCGATGTGGTAGGGGGCAACGGTCGGTCGTCGGAGGGTTCTCCGACGACTAATGCGCTTTCCCGTGCTATAGAATCCAATGCCGAAGCTGGGTTGGGCCGCGCCTTGGCGGGCCGTTCACCTCGGGCACCTCTTGGGCGCGCTAAGGGGACGGATCCGATTTGGGCCTACCACTATTTGGCTGTCCATGGGCCAAATCAGATTTACCCTCCTCACTTCCCCCCTTACTCTTGGTTGCCGTGCACACTGCAGGGAGCCAAGAGTAGAACATGAGAGGGTATGTCGGAGTGTAAGATTCGAGGTTTATCCCTTCATCGGTGCAGGAGTCGATGTGTCCAGCGCCATGCTTGGCACGCAAGGTGCCTCTGGCTGTAATCATGACTAGAGCTCTATCTTTTCTAGGAGCGCGGGCTCGAACGGGCGTCTGGCGTTGATGGCCGTACTGTGATGGAGGGGGCAGTGTTGATGGGCAGTTACAAGAATCACCACAGGGTCTCTTTCTAGACTCCATCCGAGTCTGCTGCTTGTCGTGTTCATCATAGGCGTCCTCTTCCTCCGCCCGGTGAGGACCTTATTCTCTCTTGCGTTTTCCATCTTCCGTGATTATGCCTCCTCGGAGGAGGAATCTTCGTGCCAGTCCTTCTTCTTCTGTCGAAGAGGTATCTCCTGGCCGAGGTAGCGCGCCGAGCACTTCAGGTGCCGGAGCCAGTCGTCCTGATTCCCCGCCGTTAGTGGTGTATAGGGTGGTTCGAGGGCTGCGAGAGGCTTTCCAGATCCCACCCGACTTTGACATCATTTTCCTGACTATGGACGACAACCAGATGAATCTCCCTTCGGGTGGGTTTATGATCCCTGTGGCCTCTCTCTAGGCGGGCTTTCGCCTACCCGTTCACCCTTTCATTGCGTTCATCCTTCACCATTACGGGCGATGACCTGGGGAGTTGTCTCCCAACTCTTATTATATCCTCTATGGGTTTATCTATGCGTGCTGGAGAGCATCGGTGGAGCCTAGCATCCATCTTTTCCGGCATTTCTATTTCATCCAGCACTACCCAGCCGACACGGCCTACGCCTATTTCAAGGCTCGGTCTGGCCAGAACCTCATCCGCATCTCCTCCGCCGCGGCTAACCTCAAGGGTTGGTCACAGCGGTACGTGTATATTGCGGAGTCGAGTGAGTACGATCACTCTGGCAGTTGGAGGTTTAGGGGTACCCCTCCTAACTGGGCCGATAGGAAGCCTCCAACCAACGTCGAGGATCGCAAGAAGGTCGATGCCATCCTCTGGTTTTGCATGGTCGACATAGACTTCATGCTGACTCCAGGGTTGCTCTGGGAGCTGGGATTGAGTCCTCCATTGCCGTAGGGTACTGGCTTCGATTCCTCATCGTGTTCTTGTTAATAGCGGATTGGGCTAACCTATTCTTGCTCTATTTTTAGGGGTGCCCGAAATTCCGGTGTGGGGCTACGAGATCATCAAGTTGCCGCAGTGCGCTCCTCGCCCGGTGGATCACGTTACGCCGGGGGCCGGCCCGGTGACAATTGTCGCCCCCCAGGCCGAGGTTGCTTTCACTCTGGGGAGGTTACAATTTTCGGTCCCTGTCAGTGTCCCATTGGTGCGTTCACCGGTAGTGCCCGCGGCCGACGATGGGTCGAGCCCTCGGAGGGATCCTCTTGAAGGAACCGCTAGCACAGTTGGAGAAGAGTCTGCCATGGCTGGCGGTAGTTGTGCTTCCCTATCCGAGGATGATCTGATGGCACTGGACAACAGCGTCATGCGAGGAAGAGCGGAAGGATTTCTACCCCGGCCCGGGGCCGCGCACCGCCTCCTCCGTCATCTGAGCCGCCTCAATCTGAGGCTCCGCCGCTTCCATCGACCGGTCAGTTGGCAGTTTCTTCTCCTTCGTCGGTCTCCGTGGCATGGGGGCGTGACAGGGGCAATGCCCCCGCTGCCGACATTAATTCTCCTCCTCCCACGGAGGTCCCCTTGCCACGACAGTCCTCGCTGCCCGGGGGGATGGCGTCCGGGCTTTCTGAGGTCGCAATGGTTGTTGCCCTTATGGGAAGGAGCGTTCATCGGCACGAGTGCATTGAGGAGCTTGGCCATGAGGCCGAAGAGAGGTTGGTGGCTTTGGCCGCCCAGGGCGTGTGTTCAGTTACCCATGCCCTTGGCTTGTGGAGGTATCAGTTCAATGCTCTCGCTCGGAAGCTGGAGGCCAGCCAGGCCTTTCAGGCGGAGCTCTCGGCCAACGGCGAGGTGCTCGAGGAGTGCCTGAAGTGGTCTGAGGCCACCAACGCCGGGCTCCATGAACAGCTACATCAGCAGGGGTTGGCCCTTGTCGGAATGGAGCGAGACCGATATTTCTTCTGCGTTCGGGTGAAAATGGCCGAAGCCCGTGCAGTCAAGCTGGGGGCGCAAGTCCAGGACTTGACGACCCGTGCTCAGGAGGTCAAGGTGGAGCTTGCTGGGTTGCGCTCATCGATGTCTACTGCTAGCGAGGAGGCGGTGAAGAGCTTTCGCTCCTCTTCAGTTTATCGGAGCGAGCAGACTGCGGTTGCTTTGGAGTTCTACAGGCCGGCACGCAATTATGGATTCCGAGAGGGCTGGAGCACTGCTGTTAAAGCCACAGCAGAGAGCCTTGGCGTCGTGGTCCCGACTCTTCTCCCTCCCTCGACACCCTATGGCCCGGAGGTCGACGATGGCGAAGGGGAGCCTGGCGACGAGGAGGCAGGTGCCGAAGTGTAGAAACCCAAAATTTAAAAATGAGAAATAAATTTTTCAATTTGATTGTGTAATTAAAATTTTCATGAAATAATCAAATTACATTTTTACTATATGAAATAAGCTAGTTTATTGAATTTACTTGAATTAACTAGAAATAAATAGAGATTAAATGCTTCAAACCTTAGATAAATCATAGTAAGCCCAATAAAAGTCCATGTAATGGATTAGGTTTACAATTGGCCCATTGAATAATCCATAATGGGCTGAATTAATGGTTAAAGGATTCAATAAAGGATAAATAGCCTTAAATTCGTAACATGTGTTTAATATGATATTTAAGGGATTATAATAACCCAATTTCTAGAAGTTTGACTCAAAAATCGACCCTTACCTAACAGCCCACCTTGGACCAGCCGTTTTTACATTGGTTCACACCAAATGGAGGCTAGGTTAAGAGGAGAAATTAGAATTTTCTTCTAATTCGGAGTTGGAAAGTTTGGCATTGTTAGGCAAGGAATCTTGACAAATTTGGCCAAGTTTTGGCTATAAATAGAATCCCATTCGACCCTCAAATCATCCCTGGAGGTTAAGTATATGCTGTTGCAAAGATTCGTGGAGATTTGAAGGAGGATTTGGAAGATCAAAGGGTTTTCTTATATTTGGGGATATTTCTTTAGATCCGACTAAAGGTAGGTGTCTCTCAGGCTAAATTTCAATAAAATCATGCCATCTTGTTCGTTTTTCTGTCCTCTTTCCATTGATAGCTCATTTATTAAATTCCGTTCTGAAATGAGCAAGTTATGGTCATTTTATTGGAGGTGTATTCCCGTTTTTTTATCAGGTCTAGAACGCGCTATACCTCAGTAGCGCGTTCTGAACGCGCCGGCCCGACATAGCGCGTTCACTTATGCTAGCGCGTTCAAAAAAAAATTTATACTTTCAGAACGCGCTACCCAAGGGTAGCGCGATCTTCAAAAAAATTGGGTCAAACATTTTTTTAAAAAAATATATATTTCCATAACGATATATATATATATATATATAATTAGCCAAGCCCACATCCTATGCCCCTTGGGTGCTGACCCAAGGGTGAGCTCTCCAACATATAAAGCTATGCAAGTTTTTGTAACTTCCAATGTGGGACTAAACTTAAGTCACTTTACAATAGGAACTATATCTGTTGGAAGTCCAAGTTAATTGTACGTAATTAATCACCAAAAGTAAGAAAATGTAAGATTAGCATGTTTTAATTCTTAAAGCATGTTAAAAATTTATTTTTGTAGAATGAAATTATTTTTACATGTAAAAATCTAATTTTCACCACATTAGTTTATACATACTAAAAATTGTTTCCAACATGTTAAAACTATTTCCAGCATGTTAAAAGTGACTTCCAATATGATAAAATTATTTTATACATACAGAGATATATAAATTATTTTCAGCATGTTAAAATCTATTTAAAGCTATTTTGTGCATATAAAACTTAATTTCTTATTAAATAATTAGTAAATTGATGCGTGAAAATTACTTCCAGCATGATAAAAATTCTTCTAGTATAGTACAATAATTCCAGAATGATAAAATTATTTTTGGCATGTTAGAATTATTTTCAGTGTATTAAAACTATTTTTCAGCATGATAATTCTATTTTCCTATCAAATAATTTGCAAATAAATGGAGAAAATGATTTTTAGCATGATAAAAATTATGTTGTTATCAGAAAATTTATGTAATCAGCATAGTAAACTTATCTTATCATCTTATCAGTAAGTTGATTATTTTAGCATATTAAGTATTAATTTTAGCATGTTAATAATTAATTTTCAACATGTAAAAATTAAATCCAGCATGAAAAATTTATTTTTATCATCTTACTAGTAAGGTAACATATGAAAATCATTCTCAGCATGTTAATATTATTTTCAGCAAGTTAGAATTATTTTCAACATAAAAAGTTATTTTCATAATAAAATTCTGATTATTATAATAAATCACCGTTTTGGCTAACTAATGCATTTTTAATAAACAAAAACTTCCTGTAAACATGTCTAAACACTTGTAAATCAAATGCACATAAGATTAAACCATGGAATCAAATTAATTCTATTAAACTCTAATTACTTGATTTTCTTCCTACTTACCGTTCATTTTTGAACTCCACGACTTAATGTCGTTAAACATTATGCCTTAAATTATTATCCACTTTTCTTGCAACTTCTGAAATTGTGTCAAATCTGTGCTTATTACAAACAGCATATTCTTGAAAATTCTTGGCCATATACATTAAAGTGGATGTCTAAACGTACTTGAGATCTTCGGATCCATATGACTCAATGCCTGGCATTAATGGGGCCCGGTCTGGTCCTGGGGGGAGCGCCCGAAAGTACTTGTGCCCATAGGAGTTGATTGACCAACGGTGTGGCATTGCACCGAAGTGCATGATAGATTTACTTGATACGGCATTCCACTATTCGTACTTGTTTACTTGTTACTTGTTTACTTGAAAATTACATGAATTACTTGACTTGCGTGAAAATGGCCAATTACATGGAATTCTTTACTTGTTCAAAGTCATTACTTGGAAATTCATCTTGATATCATATCATCTCAATTACTTGGAAATTCTATTCATGATTATACACTTCCCGATACAAGTTAGAAAATTGTTTAAATTGCTAACACTTAAAAATTGCCTGGTTCATAGAGATATAAAATCCTACTGAGCTTTTAGCTCACCCTACGTTTTGGTTAATTGTTGCAGGAAATGACATTGAACATGGGAATGGGCAAGAGTGAGAGAGTGATTTTCCTTTTTACCTAGGTTTATGTAGATCAACTAATGATTTTACAAGAATGTTGTATTTTGGGATTGGAAGTTGTAAATTGCCTTTATGGCTTATGAATTAGTGTTGTAATACTTCATTTTGATTGAATAAAAGTATCATTTTCCCGTTCATTTCTGACTTTAGAAATAAAATTGTACATGCTCTGATCGACACGCTTGTTTACGACTCGTCGCGCCCTCGATATTCCGCGTCGGGGCGTGATAGTCTTTGTGGTATCAGAGCCTAGGTTACATAAAATCCTAGGTTTCACAATTATAGGTTCATTCTTAAAACATAGTTTCCCTCAAACATAGGTTCTAGATCAATATCTAGAAATTGGATAGGTCTCAAAACCTTCCTGGTAAGATTGGGTAGAAACACGGGTTAAATGAGAATTATCAAGAAATAAATACCACAACAAAAATAATAAACCTTGGAATTATGGTTTCAGGCTAATTCTCGCAAATGGCCGCCGAGAGAGCTCAATGGCGCGAGATGCAACAGACCGTTCAAGGCTTAACACAAGCCCTCCAACGGGTTGCTCAGGGAGGAGCAAACCGAGGAGCCGGAGATTTGCATAGGAATTTCCGAAGCATGAACCCTCCCAAGTTCGCTGGATCTACTGATCCGGATGAAGCCGAACACTGGATTAAGGAGATCGAGAGGATATTCCGAGTCATGCAATGCGTTGACGAGGAGAAGGTCCTACTTGCTACTTTCCAACTGGAAAGGGATGCACGTGCCTGGTGGGAATCGGTCGAAGCTACTTTACCGCACGACCAAGTATTATGGGAAGAGTTCGTGGAACACTTCAATAGTAAATACTTCTCCGACCGAGTACAAGAAAGGAAGGCTGCCGAGTTTGCCGCTTTGAAGCAAAGGGGTTTATCGGTGGCGGAATATGAAGCTCAATTTTCGAGGTTATCTTGGTACGCTCCACATCTCGTGGGTACTGACAAGATGAAGGCACGGAGATTTCTTAATGGCCTTAAGCCTCAATATATTACTCAACTAGCCCCGATGGATATCCAAATTTATTCTGATGTGGTACGGAGAGCACAACTCCTAGAAGATGCAACGGAGTTATCGGATCGCATCCGAGGAAGGGAAGCCAAGAGAGAGCAAGTTACTGGGTCCGGAAGTTTCAAACCTTCCTTTGGGAAGAAAAGGCCCAATGACGGGCGTAATTTCATCAAGGATGGGCGAAATTTCAACAAAGGTGGACGTAATTTTCAAGGGGACAAGAAATCGAGGACATTCGACAAGCAAATTGTCCCTATATCGGCAACATCAAAGGAATTATGCAAATACTGCGAGAAGCCCGGACATAAAGCTGAGGAATGTTGGAGAAAGCTCGGTGCATGTCTTCGATGCGGGAGTCGGGAGCATACGATCCCGAATTGCCCTCTTCTCAACGAGCAAGCTCTATCACCGGCAAAGCTTCCTATTATTGCTAAGAAGCCAGGAAGACTTCAAGCCCTTATGGATAAGGAACCTACCGAGGAAGGAGGCATCGTGGAAGGTACTCTTTTCATATACTCCAAGCCTGCCTCTGTCTTATTTGACACCGGAGCTACGCATTCATTTATATCTCAAAGATTTGCTGGTCTTTTACCTATGAAGCCTGTTCCGTTAGATTCTACACTCACTATCACTACCCCTATTGGAATGGGAACGGAGATTAAACACTTCTATCCTGATAGTGAAATTCTAATTAGTGGTTATAACTTACCCGCTGATTTGGTATGCATGGAGATGGAAGGATATGATGTTATTTTGGGTGCCGACTGGCTATCTACACATGGTGCTAGTGTCAATTGCAAGTTGGGTACGGTAACTTTCATGGGTTACCCCGACCTTCTATTTTCGGGTATCAGGCATTCCAAGCACATACCTTTAATTTCGGCCCTCAAGGCCGAGAAATTCTTAAGGAAGGGTTGTGTCGGTTTCTTAGTTTCTATCACTATGACCGAGCACACGGAACCCGTTCTAAAGGACATTCCTATCGTTCGGGATTATTCTGATGTATTTCCGGACGAGTTGTCTGGTATTCCACCCGAGAGAGAAGTGGTTTTCTCTATTGATTTAATTCCGGGAGCGGCACCAGTTTCTAAAGCTCCATATCGGATGTCTGCCGTGGAAATGAAGGAGTTAAAGGATCAATTATTGGAATTACTGGAGAAGGGGTTTATCCGACCAAGTACTTCACCTTGGGGAGCCCCGGTCTTATTTGTCAAGAAGAAGGATGGTTCGATGAGGTTATGTGTTGATTATCGACAACTGAATCAACTCACCATCAAGAATAAATATCCATTGCCGAGGATTGATGAATTATTCGACCAGATTTCTGGAGCTCAATATTTTTCAAAGATCGACCTTCGATCTGGTTATCATCAATTGAAAATCAAGGAAAGTGATATTCACAAGACTGCATTCCGGAGTAGGTATGGACATTACGAGTTCACCGTTATGCCTTTTGGCTTAACTAATGCACCTGCCGCATTTATGCAAATGATGAACAGTGTATTCAGGCCGTACCTCGATCAATTTGTGGTTGTCTTCATTGACGACATTTTGATCTACTCCAAGTCAAAGGAAGAACATGAGGAACATCTCAAGAAGGCCCTTCAATTATTAAGAGATCACAAGCTTTATGCCAAATTAAGAAAGTGTGATTTCTGGTTGGAGGAAGTTTCTTTTCTCGGTCACATAATTTCTCGGAATGGTATCACCGTCGATCCTTCAAAGGTCGAGGCCGTAAAGAATTGGGAAAGACCTACTAGTGTGACGGAAATCCGAAGCTTCTTGGGATTGGCTGGATATTATCGAAGATTTATCAAGGATTTCTCAAAGATCGCAGTATCTTTAACAAGATTGACAAGGAAGGAGAATCCTTTTATATGGTCCGAGGAATGCGAGAAAAGCTTTCAAACTTTAAAGGATTGTCTCACGACTACTCCTATTCTCACATTACCTATGGAAGGAGGAGGATTCGAAGTGTATGCTGATGCATCTGGAATTGGCCTAGGTTGCGTATTAATGCAACACGGTAAGGTCATAGCTTATTCTTCACGGCAATTGAAGAAGCACGAGGAAAATTATCCCGTACATGACCTAGAACTGGCAGCTGTGGTCTTTGCTTTAAAGATCTGGCGACATTACCTCTATGGCGAAGCCTTTACGGTGTATTCTGATCACAAGAGTCTCAAATATTTATTCTCTCAAAAGGAGCTCAATATGAGACAAAGACGGTGGTTGGAATATTTAAAAGATTTTGACTTCTCTATACAATATCACCCTGGGAAAGGCAATGCCGTAGCTGATGCACTTAGCCGAAAACCAATGGCTTTATTATCAAGCATGATGGTTAAAGAATGGCATCTACTTGAAGAAATGGCCAACTTAAACCTCAATATGGAGGAGAAGGAAGGCGGAGTCTTTATTGCAAATATTCGACTCCAACCCGAGTTACTCTCAGAAATCAAGGAACGGCAAGTTGATGATCCGTTGAACGTGGAAATTAAAGACAAATTAGATCAACGACCGGATTTCCTTTTGGCTAATGATGGAAGGCTATTATTCAAAGGAAGAACTTGTATACCCGATTGTTCTACTATCAAGGGTAAAATCCTAGAAGAAGCACATCGGTCAAGATACACTATTCACCCCGGTGCTACAAAAATGTACCAAGACCTCAAGAGAACATTCTGGTGGCCGAACATGAAGAGAGAGGTAGCCGAGTTCGTAAGTTGATGTTTGGTTTGTCAACAAGTCAAGGCCGAACACCTCAAACCGGCTGGCAAGCTCAAGCCTCTCGAAATACCGGAATGGAAATGGGATAGTATCGGTATGGACTTCATAGTTGGATTACCGAAAACTCGAAGTGGTTTTGATGCTATATGGGTAATTGTGGATCGGTTAACCAAGTCCGCTCACTTTTTACCTATCAAGACTAGATGGACCGTGGATGCTCTAGCCGCCTTATATATCAAGGAGATCGTAAGGCTGCACGGTATTCCAAGCTCTATTATTTCGGACCGAGATCCGAGATACACCTCTCATTTCTGGAAGGGTTTGCAATCAGCTATGGGTACTAGGCTAAGGTTTAGTACGGCTTTTCACCCTCAGACAGTATAGAGTACGGGGCATGACAGAATACCCGGATTTATTCTCAGGTTAGAAATTCGACCGTTCTACTTGAAATTTTGAATTTTAGTTATATAATGTGAATTTGGAGGACCAAATTCTTTTAAGTGGGGGAGGATGTAGAAACCCAAAATTTAAAAATGAGAAATGAGAAATAAATTTTTCAATTTGATTGTGTAATTAAAATTTTCATGAAATAATCAAATTACATTTTTACTATATGAAATAAGCTAGTTTATTGAATTTACTTGAATTAACTAGAAATAAATAGAGATTAAATGCTTCAAACCTTAGATAAATCATAGTAAGCCCAATAAAAGTCCATGTAATGGATTAGGTTTACAATTGGCCCATTGAATAATCCATAATGGGCTGAATTAATGGTTAAAGGATTCAATAAAGGATAAATAGCCTTAAATTCGTAACATGTGTTTAATATGATATTTAAGGGATTATAATAACCCAATTTCTAGAAGTTTGACTCAAAAATCGACCCTTACCTAACAGCCCACCTTGGACCAGCCGTTTTTACATTGGTTCACACCAAATGGAGGCTAGGTTAAGAGGAGAAATTAGAATTTTCTTCTAATTCGGAGTTGGAAAGTTTGGCATTGTTAGGCAAGGAATCTTGACAAATTTGGCCAAGTTTTGGCTATAAATAGAATCCCATTCGACTCTCAAATCATCTCTGGAGGTTAAGTATATGTTGTTGCAAAGATTCGTGGAGATTTGAAGGAGGATTTGGAAGATCAAAGGATTTTCTTATATTTGGGGATATTTCTTTAGATCCGACTAAAGGTAGGTGTCTCTCAGGCTAAATTTCAATAAAATCATGTCATCTTGTTCGTTTTTCTGTCCTCTTTCCATTGATAGCTCATTTATTAAATTCCGTTCTGAAATGAGCAAGTTATGGTCATTTTATTGGAGGTGTATTCCCATTTTTTTATCAGGTCTAGAACGCGCTATACCTCAGTAGCACGTTCTGAACGCGCCGGCCCGACATAGCGCGTTCACACAGTGTTCTTCCCGCCCCTCTGGGGTCAAACATTTTAAAAACAAAATTATACTTTCAGAACGCGCTACCCAAGGGTAGGGCGATCTTCAAAGTCGCGCTAGCTTATGCTAGCGCGTTCACAAAAATTGGGTCAAACATTTTTTAAAAAAATATATATATTTCCATAACGATATATATATATATATATATATATATATATATATATAATTGGCCTTGACCGCACCTCGACTCGACTCGACTCGGCACGGCACAAATAAATAAATAAATAAATAAATATACATAACTAGTTTTGTATCAACTCACAATTCAAACCCACATCCTATGCCCCTTGGGTGCTGATCTAAGGGTGAGCTCTCCAACATATAAAGCTATGCAAGTTTTTATAACTTCCAATGTGGGACTAAACTTAAGTCACTTTACAATAGGAACTATATCTGTTGGAAGTCCACGTTAATTGTACGTAATTAATCACCAAAAGTAAGAAAATGTAAGATTATCATGTTTTAATTCTTACAGCATGTTAAAAATTTATTTTTGTAGAATGAAATTTTTTTTACATGTAAAAATCTAATTTTCACCACATTAGTTTATACATACTAAAAATTGTTTCCAACATGTTAAAACTATTTCCAGCATGTTAAAAGTGACTTCCAATATGATAAAATTATTTTATACATACTGAGATATATAAATTATTTTCAGCATGTTAAAATCTATTTAAAGCTATTTTGTGCATATAAAACTTAATTTCCTATTAAATAATTAGTAAATTGATGCGTAAAAATTACTTCCAGCATGATAAAAATTCTTCTAGTATAGTAAAATAATTACAGAATGTTAAAATTATTTTTGGCATGTTAGAATTATTTTCAGTGTATTAAAACTATTTTTCAGCATGATAATTCTATTTTCCTATCAAATAATTAGCAAATAAATGGAGAAAAATGATTTTTAGCATGATAAAAATTATGTTGTTATCAGAAAATTTCTGTAATCAGCATGGTAAACTTATCTTATCATCTTATCAGTAAGTTGATTATTTTAGCATGTTAAGTATTAATTTTAGCATGTTAATAATTAATTTTCAGCATGTAAAAATTAAATCCAGCATGAAAAATTTATTTTTATCATCTTACTAGTAAGGTAACATATGAAAATCATTCTCAGCATGTTAATATTATTTTCAGCAAGTTAGAATTATTTTCAACATAAAAAGTTATTTTCATAATAAAATTCTGATTATTATAATAAATCACCGTTTTGGCTAACTAATGCATTTTTAATAAACAAAAACTTCCTGTAAACATGTCTAAACACTTGTAAATCAAATGCACATAAGATTAAACCATGGAATCAAATTAATTCTATTAAACTCTAATTACTTGATTTTCTTCCTACTTACCGTTCATTTTTGAACTCCACGACTTAATGTCGTTAAACATTATGCCTTAAATTGTTATCCACTTTTCTTGCAACTTCTGAAATTGTGTCAAATCTGTGCTTATTACAAACAGCATATTCTTGAAAATTCTTGGCCATATACATTAAAGTGGATGTCTAAACGTACTTGGGATCTTCGGATCCATATGACTCAATGCCTGGCATTAATGGGGCCCGGTCTGGTCCTGGGGGGAGCGCCCGAAAGTACTTGTGCCCATAGGAGTTGATTGACCAACGGTGTGGCATTGCACCGAAGTGCATGATAGATTTACTTGATACGGCATTCCACTATTCGTACTTGTTTACTTGTTACTTGTTTACTTGAAAATTACATGAATTACTTGACTTGCGTGAAAATGGCCAATTACATGGAATTCTTTACTTGTTCAAAGTCATTACTTGGAAATTCATCTTGATATCATATCATCTCAATTACTTGGAAATTCTATTCATGATTATACACTTCCCGATACAAGTTAGAAAATTGTTTAAATTGCTAACACTTAAAGATTGCCTGGTTCATAGAGATATAAAATCCTACTGAGCTTTTAGCTCACCCTACGGTTTGGTTAATTGTTGCAGGAAATGACATTGAACATGGGAATGGACAAGAGTGAGAGAGTGATTTTCCTTTTTACCTAGGTTTATGTAGATCAACTAGTGATTTTACAAGAATGTTGTACTTTGGGATTGGAAGTTGTAAATTGCCTTTATGGCTTATGAATTAGTGTTGTAATACTTCATTTTGATTGAATAAAAGTATCATTTTCCCGTTCATTTCTGACTTTAGAAATAAAATTGTACATGCTCTGATCGACACGCTTGTTTACGACTCGTTGCGCCCTCGATATTCCGCGTCGGGGCGTGACATGAAGATTCGGTGCCAGGCCCGAGCGCGGATGAGCGAGCACCCGTCGATGCCTCGATCGTGGGGGACCATGTGGTGGACTTGGTCGACGATATTTATCCCTCCGGAGTTGTTTCCGCACGTGAGCCTGAAGAGCCCAGGGCACGTGATGATGTACTCGGGGAGAACCCTTGAGAGGGTGCCCCCTGCTTTCTTTTAATTTCTTTTGTCTTTTCCAAGGTGGTAGCCTTCCCCTTGTAATCTTTCTATCTTGGAATAGAAGCTTTTGCTTTGTTTCGCAAATCTTGAGATTTCTTCCGTGTATTTTCCTCCCTTCTAAATGGCTGCGAGATCCCCTGGAGATACGAATCGGCGCCCTTGAGAGAGAATCTGAAAGGGCACGACTTTCGAGATCTGACACTTCAATTTCTGTGGATTTGCTTGAGATGGCGAGAGTGCTCATTCTTCTGGGGACTTTGTTTCTCCTTATAAATAGCGACTTTCGTGGTGAGCTTTTGGCCATCTCTAGCCTGGTGGGTTTTGAGGAGAGAGTCCTTCTGCGGGATGTCATCAGGGGAGTCTGGTACTTCATCCAATGACGGATCTCCGCAGGCCCGTTCTCAACCCTTGATCCTTCAGAGGGAGCCTCCCCCAGCACCGTAGAGGCCGTGGCCGGAGCCGAGAGCGCATGGCCCTGCCTCCGAGGACTATAGGCTCGAATATTTGGACGGTTGGCGGGAGATTTTGGATAAAGTCAAATGCTTGTATGTCGGCAGGGGGTTTCTACTTCTTGAGCCGGACAAGTTCCGTCGGGGAATCTCCCTGTATTTACAGAAATTTCGTGTGTCCCTTGAGCTCCCTGGGCGATCCTCCTCCCTCGCGAGCTCCTCCCCCTCTCCGGCCATGGCCGGCCTGGGGGGGGGGGGGGGGCTCCGCCCACCTCCTGACGCTGCTGTTCTTGCTGGTGGTCAGGCGGCTGCCTCCTCTGTCCGTGGCTCTCCATCAGCTTCGCGCGTTCCACCTCCGACCCTGCCTGCCCCGTCTCCCCCTGGCACGTTGATTGCGGGCCAACATCCTTCTTCCCCTGGTGGTCGTCGCGGTGCTGTCCTATCTTCGGAGGTCCCACCTGCCTGTGCTCCTGCACCGGTGGGCGGTGGTCATCCATCCTCTGCCGGCATCCCTCCATCTTATGTGGGCATCCTTTCGTCCCCTAAGCCTGCTAGAGCGTCGCCAACGTTTACTCTCATTGGTGAGGTGCCTGTTGACCTCCCAGTCTCTTCTCTGGTTGATGCTCGTGGTTCCCCCCAGCGACCAGGCTTTGCTCGATGCTGGCACGTCCGGTGCCCTTGTTCTTGTCACCACCGTCCAGGCTTCTACGGCAGGCGATGCTCTGCTCCCTTCTCCAGCCGTGGGCGTCCATGCTGCTAGCGGGCGTAGTCCATCTCCCCCCATGCTACGTGCGATGCCCGTGTTGGTGGAGGTGTGGATCCTCCTGCTACTGGAAACCTTGG
Organism: Amorphophallus konjac; assembly: GCA_022559845.1. Classification (NCBI taxonomy): domain Eukaryota; kingdom Viridiplantae; phylum Streptophyta; class Magnoliopsida; order Alismatales; family Araceae; genus Amorphophallus; species Amorphophallus konjac. The sequence continues at coordinate 440,888,551 of CM040121.1, read as the reverse complement.
TGTTATCTCTGGCCGCCCTGGTGTGTCTGGATCCGTCTCTGCCCTGCCTCGTGGCCCTAGCCGTGGCAAGGCCTCTGCTCGCTCCGATGGTGGCGCTTGCCCCCGTCGTGCCAAGGCCGCCGCTGCCTAGGCTGGCGTTGGTGTGGGAACATCTGCTTCTCGTGGCAAGTCTTCTGCCGGCCCCCAGGATGCCATCCCCAAGGCCGGTGCTAGTAGCCCTTGGCCTGCTCTCCCTTCGACATCTATTGCAGGGGACTTGGGCACGGGCCCTCCCGCCTTAGCCCCTCCCTCCTTCGCCCAGGTCCTTCTCAACACCGCAACTCCTCCATCTCTCCCTATTCCTGCCCATAGCCCGGCGTATACAGACTCGGGGGAACCAGCGGCCTTCTTCACAGCGGAGGAGATCCAACTGTCTTGCAAGCCCTTGGAGCATCCCGTTGTTGACAAAACTCCCCTGTGCCGCCCTTCCTATCAAGATATCAGACACCATTTTGCCCAGCGCTTTCAGCTTAAGCAAGACTTTCTTCTTAGTGCTTTGGATGGCCGGCACTTGTTGCTTCGGTTTCAAAATCCGGAGGATTACTTGCAAGTGTTGCTCAGGGAGTCCCTCTACGTCCAAGGTAAACCTTTTTGGTTCTCTAAGTGGATGATGGCCTTCTCTCTGCATCAAGACTCCCCTATAGTGCCGGTTTGGTTGGAGCTTCCAGGACTCCCTGCCAATTTTTACAATGAAGGAATGCTTCACTCCATCGTTGGCAGCATTGGCCCTATGCTTCAAATTGACAAGAACACCTTGTGCTTGACACGCACTATTGCTGCTCGTGTATGTGCTCAATTGGATGTATCCAATAAGCTTCCTCACCGTGTATGGATTAATGATGGGTCTGCTGGTGCTTGGCAGAATGTGGAATACCCTGCTCCTCCATTGTTTTGCTCCAGCTATAGATGCCTTGGTCATTTGGAATCAAAATGCAAAAAGAAACAAGTTAGCCTCGAGGGCCCTCCCCGCAAGGATGATCAGCCTCCCACTGCCAAGGATGGTACCCCTCCTACTTCCACTCTAGTTGGTCCATCTCAGCCCCCTTCTAAGGCAGGCTCTAAGCGCTCTTGGCGCCCCGCTAAGGCTTCTATGCCTACCCCTGCACCTGTTATCCCTTCAGTGGTTTCGCCCTCTGATCTTCATGAGGCTGCTGCTGCCTCTGATGTGGGTTTCACTGTGGATGTGTCCGCCAAGGCCATTGCACCTGTTGTTGTTGCGTCGTCATCCGCTCTTGCTTGCCAGGGTGCTGTCGGCCATGATGTTCCTGCCGCTATCCCCTCGCCGGTGTTTGCTCCTACAGGGCCGTCTGGTGTGTCCCTTAATCTGGCCCCGCCGGATGGGCTTGTGGCCGATCCAGTTGTTGCTCCAGCCACCGTTGAAGCTCTTCAACTTGCTGCTCAGCCCCCGCTTGTGCTAGACTCAGTCCACGTAGCTCCTTTGTCTCATGCAGAGGTTTTGGCAGCTACTTTTCCTTCGGTTCCTATTCAGTGGGCTGCTTCCCCTGTTGGTGCAGCTACCTCGGTTGCCTCTCCTTCTGTTTATGGTGCTGCTCTTGTGGATGCTAGCCACCCTCTTGTCATGGCGTCCGGTGCCGACAGCGCCGTTGTAATCGGCGCGCCTAGTGTCCCTGCTGCTGTTGGTCTCTCTCAGCCGTCCCATTTGGCAGAATGCTCTGCTGCCTCCGGTGTCATCCTGAGCAATGTTGTGGACTCCTCTTCCTCCAGGCCCTCGCCATCACTTAACCCGGATGCTCGCTGCTGGTCTCCTCCTCTGCCGCCCTCCCTTGCTGCTGCTACGGATGCGCCTCGCCTATCTTTTGCGCAAGCTGTGCGCAGTGCTGCCAAAGGGAAAGTTGGTCCTGCAACTACCCTTCCCGTGCTCCCGCCCGTACTTGCACCTCCTCCTGAGGCCTCTTCTTTTGCCTCTCCCGGTGGCTCTCCTGCTCACTCATCCTCGTCCACTTCGGTAGAAGCTTTTGTGAAGCCCCCTATCATCTACCAGGTTCTCACGGTGCCTGGGTTTGAGCCATCTCACCCACCAGACTTCAGTCGAATTCATGCCAATTGGGTTGGTCGTCCGGGTCATGATCGCTCCAGGCAGCCACCCAAGCCCGATCCCGTTCGCTCTCATCGTTCGTTGTGCAGATCACAGTCAACTAGCCCTTCTTGCAATCAAGATTGAGATGTCTGCTTCGGCTCCCGGTTGTTTTGAAGCTCTATGTGGCTGCTTATTAGTTTTTTGGGCTGGGCCTTATTGTATTAGTTCCTCTTCTTGGAGGTTTTTTCTCAGTCAGCCCACATGTTGTTATATTTTTGGTTTTTTGAGCCGCGGTCCCCTGTTCTTATGGCCCCTCTGCGTAGGGTGTCTTCTATTTGGCTCTGGTGTCTTGTATGTCTTTTCCTTTTGTTATATTTATAAAATGCCTAGCTGATCTTCGGATCTGCCTAGGTATCGCTTTATTAAAAAAAAATCTCCATGTATTTACCCTTCCTGCTAGTGGACGAGGCCCCTTTCTTGCTCATCTTGTTTTCATGGTGCATGACTGCTCCTTTCCTGCTCTTTGAATTGTAGATGCGTGGCGAGATGTTCCCCGTTGCTGGAGCATCTTCCTTCTGGCGGGAAGGGACGTATGAGGGCGCGGAAGCTATTTTCCCTTCTTCCACTCTGCGGGTACGCGACGAGGTATCCTTCCGAGCCAAGGGGAGCGCTTTTCTGCTTGAAGATAATGGCAGGCGGAGCAGTAGGACTTGCTTACCGATTTGCAGGCATGGCCAGTGTGTTGCATCAGCCTTCGTAATGCATGGGTCTCGTTGCTTCACTGTCCGCCGTTCGCGGGGGGTGGGTAGGCCTGCTGGTTCCCTGTAATGAGTGGGCCTTGTTGCTTCACTACCCCACATCATCCAGGGATGGTCGGGTTGACCGACCTAGTTGTCTTGGTGCGGGTATCTTTACCGGTGGCGTCCCCGTTGGACCGCTTCGTCAGAACAAGTAACCGAGGAGCGGCCGTTTGTTCGTGGACAAAAGAGATGATAGGTGTCCGCTCAGCTGCTGGCAGATAACTGAACGATGACGGTGCCCAAGAGACAAGAGACTAAGGTTGCATGTAGCAACGGTTGGGTACATCTTATATTTTCATACGCTTGTAAATTGGTCACGTGAGGGTGACTTGCCGATCTTTGGCAGCTTGTATCTTGACTAAAGGAATAAAAACTCTTTAACTTGAGCCGATATTCATTATGTACCTTTTGTTGGAAGGCTTCTGCATGTCTCTGGGTGACTTTTCCATGTGCATGCTCCGTAGTATCTGTGTCCTCCATTTGTTTACTGTCATCATTTTTAAGGGGAGCGGTGCTCGCCTCTAGGGAACCCTTATGTTACCTTCCTATTTTCAAGGGGAGCGGTGCTCGCCTTTAGAGAACCCTTCGGTTACCTTCTCGTTTTCAAGGGGAGTCGTGCTCGCCTCTAGGGAACCCTTAGGTTACCTTCTCATTTTCAAGGGGAGCCGTGCTCACCTCTAGGGAACTCGTAGGTTACCTTCTCATTTTCAAGGGGAGCCAGGGGCTGGCCTCTAGGGAACCCTTAGGTTACCTTCTCGTTTTCAAGGGGAGCCGTTCTCGCCTCTAGGGAACCCATAGGTTATCTTCTCATTTTCAAGGGGAGCCGGGGGCTCGCCTCTAGGGAACCCATAGGTTACCTTCTCATTTTTAAGGGGAGCCGAGGGCTCGCCTCTAGGGAACCCTTAGGTTACCTTCTCATTTTCAAGGGGAGCCCTGCTCGCCTCTAGGGAACCCGTAGGTTACCTTCTCATTTTCAAGGGGAGCCGGGGGCTCGCCTCTAGGGAACCCTTAGGTTACCTTCTCATTTTCAAGGGGAGCCGTGCTCGCCTCTAGGGAACCCGTAGGTTACCTTCTCATTTTCAAGGGGAGCCGGGTGCTCGCCTCTAGGGAACCTGTAGGTTACCTTCGTGGAGTATGGCTGGTGACGATTCACTAGAAGAATTTTCTGAGGTTGACAGAGTTCCACGTCCTGGGTACCTCTCCCCCCCCCAGTGTTGCCAGCCTGTACGCTCCTTTGCCAAGTACTTTGGTTACTTTGTATGGGCCTTCCTAGTTTGGTGTGAGCTTTCTGATGGCTCCCCTTGGGTCGGCCATGCTTGCTCGCCGTAGTACCAAATCTCTAGGGAAGAAGTGTCGTTCTTTGACTCGGGCGTTATAGTATTGGGCCAGCTTTTGTTGGTATGCCGTGAGCTTTACTTGTGCGCTTGTCTTGTCCTCTTCGAGCAGGTCTAAGTTTTTCCGCATTGCCTGGTTATTCCTGGCCTCATCGAAATGTCCCACTCGTAACGAGGGGTGTGCTATCTCCACCGGTACTATCGCTTCTGCACCGTACACCAGGTGGAACGGCGTTTCTCCGGTGGCGGCCCTGGCGGTGGTACGGTGGACCGATAGGATGTTTGGAATTGAGTCAATCCACGAGTCACCGGCTTGATCCAGCCGAGTTTTGATGCCGTGGAGGACCGTCCTGTTGGCATTTTCCACCAGCCCGTTAGCCTGGGGATGTCCCACCGATGTGTAGTGGTTCCAAATCCCCAGCTCCGAGCATTTCTCCTGGAAGATAGTGCTCGCGAACTGCATGTCGTTGTCAGTTGTGAGAACTCGCGAGATCCCAAACCGGCAGATGATACTTCGTAGCATGAACTTCCATGTTACTTCGCTCATAATTTTCCCCAATGGTTCAGCTTCGACCCATTTGGTGAAATAGTCAATGGAAACTATGAGGAATGTCTTCCTCCCTTGTGCCTCGGGAAAGGGACCTAGCATGTCCACCCCCCACCGAGCAAATGGGCGAGGCTCCATCAAGGTGTGAAGCTGGGTAGCCGGCTGATGGTGCAGGTGAGAGAATTTCTGGCATTAAGGGCACCTCCAGACATACTCGAGGCAGTCTTGCTGTAAGGTGGGCCACCAGTATCCTTGCCGAATCAATGTTCGTGCGAGTGCTCGCCCCCCTACATGGCTTCCGCAAAGCCCTTCGTGGACTTCTTGGATGGCCTGGACGACTTCCGTGGGGAACAAACACTTCAGCAGAGGAGCCGAGAGGGATCGGCGATATAACTGGCCATCCACCATTGTGAAGTGAGATGCACGTGATCGCATACGTCGGGCTTTGGCACGGTCGTTTGGGAGTTGTTGCCGTAGGAGAAAATCCAGCAGGGGATCCATCTAGGAAGATTCGTAGTCGATAGTGTTTACCTGGGACACTGGCTCTTCTATGCTCGGTGCCAGTAATTCTTCCACTAGGATTGATCTTGAGTTGGAGACCATGGTGGCAGATGCCAGGCGAGATAAGGCGTCTGCTCGGATGTTATCCTCCCGTGGGATGTGAACCACCTCGAAGTGGGAGAATTCTTATCCCACAGTATTGGCCTTCTTTAGGTATTTGATCATGGAGGGCTTGCGTGCTTCAAATTCTCCTCTGACCTGGTTGGCAATGAGCAAGGAGTCGCTGTATGCTCGCATGCTGGATGCCCCCAAGTGTTTCGCCATGCGTAGCCCAGAGAGGAGTGCCTCATACTCGGCCACATTATTCGTGGTCGGGAAATTGAAGCGCAGGGCGTACTGGAGCTCTATTCCCTCAGGTGAAAGTAGGACTAACCTAGCTCCACTGCTCGCCACGCAAGAAGATCCGTCGACGTACAGTTCCCACGTGGGTCCTGAAGATTGCTCGGGCGAGTCTTCGGCGGGTATGGTGCACTCGGCGATGAAATCGGTGAGGGCCTGAGCCTTGATCACGGTTCTTGGGTGGAACTTAACGTCGAACTCCCCCAACTCGATGGCCCATTTGACCAGCCTTCCAATGGCGTCAGGGTTCTAGAGGATTTGCCGGAGCGGCTGGTCAGTGAGGACGGCAATTGGGTGAGCCAAGAAGTATGGATGGAGCTTGCGAGTGGCCGTAATGAGGGCTAGGGCAAACTTTTCAGTTCGTGAGTACCGAAATTCCGGTCCTTGCAATGCTCGGCTAATGTAGTAGATGGGCTTCATGACACCTGCCTCTTCGCGCGTGAGCACGGCGCTTATTCTGCTCGGCGTGACAGATAGGTACAGCAGTAGCTATTCTCCCTTTTGTGGTTTGGCGAGGACGGGAGGGGTCGCCAGGTAGCGTTTTAGTTCTTCAAACGCCTGCTCGCATTCTTGATCCCAATCGATCTAGCCTTTCTTCTCCGGCACTTGATTGGCCTACTTGATCATCCGGAAGAAGGGGAGGCATCGCTCGGTGGCTCTGGACAGGAACCGAGCAAGGGCGGCGATGCGTCTTGTGAGGCACTGTGCGTCCCTCACTTGTCTTGGCCGCTTCATCTCCAATACTGCTCGGATCTGGTCGGGATTGGCCTCGATTCCTCGGTGGGTGACGAGGAAGTCTAGGAACTTTCCTGACCGCACTCCGAATGCACATTTAGCCGGGTTGAGTTTTATGTTGTACCTTCTGAGCGTGGCGAAGGTTTCTGCCAGGTCTTCCAAGTGCTCAGAGGCCTGGAGAGTTTTCACGAGCATATCGTCGATGTAGACCTCCATGTTGCGACCGATCTGCGATTCGAACATGTGGTTGACGAGGCGCTGGTAAGTTGCTCCTGCGTTCTTCAACCCAAATGGCATACGAGTGTAGTAATACATGCCATGGTCGGTGACGAATGCTATTTTGTCCTGGTTGGGCTTGTGCATGCTGATTTGGTGATATCTGGAGTAGGCATCCAGGAAGCTCAGCATTTCATGCCCGACCATAGCGTCAACTAACTGGTCGATCCGTGGCATGGGGAAGCTATCCTTAGGTGTAACTTTGTTGAGGTCGGTGTAGTCCACGCACATCCGCCACTTTCAGTTGCTCTTAGGGACCAGGACCACGTTGGCCACCCAGTCCGGATACCGTGTGGGTCTGAGTAGCCCTGAACGTAGCTTTTCACTTACCTGTTCCCTGATGACGGCTTGTGTAGCGACCCGGATCCCGGATACCAAATGTACCCAGTAGAACTACCGAATACACGTGATATCACTTGGAACCCGCGAGGCCTCCCAAGAGCGGGAAAGCTCCGAAGGGAAAAAGGCATGTGTAGAGTACATTGAAGCCACAGAGATATAACAGAAGCAATTAAATTTTATTAGATCGGTTTGCTAAAGTAGCAGAAATAAAATTACTTTTTAATTAACAGTACACCAGAGTCAAGTCCAAAGCTAAAGACAGCAAGTCTAGCACAGTATAGTCGACAGAAAAGAAAGACGTATCGAGAAGTCGGGAGAAGCCCGACGCAGGTACCAGCTGGCCACAATGACACGCTACGAGCAAGCGCTCCAGGAACCACGCGGAAGTAGAACGAACGAAGTCACCCCACCTAAAAAGCAGGGGTGAGCCTCGTGTCACCAGCTCAGTAGGGGTCACGCGGATCCCCACTGAAAAACACGCAGTAACACGGAACAATAAAATAACAGAAAAAACAGCAGGTGTAGCAAAGCGGGAAAACTACACTACAAAGCTGTAAAGCTACTCTAGAAGCTGTCGGGAACAGACGGGGAGTAGGAGTAGGGAACAAGTAAGAAAGGGGAAAAACCCGCGCCAGACAAGCGGCGGCCGAACTAACCTCGGCACCCCAAACTACTCCAAATAGTGACAGAAGGGCGACTCTGATCTAACAAAGTCAGAAGTTACGGCACCAGGCCTAAGACGAAGACCTGCAAGGACCGACGGACTTAATAACACACACACACGACTAGAAAGTCATGCACCCCACGCTGACCTCGAGTAGGGCCACGAGAGGGCTAACTCGGAAAGGTCACGACGCGCAAGAAACGTCAAGAGTCACGTGTCACGCGACGGAAGCACCTCCTCACACGAAGAACAGCCAGCTGCGTCCACTGACGTCTTATGCTGCGCTAACAAGCGTCTCGTCAACACTGTCGTCATAAGGAGCCGACAGGGACTAAGACACCCCCAGAACCAGGTCCAAGGAACCACCGTTCCGAGTCCAAGGAAGAACAACGGTACCCACGGGAAGCGAAACCGCGGTACCAAATCAACGAGTACTAGTCAGGGTCACGCCCGTCGGCGCCAGTCCCAACGCCCCTGACCACGTGTGCACACACAAGCTTTATGCCCAAGCCAGGCCTCTAGCTAGTTTTCTCCTCGTAGCGGACGCTACTACCACACAGGAGCCCACGGAAACCAGCTTACGAACCGTGTAACGGGAACACCCCTCCGCCATCCGCAGGCGGGTCGGCAACTCAAAGGTCTTAGGGTTACAATAAATGGAGGCTCACAAGACACAGAGACTCTGAAACACGAGTGCTATAGTACAGACAGTCTCATAAAGCCCCGTCACGCGTACTGCCAAGCACCAAGCAGCCAACCAACTGCCCCACAGACTCAGGACTAGGCAACTAGACCTACCACGTAACGATCCTTGAGTCAGACGACTCAAAGGCAAGATCATCACAAACGGCAAAACAAGCCGCCAATCGGTCTAATCCTAAGCCACGGGAAGCAACGCTTCGCAGAAAACGACTCACGGAGACCTGAGGGAACACCGGAGACCCTCAGACACGCCTGGATACGCAAGCCAAGGTAAAACGATACCTTGAGGCATCCAGAACCAGTGTCTCGGACTGGACAGAACCGCCAAGACACCCATACAAGGTCGCCTGTCAACCCCTGGGTTGATCGGAACCAAACTACGACGACTCAATCAGTAGGAAAGAGAATCCTACCTCAAGCAAGAAGACTCTTGGTCACCTCACAACGTAGTCTTAGCCCTCATAGGGTGTCAGGAGACATCCACGGGAAAGCGGGCAGACCACATGGATCAGCCAAGACAGTCAGAAACCAAAACGACGGAAATCGAAGCTCAAAGGCTATAACGCACCACCCCTAGACCGTTACACGAACCTGACGGTCTAACGCTGGGCCGTTACACACCCACTGTGGCGGTCTATCGCAGACGCACTACAGAAACGTGACGGTCGCCTGGGGAGCCGTCACACACACCGCCCTAACCAACATCTAAAACACACAAGGCACGTAACGGCCTGCACCAGGCGCGTTACACAGCTCTGACGCGCCCGACCCGGGCCGTCAGGGCCAACAGACCTCAAACTCAAAATGACAACTGGAACCACGTAACGCACGAGACCAAGCGCGTTACACAGCCTAACGCACCAGGGCAGGCGCATCAGGGCCAACTGGCTCAAGTCAAGAAAACAATGGCCGAAAGGCACGTAACGGTCCATCACGGACGCGTTACACGAGCCTAACGCACGAGGGCGTGGCCGTTAGAGCCAACGGCACAACCACCCAACTCGGCCAAAACAGCACGTAACGGCCTGGGGCAGGCGCGTTACAACGCTGTGACGCACGAGGACACCACCGTTACACAAAACGCCTCAACGGTCAAACTCCAAGTCAAACGCAACGTAACGGCCTACACCAGGCGCGTTACACACACCTGACGCACTAGGGCAGGCGTGTCAGGGGAACCGACTTAACCAAACTACTAAACAACAAAATAAGCGTAACGCATCACACCGGACGCGTCAGGAGGCTGTGACGCGCCACCCTGGGCCGTCACACTCCCAATACCACGAAAAGCTTTAAAAATGCCCAGACGCTGTGACGGTCTGTCGTAGGGCCGTCAGGGACCTCTGGCGGTCACTGAAACGACCGCTACACCGGTCTCGGCGGGCAAACAGTGGATTGGCCAAATCGAGCCATTCCACGCCCCATTCACGTCGAAGCGCAGGGGAAACAAGACTAGACGATGAAAAACAACACTAGGAGGCTAGAAAGCCCACATGCAAGCACTAAAATGCAAGATTCGGGTGATTTAAACAAATCGACCCTAAACGAGTCACCGAGGTTCCCGGACTCCAACCGGCCTCAAATGACCACCGATCGACACAAAACTAGCATGGATGGGATCCAGACATCCCAGGGGTCAGTTGGACACTAACCACACCACAAATGGTTGCCATTTTTCGGCGAACCCTGAAAACCCCAAAACTACCGTTTTTACAAAATCGGCCCGATCTCCCCCGATCGAGCACCAAACTACGCACAGAAGCAGGGAAAACGTGCAGAAGGAAGTGGCGATCCGTCTCCCTACCTCCACCAAAGAAATCATTCCCCGAAGGGACTAAACCGAGCCGAAAACCACGCCGCGAGCTCAAACACCGGCTTTGAATCCACCGTTCAGGATCGCGCCAGAACCACTCCATCCTCGCCCTGCCGTGCACCCAGTCAGCTCCACAACATCCTCAACACTCGATCCTAGGTCCTCCGTCTGCAGTCGGAGCCGAGGAAGCTCGAGAGGAGAGAAAACGGGAGAGAGAGACGACGGCGGCAAAATGATAAGGGAGGAGAGAGGAAGGAAAAGAAAAAGGAAAAGAAATTAGGAATTTTCCTAATATCTGAAAAATCCAATTTTTGTCCCTATCTCCGAAAAATACGTAAAAATAGCCGAAACGACCAGCTCGAAGAGTACATCGTCGCTGCAGCATTCACGAGTCGAGGAACTGACAACCAAACTCACCGTAGGATTCTGTAACTAGTACGAGAGAAAAATTCACACGGATCGTAAAGCTCAACTCGGAAGCCACAAAAGCGAACCGAAACTCACCGAAACAGATCCGAAAGATCCAATAAAGATCTAACGAGACCAACAAAGGATCCAGCAGAGATCCAAGGCATTACATCTTGTCGCTCGGGGTTGCAACGCCTTCGGCGCTGCTGGACCGGGCGGTAGGCAGGGTCCAACCTAAGTTGATGAGTAATGACCTCCGGAGGGATCCCGGGAAGCTCATCTTCAGACCATGCGAACACATCCTGGTGGGATGTGAGGAAGCTCGCGTAGGCCTGTTTGTCTTGCTCGGATAGAGTAGCGCCGATCCTCAATGTTCTGTTTGGATCATCTCCCACTTGGATGAGGTACAAGTCCTCTGTCGGTGCGCTCGTGCTCAGACCTGGATCTTTGATTCTTGCTTTCTTTTCGGGCGGCACTTCTTCGGGACGTCGATCGTGGGTTGAGATGAGGTAGCATCTTCTGGACTCCCTCTGATCTCCTCGGACCTCCCCTACCCCTCGAGGGGTGGAGAATTTGAGCTTATGATGGTAGGAGGATGGGACTCCACGAAGCGTGTCGAGAATCCCTCGCCCGATGATAGCATTATACCTGGTCATCGCGCAAACAACCGTGAAATCAGCGAGGAAGGTTACCTCTTTTGGCACGGTTCCGAACGTGATCGGGAGTGAGATGCATCCTTCTGGATGGACAGCGGTGCCGGAGAACCTGTACAATGGTGTGTGTAGGGGCGTGAGCCGAGATAAGTCTACTCCCATGAGCACAAGACAATCATACGCAATAACATCCGGTCCACTTCCATTATCCACTAATATACGATGCACAGTACACTGGTTTATGGTGGTTGAAACCACGAGTGCATCAGAATGGGGAGTAGTTACACCATCTAGGTCATCCTCTAAGAAGACAATGGGATCTCCCGGATGGCTTGGGGTGGTGGCTTCTGGTCGAGTGCCCTCGCTTCGTTCCACGGCATGGACGGCCGATGCGTATCATCGTCACCTGCTCGCGCTATCTCCCCCGGCGGCCAGCTCGCCAGAAATTATCATGATCTCCTTCCCGTTGGGCCGATTGTCGATGGGTGGAGGCGTCCGTTGTCGTTTTTCGACGGCTTTGGTGAGGAATTTGTCGATGAGTCCTCTACAAACGAGGTCCTCGATGGCATCCTTCCGGTTAATGCACTCGACAGTGTCATGTCCGTGGTCACGATGGTAGTGACAGTACTTCTTCTTGCTCCTCGAACTCGGGTCTGACTTCATCCGAGGAGGTCATTTGAAGAATGGCTCCTCGCAGATCTCCATCAGGATCTGGTCAGGTGGAGCCGTCAGGGGGGTATAGTTGCGGTAGTTACCCCTTTCTTTTTTGGGGCGATCGCGGCGGTCTCTGTCGCATCGCTCCCTCTTGCTCCGCTCCTCTCGCGATGAGTCGGTAGATCTTTTCCGATCGGACCGATCGGTTCTGGCCATGCGGCCCAGGGCCACGATGTTCTCCTCGCAGCGTGTGTGCTTCTATACTAGGGAGAGGAGATCAGGAAGGGTCGTTGGGGCCTCTACTCCGAGCGCCCGCCGCAGGATGTGGTCCCGCATCCCTTGGGTGAGTGACGTGGTCGCGATGCTGACGTCGAGGTGCGGGATACGGAGCACCTCCGTGCGGAAGTAGGAGATGAAGTCCCACAACGTTTCTTATTTTCCCTACCTGAGGGCGAGCAGGGTCACCGCTGACTTGGGCACCTTTCGGCAGCCAACGAAGCTCTCCTTAAACAGCTTCTTGAGCTACTGAAAGGATGAGATAGTCCCGGCCAGCAGGGACTCGAACCAGGCCCGGGCATTCTCCCGGAGAGTCGCGACGAATGCCAGGCACTTCACAGTATCTGAGGCCTGGTGGAACACCAAGTGGGACTCGAAGCTGTGCATGTGGTCGGCTGGGTCGGTGGTGCTGTCGTAGGAAGTGAACGACGGTAGCTGGAGCTTTGGTGGGATGGGGGCTTCCATGATCTCCCTAGAGAAGGGAGCGTGGAAGTCCAGGTCACCGTCGATCAGGCCACGATTCTTGGCAGCCAAGAGGATGTCGTTCAGATATCGGACTTTGTCCTCTATCTCGTCGAAGCCTTGGAGCCCACGATCCATCTCCGGGTTGGAGTGCAGTGGGTTGCGCACCCTTGGCGTGGGCTGGCTGCGCGACCGTCGGGTCCTTGCAACCGAGGCATGGGAGGCCTCTCGCACTTGGCGAGGGTTCTCCCCAGTTTGGCCCTTCTCGTCCTCCCATCGTTCGGGTAGGGCTCGCTAGGGCTCCACCTGTTGGTTCCGAAGTTCCTGATAGGATTCTGTCAAGGCTCGGATCTGTTGGCGGATTTCGTCTAGGTCACTTGGGGTGACTGTAGATGCCTAATAAAAACATCCCGCGGATCCCCAATAGGCCTTCGTGTGAATGACGCTTAATTGTTGCACTTGTTTTACCGGTGTTTAAGTTTTTAAGCCCAGCCCATAGCCTTAAGCTATTGGGCCTCATCCATTTAGGGGGCCCAAGAGTCAGGGTCTGGACGGCCAAGGTGCTGGCCGCCCCTCACTCTTGGGCGACCAGGGCGATGGCCACCCTGGTCTGCTAGGCGACCAGCCTCCTGGCCGCCCTCCCTTTCCAAGGTGGCCAAAAGTTTTGCCGCCTTCCCCTGTTTACCTGGTCAGAGAACGTGGCCCTACTCGTGGCCACATCCTCTCCCCCGTTCTGCACGATTTCCACCCACATTCTGTAACTTCCAGCTCGTGGAACAAAACTCTGACCACCTCCGGTGTAGGAGGAGGGGGGGTGGACATTCGGAGGAAGGGAGGAGGAGTTTGGAAGTTCGCACGGGGAGGAGAACGGAGTTCCCACCGGGGAGAACTCACAGAACTTCATCCCGGAGGCTCTCATCTTCTTCCTATGAACCTGGTTTGAACGCCATACTCCCTGCTCCTACTTGCATTACGGCTTCCAGGAAAGTGTAACATTGTATGTAGTGTTCTTCTAGATCCCAATTTAAGAGGTTTCTTCCTAAAAACAAAGGGGAGGTGGGTGGTCGAAAGTCCCGGCCATCCCTCCTTCCCACCACCCCCAGGTACCTTTGCCACCATCGTTCTCGTGTCTTTTCATTTGTTAGAGTATATACTGCACTATAAGTTTCACTAATGGCCTTCTTTTTTATTTTCTTTTAAGCTACATTCCAGGACTTCAGCACAAGGGACGACCAGGGCTCCTTGCCCTTGGCCGGCCGAGGACGAGGAAAAGGGAACCCACGTCTCTTCATCTTGAACATCTCCCCGCGATTATCATCCTGCGAGGTTCAGGTAAAATGACCTCTGGCGATCACGTTCTGACTCTTTTGTTCCTCTGTAGGTACCATCGCACAGAGACATCTCATCCCCAAAGCGCCAAGCAAGCCCGCATTCCCAAGTGATCCAACAACACAACAACAACATCCAACGCCATCTCTGGGCGCCTACAAGTGAAGTGGCAATCACAGTGGGACCCTCTAGTGCCTACTGTAGGTCTCTCATGCTTGAAGTCAAGGATTAGTGCAATCATGTTTGTACATTAGTTTAATTTTCGTAGCTCTGTTTTTAGTTTTCTGAAACTCGAACAGAAGGAGGCCAGACTCATGGCCGCCTAGGTCCCTGGGCGACCAACCCAGTGGCCGCCTAGGCCACCTCCTGGGTGATCGCCTTGGGCTCCAGGCGTCCATCGCCCTGGCCACCCTCCTCCCTGCTAGCCTTCTCCACTGGGCGACAGTCGACCTGGCCGGCCAGATCTGTGGGCAGCCAACACTTTGGCCGCCCTCTGTCTTGTCCACGTTTCCTCCCCAGTAGCAGTGTTATGTGTGTTCTAGATCTGTTCTTTCTCTCTTAATTTGTTTGTTTGTGCATTGTGTGGTTAATTTCTATAGGTTAATCTACGAGTTTGGGTCTAGGAAGAGCCGGTACCACCCCTTTTAGGAAACCCTCTCGTTGGTATTGGACCCTTCACCTGGGGATTCCCACTCTGGTGTAATCGGTTCAATCCATTCGGGAACCTCCGTGAGTCCTCGCGAACCATGGATTCCCACATTGTCGCCTGGCAGGTTGTACCATGGAAGTCCTATTAGTCACCTTGGGTTGAGTGAAGTTTCTGCTAGGCACCTGGAGTTCATCTCACCACACCCTTACTTTCCCTTCTCTCCTCCGAGTGAACCAAAAAAGGAAAAAGAAAAAAAAGAAGAAAGTTGAAATTAAAAAAAAAAGAAAGAAGTTGGGACATTGTTTGTGCCTATACTTGGTTGTGTTTTGAAAACATTGACTTCCCTCCTAAACATTTCATTTTCTTTATTCTAAACCAACTAATAATTGGTTTAGGATGGAGAAGGTTTATTCAAATCCAGGTTATGAGGAGGAATTTCCTCCCCAATTCGATTCCGGAATTAGGGGCAATCCTCTATTTCAAATAGAGGATAATGGTTTGGATGCCTTCATAGGCATGTTTTTGGCCACACCAAATGAGGCCGCCCCCACCGATTCGGCTTCTTCTTCTCTGAGCGACCATGACCGTGGTAGCCCGCAGGCTCCTACATTATCTCCGCACGACAATCAGGAGCTGATTAGCATGCTTTCCCATTATTCCCCCGCGGATTTAGCCACGATGACCTCCCGTGGGAAGGCTTCGGCCGTCCCACACTTATCTCCACATGTTACACCTTCCCGTGCTCAAGTTCCCTTCCAAGGGTCCACGAGCCAACACATTCCCGAAACTCCGATCCAGTTCAACTATCCAACACCTCCACAAAGGGTTCCTTCACCCCCAACTCCACCAATCATGGGTGCCCCTTTGAAAGGGGTCGACCCCTCACTCCGGCAAGAGATCCAAAGCTACATTCGGCAAGCGGTGGCCGAAAGTATGCCCAATTCACGTCCCCACTCGCTAGCCCAATATTGCAAGCTTCCAAATGCTTATTTCCCACCCGGATTTAAGGCTCCCAAATATAGGACGTATGATAGTACCACTGACCCTCATCATCACCTTTCAGGTTTCCTTATGGACTCCCACCAATGGCTACACGATAGGGTCTTGCTGGTCCATCTCTTTCAAAAATCCCTCGAGGGCGAGGCCCTACGTTGGTTTGCATCCTTGCCAGCCATTGATCTTATCAATTTCGATATAGTCTCTGAGCGGTTCCACATTCACTTTGGTCACATGTCATCCATCTCCCCCACTTTTTTTGACCTAGTCATGGAGAAAATGAAGCTCGACGAGGACTTCATCAGCTTTGCAAACCGATGGAGGATTATGGCTGCTAGGACGGAGGTTCCCATTCCCGAATCCCAGGCTGTCACCATGCTGGTGAACAATGCCACCCCTCAGCTCATGGCCATTCTAATGCTTAGTGAACTCCACACATTTCACCAACTTTACAACCGAGCTCGGATAGTCCAAGCCCAGGTAAAGGATTCCACCTTGCCTCCTTTCTTCGAGCCTCGTACCAAGGGTAGAAAGGTCTCAGCTGTCCCAACCACTGAGGGTGTCACCGTGAATGAGCAGGTCAATGCAGTTGGCCAGTCCTTTAAGTTCAACAACTGCCAGGTCTCCCAACCTACCCAGGCTACTGCTAACCAGGGGCAGGGTAATTCCAAGCCTTATTCCAATGTCCCTCCACCCCAAAGCTACGGTCCCCCTTGGCCAAAAAGGGCTACTTATCCTCCGTTGCCTGAAACTCTAGGTGACATCTTCTTTGCCCTTATGTCCTCGGATTCCATTCAGCTTCCTCCTCAGTGGGATTGGGTTCATCCCAATGCCAACACTTCTAGGTATTATCCATATCACTGAGCTCCCGACCATGATATATTCAATTGCTTCCAATTCTGGGACTGGGTATACGATATGAATGATGAGGGGAGAATCAATTGGGTAGATGTGAAGTTAGCAATTGCCAACCTCAAAAGGCCTAACAGGGACCTCGGCATTGTGCATAACCCACTGCCAACTCATCAACCAACAAAAGATCCCTCTGTAAGGTTTCGCACAGCACCTACGGGCGACGCAGCGGATAACAAAAATTATTTGCCCGATCCCGGTGCTATGGAAAACTTAATCTGTGCTCTAATCGGTGTTTCTAAGACCCTAATTACGGGTTACGTGTTTCACCTTGCGCGGAACGACGCTGTCCGCGATGCCCGATGCAGAATATCGAGCCGCACAGCTGTACGGCCTCTAGAGCATATCCACACGGACCCTTACGCAGCGACAGTACCTCCCCGGTGTAACTTTCCCCGACTCTATCACCTTCTGGAGAGAGAGAGAGCAAGGGGAAAAGGGGGGGAGGCTAATCCTCCTCTTAGGCTTAATGCTTGATTAGCCTAAGAGGTTGGAAGAAGAAGGCTCGAATGAGCTTCACGTAGGTGCCATATATATAGAATTTGGACCCTTTTCTAAAGACCTCCAAAGGACCAAAATTGTATATATGACCTTTCCATTATTATACATATGTATTAAGCCCCATTTACACTCCTTTCCAAAAGTAATTAAAAGGAAATAATACATACATTTATATAATAATAATCCGTCACCCAAGAATCCATTGTGTGTGATCCTCTAGGCCCATAGTCACTCTAGTTTAAGGCCCATTAACTTCTAATTCTTAATTAGAAGTAAATTAAACGTATTATTCGCTTCTACAAGAGCCGAATAATAGTTTAATTCATTCCGAACCTTTGATCATGTTGGGTCAAGCAAATCCGCGTGATCCTAGAGGACGCCGGGTTTAAACCAGCCTGTCTGGTACCTGTAAGTCCACAGTTACCGCATCGATATAATCCCTCGCTCCTTCTATGAGTCTGGTACGATCGAGGGTATGGTTCCTGTCAAACCCCATGATCGTGCCATTTGACTATGACCTCCTTAAAGTGTATGACGTCCGTTCTAAACTAACTCACACGACCCTGGCCAGGGATTTAACGGAGCGTCAATATCATGACCCATTAACTGTCTGATATATACCCGACAGTGAACGATCCCTTCTTGACCATTGACGATCTTCACACGTATCCTGGAGTGGTTAATGACTCGGCAACTCATGACTTATGGTTAAAGTCACTTAGCCAAGTAATTAAACCATTCCAGTCCTCGTGTAAGATCCGATCAATGTCTCAGGTCAAAGGACCAACGATGCTACTGAGACAATTGGATCTTCAGTTGACATTATGTATAATCAACCATCTGAAGATCCAATAGCGGATCAGTTCAGTGTACATCCTCCAAGGACATACACCTACACATATGTGTTGATGCCCCGCACCAATGACCATGAGACTGGTCACTGACACATCATGTGTACTGGTTTAATAGGTAATCAAAGTCTCCGAGTGATTACGCTCCAACCAGGAACAGTTTAAGGTATGTGTACATGTAAAGTCAATCTCATGTTCGAGATCCCATCTCGAGCTGACTTTACAACCACATATCCTAGGGACAACGTAAAGTAACACAATCGCATATTTACGCTCAAACACCACTTTATTAATAATGAACAAGATCGTACAACTATTGGGCCTACCCGACCCGAAATTGGCATGTAGCACACCAACACTAACAATCTCCCACTTGAACTATAGCCAATTGCCCACAACTTTGAGGCCCATCTTATCCCGATGATGCTCAAACACAGTCTGTGTCAAAGGCTTAGTCAGTGGATCTGCTATGTTGTCTTCTGACGGTACACGCTCTACCGTCACATCTCCACGATCAACAATCTCCTGAATAAGGTGAAAGCGCCTGAGAATATGCTTTGACCTTTGGTGAGATCTCGGTTCCTTCGCCTGGGCGATGGCCCCATTATTATCATAAAATAATGGGATGGGAGCTGATATCTCGGGAACTACGCCAAGTTCCAAGATGTATTTCTTCATCCAGACGGCTTCTTTAGCAGCTTCAGCTGCAGCAATATATTCCGCCTCGATCGTCGAATCTGCAGTCGTATCTTGCTTGGAGCTTCTCCAACTGACTGCCCCTCCATTCAACATGAATACAAATCCAGACATAGATTTGCAGTCATCTGGATCTGACTGGAAACTAGAATCTGTATAAGCTTTAAGCTGTAGGTCCTCTCCTCCATAAAGCAGAAAAAGATCCTTAGCCCTTCGCAGGTACTTAAGGATACCCTTTACTGCTTTCCAGTGCTCTTCGCCTAGATTTACCTGATATCTACTGACAATGCTTAAAGCATTGGCAACATCAGGCCGTGTACAAAGCATTGCATACATGATTGACCCTATCGCCGAAGCATAGGGTACCTTATTCATGTGTGCCACATCCTTAGAAGTTTTAGGACTCATCCCTTTGGATAGGCAAATTTCATGTCTCATGGGAATGAGACCTCTCTTGGAATTTTCCATCCTAAACCTTTTGAGGATAGTGTCTATGTACATAGATTGGGATAATCCTAGCAGCCTTTTAGATTTATCTCGATAGATCCTTATGCCCAGCACATAGGATGCTTCTCCCAAATCCTTCATGGAGAAAGTCTTGGACAACCAAGACTTGGTTGATGTCAAAATCTCTACATCATTCCCAATGAGTAAGATGTCATCAACATAAAGGACCAAGAAGGTCACAGAGCTCCCACTGACCTTCTTGTAAACACAGGGTTCATCTTCATTCCGAATGAAGTTGAAAGATTTGACAGCCTCGTCAAATCTTAAGTTCCAGCTTCTAGATGCCTGTTTTAATCCATAAATGGACCTTTGAAGTTTGCATACCTTATTAGGATGTAGCTTGGAGGTGAATCCTTCAGGCTGTACCATGTACACCTCTTCAGATAGATTTCCATTAAGAAAAGCTGTCTTCACATCCATTTGCCAGATCTCATAATCCAGGTATGCAGCAATGGTAAGGAGGATTCTGATTGACTTAACCATGGCTACCGGCGAAAACGTCTTGTCATAGTCAATACCTTGCCTTTGACGATATCCTTTCGCCAGTAGTCTAGCCTTGTATGTGTCAATCTGTCCATCTGCACCGATTTTCCTTTTAAAAATCTATTTGCAGTCGATAGGGACCTTCCCTTCGGGTACATCAACTAAGTTCCAAACCTTGTTGGTGTACATGGATTGGATCTCTGAATCCATTTCCTCTTGCCATTTCTCGGAGTCTACACTACGGATCGCCTCCTGATACGACTGAGGATCATCATCTTCATCGATACATACCTTAGAGGACCCCTCTGAGACATGTCCAACATATCTCTCAGGTTCTCTCGGTAGTCTACCAGATCTCTGTAGTGTCAGTGTTTCACTTTGAATAGGATCAACCGATACAGTCTCATCTAATGAGTTTGTGTCTATGGGTTGTGGTTCTTGGACCTCGTCCAATTCTATCTAGCTCCCACTATTTTTCTGGAGTAGATATTCTCTTTCCAGAAATACAGCTCTCTTGGCCACTAAGACCCTTTACTCAAAAGGGTGATAGAAATAATATCTAAACGTCTCCTTTGGATATCTCACAAACCTACACTTATCGGTCCTCGACTCAAACTTATCACTCTCGTTCTTCTTTACATGAGCAGGACACCCCCAAATTTTAATGTGATTAAAATTTGGTTTCCTGCCCTTCCATATCTCATATGGTATAGAAGGAACTGATTTACTTGAGATCCTATTCAATAAATATGCTACAGTCTCTAATGCATAGCCCCAGAGAGACAAGGGTAGTCCTGACATAGACATCATAGATCGGACCATGTCTAACAAGGTCCTGTTTCTCCTCTCGGATACACCATTGTGCTGTGGTGTATACGGTGGAGTCCACTGAGAAACTATTCCATGGTCTTTAAGATAAGAAGTGAATTCATGGCTTAAGTATTCACCTCCTCGATCCGATCGAAGAGCCTTAATACTTTTGCCTGTCTGTTTCTCTACTTCATTCTTGTATTCCTTAAACTTCTCAAAGGCTTGTGACTTATGTCTCATTAAATACACATAGCCATATCTAGAGAAGTCATCAATAAAAGAAATGAAATAGAGATAATCTCCTTTTGCTTCTATGGACATGGGTCCACACACATCCGAGTGTTTGAGCTCGAGAAGGTCAACAGCCCTCTCACCATGTCCACCAAAGGGAGCCTTAGTCATTTTTCCCATCAGACACGACTCACAGGTATCAAATGGCTTGTATTCGAACGAATTCAAATACCCATTTGAGTGTAAGTGAGAGACTCTTTTCTCACCTACATGACCAAGTCTGTAATGCCATAGATATGCAGAATTCACTTCATCAGCATTGGAAATTTGCATAACATTAGAACGTGAATCTAATACATAAAGACCATTGACTAATGAACCATTGGCTATAATCAAACCATTATTCATTATAGAGCATCCAGTGCTATTGAAAGTCAATATATATCCAATGTTATACAAGCTAGAGATTGAAATAATATTCTTAATAATATTAGGAACATAATAACAGTCATTCAACTCCAGAATGACTCCTGAAGGTAAACTGAGACGTGCAGTCCCAACAGCTTTGGCAGAAACTAAAGCTCCATTGCCCATCCTCAGTTCAATCTCCTTTTTGCCTAGTCGCCTTCTATTTGCCAACACCTGCACAGAATTACAGATATGAGATGCACATCCAGTATCCAATACCCATGATGTGGATTCCATATATGACAAATTAAGGTCTATGACAAAAATACCTTCATTTAGAATTACCTTGCAATTCCTTTTCCAATGCCCAGTTTCCCCGCATCGAAAACATTTGTCTTCCTTTTCATTCTTCTTGCCCTTCCCTTTGTCAACTTTGGCGAGTTGCTTACCCGTGGCCTTTTTCTTTCCCTTCCCTTTGTTACTCGTTGTGGATATTTGAGAGGCCTTCCTTTTCTTGTTGGCCCGGCCAACAATCATTACAGACGAAGATAGTTTATCTTTCTGCATGGTTCCTTCAGCACTCTTTAACATATTGAGCAGCTCTGGGAGAGTTGCTTCAATCATGTTCATGTTAAAGTTCATGATGAAGGAAGAAAAGGAATCGGGCAATGACTAGAGTATAAGATCAATGCACAGTTCAAGATCCAACTTGAACCCTAATGCATTGAGTCTTTCAATCCACTCCATCATTTTCAGTACATGGGCCTGTACTGATGAACCCTCAGACATCCGTGTCCTGAAAAGTCTTTTGGAGATGTCATACCTCTCAATCCTACCCTGCTCCCCGAAGAGCTGGCGTAGATTGAGAAGTATACTTCTACAATCAGTCTTTTCAAATTGCCTCTGCAGCTCGGGAGCCATAGAGGTCAACATGTAACATTGGGCTAGGGATGAGTCCTCAGACCACTTGGCATAAGCGAGTAACTCGCCCTCGTCAGCATCAGGAGCTGGCTCAGAATGAACCGTGTCCAACACGTACGCAATCTTTTCGGCGGTAAGGACTATGCGTAGATTACGCAGCCAATCCGAGTAGTTCGGTCCAGTTAATCTATTTGCATCCAAGATGCCACGGAGGGGGTTGGACGACGACATTGTAATCTGGATAAGAAATAAAAGACAACTTAGCATGTATTCAAATTCTAAATTAGATGTGATTTTCTATCTTAGTTAGTCCCATTATTTTTCGATCGAACTATATAACCCTCAGTATATAGAACGGGAGATCAGCGAGATCAACCTAGTGGGTCGGAATCCCAACGAGACTGATGTACGACCTTGTGGAAAGCACAACAAGTCATACACCATCTCAAGGGCAGTCAACAGGCACTTGCATCTAATGCAATATCCGATATTCGGCCCCCGAGAAATTGCCCCTTGTGGAAAGCACAACAAAGGATATTCTCGGTTAGATCTAACCATCATTACTACATAGCAATGAGTTCATGACCCGACCCTTGTGGAAAGCACAACAAGGCCGAGTTTAATTCCTCACCCCATTGAGGCCGAGCCTTGGAGTTAATCTCGCCCCCAAACTCATGGACCTTGTGGAAAGCACAACAAATCTATGAAATGAAGACGTTCATTCACTCCATAATGATGGAGGGCCACGACGACTCCTAGAGCCACGCTTACCAGATCTAAAATTTAAGCGCGAGGGAATTTAATTTTATCTTGATCTCACCCTAGGTGGTAATATAAATATATCCAATATATTTACCGTACCTAGTAGTTTGCACAAAATAAATGCATCCAATGCAAAAAATAAACACAAGTGATCATGGACTTTAACCCTAATGTAACTAAGACATCCGGTCCGCTTCCGAAGCAGCTGGATCGTCCTCGTCGGGTGTGCTCCACGCTTTCAAACTCCGACGCCGCATTAATTACAACTTTTACACGGCACGCAGGTCGGAAAAAATTAAATTACATGTGACTCAAATTTCAGCAGCCCTTAGGGCGAGTATAACAATTGAGGAAGATAGAAGTACATTGGAATTTTAACAGATAGAGAAAGGAGGTTCGCAGACCCCAATTAATTACATTAATCCAAGTCCATGATCACTTGCCAACCCATTCAAATAAAATCAATCAAGGGTTATTTTTTAAAAATAATCCTTATTTTTTGAATTTAAAAATGGGATGTGCAAACAAAAATAGGCTAACTTTGTTTAATTTTAAAAATCAAAGCATGATTAACTAAAATTAAACACAGAAGCAGGCCAATACAAGGTAAATAAAGTAAAGCACGTAAAGAACCATCATTTTCTACAGGGGCATCTAATTGAGATAATTAATTAAATTTAAATTTAAATTTAATTATCCAATAATCAAATTTAAATTCAAAATTTAAACATGTCAATAATTTAAACTTTAAATTAAACTACTTATCCAATAATTTTTGTTTGAAAATAAATTTAAAATAATGCAATTATCTTCAATTAATAATTTTCTAAAATTCAAAATTTGAATTTAACAATTATCTAATAATTAAAATTCAAATAATTGAATTTTTCACATTTAACTTCAATAAAATTTAAAATTTGATATTTCTAATTATCTAATAATTAAAAATTTAAAAACTTAAATTTTACTGAAGTAACTTCAATTATTACCATTTTATCTCAAGGTAAATAGTAATTATCTCACCTCAGTAGATTCAACACGGTTAAATAAAATGTAACTTTTGACATTTACTTTTGAGGTAACACTATTTAACTGAATAGATAAAATTCTAATTAATTTACTGTGTATTTTAATATATATATATCTAATATATATATTATTATATACTAGCACAATAAATTAAAAACGTAAATTTTTTTAATAAAAAAAATGGGTCGGAAGCCATGGGCGCGGCCGCCCACGCGTCCCGCGTGGGCGGCCGTGCCCACGCCCGCGCCCGCCGCGCCCCCCGCGGGTCAGCGCCGGCGGGCGATGACCCGCGGGTGCCGCATGCGCCGCCCACGCGGCGCACACGGCGGGCGCACTGCGCCCAGGGCGCAGTGCGCCCACTCCGGGACACCAATTTTTTTTTCATAAAAAAAATTTGCTACTTGGATACCCAGTATCCAGGAAGAACAGAGATGCCCAGATCTCTTTCAACAAATAATAATTGAAGATTTAGATTGCCCCTAAAGCATGGTTCTAAACGGCACTAAAACACCGACCAGAGCGCAAACCTGGCTCTGATACCACTGTAAGGTTTCGCACAGCACCTACGGGCGACGCAGCGGATAACAAAAATTATTTGCCCGATCGCGGTGCTATGGAAAACTTAATATGTGCTCTAATCGGTGTTTCTAAGACCCTAATTACGGGTTGCGTGTTTCACCTTGCGCGGAACGACGCTGTCCACGATGCCCGATGCAGAATATCGAACCGCACAGCTGTACGGCCTCTAGAGCAGATCCACACGGACCCTTGCGCAGCGATGGTACCTCCCCGGCGCAACTTTCCCCGACTCTATCACCTTCTGGAGAGAGAGAGAGAGAGCAAGGGGGAAAAAGGGGGGAGGCTAATCCTCCTCTTAGGCTTAATGCTTGATTAGCCTAAGAGGTTGGAAGAAGAAGGCTCGAATGAGCTTCACGTAGGTGCCATATATATAGAATTTGGACCCTTTTCTAAAGACCTCCAAAGGACCAAAATTGTATATATGACCTTTCCATTATTATACATATGTATTAAGCCCCATTTACACTCCTTTCCAAAAGAAATTAAAAGGAAATAATGCATACATTTGTATAATAATAATCCGTCACCCAAGAATCCATTGTGTGTGATCCTCTAGGCCCATAGTCACTCTAGTTTAAGGCCCATTAACTTCTAATTCTTAATTAGAAGTAAATTAAACGTATTATTCGCTTCTATAAGAGCCGAATAATAGTTTAATTCATTCCGAACCGTCGATCACGTTGGGTCAAGCAAATCCGCGTGATCCTAGAGGACGTCGGGTTTAAACCAGCCTGTCTGGTACCTGTAAGTCCACAGTTACCGCATCGATATAATCCCTCGCTCCTTCTATGAGTCTGGTACGATCGAGGGTATGGTTCCTGTCAAACCCCATGATCGTGCCATTTGACTATGACCTCCTTAAAGTGTATGACGTCCGTTCTAAACGAACTCACACGACCCTGGCCAGGGATTTAACGGAGCGTCAATGTCATGACCCATTAACTGTCTGATATATACCCGACAGTGAGCGATCCCTTCTTGACCATTGACGATCTTCACACGTATCCTGGAGTGGTTAATGACTCGGCAACTCATGACTTATGGTTAAAGTCACTTAGCCAAGTAATTAAACCATTCTAGTCCTCGTGTAAGATCCGATCAATGTCTCAGGTCAAAGGACCAACGATGCTACTGAGACAGTTGGATCTTCAGTTGACATTAGGTATAATCAACCATCTGAAGATCCAATAGCAGATCAGTTCAGTGTACATCTTCCAAGGACATACACTTACACATATGTGTTGGTGCCCCGCACCAATGACCATGAGACTGGTCACTGACACATCATGTGTACTGGTTTAATAGGTAATCAAAGTCCCCGAGTGATTACCCTCCAACCAAAAATAGTTTAAGGTATGTGTACATGTAAAGTCAATCTCATGTTCGAGATCCCATCTCGAGCTGACTTTACAACCACATATCCTAGGGACAACGTAAAGTAACACAATCGCATATTTACGCTCAAACATCACTTTATTAATAATGAACAAGATCGTACAACTATTGGGCCTACCCGATCCGAAATTGGCCTGTAGCACACCAACACTAACACCCTCCACTTCAAGGCAGCATGAGCGGGTAAACACGGTGATCGGAATGGAACCACGAGTTCTCATAAGGACTCTGATGTGGGGCGTAGAAGGATTCCGAGGCTGGTACGGGAAAATAGAAGTAGAAGCTCATGAACCCTGGGCAGACATCAATATGTTCACTCAATCTTGAAACTTGGTCTCATCACCTAGTCAGTCTCCAAGTGCTACCCAAAAACCACTCACCTTAATCAACCCTCCTCAAATGCCACATCAAGAGCCCTATGTTTCTCCACAAGCTCAGTCGGTGCAGGAGCGCCCCTTGCTCCTCCTAAAGCCACCTCAACCAAAATCGGTCCCTCCTCCTTCTCCTGTAGAGTCTGGAGATGATTCGGCTTCTCTCTCATATATCTTTGGCTCACCAACTCCTCTACAGCTCATTTGTCCAAAACCTTCGGAACAGGATCACCCGAAGGAAGCCTCAATCAATGTCACTCTCCGGAACCGCATCATTCCCCCATCCCAAAGGCAGTCTCAACCGGAGGAAGGGGTTAATTCTCAAGGCCCTCCCGTGGAGTACGACATTCTCCAGCACTTGGATAGAACCCCCGCTAAAGTTTCCATCTTGGAACTTCTTAGAAAATCCCCGTCACACCAAGCCACTCTACTTCAGTTCCTCTATAAAATCATGGTCAATGAGGACCTCCCAGCAAGTGGCGTGACCGAGGACATCATGGCCCTTACATGCGGACCATCCATCTTTTTTTCTGATAAGGACCTTACTTTGCCAGAAAGTAGGTCACTCCCGTTGTGCCTCACCATTACTCTCAACGGAGTTAAAGTTGACTCCGCCCTCATAGACACAGGAGCGTCCATCAATGTCTGTCCCATGAAAACCATCAATAAGATAGGTCTCCAGGAGGAAAATTTAGAAGAGGTATGCACCACTATTTCAGCTTACGATAATTCAAAAAGGTGCGCAAAAGGGAAGGTAACCCTCCAACTTGGTTTAGGACCGATGGTTATGACATCGGACTTCTTTGTCCTTGATGTCGATCCTGCATATAAGGCCATCCTAGGACGGCCTTGGATTGAGCAAACCCTTGGGATTCCATCCACAGCCCACCAGTGCTTTAAGTTCCCTTACAATGGTAGGGTGATCAAGATCAAGAGTATCCCGCTAGTGGAAACTCTTAATGCCATCACATCTGAATAGATCCCCTTTATGACCATTCCCGATAAGGGCAAGAAGCCCGTTCTCTCTATAGAACGCGCGGTAGGACCTTCCGCTTTAGGTCAACCCGATTCCCCTTTTCTTCCTCGGCCAATCACACATTTCAACATCCCTCCTGGTAAAGGATGGGAAATCATGGCCAGGATGGGCTTCACCATGGGTAGAGGCCTAGGTCAGCATGAACAAGGGCCCACGCACAGAAGAAAACTCTGGGTTGCTAAAGGACGTGCAGGTTTGGGTTACTCTTCGGAAGAACCGTCTAAGACCACTCAGGATAAAGATCTAGTGTATGGTCGCTTTGTCATAGGGCCGATTCAGCCAGGAACTCGGCAGGAGCCGAGAGAAAAGTTTGAAGTTGTCCAAAGAAAAGAAATTCTACCCGATTCAACACTCGAGGAAGACTTTGGTCTCCTCTCTCTTTTTCATCTTGATAAACCTCCTGACAAGGTCCTCTCCTCGGGAATCTTCCTTGCTACGAACAGGCCCGCACCTGTTCTCTTTATCCCCTTCCTATTCCATCCACCATTTCCTCCGCTCCTCACCTATCCGATAGTGGAGCAACCAACCCATCAGGTGTGCACTTTCACTCATGACTACCAAAAAAAAAAAATGCCAATTCTCAAATGTGGACTTGCGAGTTCACTATTGAGGAAACGGCCTCCTTGGAAGATGGTTCCCTCGGTCAAGGGTCGACTCTTTCGACCTTGAACTCCCTTCCACAAGCTTCTCTTGTACATAGTAGAGTAGAGTCTAGGTTAAGTTCAGATTTGTACATAGCGTCTTTCCTTTCTAAAAAGTCTAGTGTCCGTCAGGTTCCCGCGCATTATATCAGCCAGTTGGCTGGTAAATGTGCGTCGCTTTGTCAGGTCTCTGAATTCATTTCCACTCCCATTTCCCTAGGGACAGTCGAACTAGACGGATCTCTAGCAGATGATGGTCTAGGGGTGTACGTTTTAGAAGAAGAGGATGACGCAGAAGAAGAAGAAGAGCCATTAGAAGATGGTAGTGATCCGATAGCTTCCTTCGACGACGGAACCAAGAAATTTGATGAGCCCAATGTGTCCGTTGATGAATTCACCAAGGAAATCAATCTCGGCACCAAGGATGATCCAAAGATTATATTGATAAGTGCCAATTTGACTGACGAAGAAGAAGCTGCTCTTGTGTCGGTTCTAAGAGAATTTTCAGATGCCTTTGCTTGGTCCTACGAGGACATGCCAGGTCTGGACCCATCCTTAGTTGAACACCGTCTGGTCCTGAAGCCCGATGCTCGAGCTGTCAAACAGAAATTAAAGCAATTTCACCCGAAACTCGCACTCAAAGTCAAAGAAGAAGTGGACAAGCTCCATAAGGCCAAGTTCATCAGGGTAGTTTTGTATCCACAATGGGTAGCTAACATCGTCCCTGTTATGAAGAAGGACGGTAGGGTCCGTATCTGTATAGATTTCTGTGACCTTAATCATACTTGTCCAAAGGATGATTTTCCTCTCCCATACATAGATGTCCTGGTGGACAACACCGCCGGCTATGAGATGCTCTCCTTCATGGATGACTTCTCGGGGTATAACCAAATCCGCCTAGCGGAGGAAGACCAGGAGAAAACATCTTTCACCACTCAGTGGGGGACCTACTACTATGTCGTCATGCCCTTTGGTCTTAAGAACGCAGGGGCAACCTATCAAAGGGTAATGATGGCTATCTTCCATGACATGATGCATATTTATATGGAAGTTTATGTGGATGACATTCTGGTTAAATCCAGAACCAGGAGTGGCCACGCAGAGATCCTTCGTGCAGTTCTCCAACGGTCACGGGAGCACCAACTTAAAATGAACCTCAAGAAATGTGTTTTCGGGGTCTCTTCAGGCAAGCTTCTAGGGTTCATTGTCAGCAAGAGAGGAATTGAGATTGACAGTAACAAAGCTAAGGCCATTGCCGAGATGCCTCCTCCCAAGAATATCAAAGAGGTCCGTGGTTTAATCGGGCGTTTACAATTCATTAGGAGATTCATATCTCACCATTCTCAACGATGCAAGCCCTATTACGACATGTTAAAAGGAGAGGCTAAATTTGATTGGAATGACAAATGTCAAAAGGCCTTCGATGACCTGATAAGCTATCTTTTAAATCCTCCCGTTCTGGCCCCCCCGGTCCCGGGTCAGCCTTTATTGCTCTATGTTTCTACCATGTATGAATATGTTGGAGCAGTATTGGCCCAATATGACAATGCCAAAAGAGAACACGCAGTCTACTATTTGTCCAAACTGTTCAATGATGCCGAACAGCGTTACACTCCCATGAAAAAGACTTGCGCGGCCGTCGTCTGGGTCGCCCAAAAGCTTAAACACTATTTTCTTACACATGAAGTCAAGCTCTTGGTGCGAATGGACCCTATCAAGTACTTGCTGGAAAAGCCTGCCCTAACTGATCGTTTGGTGAGGTGGCAGAGTTTTCTTAATCAAATCGACATCACCTTTGTCAGTCAGAAGGTGGTCAAGGGGCACGCCATTGCCGAGCACGTTGCCCATCATACACTCCCTACATTCTCCCCTGTCGATGAGAGTTTCCCGTACGAAGAGTTAGGAGCCATTATAGATGGTGAACCTTCGTGGATTCTCTACTTCGATGGCGCATTCAATTCCAAGGGATGTGGAGTCGGAGCTGTTCTCCAATCCCCAGAAGGCATCATTATTCCCCGTGCTTGTCAGCTAACCTTCCCTGCTACAAGCAATATGGCTGAATATGAGGCACTCCTCGTGGGCTTAAAGGTGGCGCTGGCACTCGGAGTTAAGGAGCTCCGGATCATTGGAGATTCTCAGCTCATATTGCGGCAATCCCTCAACAAGTACCAAACCCGGGACCCGAAATTGAAACCCTACCAAGACCTGGTTGGCAGGGTAGTCCGGCGGTTTAGGAAGCTCACCCTGGTGCACACCCCTAGGGCTCAAAACATTCTAGCCGATGCTCTGGCGTCTCTGGCATCTTCTCTTCCAATCCCTGGCAAAAAGCCGTCATTTACGGTCATTGTGCAGAGAATGCACACCCCCTCACATTTTGATCCTTGGTTCCGACAATTCACTGATCCCTCTTCTCAAGTCCACGTCATCTCCCATGAGCCTGAGATTGATCTTGAAGACGGCAACCCTTGGTTCTTCGATATTGAAAATTATCTCAGGGATCTCTCCTTCCCTATTATGCTACTGCTTCCGACCGGCGTGCCATTCGCCGAGCTGCAGAGCATTTTGCCATTATAAGTGGTCTCTTATATCGCAAATCTCTCAGTGGAGTTTATCTCCGCTGCCTCGATGAGGCCGAGTCTCGAGCTGTTGTCGAAGCTGCACATTCCAGCGAATGTGGTGGCCATGTAAATGGTCGCATGCTTGCTCAGAAACTTCTTCGTAAATACTATTGGCCTACCATGAACGAGGATTGTGCCCGTTTTGTCTGCCATTGCGCTAAATGTCAACTCCACGCCGACAAGGTCCACGCTCCTTCATCCTCACTTCATCCTCTTATAGCTTCCTGGCCTTTCGCCATGTGGGCATTTGACGTAGTTGGTCCCTTGGAGGATAGAATCGGAGAAATCCGAAGGAAATCCTTCATTCTCACCGCTACAGAATACTTCACGAAATGGGTAGAAGCTGAGGCATTCACGGAAGTCAAAGCAGCAACGGTGGTCAAGTTTATCAAGCGCAACATCCTTGCAAGGTTCGGCGTTCCCCATGACATCGTCACCGACAACGGACCGCAGTTCACATCCCAGGAGCTCCGCGATATGTATGGTAAATATGGCATCAATTTGCATCATTCATCTCCATACTATCCACAAGGAAACGGACAAGCTGAAGCTACAAATAAAACTCTCATTAGGATCATCAAGAAAACCTGCAGATCTCACCACTATTCAGACTGGCCAGATCGCCTCGTTGAGGCCCTCTGGGCTTACCGCACTTCCGTCCATACTCCCACGGGTCAAACCCCGTACGCACTTACTTTTGGGACAGATGCGGTACTCCCATATGAAATATTCGTTCCCTCACTAAGAGTGCAGCTGGACCCTGAGCTCGATCCCGAGCAACGTCGAGAAAACCTATTGGCCCAGTTGAAACTATTAGATGAGAAACGAATGATCGCGGCCGATCACGCTCAAGTATATCGCAAGAGAATTGCACGTTACTATGCCAAGAAGGTTCTAGAGAGAAAATTCAGGGTAGGTGAACTGGTTTTAAAAAGGAAAATCACTAAAACCACCGGTTTAAAAGCAAAATTTCAAGAAAATTGGGAAGGCCCGTTTGTTGTCAAAGAAGTCTACTCAGGTGATGCTTACAAATTGGTAGACTCCGAAGGAGTAGAGCTCACATATCCATGGAATGGGGTGTATCTCAAGAAATTTTATTCATGAGACTTTGTACATAACTATTCAAAAACAAACAAAAAATTCAAAAAAAAATAAATTTTTCAAAACAAACAAAAAGGAAGAAAAATCAAAATCAACGCCTGATGATCGCCACGTAGTCCAAACTCATTGCATCAACCCTTCATGCTAGATAGGGACCGTCAAGATGTGGTAGGTATCGGGTCTTGGTCCGCCAGAACCGTGGAGATTCCTGTCCGGCCACATCGGCCTATGTTTATAAGAAAGAAAACAACTTGCACACACTCACGTGTCTTATCCAAAATGGGTAGCATCACCTTTGATGAGGCCTCACCCGAAGGTCTCCAGATAAGCGGCACTCTTTTGTTCTTCTTCTCTTCGACCAAATGAGACAGCCGGCGCCTTTAAAATGTTGAGCATGTGAAGCCGAAGTACAAGATCCTTAAGGCGAGAGTAGGATTCATCCCCTCGAGCCCAGGTCAGAGCACGAGAAGAGGGCAGTGTCCCTGCAGGCATAAAAAATAGGATTTTCAAAATAAAATGATAATATTCTTCTTCCCCGAAAAGAAAGAAAGAAAAAAGAAAGAAAGCAAAATTATGGATATGTGACAAAGTCACATGAAAAGCCTAGTCGTGACCGTGCCTGACCCTAGCAGATGAAACCCCTCCTATTCAAAGAATCAAATCAAAATTTTCCCACAGCAGGGGCATCTAACGTCATAATGCTCGGGGTATGGTCCGAAGTTGCCCAAAAGGAGAAAGTCGAGTAGGCCTTCAACTAGCTCACCGGGTTAACAACTTTGCCATGTCCTCTCAGGAGGTTTACCCCCTACATTCTTCCTTCTCCCCTCAAAAGATGTAAAGCTTGATGGAGGTCCTGAATGATGAATCCTGTCTAGGTTGCAACCTTATTTAACAAAATACATTTATGGTTGTCCACTTCTAAATAACAGAAGCCATTGCTACGAAGGGGTCTCTGTGTTTCTGGCTGGTCAAGACCTCTATTTACCGCCCTTAACGCTTTCTTATGTTACCTCGGGCTTAGGTCAATGCAAGCGCGTCACCTATGGGTGCGACGGTGTTTGATTCTGGGTCAGCGTCGCGTGGTTGCCCGTTAGGGTTACAGGGTGTTCCATCTTATACCATCTAGAGTTGTGAGGAAATAGACCCGGGTTGGGCAAATCATTTACCTCGAACGCTTTTTGGGTGTATCCCTATGGTAGGAAGCAACTGGGAGCCTAAGCTTGGCATGATGGCATTGTCATCAAGATAAGACTTAACTGGCGGGACTATCATTCGAGGAGTCTAGAGGCCCAAATCAACCTAGATGTGCGCTCAGGATACCTGGGAGGTAATTTAGAAAACCCCTGTCTCCATATAGGCCAGGTGCCATATGGGTGGTCACTAGGCGTTCCAAAAAAAAATCAATACATTCAAATCCAAAAAAAAAAATCCAAAAAAACTCATAACTCCAAAAAAAAAATATGTAAGTACAAAACATCAAAAAATGTGCAAAAATTCAAAATCTAAAAATATGTTTTGCATCCACATGAGCATTGCATGATCACATTCCCTTTTGGCTTACATTTCGCTTGCTTGCATGCGCATATCATGTTTCCTCTTTTCTAAATCTTGTTAATAAGATTTAGCCCTCTGACCCTGCATCGAGAAAGGTACTATCTGCTTTTGGCAGGGGGCTCAAAAACATACTACACTAACCTTTTCCCTTTAGTGTGGTTGGAACATGTAAAAAGGGAAGACAACGTCAAGCCAAATCAAGACAAGTACACTGAAGAAATCTCATTTCACTGCCAAATATGTCCATTACATTCCATTGAAACAACATCCTAGGGGCATACCCCCAGTGTACAAAAGGGGCAGCTGCTACTCAGCTGCACATATCTCTCTCTTTCTCTACCTCCTCCGAATCTGTGCCAGTACGAGGTCGGCTACGCCGACTATCAGCCTCATCTCCGTTTCCGCCCCCCATGTCTCGCAGACGTGATGGCCGCGAAGCTCTCGAACCTGAGGTGGCTGGCTAGATCGCTCCCTGTCCTGCAGGAGACCGCATCATACCCATAAGCTCGTCCATAGTAAAATGCACGTCTCCTATGGTCTGCAGTGACTCAGAAGGAGTTGTAGGCCTAGCTCCCTCTCCTGGGGCACCTCTGCCCTGGTACCTCCGCAGCACCCGTCGTCGCAAGGCCTCTAGCTGATCGAGAGTCCTTTGCTCCCAGACCGCCATCGCCATCTCTCAAGCACGCGCCTCAGCTTCTCTTTCCTTCACCTCGGCAAGGCGACCCTCTATCCTCTCAATGGAGCTCAGCTCTCCAAGATGGCGTGTCAACTCCTCTATCCGTGCGTCTTGCTCTCGCCGGACGGCCAGGCTGGCCGCCAGCTCCTTCCTCTGCAGAAAATGAACAGTCATGTAAAAATAGGCAAAGATGATAAAGAAGAGAACTACTTTCAACTTGAGTGCTAGGTTCTTACTACCTCGGCCAGCACGGCCTCTCGCTCCTTGGCTCGCTCGATAGCCCTAGCTAGGCGATCCTCCAGCTCCTCCAGGGCACCGACTCGAGATGAAGGACCAGCCTCTCCGCCTGCTCTCACCCGCACATAGGCCAATTCCCCTCGCTGGCACGGCAAGGGACAAGTGGTTAGTCAAGCTCAATCAATTCCAAATTCCAAATCAATCAATTTGTTTTGACTTACCATCTCTCAAATTTCGTGTCGCAAGTTCACTATTGTCTTATTAAGGACACCTATCCGATCCTTACGCATTTTCACTGCCTCAGTCTCTGACATCTACACACCACATCCTCAAGCTCGCTTAGCACTTTGCTTAAACAAGAACATCACAGTTGAGAGCTAAAAGAGCTACTCACCTCTCGGGTGTCGAGACAAAGCCGTCTGGCATACCGGTCCTGATAATCTGCCAAGTAAATCTCGCTACTCCTCACGGTCCGGTCATGCTCCAGTGAGGGACCTTCCTGTAATGCCTCTGCCTCTCTGTACTAGCGGGAGGCCCAGTCCTGATCGCTCGCCCAAGTCCAGCGACGTCCTTGATCTGATTCATGCTCAGCTGGAATCACCACCGGTGGCTGATCCCACCCCAGCGTCCTCTGCACTAGGCGAAGGAAGATCGGCTCCCTCAGGTTCACGCAGAACATCACAGTATCTCTATGGAACCAAGCTCGCCCCTCCCTCACCCAAGGCTGAGTGGTGGTGTCCTCTATCGTGTAAGGGGTCCAAATCACCTGTCACACATCAAAGAAAAAATGAATGTTTTGCTAATTGAGCACCCAACAAATGCTAAAACAAATCACATAACTCTTTTTCCAAAACACTCACCCAGTGGGGAGGGTACTCATCCAGCGCTGTCCTGAGATCGGAGAGTCTAGTGGCCACTAAGCGTCGATCCCAGACCATCTCCCATCGAGCCATTAGAGGAACCACCTACATCAGGGCTCGCGGGATCATGTCGCGACCTAGAGGGAACCGAGTGTACCCCCAAATCTGAAAACAAAAAAAGAACAATCAATCCATCAAATTTTGAATCAACATGCCTAGAAGGGGTAGATTTATACCTGTAGGAAAGGCGTGAAACCTCCCAGGTTTCTTGAACCTGGGCGTACAGGATCCAAATGGGCGAAGAGGTGCGCCAGCATCGCTCTCCCCCACGCAAGCTAAGGTCCCTGTTCTAGATCCCACACCAGCAAGAGATACTTCAGATTCACCTTGTTTGAAGCAGTAGCAAACAACAGTCTCCCAAAGAAGTACAAGAAGAAAAGTCGTAACTCCTACTGCTCGCTCCTCCCCTGAGATCTGAGTCTCTGTCTCACTCGCCCCGAGTACACATCTAAATCCTCTAGCGACCCGCGTATCATCTGCGCGAGCCCCATCGCAGCACTGAGCTTCCCAGGCGGAAGACTGGTCACTGGCCTCTTCGATCGAGCCACCTGAGGCCCGAGTAAATCCTCTGTCTCATCACGATAATCTTTCAGCTCACGGCCGAGCACAGGGGCCCCTGCCACTGGCAATCCCTGTTGGAACCCTAGTTTTGATAATGACAACTATGAATCATGTTTAGATTAAAATGGTTAAATCCTTTTATTTTGTCTTCATGTCTTGCTCACTTGCTGCAAGTCATTTCACGCTTGGAGAGGGGGATTTCTGTAGCCCACCCAAAGAGCAGCCCAACTAGACCCAACAGGGTCCAACGAGGCAAGCCCACCCGGGTGACAGCTCACAGGGCCCACTCAGGGAAGAAAAGCCCAATAAGAAAACACTCGAGGAACCAACTCTCCCCGGCGGCCTCTAGGCTCGGAGGGCCCGAGTGATGGTCAGGTCATAAGGAAGGTCCAGCCCAAGCCATTTCCCCACCCGGGAGAGACAGGCATTAGCAGACCTATCCGACCCCTCTTCCACCGAGCTATGCTCATCACCCGGACAGGGCGGGCATTTCGGGAGCTCGGCCAGACCAAACATCATCCGTTCAAGAGTCCCCAACGGATAGGGGAGCCAGGAAACCGCCGGACTTCAAGGCGATAACGTCCCCACGATAAGGCCATGAAAGCCCACGTCAAGGACGTAACTCCCGCCGGAGACCCCTCAGCTTGCTGGACTCCTGAAGGCGGCACACTATTTAAACCAGGGCTACCCTCCGACGGAAGAAGAGAGCCATCCAGGTACTCATAGACCCAAACTCCTGAGCAATCTGCTTCACCCTTTGGTGGAGAGGAATCTCGCGCGCTAGTTTTTCTCCTCCCCATTATTGCTTCCACCATAGCTCTACTGACTTAGCCATCGGAGGGTTTTACCCCAGGGAAGCCCCCTGGGCCCTCTGATACGTTTCCCTGCCTTGCAGTTCATCTTCAGGTGATCCACAGCCCGCTCAGGATACAAGCGCGAGATTTCGCCTCTTCATCTGGCGTCGTCTGTGGGAAACGCACGAAGAGCCGAGATGGTGAGAAGAAGCTCAGGGAGGAGATCCGCCGTCGAGAAGCGCAAGGCCGTGGTGGCGGCAGGAGATGGCCCCTCTAGGGCCTCACAGAACCCTCCCTCCAACGCCAGTGTCCCCACCAACGGACCGCCGCCCCCTCCGACGACGACGGGGGTACCCCCCAACGGTGGCGACGAGGTCTTCCAGGCCCTCAATAAGAAGCTTGACGTCTTCGTGGAGCTCATGAGGGCCCAGGCGGCAAGGGATGCCAGGTCCCGCGCCCCGTCCGGGAGCCCCCCCCCCCCCCCCCCCCCCCGAAGTGCGTCCCAGCATACCGCTAGGGGCCACTTCACCCTCCGCGGTCAGCAGCTCATCCGCAACAACGTGGGAGGACCCTCGCAAGCTCCGCCCCCGGAGCAAGAGGCTTCCTCCACGTCCAGAAAAGGGAAACAGGGGGCGAGGCCTCCACGCCCGAGCGCCGGCGGGCCTGAGGATCGCCACGACGCTCCCCCCAGTCCCACGGCATGACCACAGCCGGAACTTTCCCTCCGGCTGAGGGACTTCGAAAGACGTTTTGCAGAGCAAGAGCGTGCCCTCCGCGCCCTGCAGAAAACCTCTTTCCCGGAGGATGAGGAGAAATCCCCTATCTCCGAATACATCTTGAAGGCAGAGGTGTCTCCCAGAACCTCCATTCCGACCTTCAAGCTCTATGATGGCCAGGGCGACCCAGCCGACCACTACGACAGCTTCGACGCCCTGGTGACTCTGCATGGAACACCGGATCCTATTAAATGCCGAGCCTTTGCGGCCACTCTGGTCCAAGGCGCTCAGGCATGGTTCCGGGCCCTCGCCCCTGGGTCCATCCGGGACTTCAGGCAATTCGGGCGAGTCTTCAAGGAGAGCTTCGCCGGAAGCGCCCCCCCAGGGTCAGTAGCGGGGCTCCTGGCCCTCAAACAGGCGCAAGGGGAAAGGCTCCGGGCTTATGTCCACCGATTTAAATCGGAAGCCCTCAGAATTCCCCGCCTGGATGTGGCCTCGGCCACGACCGCTCTGACCGGGGGCACCCGGGACGAGAACCTCCGCCGCGAACTTGTCCTCCACCCTCCCTCGACCCTTGCCGAGCTAGTGACTCTGGCACTGCGCCACGCCGAGTGTGAAGAAGTACTCAGCGCCTGCCGAGACACAACCGGCTCGGGTCGGGAGGGGGACAAGAAGCGAGCCTCCGAGCCAAACCCTGGCTCGGGCAAGAAGCGCGATCGGGAAGGAGAGCGCAAGAGGAAGTATGAGCGGTACACCCCGCTGACCGCACCAGTCTGCGAGATCTACGAAGACATCAAAGACTCGGGACTCCTCCGCCGGCCCGAACCGATGAGGTCGAAGAACCGCAAGCGCGACAGGCATTGCCTGTTCCACGGCGACCACGGGCACCATACCGGCGACTGCCACCAGCTCCAGGACGAGATCGAGCGTCTCATCCGTCAAGGGCACCTGGCCCGATTTTCAGCCGGGCGCAAAGAAGACCGGGACGCCGCCGAGGAGATCGACAACACCCCCCGAGTGGTCCACATCAACGTCATCTCCGGAGGAACGGCGTCGGGCGGCGACACCAGCAGAGGAAGGAAGCGTCATGCTGAGCAGGCCAGCCAGGTCTTAGAACCCTCCAGCGGCCCGCCGAGGGAGCCCCAGGTCATAGTCTTCTCCGACCAAGACCTGGAAGGGCTGAAGACCCCGCATGATGATGCTCTCGTTATCTCGGCCACAATAAACCATTGTAACGTAGATAGAATTCTGGTTGACAATGGGAGCGCCCCCGATGTATTATCTTACGACTGTTTCCTTAAGATGGGGGAAGACCCATCCAAGCTCCGCCCGATCCGAACACCCCTTTGCGGGTTTAACGGCCTAGCCACCTACCCCGAGGGAGCCCTAAGCCTGCTGGTCACCATCGGCACCCCACCCAAAACCGTTACGGTCATGGTGGACTTCATAGTGATTAAGGGTATGATAGCGTACAATGCCATTTTCGGTCGGAAAATCCTCAGCCGGATAAAGGCCGTACCATCTACCTATCACCAGAAAATGAAGTTTCCCACCAAAAACGGGTTGGGGGAAGTCCGAGGTAACCAGGCCACGGCCAGAAGGTGCTACAACATCTCGGTGGAAGCCTCAAGGTCGGACGGGGGAGACAAGGGCCCCAAGGGAATCGAAGGGAAGACCGTAACCGCCGAGCCCGGTGGCGAATTGCTAACGGTATTCCTAAACGATGACCCGGCCCTCGGAGTAAGGATCGGAGCTGACCTACCACCCATGGAACAGCAGCAATACACAAAATTCCTTTCTGAGTACGTTCAGGTCTTCGCTTGGTCCGATGATCAACTCCCTGGCATACCAGAGAAGACCATGATGCACAAGCTCAGCGTCGACCCTACCGTGAGGCCCGTACAACAAAGGAGAAGGAAGCATGCACCCGAGAAACAGGCGATCATCAAGGCGCAGGTCACCAAGAGACAAGAGACAGGCCTCTTCAGACCAGTCCTGTACCCTACGTGGCTAGCCAATGTCGTCCTGGTGCCAAAAACTACAGGCAAATGGCGAATGTGCGTGGACTTCACCGATCTGAATAAGGCTACCCCAAGGACTGCTATCCGCTACCGAGCATTGACCAATTGGTTGATTCAACCTCGGGCAACGAGATACTCAGTTTCCTAGATGCCTATTCAGGTTATCACCAGATCAGAATGAACCCAGAAGATGTCGAGAAGACCGCCTTCATCACCGACTGCGGCGTGTACTGCTACACCCGGATGCCTTTCGGGTTGAAGAATGCCGGAGCCACATATCAGCGACTGGTAAATCACATGTTCGAGGGACAGCTGGGTCAGAACGTTGAGGCTTACATTGACGACATGCTCGTCAAGACCCCCAAGGCCCAAGACCACTTCACCGACCTTGCCGAAACCTTCGGCACCCTCCTGAAGTACAACATGAAGCTCAACCCCGCCAAGTGCGCCTTTGGAGTAAAATCTGGGAAGTTCCTGGGTTTCATGGTCACTCAGCGCGGGATCGAAGCCAACCCCGACAAAGTCCAGGCCATCCTGGACATGCGCCCGCCCACATGCATCAAAGACGTTCAGCGTCTGGCAGGGCGTGTGGCCGCTCTCAGCCGCTTCCTGTCCCGTGCGGCCGAACGATGCTTGCCCTTCTTCAAACTGATGAGGGGACCTAAGCTAGCGTCTGCTACGTTCGCATGGGATGAGGAGTGCCAGACAGCGTTCGCCGAGCTTAAAAAGTTCCTGGCTTCGCCACCAGTGCTCTCTAAGCCCGCCCCAGGCGAAGTCCTGCTGCTCTACCTCTCGGCGACGCCATCCACGGTCAGCTCGGTCCTAGTCAGAAATGACTCGGGAATCGAAAGGCCAGTCTACTACACCAGCAAGGTGCTCAATGAGGCCGAACGGAGGTACCCCGCAACCGAGAAACTCGTGCTAGCGTTGGTTACCTCCTCAAGGCGCCTCTGCCCCTACTTCCAGGGGCACCCCATCACCGTGCTAACCGGCGAGCCATTGAAGAAGATTCTGGCCCACCCCGAGGCCTCAGGGCGACTCGTCAGATGGGCCATTGTGCTCGGGGCCTACGACATCTCGTACCGGCCGCGATCAACAATCAAAGGCCAAGCGCTCGCCGACTTCATTGCCGAAAGCACCATCCCCACCGAGGACAGGCCTCCGACCACGACCGGGCCAACCTGGGAACTGTTCATCGATGGATCGTCCAATTCGGCAGGCAGCGGTGCGGGGATACTCCTGAGGTCCCCCGAAGGGATAGAGGTACAGTACGCCTTTAAATTCAACTTTCAGGCATCCAACAACGCTTCTGAGTACGAGGCCCTTATCTCGGGAGCGCACATGGCCCGACGGCTGGGGGTCGAGCGAGTCAGGATCCACACCGACTCTCAACTAGTCGCAGGTCAGGTCAACGGCGAGTATGAAGCTCGGGAGGCACCCATGATCAAATACCTTCAGTTGGTCCGGAGCCTGGCCCAACAGTTCGAGGAATTTGGGGTAGTCCGGATAGCTCGGGAGCAAAACTCTCGGGCGGACGCCCTCTCTCGATTGGCCTCCTCCCTAGACCCGGAAGGTACACGATCGGTCCTCCTAGAAGAGCTAGAGCGCCCGAGCATTGACACGGAGCTCCTCGCTGTTGACTCGTCCACTCTAAGTGACTGGCGCTCCCCCTACCTGTCCTGGCTACAAGACTCCCAAGGGCCCTCCGACCCTCAAGAAGCCCGCCGAATGAAGTATCAAGCTCGGCGCTTCGTCGTCTTCGACAACACTCTCTACCGAAGATCGTTCTCCGGTCCCCTCCTGAAGTGCCTCGGTCCCGACGAGGCAAGCCGAGCCATCCAAGAGATTCATGAAGGCCTGTGCGGAGCGCACTCAGGGGCAAGGTCGCTGGCCAGAATCCTGTTACGACAGGGGTGGCCCACCCTGCAGCGCGACTGCTCGGCCTATGTTCAACAGTGCGACCGATGCCAGCGGTTCGACCACTTGGTCCATCAGCCGGCTATGGAACTTGTCACCCTAGCCGAGCCTTACCCTTTCGCTCGGTGGGGAATCGATATCCTTGGGCCATTCCCAACCGCCCAGTCCCAGAAGAAGTTCATCATCGTCGCCATCGACTACTTCACCAAGTGGATCGAGGCCGAGGCTACGGCGAGGATCACCGACAGTCGTTTGGCGCTTTGTTTGGAAATCGATCATTTGTCGCTTTGGCATCCCCCGAGTGATAGTAAGCGATAACTGTCGGCAGTTCGACTCTCGGTACTTCCAAGATAGATGTGCCGACCTAAATATCCGTAACCACTTCACTTCGGTCGCCCACCCTCAGGCCAATGGGCTGGTTGAAAATGCCAACAAGACCATCTTGAAAGGCATAGAAACCAGACTCGGCAAGGCTAAGGGTAGCTGGCTCGAGGAATTGCCTAGCGTATTATGGTCGCACCGAACAACCCCCAGGACGGCAACCGGTGAAAGCCCTTTTCAGTTGGTATATGGCACCGAAGCCGTCGTTCCATTGGAGATCGCCAATCCGTCTCTCCGAGTGATCAGCTTCTCACTCGAGGCAAACGGGCAAAAATTGCTCGAGAACCTCGACCTAGCAGACGAACTTCGAGAGATCGCGAACGTCCGGGCAACGGAGTACCAGTGACGCCTCACTCGATACTACAACGCCAAGGTCCGGGACAGACGTTTCCAACCGGGGGACTTCGTCCTCAGGAAAGCCGAAGCCTCTCGACCACTAGAGGCGGCGGGCAAGCAATCCCCCAACTGGGAAGGCCCCTACCGAGTGGTCGAGACGCTCGGAAAAGGTGCGTACAGGTTAGCGACAATGGAAGGGGAACCTATTCCTCGGACATGGAACGCAGCCGCACTACGCAAATTCTATTTTTGAAATTGTACAGCAAGATGGACGGAATAAATCCCTTTTCTTTTCATTCCAAACCGTTGGTACATCAGATAGGCAAATGCCAGTACATCCCATAGCAAAAAACAAAAATCCGTCTAACACCACCTCAAGGGGTCATCGCTCGGCTGACTCAGTCTTGATCTCCTCGTGTCCAGCCACTGACTCTGCCTCGTGCGGAAACTGGCTCGGGCAAGAGGTGGTCAAGCCAGTTGCCTCGGGTGGCCCGTGACAAAGGTAACAGAGGGATTGCAGGAGGAAGGCCACCTTTAAACGTTGAGGAAGGCTACCTCCCAAGTTGGCAACAACCAGGAAAAAGGAGCGCCGTGAAGGCCTCCCCCCTTCCAAACTGCCAACTCCTTGGAAGGAAGGAGAGAGCAAGCAGCCCCCGAAGAGTGAAAGAAATGAAGAGCAGAAGAGGGAGAAAGAGGCTGCAGGCGGAGGAAGGCTTCGGTGAGGAGGGAGCTTGATACGCCTCCTCCCCTCACACGGAGGGAAGTAACGGCGGGCTCCCCTGATGCCCCCATCCGTCCTCCGCCTCGGCGTCCACCCGGAAGCCACGCTGGAACTGAGAAAGGGCAAGAACCGTGCTTTCACACGTCGAAGCCCTCTCTAGATCTACGCGGCGACCGTCAGACACGTCTCGTGCATACGCGGCGACCGTGGGATCCGTTATACATTACAGGGCAGCGGGAGCTCGCCGCTCCCCGTCGTCGGCGGCGTCACCCTCCGAAGGATCCTCCATGCTCCGAATACAGGGGCACAACGCACAGTGAAGAGGAAGGAGCAAGGAAAGACTGTTAGAGAAAATCCCAAGCAGTGAAGAGGAAAGGGCGCCTTTCGGTCCTTCTTATAGGCCAAAGGAGGCTACACGCCTTAAATGACCCCCCCCCTCCTCGGAAACACGCCAAAGGATTTATCCCCTAAACAGTCACCTCCAACTCCTCGTCCCCCGCCCTAGCGGGATTCACGAAGCGGCCTGACATTCAAAGCATGAGGAAAAGGAAAGACGCCCCGTCAAAAGCCTACCAAAACTGCATGCGAAAACCACGCAGGGCATATCGGTACCTCCCAACCACTCAAGATCCGCCAACCAAATCACGGCAAGGATGGTACTCAAACAAAGCAAGTCATTTATTATCACACCAAAAGGAAACCCTCTACAAAGAGGGAAGAAAGACAAAAAGGGAAGGAGGCAAAGTACATCAGGCCTCGGGCCCACTTTGACATTCGGGAACGGTGGAAGGAGACGCGTCACCCCCGGCGCCTTCGGTGACGGCCGGCTCGGACACTGACCTCGCCTGTGCGAGAACTGTCTCGGTCGTGAGCCCTCCCGAAATGCCCAGAGTCGGTGACCCCGATGGAGGCGACCCCTCCGAATCTCCCCCGATCGACGAGGAAGAGCTGGAAACCGACTCATCCGAGTCATAACACTGGCCGAAGGGGAACTCGATCGCGGAGTTTTGCTCATCGGCGTAGTCCACCGCCCGGCGATAGCCTTGCTTGAACCCCTTTCGAGCACCCCGGCGTAATGCTACCTCGTAGTAGGGTAGGGCGGCTTTCATCAGGTCGGCCGAGTAAGCATCCGAGCTCCTGTAACGCTCGATTGCCTCCGCCACGACCTGCCCCGCCCTTCCGACAAGCTCGACCAGAGCCCGCTCCGCCTCACTCTGCACGCTCCTCTGCCCGGGCCCGGTCCGCCTCAGCCTCAGCTCGGAGACGCTCCGCCACCTCCGCCCGATCTAGCAGCTCGGCGCGTTCGAGCTCCCAGCGGTTGTCTTGCTCAAGGCGACGCAGACGCTCCTCCTCAAGAAATCGGCTTGTCCTCTCGAGAGACTCTCGGGTCTTGGCGAGCTGTTCGGCCAGCACCCCGGCTTCCAGTCTGCTCGCCCGCGCCACCTCCCGGAACGTGGAGAACTCCTGCCGGAGCCCCTCATGCTCCCCCTTGAGTCGGGCCAGTTTCCTCTCGCAGCCCCCAAGGGTCCAGGCAAGTTCCGACCACTCCGCCTCCGTCCAGGCGTGCGCCTCCGCCATCA
Source organism: Amorphophallus konjac (assembly GCA_022559845.1). Taxonomy (NCBI): domain Eukaryota; kingdom Viridiplantae; phylum Streptophyta; class Magnoliopsida; order Alismatales; family Araceae; genus Amorphophallus; species Amorphophallus konjac. The sequence continues at coordinate 440,844,668 of CM040121.1, read as the reverse complement.
AAGCCGCCGACCGAGCTATGACCAGGCCGCCCTCCATCAAGACATCAAGGATCCCAGGGAGGGTATTGCGCCTTTCTCCCCCCTTCGTCCTTGCGGCAATCGACCGGCAGACCCGATACAGGTCGCCTGTAATGCCGAGCCTTTCCAAGGGCTCTGACAGAGGGGACCGCTCCGCCCGGGGCACCCCGCCAGAAGACTCCGCTCGAGTGACGGAACCAACCGCCTCTCGCGCCACGGTCGGTTGGGGTTGCGACGCCTCCCCAGGTGAACCCCCAACCTCGACCGGCGCCGCGGGAGCGACCGTACCGGGAGCTCCAAACACCTGGGGCTGCAACGCCCTAGCGAGCGAACCCCCAGCCCTGCCTGTCTCGGCCCGCACCTCGCCGACCGAGACATCCCCGCCTTCGGCCAATCCCCCGGCCTCGGCGCCAGCTACTTCGACATCGGCCCCCTCTACCTCAGTGGGGGGGAGAGCCGACCCATCGCCGCCCTCTGATGGGCCCCCGGTCTCCTCGGCCCCCTCTCGCCTGGCAGGTGGGGGAGCTGGCCCCAAGGGGTCGGCCCCATCTTGCCCCCGAGAGGGGAGCGCCGCCGAGCCGGAGTCGCCCCCGGCGGTAGGAGGAAGACCGGCCTTCTTGGCCCGTTTCTTGGCCTTCACGGCCTCCCGCAACTTTCCCGCCATGGGATCCTTGCACTTTGTACCAGTCGGCCGTGAAGACCCCGCAGGAGCCACCCCCTTGCCCTTATCTTGGGCTTGGGCGCAACTCGCAGAAGCATCTGGTTCATCGGCCGCCGAGTCATCTCCCAGATCAATGACCTCAGCAGTTTCCTCTAGAGGTTCCCACCTAACGTCTGCCACAAAGGGAGAAGACTCGGTCTGGAGGAAAAAGTAACTACCATCCCAGGAGAAGAGCCTCGAGAGCGGTACCTTTCGACGTCAACCGCGTAAGAAAGCACCGTTCGATGTTCTCCGACGTCACCAGCTCCTCGGTCGACTGACGGTTACCCAGCAGACGAGCGGCCTGCCGCTCCACGTGGGGAGGGAACTCCTCTGGGCGAGGGGGGAGATTCGGATGAAAATTGGGCGAGATCGGACATCTCCAAAACTCGTCCGTCGCCTCCGCCTTCACCCAAAAGAATTGGGTCTTCCACCCCTTGTGCGAGGAGTCCTTCGCAGCGAGGGAGATGCAACTCCTGTTCCTCCTTGCCTGGATGAAGTAAAAGCCCTTCCCCGCCGACGGGTGCGCTTTCAACTCGAAAAAATAATGAAAGAGGTCCAAGGAAGGAAAAATGTCGTGCTGACGACAGAGAATCCGAAAGGCGGAAAGAAGGAGATATGAGTTAGCCACCAACTGAATAGGCGCCAACTGGAAAAACTTGAGAAGCTGGAGTACAAGAGGCTCGAAGGGAAGGCGGAACCCACTCTTCCAGGCCAGAAGGAAAGTACAAATGTACCCCGTACGGCTGTCCAGACTCGTCTCATACGGGGCGGCGACAGCAAAGCTGTACCTGAGAGGCAAGCGAAAGCGATGCTCCAGCTTCCTCACCTCGGCCTCCCCCAACTCACTACAGTTGGAGATGGGCTCCCACCTCACCTGCCCGATTTCCAAAGGCAGACCAGCCATCAAGCCGGAAGATGATCCCTCGTGCGAGCTCGAAGACTCCGGAGGGGAAGGAAGTTGCCGGACCGCCTCTGCGGTTATCCTCGCCAACTCCTCAAACGCCGCCGCAAGGCTCTGTGTCTCCACTGTGCCCTCACGGCGCATCAAGGAGCCCCAGAAACAAAGAAACTAAGGAAAGCCCAAAACCCTGAGAAGCCTAGAACGACGAACAGCGCCCAACGCCTATAAAACCCTGGAGGGAGGCGACGCGTCATTCCGTGCTCCGAGAAAAGGGGGGCCCCTTCAGTTCAAATCCGTCAGGATCATCATTACGGGCCCAGGCGACCACTATACGTGGCTCCATCACGCCAACAGAATTCCGCCCACCTGAGCCACGCCGGTCCAAAGCCTCAAAAACTACTCGACTGAGCCTCCATGGCTCGGGAGTAGGAGGGGGACAAGTGGAGAGGGGGATTTCTGTAGCCCACCCAAAGAGCAGCCCAACTAGACCCAACAGGGTCCAACGAGGCAAGCTCACCCGGGTGACAGCCCACAGGGCCCACTCAGGGAAGAAAAGCCCAATAAGAAAACACTCGAGGAACCAACTCTCCCCGGCGGCCTCTAGGCTCGGAGGGCCCGAGTGATGGTCAGGTCATAAGGAAGGTCCGGCCCAAGCCATTTCCCCACCCGAGAGAGACAGGCATTAGCCGACCTATCCGACCCCTCTTCCACCGAGCTATGCTCATCACCCGGACAGGGCGGGCGTTTCGGGAGCTCGGCCAGACCAAACATCATCCGTTCAAGAGTCCCCAACGGATAGGGGAGCCAGGAAACCGCCGGACTTCAAGGCGATAACGTCCCCACGATAAGGCCATGAAAGCCCACGTCAAGGACGTAACTCCCGCCGGAGACCCCTCAGCTTGCTGGACTCCTGAAGGCGACACACTATTTAAACCAGGGCTACCCTCCGACGGAAGAAGAGAGCCATCCAGGTACTCATAGACCCAAACTCCTGAGCAATCCGCTTCACCCTCTGGTGGAGAGGAATCTCGCGCGCTAGCTTTTCTCCTCCCCATTATTGCTTCCACCATAGCTCTACTGACTTAGCCATTGGAGGGTTTTACCCCAGGGAAGCCCCCTGGGCCCTCTGATACGTTTCCCTGTCTTGCAGTTCATCTTCAGGTGATCCACAGCCCGCTCATGATACAAGCGCGAGATTTCGCCTCTTCAACGCTCAAGCACTTGTCTCCGTGCATAACATGTCCTTGCATCTCACCTCTCGAGGTTGGTGCAAGCTCTAGTCGGTGCAATCGTCGTCTGGTATGGACCATTAGATCTTGTTTCTTCATCTCAGTGCAAATACATCTTGGTGCAAGTGGTGTCTTGTACTTCTCTTTATCAATTCGGTGCAAGTCTCTGTCTCACTCACAAACACTGTAGCCCCGTTTCCATCTCGGTGCATTACGTGTCTAGACAAAAATTGGCTCAGTGCATTTCATTGTATTTTACACTTTTAGGTTCGTTCATATCTTGTTTGTGCATCTTTGTGCGTCTCGTCTTTCAAACTCGGTGCAAGGTCTGTCTTGCATCCGTTTTTTTGTTCGTATGATTCTTCTCTTTCATCTCGGTGCAAATCTCGCAAATCTAACTCGGTGCATCAACTGTGTTACACAGTTGTTTTAAGAGTCCGTGCATATCTTTAATTCTTTTCTTTTGACTCGGTACAAAGCCTTCTTCTTGTGCCTCTTGGACCCTTGTCTGTGCATATGGTGTCAAGCTGTTGTGTAAGTCAACACAATGGTTGACTTGAATATCTCTACTCAGTGCATTCTATGTTTGAACATAACGGTGCAAACTATGCTAGGCGTTTGATTAAAGGCCTTGTGTTTTTCTGAAAGAGCTTCTCTCCGAGGAGGGGCACGTGATCCAAGGCAGATCGACCTTCTAATGAGTGCCACGTGGAAGGCTACAACTCTTAGATCGCGACACGTGGCTGAGAGCCTTCTGGAAGCTAATGGGCAGGAGTTCTTCATCCACATGCCCAGTGAGAGTATATAAGAAGACAGTGATCGATGCAGAACAAAAAAAAAAGGAGGAGAACAAGGATGAGGAGTGAGCCTAATTAAAAAGGAGAGCTTGCACGATCCAAGAGAAAAGAAGAAGAAAATAGAGCAGCAGAGAAGAAAAGAGAAGTTACAGAAGAAAAGGAGAGAGAGAGAGAGTTCGTGAAGAAGAAGAAGAGAAGCTTCATCAGAAGATCTGTCTTCACTGGAATCTGGATCAAATCCAATCCAGTCAGCTCCGTGCGAACCACATCATGTTCTTATAGCTTGCAGCTTTCAGTTGCTGTGTGTCCTCGACTTTTGTTTCCCTTTTCTCATTTGTCATTTACTCAAGCTGTTGGTCAGCGGTTGCAGAGGATTTGTTCCTCAGGTCGGTAAGCTGTAAGGCCCAGCGAAGCTGTGTATCAGCGGATGGCAAGCTGTGTTGCCCAGCCGATGTAGGCAAGCTGTGGAGCCCAGCGTTCTTCAAGCTATTTGGCAGCAGAATCCACACTCAGGTTTGAGTGTGGGGTGGATGTAGGTCTAGAGGACCGAACCACCTAAAAAATCCTTTTGTCCTTTATGGTTTGATTCGTTGATTGCTTTCCGCTAGATGCATACTAGGACCATAATCTAACAGTGGTGATTGTTTGAGTACGCATCTCTGATGCTTGACAGTTTGTCCATTGAATTTGTATTTCTCACTTCGTTCAAATCTTAAATTGATCAAAATTTCTAAAAAGATCCATTCACCCCCCTCTGGATCTATTTCTATCAGCTCACGCACCCCATCAATCCCGTCAGGAATGCCACATCCTCAAGCGTGGAGATCATGTGCCCCCACGGCATCACAAATGCTCTACAGCTGTCCATCCATCTCTCTCGTATCGCCGTCAGGAAGGTGGCGTCTACCTGGAAGGGTCGGATCCTGAAGAACGGGCCAAAGCCCATTCTATCCACCCTCTCTCATTGCCCAGGAGGAAGGGCATGGTACCAAGCCCATACCAAGTCCCATGTGACTCAGGCTCGTATTCTCCTTGGACCCTGCACACATTAGAAAGAAGAATACAAAAAATCATTAGATCTTCCAAGCCATTCCACCTTTTCTCACCATTTTCCACTTCCACAAGCCCTGGGAGCAGGGCGGCCAAAGTATTGGTCGCCTACTTCCCTGGGTGGCCAAACCCTTGGCCGCCCTCACCCCATCAGTGGGCAACCAATGACCTGGCCGCCCAGGCTGGTGGGCGACCAGGACCCTGGCCGCCCACTGGTTCACCCCCCTCCAAGCCTTCCTCCGACACCCATCTCCCCATAAAACACATAAACACAAGAGGATCTAATGAATTCAAGGTAGGGGCATGAAACTTACCCTCCCGGGTTGTTCTTTTCTCCCTTGGTCGGGCTCGCCATCATCCGAACCCTCGTCTTCATCATCCTCTTCCCCATCTTCAACGTCGACCGGCCCTTCGTTGGGGATAGCTTCTCCCGCATCACCTCCATCATCTCTATTCTCCTCCAAGGTTGCAGAGACCGTGGCCGAAGAAGATGAGCTCACCGTAGCTTCTATTTCCTCTTCCTCCTCACTCGAAGAAGAGGGATCAGGTACAATGTCAAGTTGAGCCCTTCTCCTTCTCCCCATTGCTCAAATTAGAAGATTCCAGTGGCTAGAATCTCACTCAAGCAAGGATCTCACTCTCCAAGTTCTCTAGCTCTCGAGACGTCCACAACAAGGGTCGCCCAAATGAGGAGGGCGGCCACCCTTTTAATGAGCCCTCAAAGCAGAGGGCGGCCAAGGTACTGGCCGCCCAGCCTTTAGTGAAGGCGACCGGTACCCTGGCCGCCCTCCCCCTTGTCCAGCAAAAGAAACAAAAAAGAAGAGAGGAAAATGTAAAAATCAACAAAAATTCATGTAAATTCATCACATAAATCCATCCACACAACTTTATTCCATCTATTAAGTTTCATAACCATTCAATCATTTATTTTCAAAAAAAAATACAAAAAATAGTTTATTTGTTTTAACATAATCCTAAGGAAGAAAAATGCTGAACAAGCTCTAATCAGGTGCGCCTCCTCATGAAGAATTCATTCACCATCGGCCGGAAGCCTCGTAGGTAGCTCACGTAGCGTCCCAAGTCATCTTTGTCCTCTTCCACGTCCACTTTAGCCTTCATGGTGGTGACATGGCATCTCCACGCCTTCCCGATCCTCTCTAGTCGCCGTCGATCCGCGTCGGTCCCCAGAAGGCACTTTGCAATCAATTCTCCCTTTGAAGCCGCCAACGGGATCCGTCTGGGTAATCCCACCTGGCGATGGCAATGGTGCCCCTGGTACAACACCAAGTCCTCGGCCCACACAAGCCATACCTTGCCCTGCTTCACAAGATTGCTTAAGTGACTGGGCACGTCAGAGAGAACACCAAGCTTGTGGTCTCCTGATGGAGTAGAAGAAGATGCCATTGCCTATTCCCTCTTTTGAAATACTCCTCTTGCTTCAATCCTTCGATCAACTACGGAGTAGAACCCTGCCCCGTAGACCTTATAGGCTAAGAGTCCCACCTGGCTCGAATTCCAACAGATTTTGGGAAAAGAACAGGAGGGCGGCCAAACCGATGGCCGCCCTCCCCAGGCCTGGGCGACCACAGATCTGGCCGCCCAGACCTCAGGGTGTCTGCCACCCTGGCCGCCCTCATTCCCCTCTTTGTGAAGCTATGATTGAATGATTATATAGGGTTTAGATTAATGTCTTAAATCGTTCGTTAATTGAAACATGCTTATTGTTATATTCCTATTATCATTGATGAACTTTACTGACGCCGCAGCTATGGGACCAGAAGGCGATAACGCCTCGTTATCTTGCATTATAGGTAGAATGCTGGAGGCTAATAGCTTCGGGCGTATAAACACTGAGTTCCTCTCTTAAAAAACCGTGAAGAGTTTATACTCACTGCTGCCTATCACGGGATGACGGACTTCCCGAATTCTCAACTATGATGAACTACAATGTGGAACGATGGACCCCACTGGGATCCGGACCACGTCTGTCACCAAGCATAGGATGACAGACTTCTTGAACTCTTGACCGATTCGTTCGGAGGTAGGTAAATAAATCCTTCGGCTTTGCATTAGTTAGGTTTTTACTTTAAACCCAACATGCATCATATAGGTCCTTTTAGCCTCATTTGAAAGAAAATCCAAAAAAAGAGAAAAGATATATGCAAAAAAAAGAAAACAAAAATGCATACATCTCATCTGGAAGCCGTCACATGAGGTAGGGAGGCCACGTTGATCTGACCAGCCCATGGTCCTATGGCCCCGCATCTGGTTTTCCGAGTCCTTCGATTTTTGTCGAATTTGCACGAATAAGTCTATGTGATTCCACTCCGATTTGACCAGCAAAAAATGTGTTTTATACAAGGCCGTTTTGAGTACCTCGCGTTTCAACGAGTCATTGTATTCCCATATCCTGATCCTTTTATTTGACTTTGTTTACGTCTTGTATCTCCTTGAGCACTGGATGCGATCATCCCCTCAAGTCCCACAGTGCCATGCTAGGGGGCCCCCCGTGGCTGCAGATACAAGCCTCTTAGATTAATTGTCCTTCCTCACCTTTTGCCAATGACTTACTTGATTACTTGATGCTCATGCGACCCTACGTGAAACTTATTTTATACTCAAGAATCTCCTTGAGCGTGTTGCCCTCATTAGACTTGTTTATTTACCGAAACACCTATTTATCAGTCCGCCGGGCTCCCTTGCAAAACGGGCGTTCCGGAGTGACATTTGTAGACGCCTAATTTCGGACATCCCGCGGATCCCCAATAGACCTTCGTGGGAATGACGCTTAATTGTTACACTTATTTTACCGGTGTTCAAGTTTTTAAGCCCAGCCCATAGCCTTAAGCTATTGGGCCTCGTCCATTTAGGGGGCCCAAGAGTCAGGGTCTGGGCGGCAAAGGTGCTGGCCGCCCCTCACTCCTGGGCGACCAGGGCGATGGCCGCCCTGGTCTGCTAGGCGACCAGCCTCCTGGCCGCCCTCCCTTTCCAAGGTGGCCAAAAGTTTGGCCACCTTCCCCTGTTTACCTGGTTAGAGAACGTGGCCTTGCTCGTGGCCACATCCTCTCCCCCGTTCTGCACGATTTCCACCCACGTTCTGTAACTTCCAGCTCGTGGAACAAAACTCTGACCACCTCCGGTGTAGGAGAAGGGGGGTGGACATTCGGAGGAAGGGAGGAGGAGTTTGGAAGTTCGCACGGGGAGGAGAACGGAGTTCCCACCGGGGAGAACTCACGGAACTTCATCCCGGAGGCTCTCATCTTCTTCCTATGAACCTGGTTTGAACGCCATACTCCCTGCTCCTACTTGCATTACGGCTTCCAGGTAAGTGTAACATTGCATGTAGTGTTCTTCTAGATCCCAATTTAAGAGGTTTCTTCCTAAAAACAAAGGGGAGGTGGGTGGTCGAAAGTCTCGGCCATCCCTCCTTCCCACCACCCCCAGGTACCTTTGCCACCATCGTTCTCGTGTCTTTCCATTTGTTAGAGTATATACTGCACTATAAGTTTCACTAATAGCCTTCTTTTTTATTTTCTTTTGAGCTACATTCCAGGACTTCAGCACAAGGGACGAGCAGGGCTCCTTGCCCTTGGCCAGCCGAGGACGAGGAAAAGGGAACCCACGTCTCTTCATCTTGAACATCTCCCCGCGATCATCATCCTGCGAGGTTCAGGTAAAACGACCTCTAGCGATCACGTTATGACTCTTTTGTTCCTCTGTAGGTACCATCGCACGGAGACATCTCATCCCCAAAGCGCCAAGCAAGCCCGCATTCCCAAGTGATCCAACAACACAACAACAACATCCAACGCCATCTCCGGGCGCCTACAGTGACCTCACGTCGGGGATGAGTGGAAGAAGCTTCCTGCGACCCCCGGCGGGAGTTGGGTCCCTAGTGGGAACTGCGCCCCCGGTTGTTGGCGTTGCGGAGGCTTCCACGGGGTGCCATAGCCTTTCGCTCGAGATTCTCACAGACGGCGCCAAGAAGTATAGAGGCAGGAAAATGGTTCCTATGCCACGTACCACCTTCTCTATTTATTTGTTGGGGAAGTCGCCTTGCACCCATGGAGGCCTACAAACATCAGAAGCCAGAAGGGCGTCAGAAGGAGTCCCGGGTGTTATCCCATGGGACAACCCTCCGATGCTTAAGTCAGCAACGGATTAATGAAAAATAAAGAAGAGCGAGAGAGAGAGAGAGAGAGAGAGAGAGAGAGAGAGAGAAGGAAATCGTAGTCAAGAGCTGAAGGGCCGTGTAGATCCTCAAAACGAGTGCTCGCCGCTCCCAATGTTCACTCTGTGAGTGCTCGCTGGGCGATAAGGTTGCCGGAGGAGAGCTTCTCTTTCAACGTAGATCGTTGGTGCTTCCCTCTCGTAGTGCAGTAGGGCTAGTAGCTCTATTCTCTTGTGTAGCAGGTTTTGACAGAATCATCTACCGTGTCCCTCTTCTCTGTCGTTCCCCTTCTTATAGGGGTTGTCCTGGAGCAAGGAGCCTTATCCCTTGACATGGAAGGCGTAAGTAGTGGAGCAACTCCTTTCCGCTATAGTGGCGGGACTTTTCCGTTGGAGGGCAAATACCCCGGCGAAGTTGTAGAATCCAATGACGAAGTTGGGTTGGGCCGCGCCTTGGCGGGCCGTTCACCTCGGGCGCCTCTTGGGCGTGCTAAGGGGACGGATCGGATTTTGGGCCTACCGCTATTGGGCTATCCATGGGCCAAAGCGGATTTACCCTCCTCAAAAAGAACGTAGTGTTGTTGTTCCAAATTTAATGCAAGTCCAAACTTGCTTTATAATCTTAATTGTGAGGGTCTAAAAAAAAACTTCAAATTAATCTCCCTTCTCCACTTTTAAATGTACGTATTATCCCCTTCAATTGCTGTGGTTGAAACTGATTCTATACCGATATCAATATCGATATTTTTATATTCTAAAAATATTAATTTTATAACTAATATCATATCAAAATTAATACTCCAACAAATTAGGCATGAGAAATTGAAACATTCGATTAACTGAAGGAAGGGATATTAATTAACGAAGGCACGAGTGGATTGGCCAATGAGCCTTTTAACTCAGGTTGGCACCTCACTTCTCTTTCTTCGAAGAAGCCATGGTTTCAAATTCTACCTCATATATACGATTATTCCTGGGGAAAGATTTGGCTCATGGATTCACGGGGGTCGTATGTCCGAGTGTCTCCTCATATGTGGTGGGGAATTTGTTCTCCATGGTGAGATCTCTCGGGACCCCAGAATAGTTGTCATATAGGCAGAAATCGTCACCGGATTGTATGTGAAAAAAATCCCTTAATTAGGGGGAATATTCGATAGATTTATCAAGATTTGCAAATACCCTAACAGAAAAGGGAACATGCAAGAGTGGATCGGGGATTTGCATTTACATTTTTAAATATTGATCAGTGTCCATACTTCCACGGGTGAAATACTAGTATTGAAAGAAACGGGATAAAAAGATACACACACACGTGTATATATATATATATATATATATAGCCGGAAAAGATTGCAGTAGCAAAATCCCATTGAAAATTTTCTCAGGTCATTATATTAAATATTTGAAAGATGAAATTTGTAGGCCGTGAATTAGAGTGTCCTTTTTAATGGACATAAACACAATCCCCTAATCCCTAGTAAGGTGAGGTAATGCATGGATAACGGCGTGGATAGCTCAATTGGTAGAGCAGAAGACCAAAAGCCCCTACTTTTTTTTTTGTTTTCCCATGTGTTTACACAGTCTGAGCTCTCAAGTATTAATTTGCCTTAATCAGGGGACTTTTCTCCGCAATCTGGCGACAATCCTACCTATAAAGATGACTATGCCACATTGCCACCTATACAAGTGACTATATATGATGGGTCCGGAGGTCTCATTAATTGTGGGGAATAAATTCCCTATAGATCTCACCACACACAAAAGAATGCTTTCATATATATATATATATATATATATATATAGAGAGAGAGAGAGGTATACACGAATCATTGATTGAGTCCCTCCGCGCATACAACTGCAAGAGATGAGATTTAAACTTATAACATCTCCAAAGGAAAGGAAGTGAGATGGTAACAGAGTTGAGGGTGCGTTTGGAAGGGATGTAGGGTGGAAGGATTTTTTTTAAATCTTTTAGATTATGTTTGGTTCGAGGATAAATTTAGAAGAGAATAGGTATAAGTCATTCTGGGTTAATTTATTCTTATCTCTATTCTCGTGATCGTTTGGTTCGCGAAAAATAAGTACGGTGATATCCATATTACTCGTTTGATAAAAAAGAAGGATACGAACGGGAATAAATGTTGAAAAGGGATTAAATTAACCTTCTTATAGATTATGATTAGTACTAATATTTCTCTTAAATGATCATAAGAAACACTAATATTATTAATTCTATTTAATATATTTTTTAATGATCATGATTATCACTAATATTGTTAATTATAACATAATTAATTATTCATTAGTAATAACGAGATAGTTATAATTAATTATGTAACGATAATTATATAATATACTTAATAATTAGCATAAATAAGATTAATTTGTATGCATAATTAGCACTAATAATATTAATTAACATAATTGATTAGTATTAATAACATTTATTATCATAATAAGATTAAACAACACTGTAATAATTAATTATTTAATGATAAACATATATTATATTTATTAATTAGATAAGATTAATTAACATGGTTAGTTAGTACTAATAATATTAATTATCACTAATAATATTAATTAATGTCAGTAATTAACACTTATACTATTAATTAGCATAATTAATTATCACTAATAATATTAATTAGCATAATAAGATTAAGTAACATTGTAATCATTACCTATTTAATAATATTTAAATAATATATTTATTCATTAGCACTAATAAGATTAATTAACATGATTAATTAGTACTAATAAAATTAATTAACACAGTTAATTAACACTAATAAGATTAAATAATATTATTATAATTAATTTTTCAATAATAATTAAATAATATATTTATTAATTAATACAAATGAGCTTAATTAACATGATTAATTAACACTAATAATATTAATTAACAGGAATAGAATTAATTATCACTAATAATTAAGGGAGAAAACGGGGTTAAGAAAGTGAGAATAAGGGTGGAATGACTTATTCCCAGTCTTAACCCCATTTTTGGGGATAACTCCATTCTCCTTAACCCCCTTATTCTAATCAATTTTAGTCATACCAAACGATTAATAAGGTTAAGACGGGGATATCCCCCTCTTAACTCTCAACTAAACAGGTCCTTAGAGAGAGAGGAAGCACCTTTTAGGTAGCTTTTGGAGATTTTTCACTTCTCTTCCCTTTCTCCCTATCTCTCTCTAAACTTTGAAATCCACCATAAATAAAAGTTGACGGGACATTAGGACATTTGAAAAAAAATTTGGAAAATGAGGGATTCCAATGATTGGAGAGTTCAAAATCCCTCTCCTATATTCTTTCCAAACGCATCCCAAGGTAACATTTGGAACATATGTTTTTGTAAGGATTCTAACGATTCCAATGATTGAAATCTCTGACAACATAAGAAGTCCAATCAAATATAACCAAATGTCTCGATATATGTGTTTAAATTAATTTTTCAATCAAGAGAGAGATAGACACGTGGGGAGAGAAGACGAAAAATCTCAAAAAAAATGTTGGAAAGAAACTTCTCGCAGATTTCTAAGACCCTCTTTGGTTTTCGAACACGGTTACCGTGTTCGACCCTTTGAGGTCGAACACGGTAACCGACCCCCGGGTAAGACTTTTGTGTGAGAGAAGGGTGGGCCCTTCTCTCTCTTCGGTTAGTGGAAGTCTCGACAGCGGCCCGACAATTCTATTACCAAAGAGGGTCTAAGAGAATGTCTACTTCTTTTATATTTTAAACCCCCCCCATCCCACGTGAAAACATTAAAAGAAAGAGTAAGTTAGTAATTCTCTCGTCTCCACTCATTCGCTGCACCAAAATGGACGAAACTCCGTCAAACCAAACGAAATTTGTTTGGAACCCAAAATCCCTCTTTTGACAGTCAATTGTACCTTATATGGGATCTTTTTTCTTATGTCAGTCAATTGTACCTTGTATGGGATCTTTTTCAAAATCCTCGCACTCCCGTCCAAACGCGCCCTAAAACTCATTGGCAACTAACTAACACGCCCCGATGTTGGATTAAATTAATTCAGAGGAGAGAAACATGGCCATGCTCTACACTGACGGGGGGGGGGGGGTGCAGCGCATACACTCGAGGCCTAGGTACCGTCACGAGGCCCGAGGGTCCATTACTGACCGGGGTCTTGCCGGAAAGGGCCACTTTTCGTTGCTTAAAATATGTTTCATGATCGATCATGCATATTAGAAAGTAGTGAAGAGAACGAGAAGGGATTTTGACAGTTAATTTCTAGGGCACACCTGGACTGGAGATGAGAGGTAAACGTCGAACTTTTTCAGTTGGAAATCATGTTTACCAAAAAATAATTAGGGACACATTAACTTTACAGAAACTGTAGAAGATGATGATGATGATGGTGGTGGTGGTGGGCGTACAACTCTGGAAGTGGAATGAATCCTCCCTTTTAGGAGGCCCCTAATGCAATAAACCCGGGAGGGAGGGAGGGAGGGAGAGAGAGAGAGAGAGAGAGAGGCGGACACCAAGAGTAGTAATCCAGAGGTACGCATACATATATAATTCAAATACATAACATTACGATTTATTTATTTAGTTATTTTGCAGATGGATTGTCCAACCAACAGTCTGGAACATATCTTTTTCTTTTTTTAAAGGCGGAGAGAAGAAATATATTACACACAATTCACCCTCTACAACACTGCATGCACAAGAAAATGCAGGTACGATAACTACCACTTGAATAACTGGCCCTGGAAGGAGAAGCCCAACGCGATGTTGCTGATCATCTCCAACCCTTTCATCGGCTCACTGTTCGTCTTTTCACTTGGCTTTCTTCGCATGCCTTTGGCAGAAAGACTTGACCCTGCCCAGGCCTTCCTCTAGAGAAGATGGATCGATGGCAAACGTTATCCGAAGCCACTTTTTCAATCCCACCGCATGTCCTGCGACTTAAAAATGCTCATCAGATTGCCGCCTTGGTTTAGCTCACGTACTGGTAGTATTGGTGTGGCACAAAACGATTGTGAATCCCGCACGAGGTTAGAGATGCATGAGCGGGTTGTCCGATGACAACAAGGGTCGATGAATAAAATAGGAACAATGGTGGATGGGAAACCTCTTGTTCCAATCGCATCTCAGACCACGCAAGTATATGAGAAAATTGGCGAGTACATTCACGTAGGAAAATTAAGGAAATTTATCTTGAGGAGATAAAACGGATGAACAATTTTGTTCACTGTGATTCAGGAAGATACGTTGATGAGTACAGAATTCTCCGCCGGTATCGTTGAGAAGGAAAAATTCTAGGAAAGCAACACTGTTGAACGTCTGCAGTTATTGAGAGTCCAATCAGCGCCTACTTGTAAAGGTGACATAGTTAAATAATTATGGAACAATTGAACATGCTCTTAACTTATGTGCCATACAGTGAAAAAATAACAAACATCACTGGTGATTTGATTGATATTCTTATGAAGCTTCCATGTGACTAACCTGGCAAAATGAGCACTGATTCTTCTTTAGCTAACTTGAGGCAGAAGTCATCATCATCACAAATGTCTTCGAGATAAGAGAAATTCAATTTTACCTGCATAGCACAAAATAAAATTTCCACCAGACCAGCATGGTTCACAGAGTAGCCCGGCATAAATAACCCTTACCATTACAAACATGGAGCCTTCTGGTTTATGTTGACAAGAAATACAATCGATTTCCTTTATTTTATTGTAGCATATATCTGCTGTTTCTCTCAGCAAAGATATGGTTTTATCAAAGAACTCTTCCTTCGTATTCTCAAGGATTTGAGGAATTGCCCCCTGGTGCAGCAAATACATAATTATGATCATGGATCTTATATCCATTACAAAGTATCAAAGGAAACAGAAGGCAATGATGCAACTGCATTGTTACAAATGTGCTTAAACAAGGGGTGCAAGCTCTTGAGACCTAAGAAAATGGAAAATTTTACTGTAGCATTTATTCATGATCAACCATTTTCTCCATCAGAAACATTCCTCTGAAGGTCAAGCTCTTGTGATCAAAGAAAAGGGAAAAGTTTATACAATTCTAAGGCAGCATTTGGAAGGGATTGTGGGGTGTGGATTTTTTTTTCAAAATCTCCTAGAGAGAGAAGAAGCACCTTTTGGATAACTTTCGGGGATTTTTGGGTGTGGCCTTTTTCCTCCCTATCTCTCACTACCCACTAAAATCTCTCTTCTCCAAAATATGATGGGACAAGGTTGCATTTAGAAAGGTTTTATTCGGGGGTGGGGATTCCAAGGCCATAATCTCTTTCCACAATCCCCTCCAAATGGGGAGTACAACAGAACGTTAGTGTAGTTTTAAATAATCCTATATGTGGTCATATCCTCACAGGCTGCTGGTTGCCAAATTAAGTTGAGGGTAGGTGCAGTCTCATACCTATTTCTACAGAAAGCTGACTGGGATCAGATCCCTGCCTCTGGCTTCCCCTGTTTATTTGCCCTAGAAGATAAACACTTTTTCAAAGGTTCATATGACTACTAACTCTCATGGTCCGAAATATTTTTCTGACATATGAAATTCTTAGACCTGCTGGTGATCCTCAAGGAATTGCGCTAGAGTATAGACGATTCAATCCTAAGGTTGTGGGAGGCCTCATTATTGAGTTAAGTTACAAGTGGGGATCCAAGAGACATGTCATTTTGTGCAAATAACAACGACTTGATTGACCATTTGTTTGTCAACTGTAAAATGATGGAGGCTGTTTGGAGAATGTGTCAGTAGGGAGCCAAAAGACATAATGGAAACGATGTCTGGACATTTTCTTTTCTTCGCGGTGTGGGAGAGGGGAGCTTGTCTGATCAAGGCATGGGGAGAGGGGGGGAAGTGGTGGAATACGTTGTTGAATGCAATAATATGGGGCATTTGAAGTGAGAGGAGTAACCCTGTTCAAAGGAAACCGTCAGTGCATTTGACATAATTACAATAGTCTTTAAGCTACTAGAACAATGATCAACACAGGCCAGTTTAAAGATTGATGATGAATCAGTAATGTGGCGTAGAAGCCCAGGAACTGGAAGAATTTTGTAACTTGATGTTATTAGAAACCACAATTTTCAACGAATTGGATTTTTCTTCCAATATGTATTTCATCCTCTCTTTCTTTTCTTTTTCCTTTGGAAGATTATGATGCACTTGCTGCTCCACCACCTCAATAAGAAAACAGACATATAATAAGTTCTTAGGCAAGGCAAGCACTTCCACATATCAAACTATTCTTTTTTTTTTTTTTTTGGGGGGGGGGGGGGGTCATGGGGGATAACAGGGAGAGGAATAGGAGACGGGAGTTCATACCGGTGCTCCGGAAAGTGCCTCCCAACGCCTCAGGGGAGTCGCCTACACGCGTTCCCCCCTAAAGTGCGGAAGAGCGGAGCAACCAGATGGGAAAATCTACAGCTCCCATTGCAGCTTGCAAGATTTGAACCCACAGCCTCCCCCATGATGAGGGGAGGGATGAACCACCACGCTATAGGCATGGGTTCAATCAAAAACTATCTTTCAGCTATGCTCAGCCTTCACTATGATAATCCTCCTTTCAACATATAGATTGCAAGCAAAATATTCCAATTAACAGTACAAGCTAAACCAAGTTAAAATACCATATGATATTGTGCTCTTAAAAATAATAGTCTGATGGCAACAAGAAGCTATAAATGGTGAAACATTCTGATTTAAATCACATGGTTACTGACAAAAAGTAATCATTAATTCCAAGAAAAAGAAATTATGCTTCAAACTAGTTTAGCTGCGAGAGTACCAGAAACTGATGCACGAAATGGATAACCAGTGAGGAAAAGGATATAGAATCTCAAGTAGATCCATATTGACGAAAAGAAAATGCAAGATTTTCAGTATGGAATAATCAAGAAAGGCATTCTGTTTAACTGACCTGAATGAAAGTTACAGGATCTGTCGAAATATTTAGAAACCCTTTTATGCCCTCAATGATCTTGGAACAAGAGAACACAAGGGAAAAGGCAACATAAAGGGAGGGTTAGTAAGCAACCTGTAGATGCAATCGTAATGCATTCACTAGGAAGTAGGAATACAAGTTTGCAGGCATGTGTCTATGTCAAATATGTATCAAGCGAGTGAGAGAGAGACACACACACACACACACACAAAGAGAGAGAGACACACATATGAAATAATACAATAAATGCATGGTAAGTGAAACCAATGATAGTCAACAGTGAGCATGGAGAGAGCTAGAAATTCACATTTTTCCATGAAATATGATCTTTTAAAGCTATAGGCTTAATTTAAATTAAAGTCTTCCACACAAGATACGTCATACTTTGAGTTTGCCATGGTATTGAACTGCAGCAAACTCTATAGAAGATAAGTTATGTGATTTTTAAGTAATATAGCTAGAATATGTGTCATCTGTCTATTTCATCATTACTTATGTTATATTTAATGACAGAATCATGCAGGCATGACTACTCTATGTTCACTTAAATGAGGGACTCATAGATAAAGAAAGAATATGCAAAGTTATATAAAATGTTTGCACTTTGCAGAATTGCAATCCTTTTTTGTTTTGTTTTGTTTTGTTTTGTGGAATACTAAGACCCACTTGCCTGGGATCAAGCCTGAATCACTGATAGCCCAAGCCGTGGGCAGGTCAAACGTCTCTTGGACAGTGCCCCCTCCCCCCCGTCCCGGCAAACTCCATGAGGTCAAAATGCGCGCGAACTCCAGGTTAGTAGATCCACCCATTGATGTGACATGATTCAGAATTTATAGCAAAAGTAATTGATAAAGAATCTTATTTGAAGGAAGAAAATCAAAGAACAAATCATCAGGCGAGAAATTTCAAACTGCAACTACATTCAGTATAAGAAATTTTGTCATTCCAGAAGACAGAAGGCTCCCCACATATCCTTCAAAAAGATTGAATAAACGTGAAAAGACACACACCATTGAGACTCCTGCCATGGATCAGTGTAATTAAGGATTCCATATATACAGCCAATCTTCCCCTTGAAATTACACTTTGTTATCCACTATCTGCCAAATCCCTCCCTCTGTCTATTATTCCAGCTTTATTATTTCCTCCAGCTTCAAGCCACACCATCTGCCAACATCTACACAAACTGAGGACAATGGTGAAATCTACATGTCCCCTGATATGATATGCAAATTTCATCTGATACGGTAGCGTCCCATGTGGCACTCTTTGCATGTCTCATATATGATAAAGTTTAGTAGATGTGAGGCCTTCTCCACAGAATCTATGCAACAGATATCAGTATTTCAAAGGGATTTTTAGTTTTTAGCCCCTCAAAACTTTGAAAATTAGGAAAAGACCCCCCTAATCCACCTATTTGGCCAAAACCCCCAAATTCTTCAAACTCTCACAAAAAAGTCTCTCGAGTTAACTGTCCAAAAAATCAAATATATCTGAGAATATTCCTTCACGTTAACTATCTATTTCCCAAATTACCCTCCTCTCTCTCTCCCCCCCCTCTCCCTCTCTCTCTATGCAGGTGCCGGTGTCGGAGGGGGAGACCCCCTCCGGCACCTTCTCCCCCTCCGGCACCCTCCCCCTTTGTCTCGCGCTCTCTCTCGCTCCTCCCATTCTCTCTCTCTCTCTTTCTTGCTCCGGCGCCGTCCCCCCTCTTTCTCTCTCCCTCTCTCTCTCACTAGCTCTCCCTCTCCCTCTCTCTCTCTGCAAGTGCCGACGTGGCGCCCTCCCCCATGTCTCGCGCTCTCTCTCTCTCACTTGCTCCGGCGCCCGCCCACCTCTTTCTAGCTCTCTCTCTCTCTCTCACTCGCTCTCCCTCTCCCTCTCCCTCTCTCTCTCTGCGCAGCTGTCAGCATCGGAGGGGGAGACCCCTTCCGGCACCCTCCTCTCTCTCTCTCTCTCTCTTGCTCCAACGTCCTCCCCCCTCTTTCTCACTCTCTCTCACTCGCTCTTCCTCTCCCTCTCTCTCTACGCAGGTGCCGACGTCAGAGGGGGAGACACCCTCCGACGTCCGCCCCCTGTCTCGTGCTCTCTCTCTCTCTTGCTCCAATGCCCTCCCCCCTCTTTATCTTTCTCTCTCTCACTCGCTCTCCCTCTCCCTCTCTCTCTGCGCATGTGCCGTCGTCAGGGGGGATACCTCCCGGCACCCTCCCCCTGTCTCGCCGCTCTCTATCACTCTCTCACCCCTCCCAATCCCATTCCCTCTCACTCTCCCTCTCCGATGATCTTCCGGTTGCAGTGCCGTCGGGCGAAGTCCCAGGTGGTCTCGCATGCACCCTGCTACCGGGCGAAGTCCCCGGCAGCCTGACGGGGCCCATGTCGGTGCCGCTTAAGCTAGGGCTCTCCGCGCCCTTCCACCACACCCACGCCGGCGTCACTGAAGCTATCTAGCAGGTGCGCTTCCACCGCGAGACCGCCGAGGACCTTTCTGTTAGGGACGAGCCTTGGGGGGAGGGATGCTCATCTGCACCACCTGCTGCTGCTCTTCGTCGGAGGAGGTGCCGGAGGAATCGGACTCCGACGCAGAGCAAAGCCGGCGTCGAAGGAATCAGACTCCGGCCCGTCCCCATGCTTATATATCTCTCTCCCTCCAACATGCAACGTCACCGCTCGAAGTCTCCGGTGGTCTCGCAGGTGCCCTTCCACCGTGACGACATGGGGGCCATGGCGGCGTCCCTGAAGCTGGGGCTCTCCGTGCCCTTCCACCAAGGTTTGACGTGACTGTGGAATCCGCCGTATCAGTCATGCTGCGTACGATCTGATATGACATGGTATAACGTGGAGAAATGGAATTAATAAAAAAAATTATCTAACTAAGAAAGATCTATTATATATAAAATTAAAATAAATTTTATTAAAATAAATTAACTCACTTTATAGGCTGTTGAATTATCCGAGTGAAGATGTAGATTCTAGATTTGCACGGGTCATTTTTTATTTTATTATTTTTTATTATTTTTTAATTTTAAAAATAATTCTTCACTTAACGAAAATAATTTACTCACTTCTCAATTTTGATTAACAATTTTAATATGTCTTTTTTAACCATGTTTTTAGATAACTATAATATATTTAATTAATAAAATTTAATAAATATATTTAATAAATATATAAAAATAAATGAGTTGAAGATGAATAGTGTTGAGATATGTGATGTTTAAATTATTTTTATTAGATTTTATAAGTTATATATACTATAATTATCTAAAAAATATGTTTAAAAAGAGCCATTAAGATCGCTAATTAAAAGTTTAAAGTGAAAAATCATTTAAATAAAAATAATTTAAAAATAAATGAATTTAAGATGAATAGTATTGAGATATGTGACATTGAAATTATTTTTATTATATTTTATTAATTATACATATTACAATTATCTAAACAATTTTTTTAAAAAGAGTCACAAAAATTACTAATTAAAACTTTAAAGTGAAAAAATTATTTACAAATTTTCAAAATTAAAAATAAATAACCCATGTAAATCTCGAACCTACGGCCTCATGTATATAACCCTACAATCTTAACCAATTAAGTTAAGAAGTCACGTTATTACAAAATATAAAATGCTATATTTAAATAGATACATGTACTAGACCACTTGTGTGCCGTGCCTTGGCCGTACTGGTGACATGGCGACATAGTCTGTCATGTACAATATGCAGTGTTTTAGATTAGTATGTAAAATCATGCTTCCATCATGCCCATGTTGGCGTCGCTAAAGAAGTCTTGTAGGCGTCTTTCCACTCTCTCTCTCTGGAGCTAGACAAGGACATTATAGTCCCTTTCTCTTCCATGATCAGGTTAGGCCATATGATTAGGTTAGTCTAACTAGACATGTCCTTATGGAGACATGCATCAGGAGTTTTTTCCTATAACGGAAAAGAATTTGAGGATTTTTGACTAAATAGATGAATTAGGAAAACTTTTTCCTAATTTCTAAAGTTTGTAGAGTCTAAAAACTAAAAATCCCTATTTCAAGTTTTCAACCCCATGGTAGAAACTTGTGCTTGCAGTAATGTTGAATCGACCATATCCACGTCAGAAAGTTAAGATAGCTAAGGTAATGATATCCATAATCAATTTACAAGTTGATAATTTTATGTCGACCAAATGTCTTATATTTTTACTTAAGTTTAAACATATTATTGCATTCTATTATAGTGTAGTATAAGTCAGGGTTTGTCGGCCCGGTCGACCCGATCGACCCGGTCTTGACTTGGGTCGGATCGGGTCGCTCCCGTCTCGGTACGACCCGGTCCGTCCCGTTCTAAAACATCACTTTATATATATATATATATATATATATATATATATATATATATATATATATATATATATATATATATATTATAAATAATATAATAAAATAGAAAAACACACATTATATATAAAATATAATATAATATAATATTAAAATAATAGGCCGACCTGGTGGCGACCCACAGCCCGGTCGACCCGGTCCCGACCTGGGTCGGATCGGGTCGTGCGAGTCGGTGCGAGACGCACCGGGTCGGCAAACTCTGGTATAGGTCCACTTTGTATGATTTTCAATTTGTTTTATTCTCATCCAAATTTCACATGGATCTTTTCATGAATGTGTAAATTTCTTATGATAATCTTATTTAACAACTAATAAGGAAAGTTGAACAATATCCCATTTAATAATTTAGAGTTCTTTGCAAAATATCCTTCTTACAAATTTATTTACAGAATTACCCCACTTATTTTCATATTATTTGTAATAACCTCACTATATTGCATTCGCAGTACCAAGTAAAAATACCCTTCCATCACCAACCATTAGTATTCCATTTAAATATCTTATTCAATCCTAGTTAACCTTTAACCAAAGTTGAAAAAAGACCAAAATATCTCTAATCTCTCTCTCTCTCTCTCTCTCTCTCTCTCTCTCTCTCTCTCTCTCTCTCTCTCTCTCTCTCTCTGGTACAATATGTTGATCAAAATAACTCTCTTTTATAAGGGTATTTTTGTCCAAAACTTCAATTATATAGATTAAAATAGATTATTCTTTGAATCTTCAATGAAAGTTAATAGCAGGGGTGAGGAGGGTAAAATCGGCATGGCCAATGAGAGGCCCATCGACGCTAGGTCCACGTCGGCCTAAGGTCTACATCACACACAACAGACCTCCGACAGCCACGGCCCACGATTGGCGGCCCAAGAAGACCAGTCATCGGATTCGTCAGTCCACAACGGGCATCAACCCAGGCATATCGAACGCCGAACGACCCTCCAGCGACCAAACGTTACTCCTGTCATCGTCGGCCTCAACTTCACTGGGTGCCGTAAGACTCGCCTAAAGGCCGCCCGACTCCGGAGGAACAGACCCTCAATGGGAAACTCCCCACGATCGTGGGGAGGTGTTACCCCACTACTCACACCCTTTCCTACTAAGCGATAGGCCCCCACCACCAGGACAACCCCTATAAATGGATTGTCGTCCAGGAAACAGAGGGATAGACACGACAAGAAAGACTCCGACCCACGTTATACTGTCAAGCCTTGAGAGCGGGTTCTACAGAATAGAGCTCCAGTCATCTTCCAAGCACCCTTATCACCCAGCGAGCACTCTCCGAGTGCTTACTGGACATGGCGAGCACTCCTTTGGAAGTCCGACCACCACTCTAGGCTTGCTCAATCATCTTTCGGCTCTCTCTCTCTCTCTCCTCCGTCTCTCCTTAATCTCCATCCTCCAAGGTTCTGACTTAAGCATCGGAGGGTTGTCCCCTAGGGTAACACCTAGGACTCCTTCTGACATCGTTTCCCTAGTGTTTGCAGGCTTTGATGGGTGGTTGGACGATCTTCCCCCAACAAATAAATATTAAAAGTGTGATATGGGGTTCGGGAGACCATTTTCTCGCCTCTACACTTTTTGGCGTCGTCTGTGGGAATCTGATCAAAAAGTCATGACACCCCGTGAGAGCCATCGCAACACCAGCAACCGCGGCCGAGGGTCCCATCAGGGCCCTAGTTCTCACTAGGGATCGCAGGAAGCGTCTTCTTCTATACGACCGCGTCGGGAGGTCACCGTCGATGAACTGGCGGAGATGCGCCGACAACTTCAGGCATTGGCGGATCTCTCCCAAGGCCTCCTCAATAGGCCAGTAAGGCAGGAGTGCGCCCCGACGGAGCAACCCCTGAACGGGGGGACTCCTACTATAGCAGACTCTCGTCGAGTGCGTGGGACCTCCCATGCCTCCGCTGCGCAGACTCGACGTCTGCGCAGCTCACCTGCACTAAGGTCACACAGCCCGCTCCACTCCAATCCAGAGATGGCCCAGCAACTACGTTGCTATGAAGAAGTGGGGCGCGAGATGGAGGGCAAAGTCCGGTACGTGGACGATGTCCTACACGTCGCGAGGACCCGTGGCCTCATCGACGACGACACAGACTTCCACGCTCCCTTTTCCAAGGAAATCATAGAGGCCCCCATCCTGCTAAAATTCCAGATGTCGTCTTTCACCCCCTACGATGGCACCACCAATCCAGCTGACCACATGCACAACTTCGAGTCTAACCTAGTGTTCCACCGGATCTCAGACGATGTAAAGTGCTTGGCCTTCGTCACTACTCTCCGAGAGAACGCCCGGGTATGGTTCGAGTCCCTGCCGGCTGGGACCATCACTTCCTTCCAACAGCTGAAGAAGTTGTGTAAAGAAAACTTCATGGGTTGCCGGAAGGAAGCGAAATCCACAGTGAGTCTGCCGCCATCAGGCAGGGGTGGGAGGAGACCCTCTAGGACTACGTGTCGCACTTCGAGGCAGAAGCGCTCTATATCCCCCACCTAGATGTCAGCATCGCCACCACTGCCTTGACGCAGGGAACCCGGGACTCCATCCTCCGACGATCGCTCGGAGTAGAAGCCCCAGCAACCTTGATGGACCTCCTCGCCCTAGCCCAGAAGCATGCCAGTTGCGAAGAGAACACAGCGGCCCTTGGTCGCACGGCCGGGAGTGGGCAACCCGACCGAGAAAGATCTGCCGACTCACCTCGGGAGGGGCAGAACAAACGGGAGTGGTGAGACAGGGAGCGTCGCGACCGCTCCGAGACCAGAGAGAAAGGCCAGTACCAGCGCTACACGCCCTTAATGGCCCCGCCCGAGTAGATCCTCATGGAAATCCGTAAGGAACCCTTCCGCCAATGGCCTCCCAAGATGAAGTCCGACCCACGGAATAGGAGCAAGAGGAAATACTGCTGCTTCCACTGCGGCCATGGACACGGCACAACTGATTGCATCCAACTCAATGATGCTATCGAGGAACTCATCCGGCGAGGACTCCTCGATAAATTCGTTGTCAAGGTCACAGAAAAGCGACAGTGCGAGCGGACCCCTCCGCCCATCGACAACCGACCCAACGAAAAGGAAATCGTGTTGATCTCTCGAGCGCCAGCTTCGGGCGGAGACAGCTCCAGACGACGCCGCTGGTACGCATCAGCGATCAACGCCGTGGAGCAGGGCGACGGTAACCACCGTAGAGCTGCCACCCGGGAGCATCTTACAGATCTAATCGTCTTTTTAGACGAAGACCTTAAAGGTGTAACCGCCCCTCACTCTGATGCTCTGGTGGTCTCGGCGACCATCAACCAATGTACCATGTGACAGATTCTAGTTGACAATGGAAGCGGACCCGACATGATTTCTTACGATTGCCTCATAGTTATGGGAGTGGATTTGTCACGAATAACGCCACTGCACACACCTTTGTATGGCTTTTCTGGCTCAACTGTCCTCCTTGAAGGGCGTATTTCTTTATCGATCACGTTCAGAACCGCACCCCGAGACGTGCTGTAATGTCCCGAGTTTTTCAAATATTTATCGGATCAGGATCCGTGGGTTACGGATCGCTTTCATGGGTCCCAGATTGAGTTTAGCGGTTTACACGTGTTTTTGTCTATCGGACCTTCGGAATCCCGTGTAGGGTGAACCGTTGCGTTCTCCGACTCCGAGATGTTACCACGACGTTGTACGTTTTCTGAGGATCGCGGGGAGTATTTTTCCCTATTTTTGGTATTTTCCAAAATTTCCAGATTTTCCTATAAATAACCCCCTCACCTTTTCTCTCTCCCCATCTCTCATTCCTCTCACTCTCTCCCTCTCACCTCTCTCACACTCTCTCCTCTCCCCTCTCTTCTCCGGCGGCCGACGGAGCGAGGCGTGGGCGAGGCGGGGACGATGCGAGCGAGGATGGGCAAGGATCGAGGCGGTGGATGCGCGTGGAAGCTCAGCCGCGAGTTCGTGTCCCAGCGAAGTTCCAACGGCGTTTTCTTGACCGATCGGCGTCCACGGCACGTCAAATCTTCGGTGGAGGTAAGGAGATGGATCTCCAGCTCGTGTACTCCCATTCCCGCGATTTTGGTAGGCCGTAGTGAGCCGAGCAGACTTATTTGAGCATTTTGGGGAAAATGCATATTTTTGGGGAGTGAGCCAGATCTAGCATTTTAAACACGTTTTTGGGGTTCAAATGGGTCCTCTCGGTGCTAGAGAGGTTGGGGACTAGTTTCCCCTCTGTTTTCCCCTTCACGTGGGCGTGAACGGGGCGTGGAATGGAGTTTTTCACGGTTTTCACCATTTTCGGGGTCGGGCCGCCATAGCGGTGTAGATTGTTTATTAGTTCTACCTCGCCCCCTTAAACTAAAATGTATGCATGAACATGCAGCAATATGAACAAAGAAAAGGGGGATGAAAGGATGAGAAAGACATACCGTGATCGCCACCAAGGATTAACAACGCCAAAAGAATATGAAAGGCCGGTGAAACTAAGTGCGTTGTGTACCTTGGAAAAAAGGAGATGATCGCGCTTAAGGAACGGGTGCGGGGAATGATGTGGATTCAAACCTCCTCGTCCTCCAGCCGGCTAGAGGAAGAGGGCCTCACGTTCAATCATGCTCTCCTACAAAACAAAGCAAAATCACAAGAGAAAAACCCATTAGATCATGAAGTGTAGTATCAATCCCGCAGTGATAAAATAGCATGAATAAAAGGGGGAGAACGCCCGCAGTGATAAAATAGCAAGAATAACGGGCATATTTTCAAGGTGAGCCGCGTCATGTGGCCCCTACCAGAGAGATATCTTTACCCAACCAGTGCCACAAACAGTCCAGCCCAAATGCTACTAGTCCGAGCCTAATCTTGGCTCGGGAGTAGAAGAGGGACAAGTGGAGAGGGGAAATCTCACCGCCCGTACGGAGAGGCCGAACGAGGTCCAACCCTGACCGAACGAGGCCCAACTCCTCAAAGTGGCAGCCCCCGGGCCCACTTACTGTAAAGCCCAAAAACTCACTCGGAACAAGCACTTCCTAGGCGGCCTTCGGGTTGGGAAGTCCGAGCATCAGTCGATCGGGAAGCTCCCCCGGAGCCCCCTATTCTTTGTCCGACCCAGCACTTACCGCTCGGGAGGCCACTTCTGAACAAGTGCCGTTCGCTCGGGCTCGCTGATGGAAGCTTATTGATATGGCCGTTGCGAATCCCTTAATGGCAGGAAGCTCAATGGGACAGGGGAAACTAAGAGTCCGTGCGCCGTAAGGAGCCCGCATGAAGGACGTAACCCCCGCTGGAACTCCTCCGCTTACAGGGATCAATTTGCACAACAGGCCATTATTTAAACAGGACATGCCCTACTACCAGAAGGTAAGCCTAAGCAAGGCAAGAGCCAGCAACCCTGAGCAGGAACCACTTCACCTTTCGGTGGAGAGGGATCTCGCGCTCCCATTTTCCTCCCAACTCTTCTCTTCGCACCAGTGCTCTACTACCTGTGCTGACTTAAGCATCGGAGGGTCTTCCCCGGGGATCTATCCCTAGACACCTCTGACTTGTTTCCCTTCTTGTAGTTCTTACTTCAAGGGTACGTGGTCATCTTCCTCCCCGCTCAGGAGCAGCGCGAGATCGCCCCTCTTCAAATGGAAAACATTTTGCCTAATTCATGACCTTGTATGAAACCTTTTTTTGGGAATGAAAAGTTTACTTTGGAAATGCTTATGATTGCTTATAAATAATGAACCATGTTTGTCATCATCAAAAATGGGGAGAATGTTGTGTCCCCTCATTTTGATGATAACAAACGACAGTTCATTATTGAATGTTGTGGTGTGATTAATGATTTTGCTTAAGTAATGTTTTGGACAGCTCAAGTGAAGGACACTCAAGTGTCGACCTGTCATCTGGACATGTCGACACTTCATGATGAAACCAAATTAGAACCAGTTCGAGTTGAGCTCTGGAGTGAGCAAGGTGTCGACACTTCCAACAATGTGTCTACACGCGTAGAAGAAAAGTGTGGTTCAACCGTCTCTGGCTAGCTTCTGGTTTACACCAAGTGTCGACACCCTGTGGAAAAAGTGTCGACACCTTGGCTCCAGCGCAATGGGCTTCATCTCTGATTAGTGCATATGTCCCAACTCCGCCTAGTGAAGTCTCGGCACGGCGGCACGATCCGCACGCGAGTATGGCGCGTGTGTCGACACTTGTCCGTCGAAGTGTCGACCTGTTTTGCTTGGAAGCCATGGTTCTTCAAGATCGTAATGGGATGTGTCGACACCCTGTGTGTAAAGTGTCGACACGTTCATGATCGCCCAGAATGGATCTGAAACCGGAAGCGTCCGCTTTCCAAGATCAACAACCAGTCTTGGAGGATCCGCTCGCACTTGAAAAGCCGTCAGGAAGCTCACTTTGTCAGGAGAGTTTATTGTCTGGCAGAGACATCCTCTGAGTTGCTGGTACCATTACAGTTTTGGTTCCCTACCTACCCATGTACTAGCATGCCAGCAGGGAAAGGTCAACTATGCTAAGGAAGCTAATCAAATAATGGGGATGTGACATTCTGGGTGTGGCGTCTGCAGTGGACAACGTAAGAGATGCCATGAGCCACTGATATAGCAAGAGAAGGAGCTCCAGTTATAAGAGGAGCTAAAGATAGAGAAAAAGAAGAGGTGAAGAGCAACCGGAAGACAAGCCAAGAGAGATCTCTCCTTCCTGGTGTTGCTGAAGCAAGGGCAACGAACCAGATCTTCTTCTTCCACCTCAGGAGCTCTCAAAGCAAGGGGGACAACATCTATCTATAGCTTCATCTAGTGGGACTGAAAGCTGAGGAGCTTATCCACCGTTCCCCTTGCGGTCGCGGTGAAGACCCATGAGAAAGACGTAGAGAAGCCAGGCTTCGTCCATTCCTCTCCAGACAGGAGTTCTTTTCTCCTATAGAGTTTCTTTGTCATACTCTGTCTGGTTGTTCTTTTTACAACTTTATTTTTCTTTGAAAATAAATACTCTTACTAGGTTCCCTACCTGTGAGTAGGAAGACAAACGGTGTGTTCACCGGTCTGTGGGTTTCAGGGTTGTGTACTCTCAAACTATTTGGCAGCGGAGTTGAGAGAGTGTATCTCTCTGTTGGAAGCTGTGAATCAACGGTAGTGCATTAGCACTAGTGAAGCCTCACTGAGTTGTGTAAGGGGTGGACGTAGGTCTCTGGATAGAGACCGAACCACCTTAAAACTTGTGTTTTATGGTTTATCTTCCATTGGGTACTGACGCTAGATGCTTGGTAGGAATGTTTCTGATCATCATCCGTGCATCTAGCCTGTTAGCTATCATTTATCTCTTGCCTTACTAGTCTTAGTTTTGTATCTAGTTTTTATTTCCGTAAAGAAGGGCAAAAAGGGGCTAATCTATTCACCCCTCCCCTCTAGATCTGCCTATCACCTCACATCACATTCATATTCTGAGCACCCTTACCGCCCAGCGAGCACTCTCCGAGTGCTTACCGGACACGGCGAGCACTCCTTCGGAAGTCCAACCACCACTCCAGACTTGCTCAATCGCCTTTCGACTCTCTCTCTCTCTCTCCTCCGTCTCTCCTTAATCCCCATCCTCCAAGGTTCTGACTTAAGCATCGGAGGACTGTCCCCTGGGGTAACGCCCAGGGCTCCTTCTGACGTCGTTTCTCTGGTGTTTGCAGGCTTCCACGAGTGGCCGGAGAATCTTCTCCCAATAAACAAATATTAAAAGTGTGGTATGAGATTCGGGATAACATTTTCTCGCCTCTACCAGGGGTATCTCTTTGGCACTATATTGATAAAAAGAAGGCTATTAAAAATAGGGATTTTTACATATTAGTCCCTATAAACTTATCGAATTACCGATTAGTCCCTCAAATCTGACTATTATCTTAATGGTCTCTATAATCTTCAACATTTTACAAATGAATCCTTGTAGTTTGTTGCCATCCACAGAAAAGAATATTCCGTAGAATATTCCATCAAGTGTGTGTAAAAAGTCTAAAATGTTGTGCCCCTTAGGCATAAGCATGTGCTATGTGTTTTGATGATTGCAACACAGTGAGTGCATTATGATATTATGTTTTCTTTATGATGATGGCATGTTGATTTGAATGCTTGAGTGTGTTATATCTGATTCAGTTTGTGGTGATTGCATGAGTGTGTCTTGCAGCGTCAACGCTGTGAGCATTCTCAAGTCTGCAGCGTCAACGCTGTGAGTATGCACTTTGTTTCAGGTTCTTCAAGTCTATACAGACTTTAGCGTCTCATTTAGCGTCTAAGGTAAAGTCTACACATTGGCTAAGTGTGTACATCGCTTACATTTCTTGAGACCAAGTCCATACATCGTGAAAGTCTATACACTCCTCTTGGCCTTAGCATCTGTTTTGAAGTCCATACATTGGTCTTCAGTTCAAGTCTGTACAGCGTTACGATTTCTTTGGAAAGTCTGTACAGCGTCAAGTCTGCATATTGGGGTTTCACGAGAAGTCTACACATTGGTCTCCACCTGAAGTCTATATATTGGCTAAGGGTCTTCAAGTCCATACACAGTTGTCTGATGCATATTGTTTGAAGTCTGTACAACATGCCTTGTTGTTCACAACTTTCATGTTTGTGACTTCCCTAGTGTTTTGATGATGAGCATCACTATGTTAAGTATTCTCATTTTAATCAGATATCTTGCGTAATGTTATGCATTTGAAATTTCCATGATTAATAGGAAAACTGCTATGAGGTAGTACCTTGTATGTCCGTACTATTCCTTTCATACTTCGTGTTGTTTGTGTTTACTACACTTCGTGTTGTCCTTTTGTACGTCGTGTTGTTCCAACTATGTTTGTTGATTGTCTTCGTGTTGTTTACTGAAGCAGCTCGAATTGTTCTGATGAACTTCGAGTCATTTTCATGTGAACCTCGTGTCGTTTCTTCAGTATTTAGTTGCTCATCTCGAGTCATCCGTTTTATTTTTGCTCTTGTGTTTTCGTGTCATTTACTGTAGTTACTCGAGTCGTTTTTCTGGCTTTCACTGCTTTATCACGTGTCGTTGTAGCTGTTCCTATTTTTTTGTCTTCGTGTTATTTTTCCTAGACCCCGTGTCCTTTTTGCTTTGTGACCACACTTCATGTCGGTTTCTGTTTTCGTCTTCGAGTTGATTTTAGTCCGTGTCGTCCTCGTCTTCAAGTCGTTTGTAAGTTCGAGCGATTTTGTATTCGTGTTGTTTTTGTGTCTTCATGTTGCTTTTTGTGTCTTCGTGTTGCTTCTTTCTATCTTCGTCCAAGGTTCCTTCTCCGTACCTCGTGTCGTTCTCAGTATAGTGCACCTATTGTTGTTCCTACACACCTCGTGCAGTTTTAGTTTTTGTGACCCTGAGTTTTAATCGTTTTAATTCTTTGCAGGAGAAGAAGAAAAACAAAAAGAAGAAGGTGGTCCGAGGAAGAATATTCCTCAGTGACTGGGAGGCACGTGATCCGAGGCTGGAAGGGCAGACAGGATTGTGACACGTGTGCTGAAGCTGGCTGAGAGACTGACACGTGGCCACAAGTTCTGGGCGGGAAATGAGGAAGCCACACGCGCCCAGTGCTGCCCTCCTGCTGGCTGCTGCTTATAAAAGGAAGCCTTCATCCAACAGATGAAGGGTGATCGAAGAAGAAGAAGCCTGAAGAACAGAAAGCCATTCGATCCAGAAAAAGAAGAAAAAGAGAAGAAGAAGAAAGAGAGGGAGAGCAGAAGAAAGAAAAGAGAGAGATAGTGCTCGTGAGAAGTGAGAAGAAAGAGAGAAGAACGTGAGAGAAAAGGAGAGCAGAAGAGAAAGAAAGAGAGATAGAGAGAGAGAGAGAGAGTTCGTGGAGAAAAAGCTTACCTGAAGATCTGTCTACTGGACCATGGATCAAATCCAGGCCAGTCAGCTCCAAGCGAGCCACATCTGTGTTATCCTTCTTTACAGCCTTCTGATCGCTGTGTACTTTTCCTGTCTTATTTTTTTTTCTTTTTTCATTTGGTTATTCTTGTTCTTCCGATCCTCTGGTCTGAGGTCGGGTTCCTCCTGGTGATCAGGAGAAGGGAGATCGTGGGATCTCCGGTTTGATCGCAGCAGGGTGCCGCGAGTGGTTTCCCTCCGGCTGAGGAGGAAGAGAGGCTAGGCCTCTGGTCTGCCAGCAGCTGGGTGCTGCTAGGTGTTTCCCTCCGGGATTGAAGGAAGGGAGATCTGATCTCCGGGTTGCAAATGACAGGTTGTCACTTGTGGGTTCCCTCTGGTTAGAGGAAGGGAGGCTCGTCCTCCGGTTCTAGGCTTGCGGGTTGCAAGTCCAGGGGTCCCTCCTGGTCTGGAGGAAGAGAGGTCTGCGACCTCTGGTTTTCAAGTGGCTGGGAGTCACTTGGGTGTCCCTCCGGTTGGGAGGAAGAGGGGAGGCTGTTCCCCTGGTCAAGCTGTGTGTCAGCGTCTGTTGCAGACTGAGTCTGCTTGTCTAGCATTGGCTAGTGAAGCCTCACTCCGGTTGGGAGTGAGGGGTGGATGTAGGTCTGAAGGACCGAACCACCTAAAAATCTATTGAGCAGTGGTTTGATTGTTTGATTTGCTTCTGCTAGATGCTTCAATAGGCACGCTCCATCTGCTTGTTATTTTGTTTAATCGAATTAGCTTAATTCCGGAACTTGCCTAGCATCTGAGTTTTTAAATTGGGCACTATTAGTAGCAGGATACATTCACCCCCCTCTGTATCCGGGCCTAGCACCCTAACAGTTGGTATCAGAGCGGTGTCTGTATACAAGGTCCAACGACCTGCAGATTCGATCTTGCAGTCTTAGGTGCTAATTTGTTTTTAGTGCATCAATATTCCTGTTGTATTAATCTGTTGTGTTCTCATGGCTCATCCACCGATTTTCAGTGGTACGCATTTTAATGCATGGTTCACTAGTCTGAAGAATTATGTCAAATCTGTGAATCCAGACCTGTGGAAAGTAATTTCACATGGTCCTCATGAACTGCCAAAGAAAAAGTCCAAATGGACTAACAGTCACAAATCTATGCATGAAGAGAATCAGATAGCTATAAATCTAATGAAGGCAGCTACTGATAGAGCCTTTCACTCATGCTTCTTTGATTGCAGTTCTACTAAAGACATTCTGGACATGCTGAAGTGAACTCAGAAGAGGAATGAGGATAGCTGCATGATGGCTGACAGAAGCAATCAAAGCAGCAGCCAAAAAGAAGATGATGATGATGAGGTAAATCTCTTCGAAAATTTTTCTCTTGATGATTGGGAAAATGCATATGCTGAATTGTTAGAGTCACATGAGAGCTTAAGAAAACAGTATAAAAAGTTGAAGAAGGGTACTGTGATAGATAGTTCTAGCTCTCCATGTGAAAACTGTTCAAGTACGAAGCAATTTCATGATGCATGTCTGTCTGATAATCATATGTATAAAAATCAGAATGTAAAACTGAAGAAGGAACTTGAATGTGCTTACTCTGAACTAAACAAGCTAAAATCTGAAGATGACTCTCTCAGAAAACTCTCCAAAGAAGATGAAGAAAAATCAGAGAAACTCAAACAGGAGAACAAATTACTGATTGAAAAACTTAATGCCATAAAGTCTGTAAACATAGAATTACAGAAAGATCTTGAAAAATAGCAAAAAGAATTAAAGGAATTTGAGGCTGAAAGAAAACTTGGAGTTAACTCAGATGATCAGACTCTAATAAATGAATTGGTTCAGAATGACAAACTTAAGGAAGAAAATGAGAAATTGAAAATGCTGAACTCCACTATGTCTGAGAAACTTTTGGCCTTAGAAAGAGGAAAAACTGTTTGCATTAAAGATTCTGATAAACTGAGCAATCTGGAAAATGCAATTGAGAAATATAAAACTGCTAACAAAGTTTTGAATGAAGCTATGAATTACAGTGAGCAAGAGATTGCCAGTTATGAGTTACAAATCACCTCTTTAGAAAATGAAATCCAAGACTTAAAGAACTCTCTGTCAAAGTTTGTAAGTGGACAAGAAAATCTGGACAGGTTGTTAGGAGTTAAGGTCAATACTCAAAGGGAAGGGTTAGGCTACAACAATGTCAATAAAAAGGCTTTCAAAAATAAGCTAATGACATCTTTTATCAAAGCATCAGATGTAGCCACCACCTCAAAAAATAAACAACCAAATGTTCAGAAGAATCAGAAACAAACTGAAAAGTTGAAAAAGGTTGATGGATCCAAGTTGAAAACTGTTTTCATTAAAACTTCTGAACAGGAAAAGCCTTCTACTTCATCTCCAATTCAGTACAAGGCTAAGAAAACAGGAAAACAGGATAAAAATCAGAAAAGGACTGTAAATCAGAAAATAAATGAAAAGGGTTCATCAGTGCATGTTGATCATAGTCCTCACACACACTTACATGCATCTAAAAGAAAAATGTCATGCCACTACTGTCATAGATTTGGACATTTAATGCATGAGTGTGAATTAAACGAACTGGATGATTTGAATGCTGAAATGATGAATGCTAGGAAATATCATGATAGAAAGCCTGCTGTTCATTCAAAGAAAAGTGAATGCTCTCATTGTGGTAGATTAGGTCACATCCTTGATCAATGTTGGTTTGCTAATGGAAAGAAAAATCCACTCTCACATCATGCTAAATCTTATGCTAACCAACATGCTTTTAATATAAACAAAACTGCTTCTCTGAACCAGCATGTCAAATATTTTAATTGTAACAAGCTTGGGCACAAGGCCACTGAATGTTGGGCAAGCTCTTTTAGAAGAAAGTTCCCTTTCTGCTCCCATTGTGGGAAGCATGGCTATGCAGTCAAGGACTGCTGGCATGTCCAGGGTAGGAATAGAAATTTCAAAGAATTTGATAGGAATAAACTTGTTTTTAAAAGAATTCTTGTTTGCTCAAATTGCAGAAGACCAGGCCATCAAGTTGCTGCTTGCAGGGTAGCTGGTCATGAAAAGAAAAAAGTGTCATAATAATAACAGAAACCCTCATGCTCACTCTTATAATGCTCAAGTTCA
The DNA here is from genome assembly GCA_022559845.1 of Amorphophallus konjac. Lineage (NCBI taxonomy): Eukaryota > Viridiplantae > Streptophyta > Magnoliopsida > Alismatales > Araceae > Amorphophallus > Amorphophallus konjac. Next base: position 440,810,501 of record CM040121.1, on the reverse strand, counting down.
TGCTAGTATATATAAGAGGAACATGAAACCTGCTAGTTCATGCCACTATTGTGGGCTGTCTGGGCATTCAATGCATAACTGTTTTATCATGAACTCTGATGACTATTTGGCACAGAAAAAGATGCAGGCAGTCCCAAAAGGGGCTAATTACTATGCAAGACCCAAGACCACTTGGGTTCCTGCTAGTGGAAAATAGGAAGGTGCCTAGCAAGTGTGCCTTGAATGGAATAAATGGGTAATGATTCAAGGCACTCAAGAATGAGAAACCCCATTCTCATATTTTTCAGGTAATCTCTCTGCATTTTCTATTTTGAAACTCATTGCATATCTGATTTGATGTATTCTTGCATATCTGCCATTTGTAGTTGTTTGGTAATTGTTGAAATGCATAAACTCTGAAAATAAATTACATTCTGAAAAATCTGAACTGCATCTGAATGCTGTTTGAAATCTGTCCATTGCTTTCTGAAAAATCTGATTAGCTGAAATTTGATCCATGCATGCTGCTCATGTTGAAAAATCTGATAGGACAGTCTGATTGTGCACAAGTCACAATATAAATTGGTTTCATATGTTCAATTTTCAGTGCAAACAGTGTATGTTTTCAGGGGGAGTTAATTGCATATCTTTGCATAGCATTTTGTGTTGAGTCTTTGCATGCATGTTGTTAATTGCATTGCATTTCATGAAAAATGCCAAAAAGATTGTCTGAATGCATGTTGTCAGGGGGAGTCAATGCATTGCATATAGGTTGTCAAATGCATACTCTTGTGAGAATTCATTGCATATCTTTCATCATTGATCTTAGTTGACAAACCTTGATAATATCAGAAATCATTGAGCCTCGAAATCTCTCTTATCAATTGGTATCATTTGACTTCAGTATTCCATCAGTCTTTCATGAAGATTTCAATGGGCTATCTCGATCATAAATCTGAAAACTTTTGATCAAAAAAATCTTCTATTATACGTTTATATGAATATCTGAAACAACTCAGGTGGTTTAAGTTTAATGTATTCAATGAGTTTGGCTTTAAAAATCTCTTAAAAATATCTGAAGCATGTTTAATAAACCTTAATCATCTGTTTCATGCAGTGTCTTGTAAAATCTTCTGAAATCTACATTATTGAATACATGACTTTATTTGGTTAAGTATATGAGATTAAAATTGACTTGAAGCAAAGGAATTTGTCTGAATTGTCTAAAGGGTAATTGTTGTCAGAGCAATGACTTTGGTCACTGAGAAACCATGTCCAAAGGACTGTGTCATGAGGTATCTTAGTCAACTCTGCAGAATAAAATCTCATTGAAAATCAGGCAGAGCAATGGCATGCACACTGAGAAATACAATTCACTCATCAAGAAATGATTTGCAGTGTGTCATGATGTGTAAATGCTATCTCTGTTCATATAAAGCATGAAGGTTAGTCACACTAAGTGCTTAGGAATATTGACCTCTGATCAAGGTATATCATCTAGTTACAAGGTGTGCATTGAACTAGAGTGCTCGTAAAATTTGTAGCATGAAAAATTGTTGAACGATTTGAAATATCTGAATATTGATGCTAAAATCAAATTGATACAACTCTAGACAAAATCATATGACTTCATAATTGCTTGATTTCAATACTGATGCATGTAATTCCGAAAGAAGTCAATAAATTTGATTGTGTAAGAGAAATGGAGTTTTATCAAGATAAATATGAGGGCTTGGTTCATTTTTATTAAACCATGGTTTTAGATATCAATACAGAATTTTATTGATAAACTCTACATACATCATGTTTAAACCATACTATTCAATAAAGCTCATTCATAAGCCCTTATAATGGAAGACTTTGAAAACTTATGTTTTAGATTTATGAGATTGATATTTCCTTGAAAATCTGACTGAAATTCTTGTTGTTGAAGCTTTTTGAAAAATCTGATTATTTGAAACTCTTCTGCTCATGTCCTTGGTTCAACGACCTGAACTTCTCCTTGTTTGCCCCTGTGGTCCTCTTCTCATCTATCTCATAAGATTCCACTTATTGAGGGGGAGCTTCCATGTCATGCATCACTTGCATATCAATTGGCATCAATTCAGGGGGAGTTTTCATGTCGTATGCATCATGCTGCATAGAAACTCTTAAAGTGGGAGAATTGTGATTTTGCATTTTGAAATCTCCATCTGCATATGCATTCTTACCCTCCCATGATTCATCTCGACTATATCAAAGGGGGAGATTGGTTTTCAATTATAGCATGCTGGTTGCTTTAATTTCTCAAACTATTTTCTTTTTGATGAAGTCAAAGGGGGAGAATAGTTTGAGTCATCAGATGACTCACTGTGTAGTGTTGCCATCATCAAAAAGGGGGAGACTGTTGTGCCCCTTAGGCACAATCATGTGCTATGTGTTTTGATGATTGCAACACAGTGAGTGCATTATGATATTATGTTTTCTTTATGATGATGGCATGTTGATTTGAATGCTTGAGTGTGTTATATCTGATTCAGTTTGTGGTGATTGCATGAGTGTGTCTTGCAGCGTCAACGCTGTGAGCATTCTCAAGTCTGCAGCGTCAACGCTGTGAGTATGCACTTTGTTTCAGGTTCTTCAAGTCTATACAGACTTTAGCGTCTCATTTAGCGTCTAAGGCAAAGTCTACACATTGGCTAAGTGTGTACATCGCTTACATTTCTTGAGACTAAGTCCATACATCGTGACGGTCTATACACTCCTCTTGGCCTTAGCATCTGTTTTGAAGTCCATACATTGGTCTTCAGTTCAAGTCTGTACAGCGTTACGATTTCTTTAGAAAGTCTGTACAGCGTCAAGTCTGCACATTGGGGTTTCACGAGAAGTCTACACATTGGTCTCCACCTGAAGTCTATATATTGGCTAAGGGTCTTCAAGTCCATACACAGTTGTCTGATGCATATTGTTTGAAGTCTGTACAACATGCCTTGTTGTTCACAACTTTCGTGTTTGTGACTTCCCTAGTGTTTTGATGATGAGCATCACTATGTTAAGTATTCTCATTTTAATCAGATATCTTGCGTAATGTTATGCATTTGAAATTTCCATGATTAACAGGAAAACTGCTATGAGATAGTACCTTGTATGTCCGTACTATTCCTTTCATACTTCGTGTTGTTTGTGTTTACTACACTTCGTGTTGTCCTTTTGTACGTCGTATTGTTCCAACTATGTTTGTTGATTGTCTTCGTGTTGTTTACTGAAGCAGCTCGAATTGTTCTGATGAACTTCGAGTCATTTTCCTGTGAACCTCGTGTCGTTTCTTCAGTATTTAGTTGCTCATCTCGAGTCATCCGTTTTATTTTTGCTCTTGTGTTTTCGTGTCATTTACTGTAGTTACTCGAGTCATTTTTCCGGCTTTCACTGCTTTATCACGTGTCGTTGTAGCTGTTCCTGTTTTTCTGTCTTCGTGTTGTTTTTCCTAGACCCCGTGTCCTTTTTGCTTTGTGACCACACTTCGTGTCGGTTTCTGTTTTCGTCTTCGAGTTGGTTTTAGTCCGTGTCGTCCTCGTCTTCGAGTCGTTTGTAAGTTCGAGCGATTTTGTATTCGTGTTGTTTTTGTGTCTTCATGTTGCTTTTTGTGTCTTCGTGTTGCTTCTTTCTATCTTCGTCCAAGGTTCCTTTGATCGCGTGTTTCTATCGTTTTTACTCCGTGTTATTTCCTTCTCCGTACCTCGTGTCGTTCTCAGTATAGTGCACCTATTGTTGTTCCTACACACCTCGTGCAGTTTTAGTTTTTGTGGCCCGGAGTTTTAATCGTTTTAATTCTTTACAGGAGAAGAAGAAAAACAAAAAGAAGAAGGTGGTCCGAGGAAGAATATTCCTCAGTGACTGGGAGGCACGTGATCCGAGGCTGGAAGGGCAGACAGGATTGTGACACGTGTTCTGAAGCTGGCTGAGAGACTGACACGTGGCCACAAGTTCTGGGCGGGAAATGAGGAAGCCACACGCGCCCAGTGCTGCCCTCCTACTGGCTGCTGCTTATAAAAGGAAGCCTTCATCCAACAGATGAAGGGTGATCGAAGAAGAAGAAGTATGAAGAGCAGAAAGCCATTCGATCTAGAAAAAGAAGAAAAATAGAAGAAGAAGAAAGAGAGGGAGAGCAGAAGAAAGAAAAGAGAGAGATAGTGCTCGTGAGAAGTGAGAAGAAAGAGAGAAGAACGTGAGAGAAAAGGAGAGCAGAAGAGAAAGAAAGAGAGATAGAGAGAGAGAGAGTTCGTGGAGAAAAAGCTTACCTGAAGATCTGTCTATTGGACCGTGGATCAAATCCAGGCCAGTCAGCTCCAAGCGAGCCACATCTGTGTTATCCTTCTTTACAGCCTTCTGATCGCTGTGTACTTTTCCTTTCTTATTTTTTTTTCTTTTTTCATTTGGTTATTCTTGTTCTTCCGATCCTCTGGTCTGAGGTCAGGTTCCTCCTGGTGATCAGGAGAAGGGAGATCGTGGGATCTCCGGTTTGCTCGCAGCAGGGTGCCGCGAGTGGTTTCCCTCCGGCTGAGGAGGAAGAGAGGCTAGGCCTCTGGTCTGCCAGCAGCTGGGTGCTGCTAGGTGTTTCCCTCCGGGATTGGAGGAAGGGAGATCTGATCTCCGGGTTGCAAGTGACAGGTTGTCACTTGTGGGTTCCCTCTGGTTAGAAGAAGGGAGGCTCGTCCTCCGGTTCTGGGCTTGCGGGTTGCAAGTCCAGGGGTCCCTCCTGGTCTGGAGGAAGAGAGGTCTTCGACCTCTGGTTTCCAAGTGGTTGGGAGTCACTTGGGTGTCCCTCCGGTTGGGAGGAAGAGGGGAGGCTATTCCCCTGGTCAAGCTGTGTGTCAGCGTCTGTTGCAGACTGAGTCTGCTTGTCTAGCATTGGCTAGTGAAGCCTCACTCTGGTTGGGAGTGAGGGGTGGATGTAGGTCTGAAGGACCGAACCACCTAAAAATCTATTGAGCAGTGGTTTGATTGTTTGATTTGCTTCCACTAGATGCTTGAATAAGCACGCTCCATCTGCTTGTTATTTTGTTTAATCGAATTAACTTAATTCCGGAACTTGCCTAGTATCTGAGTTTTTAAATTGGGCACTATTAGTAGCAGGATACATTCACCCCCCTCTGTATCCGGGCCTAGCACCCTAACATAAAATACCCTTGTTGAATGTTGACTCTCTCTCTCTCTCTCGGAGGTCGAGGGAGAGGGGATCGGAGGGGGGGCGGTCCACCAGAGGTGGAGGGGGGAGGCGGAGGGGAACACGGGAAGAGAAGGGGAGGGGAGTGAGGCCGCCGGAGGTGAGAAGGGCATCCACCGGAGGTGGAGGCGGAGGGGTACACGGGGAGGGGGAGACCTCCGGGGGGGAGGGGGATCGGACGTGGGTTGAAGGTGGAGGGGGCATCCACCGGAGGTGGAGGGGGAAGGGGACTGGAGGGGGGGTCGGAGGTGGAGGGGGGCTACCAACATGCCAAAAAAGGCGTCCACTCGTCGTCAGGCGCTGCCCTCCTCCGCAGAGGCATCGGAGCAGTCCTTCGGCGACCGCGTGGGCACCCCCGTCGACTCCGTTGCGACGCCCGAGAACTCCTCCGCCTCCTTCGAGGACGACAAGTTAGACATGACCTCCCTGAGGACAAGGTCTGGCGGGGACGACTTCGACGTTGACGAGCAGCCAGACGCCAAGCGCTGGTATGAACTGCCAGGAAGGTGGAGGACATGTCCCCAGAAGCCTGAACCAGCTCCAACGGCTGCTCAATGGCACGCCCCGGCCATCCCCGCGCAACGGCATCGACGACCGGTGGCGGGAGCTCCACGGTGCCAGGGACTGGTCGGGCCTGCTCGAACCGCTGGACGAGGACCTCCGCCGGGAGATCGTACGCTACGGGGAGTTCGTCCAGGCGACCTACCACGCCTTCCACTCCAACCCGACGAAGCAGCCGTCCGACCGCCGCCAGGTCGCTCTCCCGAACCGGTCCTACCGCGTCACCCGCGACCTCTACGCCACCTCCTCCATCGAGATGCCCTGGCTGGTCAACGGCGCCGCGCCGTGGATGAGGCAGAGAATGAGCTGGGTGGGGTAGGGAGGGAGGCCGGAGGGGGAGGGGGGAGGTCGCAGAGGGGGAGGGGGAGGGAGGGAGGCCGGAGGGGGAGGAGGATACTGGAGGGGGCGGAGGGGAGGGGGCCGAAAGGGGAGGGGGGAGGTTGCAGGGGAGGCCGGCGGGCCGGGGAGGGGGGAGGTCGCAGGGGGGGAGGAGGAGACTGGAGGGGGAGGGAGGCCCGACAGGGAGGGGGAGGGGAGGAGGAGGTCGCATGGGAGGGGGAGGGAGGCCGGACGGGGAGGAGGAGGCCGGAGGGCCGGGGATGGGGAGGTCACAGGGGAGGGGGAGGGAGGCCGGACGGGGAGGGGGTAGGTGAATCAGTTGCTCCCTCTCTCTGTCTCTCTCTCTCACACTCACACTTAACTGGGGGTAAGTTAGTATTTTCCTTTCCTTGGGTATAAGGTAACTATAATTTAGTTAACTGAATGAACGACAGGGGCTTAAACGTGTAACGACTAAGATTATAAGGACTATTAAGACAATAGTCAGATTCGAGGGACTAATCGGTAATTCGATAAGTTTGTAGGGACTAATATGTAAAAAGCCCTTAAAAATAATGTGAAAATAAGAGGGATAATTTTATAAATAAACTTATAAGAGGGTATTTTTGAAAATAACCCAAAATTTAAAACATGTAAATTAGTATTTGCAGAACTTGTATTTTTTGATAAACAAGAGATATGTAAGGCTGTCGTCCTTTGAATAGATATGGAAAACACATAATCTATTTATTGAATGAGAAGTTAAGAGAAAGAAAGGGATATGAAGTACCTGCGTTTCTTCCAGGACGCCATGGGTGTCATGTGCCACAATCCAACCCAAACGCCAACCAGGCACTGCCCACCTTTTCGATATAGATCCAAGGGTTAGCACAGGAACGATCGACCCAAACACTCCCATTGACACACAGGGATTAATCCCAAAGGCTAAATGGCCGTATACTTCATCTGCTATCACCATTATCCCAAGCTTCCTTGCAGTCTCTGCAATCTGAAACATAAAAGAAACGAAGGCTCTAGAAAACACAGACACAGAAACACGTCAAGATAATGGCAACGCACGGGTCAAGAGGATGATGTTTTCAACGTAACCTACTCACCTTGCTCAAATGTTCATAACTTAAAACGCTCCCCGTTGGATTCCCCGGGTTTACAACAACCATCGCCACTGTGTTCTCGTCAGCAAGGGCTTCCACGGCATCAAGGTCCACCTCCCACCCCTTGTCAGGAAGCAGATCAAAGTGCCGGACCTCAAGCCCGCTGAAGGTGGCCCTTCCCTCATAGAACGGATACCCCGGCCTCGGGAGCAAGATGTTGGCGCCCGGCCGGCCAAGCACGGAGAGGACCACTTCGATAGCCTGACAACAGCCCGCCGTCAGGAAGATGTCGTCGGGGGACACCTTGTAGGGGACATCGCGAGAGAGGTACTCGGCCACCGCCCTGGAAAACAAACAATACAGATCGCAAGGCAGCAGGACAAATTTAAAAAGAAATAACGTTTTTTATATAAAACTTATTGTTACGTACGAAATTACAGATATATTATTATCAAGAACATATTAATATGTATATCATTATTATTTTAAAAAATTATAAATATGTAAACTCAGTTAACATATATATTATTATTATTTTAAAAAGAATGCAAATGTATCACCACTCTGTACATATTTATAATTTTTTTTAAAATAGTGGTGATACATATGTTAATATATTTATGAAAATGATATATTTGTAATATCACCTATAAGTTTTCTACTTTCTACATATGTATCAAGGTTTACTGACTCGATCGTATCGGTCGTTCCGATTTTGACGGTACGATATAATACTGTCTCAGTCAGTCTCGCAATAAGACGTCGAGATGAAAAAAGAGTTATATATATATAATATATGTAAATAACATAACAAAATTCTTAGCTCATTTAGTTAAGTGGCTTGTGTGCTTCGTATAAGACGCTTTATGTTCGAATCTTGCGAACGCCTTTAGGATTTTGATTTTTTTAATTAAAAATCTTAAAAAGAAATCAAAAAAATGCACGTAATCAACATGTTTCGAAATCAAATTGCCCCCGAATCAATAAAAGCACTCAACCAACTTACTTATAAATCATTTTATATTTAAAATAAAATATCTAATATATAAAGTGACCCGGTTGTGTATCACAGATCGGTCGTCCCAGACTGTGGCTGGGACGGGACAGGACGGGCGATTCGGGCCATCCCGTCCCGATTTGGCAAACTCTGTCCGGAATCTCCAAAAAAAAAGATTTTTGTATGTATATACCCATAAAAATTGATTTTGTCAAATATATCCCTCCTATATTATCATGAATATCTTCGAAATATGAGTAATGTCACGACTATGCCCTCGCAACTCCCGTGTGTTTAACCCGGGTTAAGTGTGAGTTAAAGAGTAAGATTTTGTATATATACCCCTATAAAATTTGATTTTATCAAATATATCCTAAATCTAACGACCGTAGATGACATATTTCACAGAATATTTTCCTCGTGTCGACGCCAGTAAATTAAAGGATATAATCGTAACATTTTTATCTAAATAAAATATATTCACGATAATATACTCGTAACAGAGTTATTTGACAAAATCAAACTTTACGAAAATATATACCTCAAAAACATCCACAGAGAAACCGTGCGCCATGCAGCAGGGCAGAAAAAATCAAAAACAAATAAATAGCATTGGAAAGGAACCATCCAGAACGCAGGTCGTGCAGAACAAATCAATACACAGCAAAACAGAGTACGGAATCCTAGAGCTCAGAACAAATCAAAGCAAACACACAGCAATTGAAAGGAACACGAAGAACGCAGGAGCACAGAGAACATATCAAAACAGGACCCGGAAGGAAGAACACAGCCTACAGAATCCAAGAGCTCAGAACAGATCAAAACAAACAAACAGCACTCGAAAGGAAGCAGGCGGGGGCTCCTACCGCCTGGCAGGGGCAAGGCCGGCGGTGGGGGCGTAGCGGTTGAGCTCCCCGGAGCGGACGGCGGACACGACCGCCTCCTCGGCGACGGAGGTGGTGCGGAAGCAGGGGAAGGCGGATGGGTCCCCGTGGCCGAGGGGGATCACCGGCCTCGCATCGTTGGGGTCGATGCAGGACATGAGGCTCTCAAGGATGCCGCGGATCGAAGAGGCGGAGGCGTCCACGAGCACTGCGTTGGGGGCGAACCTCCACTTCGGCCACCCCCTTCCCTTCCCATTCTCCATCCCCGGTCGGCATCCTCCCTCCCCGTTCTCCATATCTGGATGGCCGCAGCGCTGCTAGGGTTTTGTGAAGGTGGAGATGGAGGCGAGGAGGGGGGATCGGGAGGGGGATGAGGAGATCGGGACTGCTGTGTTATGTAGTGGCGATTACTGCGAGGGTTTGTGGGAGTTTTTTAAGGTTGGAGTTTGTTTGTCTATGCTGGCATTTCCACAAACACGTGAAGGGCAGGGATCACTCAGCGGCAACTTGTACCCGGGCGACCGGTTCTGAATCTTCTGATAAAGATTCTACAAATCGATATGATATGGCTTGTACTGTACGTATCGAATCATATCAACTGTTGCTTGATGCGATCGATGTATGATATGTAATTAATATGTTTTAATATATTTTTAATATTATATATTTTCTTTTATATTATAAAAATTTTGTAGGTGAATTAGTAAGAGATTTTATGTTTAAATGTGAGTTCATCGACTTGAAATACACCAGCCGCGTGAATTTTTAATTTCTTTTTAACATAATAACAAAATTTAAAATCTCAAAGACATTCTCCAAATTAGAACCTGAAAAATCTTACAAAGAAGACAATGACACCTAACTAATTAAGTTAGATGTTTTATATATTATTTTACATATATTACATGTATAAAGGTTCTTTTTTTCATCTCGATATGTAACGGTATCGAATCGTATCATACCGTACTGATAAAACATCGATACGACGGATACAAACGGTCTGTCAAACCTTAGTTCTGATTATGGTGAAATTATTTATCTAGTTAAATGGTCAAGTAGTAACCTATGCACTATAATTATAGTGTGATAATATTTTTATCAAATTCAGATATATTTATTATTTATTTTTAATTTTTGTAGATGTGACTCGAGATCTCTTATTTTAGAGTGAAGGTCAAATCAATTATTTTACATAGAATGTACGATAAGAAAATAAAAATAGATGTGAATAGTGGTTATTTGAAGTACCGTGAATAATAACTACAATTCACTCCCTTTTTTTTAATTACCGTAAACTTTAAATAAAGTAGATGATTTAGCTCTCATTCCAAATTAAAAGATCTTAAATTTCATCTAAAAAAATTAAAAATAAAAAAGTTACGAAATGAGATAAAAGCGGGATGTTCACACTATAATTACAGGATAGACGTTTCTATTTGATCATTTCTCATTTATCTAAGAATGATAAATAATAAGTTAAGGGTGATAAATAACTTAGACACTAAAATTTATTTATTTGTCACCGTTGATAAGTGGGTTGTTTGTCATCATTAATGTCAATGTCAAGAGTGATAAATAACTAACTAAAGTTGATAAATAGATTTTTTAAATTAGTAACTTGAGTACGTATAAAATAAGAGGGAAAAGATAGTGAGATCAACGCAGTGCACAGTGGAGGCTACTTCGCTCGACGCCCTGGGCAGATCGGCCGGCCTGACCCCTTCTTTTGACTCCCTAAAACCCCCCAACTATACTTTCTCCGTTGTCACTGACACGGTTTGAGCAGTGACGGGGGAGGAGCCAGCCGAGCTGGTTGCGCTCCACAGCGGAAGCAACGACCAGAGCAGTAGCAACAGCCGCCAGTAGAATCCAATGCTGCATGGTTCCCCCCACCGGTGGGCGGCATCAACCCTGTCTCTGTCCTCAAGCTCTGCGTCCCCGACTCAGCTGTCACACCGCCGTTATGGGGTGCCTTCTTGAAACCACACGTCCCATGGGTGGGGGATGGGGTGCCTTCTTTAACTGAGCCGTAGCGTTTAGTTAGGATAATCAGAAGGTTGGCCAACGTCAATTAAAGAAAGCCAACTCCTCATCTTTCAGAAAGGCCAATGTATGCATACGGGTGCGATCTTCGTCGCTAACACTTTGTGCAGCTAAAAACTTGGCTGCCGCTAGAACCCCGCCTCCTTCCACCATGTCTCTTCGTCATTTCCCCATCCTTGGCTCCACGTCACGAAAGTCTTCGAGGCGGTGTTTGATAAACGAGCAAGGGGTATCGTCGAAGGGTCGATTACGATATCCGAAGTCGGTTAATACGATTATGTGAGGGGGAGGCGAGCGGAGGCGGGGCCCAACGGTTACGTTGTGTCGGCTAATCGACGGACAGCTCCGCTATCAAACATGACCCAAAGGTGTGAAGTGGAGAACCTTATGTAAGGTTGCGACACCCTTCTTCACCTCCTGTGACCGTGAACAACTTCTTGGAGCTCAGATCTCTTATGGGGGTCAGATTAGGTGAGTGGAACTACCTTTGTACTCGGAAAGTTCTTCGGTCCACGTGCAAAAGAAATTTTAACTTATAAAATTCTACGGCTTTAGTTGTTTTCAGCTTGTTCATTAAATAATTTTAGAGTAATTTTTTGTGCACTAAACTCGATGCAAAAAGTCACATCAAAATATAACGTTTAATCTCATAAGTTAAAAAAAAGATGAAATGACTTTTTGTAGGTAGAAAAAGATGTCCACATCAGACTAGTATGTTGTACATTTTTGAATATTAAATATAGAATGCATAAAATATTTTATAAAAGAATAAAATATTTTATTATAAAAATAAAATATTTGATATAAATTAAAATATTTTGTTATGTTTCATGTTTATAACATGATGTTTAATTTCTATAGTATTTTATCCTTCTAATAAATGTTACGTTCAAATAATAAAATGTTTCATTTGTACATAATATTTTACTAATTTATTTTTAAAATTAAACAAAATATTTTATTTTTATAATAGAATATTTTATTTATATATATAATATTTTATTCTTATATTTTTTTATCAAATTTACTCTATATTTAATATTCAAAAATGCAGCATCATAGAGATCTGACGCGGATGTCATTTTCTAAACAAAAGAGTCTTTTTCACCTTTTTGTGAGTCGACGAGATAAAACGTTATATTTTGACATGATTTTATATATCGAATTCAATGTACAAAATGTTACTTATAATTTTGATTAGAACTCATTAAAAACATCTAAAATAAATAGAAAGTTTAATTAAGTGATCAGGTTTAGGCTCAGTCTAATTAAACTGTATTTCACTCTACTTAGTCAAAGCCGTTTACAGCCCGGTGGGCGCAAGCTGAGAGGCTAGATTGAGGGATCATGATATAGCCAGACATGGTCTATATTTTTATTATTTTTTATTGATAATAAAGGTTAGACTCATTTCAAGCCGACACAACGCAAAGAACTGATGCATTAAAGGTACAGTACAGCGGTTTTAACTGTCATAACCTCCTCCGATCCACTAGCGGTAAATTTGCAGATTGCCATTGACTAGTGAGTTTTTTTTGACAAATTAATATGGTATCATCTGTATCACACAAGTCTAATCATGGGCATCAAGTTTGATAAATTATTATGATAAGATTTATACCGTACTTATCGAATCGTGACATCGGATTATTGATATCATCATAATATACAATTGATATACTCATTATGTTATTTTAAATAGTAAATATTTTATTTTGTAATAAAGTAGATTTTGTAACTCAATTGGTTAGGGAACATGAGGTCCGGTATTCGAAGCACACGGTTGACATGTTTTTATTATTTTTTAGAATTATTTAAAATTTAAGTAAAAAAATAATTTAAAAACGTGACACATCTCAGATTCCGGATGATCATTTAACTCACGTGTCAACTAATCAACTGACTTAAAAAAATAATTTGAGTAATTTTATTTTATAATATATATATATAATATTATTTTAATTTAATTTATAATTATACCGATTTACATCGTATCAATAAAAAATCAAGACAACCGGATCGACAAACTCTAATAGACAAATTTATTTTCTACCCAAATAAATAAAGGTTTGTCCATGGAACCCCGAGCTCAGAGGCAACGCCACCACTGAGAGTCAAATCTATATATTCCAGGAATTCAAAAGACAAATGGGGGCAAAAGCAGCACCGGCGATCTACATCTACCGGTCTGAACTTGTCTCATTTTTCTTTTTGCTTAGAGGAGGCGGCGTAGTAAAATGGAGTGCAAATGAGCTGGAATGAAACTCGAATCTTATATCTGGTAAGATTGAATGATATCTCCACAGTAATTAATATGATCGTATTCTACTTATGTTTATTTATATTACACAAATACACATAACAGATCTAGTGAATCAGGTGTACCGTTCTGATCGTGAACGGGCGCGATTAGATGCCGTATGTTGACTCGTGTCGAGAAGTGTCCCGTCTTGTATTAAAAAAAGAAAAAAAATTACATAAAAAATTATTAAATCTAAATTTTTAAAAAATATTCTTATAAATATATTATTAGACATATCATAATGTTACTCTGAATTGTATAAAAATGTTATATTTATTTGAAAAAATATTACTCTTTTTATCAAAAATCTATAAAAATTACATTTAAATGATATTTATATATTATTTAAATTAACACAGTGATATATCTGTTAGTATATTTTTAAAAATATCTTTTTATAAATTCACTTTTGACAATAATTTTCATATAAAAAACTTAAAGAAATATATAATTACCTCTAACTGTCTGTTCCTCATACCCCTCCCTGAATTTCTAAGGGCGAGTGCATCTGCCCAGCTATAATCACATTCCTCCTGGGCGTAAGAAAACCGGATTTCCAAATAAGGAATACTGCACACAAAGTACCTTTTCTTGAATTTCAGAACCCGAATGAGTCAGCTATATATATATATATATTATAAGAGAATTAGGCGGTTTTTTTCCGCCGGTTCATTTGTATTATTTCACTCGGTTCATTTGTCCGATACGATTCATTTATCCGGTTCACTTATAATATTTTGTCCCGACTGAACTGTTTTCCCTTCCTTTTTATGTAAAACCTACTGCTCTCCATGTCGTCATCGCCACGAAACCCATGAACCCTATTCCTCTCCGCCTTCCCTCCTATCCAGCTCAACGCCTTCCTCCTCCACCTCAAGCACCTCGGGTGAGAATATTTTTGCTCTTTCTTCCTCCCCTGTTCATCTCCTCATCCACATAACTTTCCTCCTTAGACATAGGATTCTGTCTCTTTTGTTTTTTGTTGCCGATCTTTGATGTTTAATCTCAGGCACCGGACAGAGCCTTGCGATTTGAGGCCTGGAGCGGATGTTTTGGATATTATTCTCGTAAAAGTGCCTCTTTTTTCTCCTTAATCGAATCCTCGGTGGGGATGGCCACCGCAGCAGCTGCGGCATAACCGCCGTCGCCTGAGTGCCCCCTGTCACCCGCCTACCAGTTGAACAGATCACATCGCCCGGTACTCTGCAAAAATTAGTGAACACACAGGATTTTTATAGTAGTAGGCAAGCAAATACTGCTGGGAGAGGAGATGGTTTGAACGGCATGAGAGAGAGAGATGTTTCTTTTGTGATTACTGTACATCCCAGCATCCTTTTTCTTTCTTCTGGGTCTTTTTGCAAAGTCCGATCGGGAGAAGCAAATGATCATTTTGTATGTATAAAGTAGATGTGCGATAAAGTTCTTGGGAATAAAAGTCGAGGGAGTAGGGGTGCCTCTCCTCACTTTGTCTAATTCCTCCTTTTTCCCCGTCGTAGTTGGACAGCAAAATTAGAACTTCGAGAAATCTACTCTTACCCTGCCCCCATATGTGAAGAGGAGAGGAGAGCTTTCCTTGTTTCTTCAACATTTTTTTTCACCTTTTTTCCTCATCCCCAGGTTCTGTAATCTGTAAAAATAGAAGGATGAAGAGGACTTGGGCATGATCCGCCAAATCTTTTGTAAATATATGTTCTTTGCCTTGTTGATATCAGTGCTACTCAAATCAAAGGACCCCTTCTCTACCGATGATAAGGACACATCTATCCTATTCAATGCCAGAGCCAGACAAGATAATAAGGCATGCATTTTCCCAACACTCGTGCTGAAGAAGATAATGCCATGTGTGTATTAGAATAATCATCACATCGGTGTACTCGGTGCCTTCCGTCACTTTGTCAAGGTTCAGCTTACATCATGTCTTGAAGAACATCATGTTCCTTTTTTTAAAGTTGGTGTGGCATCTGATCCCATGTCTTTGTGCCGAGGTGGGGGAAAGCCTTACTATGGAAGATGTTTGTAATGTAGTTGGGCAAGGTTAGAACTTTGAGAAGTCTCCTCTTCCCTGCCTCCATATGTGAAGAGGAGAGCAGGTCTTTCCTTGTTTCTTCAACCTTTTTTTCTCTTCCCCGGAGTCTGTAATCCGTAAAAATCGAAGGATGAAGAGGTCTTGGGCATGTGGAGCATCTGCCAAATCTATAACATGTATTTTAAGAGAATTGGTAAATTTTTCGTCACCGATTCAATTGAGGTTTCGTCGGTTCTCGGTGTTTAGCTGTTCAACCCACTTATCCCTCTCAACCGTATGTATATATATATATATATGGGGCAACGCTCACAGGGTGCCGACATCACGAGAACGTTCTCACGGGACTGTTATCTAAACCGTTTAAATCCCACTAAATCAATATAGAAACCAAGAACATGGGGCAATGGTCACAGGGTGCCGACATCGTGAGAACGTTCTCACGGGACTGTTATCTAAACCGTTTAAATCCCATTAAATCAATATAGAAACCAAGAAAATACCCTATCACCACTCACGGAATTCAAGTAAATCAACCCACGGTGGAGGGGACCTCCCTCGAGGGTGCCTATGCATAGGGACTTAATAGTCCCATGTTAAAAAACTAACTTCTTCCTCCAACCTTGAGCCAATCTGGCCACAGTCGCCTCCTCTGTCAGATTTGACCGATGAGAGAGCAGAGGAGGTGGGGGATGGCAATGGGAGACAGTGGGAAGACAAAGGAGGAAGGACTACATCAAAAAGAATTTATACCTACGACAAATGTCGTAGATAAAGATACAGAAAACCCGTAGATATAGGGTTTACCTATGATACTCCCTATATTTCTGTGTCGTCGGTAAAAATTATGTAAATAAAATTTTATCGACGCGACAAAAAATTGTAAGAATAGGAATATCAACACCTATGATTATATAACATAGGTAATTATCTATGCTAAATATCCGTATGTATAAAATTTCTCTATTTCTATGATTTTATCCGATAGGTAATTTCCTACGTTATTTAGCGTAGGTAATTTCCTACGGTTTATTTCACATAGATCTTTTTATATAAATTTATATCACATAGGTAAAATTTTACCTACGCAATTTCTACTGACGACCGTAATATTCTTGCAAAATCATACATAACATGAACGAATCGTAGGTAATCCATTTAAATCGTAAGTAAATTGTATTAAACGTAGGTAATAATTTGAACGGTAGGTAACCTCTTTGAACCGTAGGTAACCTGTTTGAACCGTAGGTAAATCTGTATTAACTGTAGTGAAGAGGAGAGATCTCGCGCTGGTCCTGAGCTGGAGGAGATGATCACCGAATAGTGAACTGCAAGGAAGGGAACGGATCAGGGGGCCCAAGGATGGTTCCCTGGGGAAAACCCTCCGATGCCTAAGTCAGTAGAGCAGTGGTGGAAATTATGAAAGGAGGAAGAAGGAGATGCACGAGATCTCTCTCCACTAAGGTGGTGAAGTGGTTCTTGCTCAGGGAGTTTTAGACGTGTGTTGGCCTTACCTTTCGCTGGAGGGAGTCCCAGGTTTAAATAGTGCGCCAGCCTTATGAGTCCCGTAAGCTGAGGAGTTTCAGGAGGGGATTACGTCCTCGACGTGGGCTCTTTACGTCCTCGTCGCGGGCTCTTTATAGCCTTGAGGATTCATGGGCCCCCTTATCCTCGTAAACTCCTGCTCAGAAAGGGTTCTCAATGGCAACGTGGATAACTAACCGTTGGTCGACCCAAGCGTGAAAAGTGCCAGCCTTGTCCCGAACGATAGGCATAGCTTGGGTGAGGTTCAGTCGGAGTGGGCGCTGGGCGCCAGCCCTTATCCCGGAGAGGGGGATAGGTCGGGCGTGGGTCTTCCTCCAACCGGACCGACGCTCGGCCTTCCGAGTCTAATGGCAGCTTAGGAAGTGTTTGATCCCGAGTGAACTTATTGGGCTTTTATGCTAAGTAGGCCCTGCGGGGCGGTCACTTAGATGAGCTGGGTCTCGTTTGGTCTCGCTGGACCTAGTTCGGCCGCTCTTAGATGGACTACAGAAATCCCCCTCTCCACTTGTCCCCCTCCTACTCTCGAGCCTTGGCGGGCTCGGAAGAGTAGCCGTTGGGATTTTGGACCAGCGTGGCTCGGGTGGGTGGAGATCTAGCGGTGTTAAGAAGCCACGTGTCGTGGTCACCTAGACCCGTAATAATGATAATCCTGACAGATTTGAAACGAAGGGCCCCCCTTTCTCGGAGGTCGGAACGACGCGCCGCCTTCCGCGAGGGGATATAGGCGTTGTGCGCTTGCTGTTGTTCCATACTCCCTCCGCTTTAGGGTTTTTCTCTCCTTTGTACTTACTTTCGGGGCTCTCTGATGTGCCGTGGGGATACGGCGGAAGAGCAGAGACTCATAGCGGCGTTTGCAGAGTTGGCGGAGATAACCGCGGAGGCGGTCCGACAGCTTCCCCTTCCTCCAGAGTCTTTGGAGTCTTGGGAGCCTTCCTCTTCAAGTTCCTCTTCAGATTTCATGGCGGACCAGCGTCCGGAGGTCGAGGAGTTGGAGGGTGAGCCTGAGGCGAGGGTGGTGGTGATACCGCCGGCTCCGAATTGCAGGGAGCTGGGGGAGGCGGAGGTGAAGCGGCTGGAGCACCAGTTTCGCCTGCACTGGCAGTACTACTTCGCCGCGGCTACCCCAAACGAGACGAGCTTGGATTCTCGTACGGGCCATCTCTGCTCCTTCCTTCTGTCGTGGAAGGATGGGTTCCGTCTTCCCTTCGACCCTTTTGTTCTTAACCTTCTCAATTTCTTCCTGTTGGCTCCCATACAGTTGGTAGCCAACTCTTATCTTCTTCTCTCCGCTTTCCGCATCATCTTCCTCCAGTGCGGGGTTCCTCTTTCCTTGGACCTCTTCCATTACTTTTTTGAGTTGAAGGAGCATTCCTCGGCTGGGAAGGGCTTCTATTTCGTCCAGGCGAGGCGAAGCAGGAGCTGTATCTCCTTAGCCGTGAAGGACTCTTCCCACAAGGGGTGGAAGACTCAGTTTTTCTGGGAGGGATTTGTTCGGTGGAGGAGTTTTGGAGGTGTCCCGTAATCCCCAACTTTCACCCGAACATCCCTCCGAGGCAAGATGAGTTCTCTCCGGATGTAGAGAAGTACGCGGCCATTCTGCTGAAGCATCACCAGTCCACGGAGGAGCTGGTGACCCCGGAGAACATCGAGCGATGCCTTCTCCAGCGGCTACGGTCGGCAGGTACGGGCACCATGAATCAGCTTTCTCGTCGGATGATGAAGCCATTTTTCTTTTCCTGACCATATCTTCTTTTGCGCAGACACTAGGCGGCCGGCTGCGGAGGAGAAGCATGTGACCGAGCAGGAAGTGATCGAATTGGGCGACGACTCGGCTGCCGTTGAGTCGTGAGCTCCCGAGAGTTGCGCCCGAGCCCGAGATAAGGGCAAGGGGGTGGCCCGGGAAGGGTCTTCCAGGCCACGGGGGTCCAAGCGCAAGGATCCCGTGGAGAGGATGATACGGGACACCGTGAAGGCCAAGAAGCGGGCCAAGAAGGCCGGGGCCGTCCCCGCAGTCGAAGGTGGCTCTGGCTCGGCTCTCCCCTCTGCCGAGCGTGACAGGGCCGACCCTATTAGGCCGGCTCTCCCATCCGCCGAGCAAGAGAGGGCCGAGGAGGCCAGGGCCGTTTCTGCGGTTGGCGGCGGCGCTGGCCCGGCTCTCCCCTCTGCAGGAGCCGAGGGGGCCGGGGCCGAAGCGGGCGACTTCAGGATCGTGGCCGAGACTGGAGCGTCGAGCGAGGCAGGCAGCGCTCCGGGTGGCGATGCCGGGGCCGAGCTGGTCGAGGCCAGGGGGTCGCGAGGAGAGGCAACGCGGCCCCAACCGACCGAGGCAAGAGGGGCGGATAAAGCAGCGGCTCAATCCGGGCCGGCCGGCGGGGCTCCCAAGGGGATGGCACTCGGAGGGGGGGCCCCTATTCCGGCTGCTCTGGAGAGGCTAGACATCCGGGGCCCTCTGTACCAGAAATGTCGCAGCATAGCTACGAAGGTGGTGAGGGGAGGAGACAGGCAACGCTCCCCACCCGTGGCCCTTGAGATGGTTATGGAGGGTGGCCTGATCCTGGCCCAGTTGGGGGCCTCTCTGGCTGAAGCTTACGCTCGGTCGGAGTCAGAATGGGCGAACCTTGCCTGGACCCTTGGCGCGTCCGACGGGAAGGTAGCTCGGATCACCGAGGAGCGTGATGGGCTTCGGCGGGAGCTCTCCTCGGTTAGAGAGCTCGCGAGGGTGAGCCAGGCGGAGGCCCGGACACTGACCGAGCAACTGGCTCAGGCTCGCGGGTCGCTCGAGAGGAAGAGCAAGCTTCTGGAGGAGGTGCGCGTGGCCCGCGCCGAGCGAGATGGCTAGTGGGAGGCCGAGCGCGCCGAGCTATTAGATCGAGCGGAGAAAACCACGCGTCTTCGGCTGGAGGCCGAGGCTGATCGGGCCGAGGCGGAGAAGCAGATGGCCGAGGCGGAGCGGAGGTTGGCCGAGGTGGAGCGGGAGAAGGTCGAGCTCGCTAGTAGGGTGGGATCGGCCGAGGCGGAGGCACTCGAGCAATACAAACGCTCGGAGGCCTACCGGGTCGACCTTAAGGAGGCTGCCCTCCCCTACTACCAGTTAGCACTTCGCTGTGGTATCCGCAAGGGGTTCGAGCACGGCTACGGCCGGGCCATCTTCTACGCGGAGGAGCAGGCGCCCGGGACAATCAGTTTCCCGTCCGGGCAATGCTACGACTCGGATTTGGCGTCCTCCGATTCCTCTGGTTCGGCGTCGGGGGAAGGACGAGACCAGGGGAACTCATCTTCGTCCGAGGGGTCGCCAACTCCGGATGCCTCGGGAGGGCGTGCAACCGAGGCAGTTCTCACGCAGGTGGGGTCAGTGCCAGGGTCGGCCGTCGTCGAGGGTGCAGAGGGCAGACCATTCGAGCCTTCAATTTCCGAGCCTCGGGATGGGCAAGGGGCCTGATGTATCTGTTTTTCTTTTTCTCCTTGTACGTTTTTCCTTTTTTGAAGAAAAAACTTCTCTTTTTGTGTAAAGGAAGGTTGAGAACGTAAGACAGTAGCATTATGATAAAGACTTGACTATTTTTTACCGCCATTGTCGTGGTTTGACCAGTGTATCCGCAGTAGTTGGAAAGTGCCGATACTTTCTGCGTGGATCTCGCATGATGGTTGAGCGGGCGTCTGACAGGGTGTCTTTCCGTTTTCTCATGCTTTAAATGCCCGGCCGCTTCGTATGTCCCGCTGGGATGGAACTGAGGAGTCTGAGGTGACCGTTCGTAGGGAGAGGTCCCTTTAGCATGTTTTCGAGGGGAGAATCATTTAAGACAAGTAGCCTCCCTTCGTCTATAAAAGGTCTAAAAGGCGTATCCTCCTCTCGATCGCTTAGGGTCTTCTTTAACAGTCTTTCCTCTCTCCTTCTTCACGAAGCGTTGTGCTGTCAAATTTGAAGCATGGAAGACGCTCTGGAAGATGAAGCTGCAGACGACGGAGGGCAGAGAGTCTTTGCTGCTTCGGGTCTGAAGGGAGTTCGACGGCCGGTGGGCGGGTTAGAAGGGGGTTCGACGTGCGGAAGCACGTCACCTTCTTTTTATCAGTTCCGGCGGCGCTTGCGGGGAGGGACGTAACAGCGGACGGATGGGGGGATCAGGCACCTCCTTCGCTCGTCCCTTCCCGCTCACTCTCTGGAGGGGATCCCTCTCAAGATTCATCTCCACTTCCTGCTTCTCCTCCCTTCTCCCTGCAGCCTCTTTCTTTCTCTTCTGCCCTTCTTATCATTTCTTTCACTCTTTTGAGGATGCCTCTTGACATCCTCTTTTTTTCTTTCTTTAACTCTTTGTAGGATGTCTCTCGGCATTCCCTGCGATGAGTTGGCTTCCTCTTCCCCTTCATCTACCCTCTGCAACTTGGAAGGTAGCCTTCCTCTTCCTAATCCCTCTGTCACCTTTGTTCCGAGTTACTTGAGCCAACGGGGTCGACTATCCTTTATCCGAGCCAGTTTCCGCACGAGGCAGAGTCAGTGGCTGGACACAGGAAGGTTAACCGAGTCACCCGAGCGATGGGCTCGTACGGCGGCGCCAGATGGATTTTTGCTCTTTTGACATATATTGTATTAGCTTCGGCCTTGCTGATGTACAAACAATTATTTGAATAAAAGAGGAAGGAAATTTTTGTTTTATCTCATATTGCTTACACGACTGAAGTGTTCAGAAGTAGAACTTGCGTAGTGTAGTCGTGTTCCACGTCCGAGGGATGGATTCTCCTTCCATAGTAGATAGCCGGTACGCTCCTTTCCCGAGCGTCTCGACCACTCGGTAGGGGCCTTCCCAATTAGGGGATAGCTTGCCCGCCGCCTCAAGTGGTCGAGAGGCTTCGGCTTTTCTGAGAACGAAGTCTCCCGGCTGGAAGTGTCTGTCTCGGACTCTGGCGTTGTAGTATCGAGTGAGGCGACATTGATATTCCGTTGCTCGGATGCTGGCAATCTCTCGGACTTCATCTGATAGGTCGAGATTTTCGAGCAGTTTCTGGTCGTTTGCCTCGGGCGAGAAGCAGATGACTCGGACGGAGGGATTGCCAATCTCCAACGGGATCACGGCCTCGGTGCCGTACACCAGCTGAAAGGGACTCTCACCGGTTGCTGTTCTGGGAGTCGTTCTATGCGACCAAAGTACGTTCGGCAATTCCTCGAGCCAGCTGCCCTTGACTTTGCCGAGCCTAGTCTTGATGCCTTTTAGGATAGTCTTATTGGCATTTTCGACCAGTCCGTTAGCCTGAGGGTGGGCGACCGAAGTGAAGTGATTGCGAATGTTTAGGTCGGCACATCTGTCTCGGAAATAACGAGAATCAAATTACCGATCATTATCACTCACTATCACCCGGGGGATGCTGTAGCGACAGATGATCGACTTCCAGACGAAACTCCACACGACTGTCTCGGTGATCCTAGCTGTAGCTTCGGCCTCGATCCACTTGGTGAAGTAGTCGAGGGCGATGATGACGAACTTCTTCTGGGCCTGAGCTGTAGGAAACGGCCCAAGGATGTCGATCCCCCCCCCCAGCGAAAGGATAAGGCTCGGCTAGGGTGACGAGCTCCGTCGCCGACTGATGGACCAAGTGGTCAAATCGCTGGCATCGGTCACACTGTTACACGTAGGTCGAGCAGTCGCGCTGTAGAGTGGGCCACCAGTAACCCTGCCGAAGCAAGATCCTAGCGAGCGACCTTCCCCCTTGATGCGCTCCGCACAGGCCTTCGTGAACCTCTTGAATTGCTCGGCTGGCTTCATCAGTACTGATGCACTTCAGGAGGGGACCGGAGAAGGATCTGCGGTATAAAGTGACGTCCAGAATGACGAATCACCGAGCTTGGTATTTCAATCTCTGGGCTTCCCGAGGGTCGGGAGGCTCCTGAGAGTCTTGGAGCCACGACAGATAGGGGGTATGCTAGTCGCTTGGGGAGGCCGATTCAACAGCCATGAGCTCCGAATCAATGCCCGGTCGCTCTAGCTCTTCGAGAAGGACCGATCGAGTACCCTCGGGGTCAAGAGAGGAGGCCAGCCGGGAGAGGGCGTCCGCTCGAGAGTTTTCCTCCCGAGCTATTCAGACTACCTCAAAACTCTCGAATTGTTGTGCCACGATTTTGACCAGCCGGAGGTATTTGACCATCGGTTCTTCCCGAGCTTCATAATCGCCGTTGACTTGGCTAGCGACCAGTTGGGAGTCAGTGTGAATTCTGACTCGCTCAGCCCCCAACCGCTGGGCCATGCGGGCTCCCGAGATATGGGCTTCGTACTCGGAGGCGTTGTTGGATGCCTGGAAGTTGAACTTCAAGGCGTATTGCAGCTCTGCTCCTTCGGGGGACTTCAGGAGGATACCGACGCCGCTCCCGGTCGAGTTGGAGGATCCGTCGACGAACAATTCCCAGGTTGGCCCGGGCGCGGACGGAGATTTTTCTTCGGTCGGGATGGTGCTCTCGGGGATGAAGTTAGTGAGCGCCTGTCCTTTGATAGCCGAGCGAGGCCGGTACGATATATCGTAGGCCCCGGGCATAATGGCCCACTTGACGAGGCGTCCCGAGGCTTCAGGGTGAGCGAGGATCCTCTTCAGTGGTTCGCCGGTCAACACGATGATGGAGTGCCTTTGGAAGTAGGGTCAAAGGCGCTTGGCCGAGGTAACCAACGCTAGCACGAGTCTCTCGGTTGCGGGGTACCTTCTTTCAACCTCGTTGAGCACCTTGCTGGTGTAGTAGACCGGTCTCTCGATTCCCGAGTCATTTCTGACCAGGACCGAGCTAACTGTGGATGGAGTTGCCGAGAGGTAGAGATGCAAGGCTTCACCTGGAACAGGCTTGGACAGCACCGGGGGCGAAGCCAGAAACTCCTTAAGCTCAGTGAACGTCTTTTGGCATTCCTCCTCCCATGCGAACGTAGCAGATGCCATTTTGGGCCCCCTCAACAGTTTGAAGAAGGGTAGGCATCGTTCGACCGCACGGGACATGAATCGGTTGAGCGCAGCAATGCGCCCGGTAAGGCGTTGAACGTCCTTAGTACAGGTGGGCGGCCGCATGTCCAGGATGGCCTGGACCTTGTCGGGGTTGGCCTCGATCCCACGTTGGGTAACCAAGAAACCCAGGAATTTCCCGGACCTTACTCCGAAGGCATAATTGGCGGGGTTGAGCTTCATATTGTACCTCAGGAGAGTGTCGAAGGTCTCAGCTAGGTCAGTGAAGTGGTCCTCGGCCTTGGGGGTCTTGACGAGCATGTCGTCAATATAGGCCTCGACGTTCCGGCCGAGCTGTCCCTCGAACATATGATAGACCAGCCTCTGGTACGTGGCTCCAGCGTTCTTCAGCCCGAAGGGCATCCGGGTGTAGCAGTGTACGCCGAAGTCGGTGATGAAGGTGGTTTTCTCGATATCTTCTGGATCCATTCTGATCTGGTGGAACCTGAATAGGCGTCCAGGAAGCTGAGTATCTCGTTGCTCGAGGTTGAGTCAACCAGTTGGTCGATGCTCGGCAACGGATAGCAGTCTTTTGGCGTGGCTTTGTTCAAGTCGGTGAAGTCCATGCGCATTCGTCACTTTTCCGAAGCTTTTGCCACCAAGACGACGTTAGCCAGCCACATCGGGTACATGATCGATCTAAAAAGACCAATCTTTTGCCCCTTGGTGACTTGCTCCTTGATGTCCGTCTGCTTCTCTGGCACGTGCTTCCTTCTGCGTTGTTGTACAGGCTTCACGGTCGGGTCAAGGTTGAGTTTATGCATTACTGTCTCTCCCGGTATCCCGGGGAGTTGATCATCAGACCATGCAAAGACTCGGATGTACCCGAAAAGAAATTCTTTGTACTGCTGCTGAACCTCGGATGGTAGGTCGGCTCTAATCTTTACTCCTAGGGTCGGGTCATCATTTAGAAAAATCGTTAACAACTCGCCTCCATGCTCGGATGTTGTGGGTTTTTCCTCGACTTCCCGGGGGCCCTTGTTCTTCCCGTCCGACCTTGTGGCTTCGACCGAGATAATATAGCACCTTCTGGCCAACGCCCGGTTGCCCCGGACTTCCCCCACCCCATGTTTAGTGGGAAACTTCATCTTTTGGTGATAAGTAGAGGGCACCGCTTTTGTTCGACTAAGGATCCCCCGGCCGAAGATTGCGTTGTATGCTGTCATACCCTTGATCACTATGAAGTCCACCATAACCGTAGCGGTTTTGGGTGGGGTGCCGAGAGTAACCGGGAGGCTCAGGGCTCCCTCGGGATAAGTGGCCTGGCCATTGAACCCGTAAAGGGGGGTTCGGATCGGGCGGAGTTTAGACGGATTCTCTCCCATCTTAAGAAAACACTCATAAGATAATACATCAGGGGCGCTTCCATTGTCAACTAGAATCCTATCTACGTTACAATGGTTTATCGTAGCCGATACAACTAGGGCGTCGTCATGCGGGGTGGTCAGCCCTTCCAGATCTTGGTGGGAGAAGACTACGGCCTGTGGCTCACTTGGCGGGGCCTTGGGAGGCTCGATGGCTCGGCTCGCCCACTCAGCATGACGCTTCCTTCCTCAGCTACTGTCCCCTCCTGATGCAGCTCCTCCAGCGATGACGTTGATGTGGACCACGCGAGGGGCGTTATCGATCTCCTCTGGGGCGCCTCGGTCTTCCTTATGCCCGGCCACGAACCGGGATAGGTGTCCCTAGCGGACGAGGCGCTCGATCTCATCCTGGAGCTGGCGGCAATCGCCGGTATGATGCCCGTGGTCGCTGTGGAACAGACAGTGCTTACTGCGATTGCGGTTCTTCGACCTTATTGGCTCGGGTTGGCTGAGGAGGCCCGAGCTTTTGATGTCTTCATAGATCTCGTACACCAGAGCGGTTAAGGGAGTGTACCGCTCGTACTTCCGGGACGGTTCTTTGTGCTCCCCGTCTTGGTTCCGCCTTTTTCCTTGGCCCGAGCTTGGCTCGGGTGCTCGCTTCTTGTCCCCCTCCCGACCCGAACCGGTTGCACCTCGGCATGCGCTGAGAACTTCTTCGCACTCAGCATGGTGTAAAGTCAGAGTCACTAGCTCGGCAAGGGTCGAGGGAGGGTGGAGGACAAGTTCGCGGCGGAGGTTCTCATCACGGGTGCCTCCGGTCAGCGCGGTTATGGCCGAGGCAACATCCAGGCGGGGGATTCTCAGGGCTTCCGACTTGAATCGGTTGATATAAACCCGAAGTTTCTCCCCCTGCTCCTGTTTGAGAGCCAATAGCCCCGCTACCGACCTTGGGAGGCCGCTGCCAGCGAAACTCTCCTTAAACACTCGCCCAAATTGCTTGAAGTCCCGGATGAATCCGGGGGCGAGGGCCCGGAACCATGCTTGGGTGCCTTAGACCAGGGTGGTCACGAAGGCTTGGCACTTGATGGCGTCGGGCGCCCCGTGAAGGGTCATCAGGGCGTCGAAACTGTCGAAGTGGTCGGCCGGGTCACTCTGGCCGTCGTAAGACTTGAAGGTCGGAATGGAGATTCTGGGAGATATCTCTGCCTTCAAGATGTAGTCGAAGAACGGGGATTTCTCCTCGTCCTCCACTGGGGAGGTCTTCTGCAAGGCGCGTAAGGCGCGCTCCTGCTCTGTGAAGTGCCTCTCGAACTCTCGCAGTCGGAGGGATAACTCCGGCTGTCAATGCGCTGTGGGGCTAGGGGGCGTGCTGGCGGGCTGTCCTGGCGTTCCCTAGGGACTTCGGTCTCTCGGTGCGGACGGCGTGCCCCAGGTTTTTCCCTTTTCGGCGCGGAGGAGGCCTCTTGCTCCGGAGGAGGGGCTTGTGAAGGTCCTCCTGACCTGTTGCAAATAAGCCGCCGTCCTTGGAGGGTGAAGCGGCCTCCGGCAGTGTGTTGGGACGCGTCTCCGCGGGGAGGGCTTTCCGGAGGGATGCGTGACCTTCCTTCTCTGGCCGCCTGGGTCCTCATGAGTTCTACGAGGACGTCCAGTTTTGCGTTGAGGGCTTGGAAAGCGTTAGCGCCCCCGTTGGGTGGTAGCTCCACCGCCGCGGGCGGAGGCAGTTCGTCGGCTGGGCTGCTGGCGTTGGAGGGGGGGTTCTGTGTGGCCTGAGGGGGCCTCTCCCACCGCCACCACGGCTTTTCCCCTATCGCCGGTGGACCTCCTCCATGTACTCCTTCGCACCATACTGGCTCTTTGATCGTTTCCCACAGACGGCGCAAGATGAAGAGGGGAGATCTCGCGCTGGTCCTGAACTGGAGGAGATGATCACCGAATAATGAACTGCAAGGAAGGGAAACAGATCAGGGGGCCCAGGGATAGTTCCCTGGGGAAAACCCTCCGATGCCTAAGTCAGTAGAGCAGTGGTGGAAGCTATGAAGGGAGGAAGAAGGAGATGCACGAGATCCCTCTCCACCAAGATGGTGAAGTGGTTCCTGCTCGGGGAGTTTTAGACGTGTGTTGGCCTTACCTTTCGCTGGAGGGAGTCCCAGGTTTAAATAGTGCGCCAGCCTTATGAGTCTCATAAGCTGAGGAGTTTCATGCGGGGGTTACGTCCTCGACGTGGGCTCTTTACGTCCTCGACGCGAGCTCTTTATAGCCTTGAGGATTCGTGGGCCCCCTTATCCTCGTAAACTCCTACTCAGAAAGGGTTCTCAATGGCAACGTGGATAAGCAACCGTCGGTCGACCCAAGCGTGAAGAGTGCCATCCCTGTCCCGGGCGATAGGCATAGCTTGGGTGAGGTTCGGTCGGAGTGGGCGCTGGGCGCCAGCCCTTATCCCGGCGAGGGGGATAGGTCGGGCGTGGGTCTTCCTCCGACCGGACCGACGCTCGGCCTTCCGAGCCTAATGGCCGCCTAGGAAGTGCTTGATCCCGAGTGAACTTATTGGACTTTTATGCTAAGTGGGCCCTGCGGGGCGGTCACTTAGATGAGCTGGATCTCGTTTGATCTCGCTGGACCTAATTCGGTCGCTCTTAGATGGGCTACAGAAATCTCCCTCTCCACGTAGGTAAACCTATATTAACCGTAAGTAATCTGTATTAATCGTAGGTAACAATTTGAACCGTAAGTAACTTGTACTAATCGTAAGTAACCCATTTGACTTATGAATTAACCTATAGGTGACCTATAGTAACATTCGTAATAACATACACATTCACAAATTAGACACACAACCTATATATATTTACATCATTCACATATGAATCATAGATCAAAAAATTCATCATATTGATATTTCTATCAGTAATCCTAGTGTCAATGTATCATTGTAATCATAATATATAACAATAATATATCATGATGCATCCCCATATACAAAAAACATATAGATACAATTTAGTCAAAACATAAATCAAAATTAGTATAAATATTTTGTCATCACTATACATATCAAAATGTGAGAGTCCAAGAAATCACCAAATAAACAAGCAAATCACAAGGTGAGAGAGTGACTCTTTGCTATATCAGGATTACGTGCATAATAGATAAATGGTTATGAGTAATTTCACTTCAAACTTAAACATGACAATCTGAACTTAGAAATAAAAGAATGATACTTTATATACATATTCGATAAGCCATAAAATATGACTCCCGACGGCATCTCTAATTTTTTCCCTATCTTGATCTTTATGAAAAGTGAGGCATCTGACTTGTTTACATAAACAATGAAAATTTCACAATATGTTCTAATTTACCGTCCCATGACGACTTTATCTTTACCAACACTCATTTCACCGAATAAAGAGATAATACTATGACCACCTTTAAACACCTTGCTCTGGTCAATCTGTTCTTCTATAAGTACGTGGGTTTGTGTTTGTGTGTGTTCATCACTGTGTCACCCTCTTTGTCGTTCTATGTTGTTAACAAAGTTTGACCAAGAGTAATGTTGCTAAGTGGTGGACCGGTGTTAGGTCTGATTAGAAAGGCTACTGGACTGCTGGATCCATTCTGACTACTTTTTCCTAGCAAAACAGAGGTAGTGGTTACTTGTGGAAATTTATCACTACAAGGAGACACACATGGCAAACAAGGAAATCCAGTGCATGACTGTGAGATCAGAGTGGGTTGGAGATCTATGGCTACAGATGTCCCAAATCTTCAAAAAATGGGCTGCGGAGTGTCATTTAAGCAAGTCTGCACCTTGTCAGGAACCCTTCTCTGATTTGTATCTCTGAGCTCTGGTGGGCCTTCAGGTGGTGAACCCAAACTACATTAAACACATCTCCTTCTAATTGCCAGAACGATGATGTTATTCAATTGCACCCATGACTTGGATTCAGAATATGCATCATATCGCACTAGATGGATTTCTAGTGGTTTCACCTGTGTATCCCTTTTTAGTAAACCTAGGCCAGTGCCCATGTTGCAATCCCCAATTCATCTAGCACCTAATGCAATGATGCGACAATTGAGGGGGCTTATTTGCATGCACACAGTAAACACAAATAATAACTTGAACATCAACCAAAAATATGAAGTGTGGGCAAGACACAAATTCTAGAGAAAGGCACAAGAAGATAGCATGTATGACGAAGAAAATATGGAATATTACATGTTTTGTTATTGTTTGAGTATTTGCTACTGACGAGCACACCACTGAATCTGATATGTGTTGTATGGCTCCCTGGTTATCATATACATGTCATGAACAATTGGAAAGATTTAAATGGTATTTTTAAATGTGATTGCACCAACCTGTATAGTAGATTGCTCAACCTTGGCCATCCTCTCTTTCAATTCCTTCACTCGATTTTTTAATATATTGTTCTTAACCTGCAAATTATGACATGTCCCCCAGAAAGTGGAGGGAGTCGAGCTGTCCCTAAACCCCTAACACGGCCCGATCTATTCTCACCAAGAACCTACCTTATGTTCATAATCACTTGAGGCTAGAGCAAAGTTTAACTACTTGCTCTAATTCTCCAAAATCCTTATTTTTTCTTTTTCTTTCTTTCTTTCCTTTGGTTAAACACATTGCTTTGTTTTGCACATGTACATTGGATAAGCTAAGCATGATCAATTAATTGTTGATTTTCTGGTGTTTCAAGTGGGAGAGACCGAGACCTTTGTGTCGGAACTTCTAACCAACCTTCCTACAACAGTAAGAGATCTCAAGCCTCATCAAATTCATACAGTTTATGAATTGGTAAATGACAATACAGTTTCATTTCCAGAAAGTTGCTTCATCCTATTGATACACGAACACAATGGACCTAAAAGGAAATCTCCATATTCAGTTTCTTGTCAGCACTCACTTTTTAAGAAAGAACTATATCCTACATGTACATATGAGTCTTTTGCGAAATTAATGAGTTTTCTAAAGTTCCCTTAACTGTATAATACTGATTCTAAAATTAAGAAAGAAAACAATCATCTCAACAATGTAGGAAGATATCAAGTTACAGAGTTATAAGCTCATAACTTCACCCTCATTAAAATATCAAAAACAATAAAGCACAGTGCAGACACCAAGGGAAAAAAATAAAAGATACTTGCCTCAGCATAAGATAGATGATATACGGGAACTGGAGGTTGGGATAGTACTAGTTCCTCATAATAGAAGGTTGATTGTCTATACCTATTTAAAAATAGACTGGTAAGTCCAACAAAATTGCTGCATTTTTAAATGCTTATTGTAGTAGAAATACCATACATCTATTGTGAAGCATAAATCTCAGCAAGTTCTCTCCAGGCATCATAGTCTGCCATACCTCTAAAAATTTTGACAAATTAATAGAAGGACCATTTAATTAGTTGTCAGACCAAAATTCAAGTCATATTCTACGAGCAATATTCCCTTGTGCCTTTCCCATAGCCACCTTTCTCTTGTGAATCACCTGAGAAGGTGAGAACAAAAATTCCAGTCAGTAACTCTTCAATACAAAGACAGTAAAAAAAGCGACCATGTAATAACATTAAGAAATGCCTTCCCATCGTATAGTTCATACAAATGACACAACCAAACTGAGAAAGGAACCTCTCCAAAAATGGAAAAATGAAAAAAAAACAGACAAAATTGGTAAGGGTGGCCAGTGGCAGTTACATGGGAAGACTCTGCCCATCTAAAATTCATTATATGCTTCCTATTAATCATGTAGAGAGGCACAATTCAAGCAGCATCAGAATTTTCAGCACGAAATCAACTGCCACCATGTATGGAAAACCAATTTTTGTCCCACATCTGCCTGGGGTTCAAGACGGAGGAGCTGAAACAGCAAGAGATCTTTAATTCTCTCCCAAAGGCCCTCAAATCAAGCACAACTCACTATCTAGTCTTCCCCATCGTTCAAAGAGTCTACCTATTTCAAGGAGTTTCCCATGACTTCTTTTTCCAATTGGTAAGGCTGCAAATTCACGATTTTTACGTTGTTTCTACTTGCAATTCTTCCCGAAGCTTGTTAAATCTTGGAGAACAATGCCAGTGTTAGTGCATGACAACCTTATCTGAAATAAATAGGTTCCAGAAATAGAAGCAGAATATTTCCCCCCGAAAGAGGATGTTATAATTACAAAATGGGGCTTCAACGGATCTCTATATTCTGGTGTCAGGAGGAGTGGTGAGCACTCCAGTTTCTTCTATCAAAGATATCAAGTTAACTGAGAAACATTGTTCAATTTTACAGTAGTAACCAATGGGCACTCCTCCATTTTATTTCTCTCCAGGACATGATAGCGTCTCTAGATGGGGAAGAACTAGTATGTGCTTTTATCTTCGTTGTTCATTAGCAACCAAAAAAGAAAAAAAAACTTATTTCAGAGAAAAACTTTAAAAGGAAGCAGCACTTGTGCCCCCTAAAATCAAGACTTCAATGTGCACAATACAGGTCCAAGGATAGGTATTAGAAGGAGAAATTTTTGGGGAGAGAGGAGTTATATGTTGCAGACCAGAGCCGTTCAACTTCCGGACCAGTGAAGTCTCACAAATTTTAAGACTGAGTAGGACCACCCTTAACAACATCATGAGACTAAACAAAGAGGATGAAATGACTATCATGAGTAACTTTTTACAGATACACACACACACACACACACACACACACACACACACACACACACACACATATATATATATATATATATATCTGGAGATGGAGAAGCCAGGATCGCTTTTCCGTAGGGTTTTCATTGCCCCTTTGCTCACGGTACCAATCCCCTTCACTCAATGCTGGAATTGATGGCATCTCCCTCTGTGCTTGACAGACAACGACGATCCTCCTATGTGCCTCTTTGTGCTTGTAGCACTCTGCCTCCGCTTCCTTGGCCGTCGAGCACAAAGAGGCACGTAGTGGTCGGGGTGGATTCGAGCAACCATCATCTGGTTCTGAGAAACCCAAGGCGAAGGTGAGAAGGCGAGAAGGGAAAGAAGCTCCCACCGCCGGCAAGCCGCTATTGCACAGCTCGCCCCCTGCTGGCGCTAGCCGCCATCGCTGGCCGCTGCTCCTGTCGTGCCCCTGCTTCGCCCCGCCGGCGTCGCCAGCTTGCCCCTCCGCAGAGCCGCCCGGCTCACCCATCATGCCCTCGCCTACCGCCGCGTCCGCCACACATAGTCACCGTTGTCGCCGGCCGCCTCGTCCTCCCGCATCCGCCATCGGCCGCCAGCAGGTGGGAGGAAGAGGAAGGGGGGGAGACGGGGAAGGGGAGAGGGAGAACGAGGAGAATTTAGTCGGACCTAAAAGTCCGGCTCGACTAGACCCGCGGGTCGACCCGTCTCGTTCTTTTTTTTAATCTCATTTTAAAATTTAAAAATTATTTAATTAAAATTATGTTATTTTATTTAATTAAAAATTTTAAAATTCTCTTTTCATATAAATTATATAATTAATATCAAAATTTTAATTAATTTAATGAAATTATAAATTTTATATTATTAAATATATTAATTATTATTATTTATTTAAGTTGTCTGACTGGGTGGAGACTTAGTCGAGTTTTATATTTTTTAATAATCTTCTATGAGTTTTGGTCCAGTTCCTCAGCAATTTCTACCGATTCCACTTTACCCCCGGTGAAATCTATCTCCACAGTATCTGAACCAAAACTCACCGAAGATTCACCTTTTGATATGGCCAATTCTTCTGCAGCGTCTATATTTTCAAGCACAGGCAACAACATTTTTGGATTCAGTTCTTCAGCATTCTCAAGTGCTGCCACCTTTGGCAAGGGTTCTGGACCAAGATTTGGCTCTCAGGCAGCTCAATCTGGAAGTGGGACTTCTTTTGGATAGAGTACAAGACAGTCTAGTGCTACTGCCTCTCCAACATTTGGCTTTGCTGGTTCTTCCTTTGGTTTCAGTAGCTCGGCAGTCGGGTAATCAAGTAGCACTGTTAACCCATTTGGCTTGAGTTCTGGGTTTGTGACAAGTTCTATATTGGCGTCATCTCCCAGCAGCTCTTCATTCACATCAACCATGACATGTCCAAGTGTGTTTGGTTCCAGTTCTCCGTCAACTGCACCTTCAATCTTTCATTCTGATTTTAGCTCCTCTACTTCTTCTTCCTCAGTTTCTACATTTGGAATGTCATCTGCTACTTCATCTACCACATCATTTAGTTCTTCATCCACGTCACCATTCTCAGTCTGTTCATCTGCTGCTCCAACACCTTCAATATTGTCATTCGCTCAAGCCACTGCCACTGGTTCATCTTCATTTTCGCTTGCATTCGGTGCTACCTCTACATCAGCCCCTCTCTCTTCGGCAGTTTGTGGCTCTTCAAGAAATGATCAAATATACGTTGAGGACGACATGGCTGATGACACGGTCCAGACTCCAAACTCTGTTGTCCCGACATTTGGTCAACCATCCAATGTTCTTGCTCCAAGCTTGCCATTTGGTTCAACACCTACACCTTCGGGAGCAACTGTCTTCCAGTTTGCTAGCTCTCAGCCCTCTTCATTTCCCCAGAGCTAGACTCCAGTTCAAGCTACCAGTAGTCTTGAATTTGGCGGGAGCTTCTCAATGGGCAGTGGAGGTGGTGACAAGTCCGGCCGGAGGTTCATTAAAGTTAAAAGAGATGAACACGGGAAAAAGTAGGGCCATTGTAGCATAAAATATGGCGTGAGTTGCTATCTCCACCACCATCCTTCCCAGGGAACTTGATCTTGTCATATGGCGGTCAAAGTTTTTGAAGGAGAGAGGAAAACGTCTGATGCTCAATTGTCTTTCGAAGGATTTCAGATCCGAAGGGTACAGGCTGTTGAAGTGCATGAGAAAATCATCTGGTAATTCATCTTTGTTCCTTTGCGACCTCCTTATTGGTGTCGTTGGCTTGCCTCTACTGTATGTGTTACAATTTTGGTTTTAGTTGTAGCATTACAGGGTTTACTCACGGTAATGTTCCTGGTGCCATTGCTTTCCCATTTTTTGCACTACATTCTGTAACGTAGTGTGGGACGGACATATTGTGATATGTATCATTTGTCTTTTCCCTTTTCTTTGGACATATTGTGATCTATATTAATTTTTATTTTTTTATTTAAGTTGTCGGGCCGGGCCGGGCCTTAGTCGGACTTTGTATTTTTTTAATAATATCGGGCCCGGGCCGAGCTCAGACCTTAATCTTGATAAGTCGGGCTCGGGCCGGACCGACCTAAGCCCGGCCCAGGCCCGGCCCATTGACAGCCCTAGAAGAGGGGGAGGAAGGGTTTTGGGGGAGAAAAAGGTGGGCGGGGCGGTTCGACGGGTTTAAGTTATTTTTTTATTTTTCTTTTTATTTATTTACAAATAAATTAATTAATCTAAAATAACATTAAAATCCGCTCACTTTGCTGAACGACTAACAAAAAATTCAAAAAACTCTCGCCATTCAAGACCCAAAGGTCGATCATTGGCATTCCAAATGTCCACAAAAAAACATGATTCGAATGCTCACAAAAGGCACGATCATGGAGCCGGTCAAGTGGAAATCGTGTTTACGGAGGGAGAGGGTGCACAGGACGGGTAGGACACAGAGGGAGGCCAATAGGTCCCTGGAAGATGATCCTAGAGAGGCGAAGGCGGAGGGGGAGTAAAGCAGCAGAGGGGGGGAAGAGGGAGAGGAAAGTGGGTTTATGGCAGTGGATGGGGCGGAAATAGGGTTTACGGGGAAAGGGGAGGAAAAAGGGGGAGGAAAGAGAGGAAAGAAAGAGTGTTTACAGCGAATGGGAAGTAAAGTATAGAAGGGAGAGAAAAGAGGGAGAGAAAAGAGGGTTTACGATTTTGGGGAGAAAAGAGGGGGAGGATAGAGGTGTTTTGTGCAGGTGCATGGGAAGCTTTGTTCTTGGCACCAAAATCTTTATACTTATTTACTCCACATTATCAAACTATAGGTATGAATTATAACTTACCTACGACATTGACCGTATGTATTATATATAAATAAAAATTATTCCTACGACATAATTAAATAGTAGGTATGTTACTTCGCATACCTACGACTCGTACCGTAGGTAATTTCATATGGCTATGTATTCCTACCACACTATCAAATCGTAGGTATAAATTATAATTTACCTATGACATTGACCGTAGGTAATATATAAAAATAAAAACTATTCCTACGACATAAGTAACAGTAGGTATGTTACATCACATACCTATGACATAGACCGCAGGTAATGTAGTATGGCTATCTATTCCTACGACCCTGTCAAATGGTAGGTACGTGACATCACATACCAGTGACATTCTCAGTAGGTAGTTCAATATAGTTATCTATTCTTACAGTTTTATAGAACCGTACGTATAATATATCGCTTACCTATGACATTGTTCGTAGGTAGTTCAATCCATCTATCTATTCCTACGGCGCTACCGAACCATTGGTAAGATACGCCTATTGCCTATGACATCGACCATAGGTAATATATAAACCCATAAAACCGTAGGTATAGCCTAATCTATACCTACGACTTATAGAACCCTAGGTAAGTGTCATAGGTAAAGGTCCTCTTTGGTGTAGTGTGGGAGGGTGGAGGAGGGCGGCAAATGGTGGTGGGAGGGCCATGGGACGGCGACGATGGCAATAGGAGGGAGGGATCTAACAGATAGGAGGCTAAAGGAGGCGACAAACGGTGATGGGAGGGCAGAGAAGGCAGCGGGCGACGGTGGGAGGCATTGGGAGGGTGGAGGAGGGCCGTGGGAGGGTGGAGGAGGGTGGAGGGGGCTGTGGGAGGGCTGTGGATGGCGGTGAGGGCGATGGATGACAGTGGGAGGATGGAGGAGGCAGTGGTGGCGATCCAAATTTTAGATTTAATTTACATGTTTTAGATGTTTTAGATTTAATTTATATTCGAAAAATTTAATCGACGGCCCTATTTTAGAATTAATACTTGTGTCTTAACACTATATTTCACTATTTTTTTTACACATAGAAGTTTGTAATTCCTAAATTTAGGGGACACATTTGGTCACTTGATGGCTCCCAAGGAACGTCTAAATGACATTGGATGGTCACATGGAGTTATGTTGGATGACAACTGTGACGACCCGAGGATCCGAGTACCGGAAAGGAACCGGCGCGTCTCGAATCTCGGCCCGCCAACCCACGAGCCCGAAGACTCGGAAGGGTAGAAAGGAGTGGTGTGGGGTATAAGAGAAGCTGCAACGTCCACAGAGATAGCACAATAATCAAAAGGAAAAGCACATAATAATAAATAAATCAAACTGCTACAAGGTCCACAGTGTCTCATGTCCAAAGAAAGTACAGTCAACAGGAAAAGTACAACTACACGGGGCATCCCCCGGCGTACAACAACACGGGGCATCCCCCGGAGTACAACTACGCGGGACATCCCCCGGCTCTGGCAGACTGGCAACTAACCCTGGCTAGAAGAACCACGCTGAAACTCGGCCGCGCCTCCCGTCGACCCCGCCTCACCTGAAGAGCAGGGGTGAGCCTCATCTCATTGGCCCAGTAGGGATCCCGCGAATCCCCACCTCTCACGGAAAACGAGGAAGAAGAAGACAACCCTACCAAGCGAGAGCACGGTAGAACCGACAAGCTAAAGTAAATAAACGGAAAAGTCGTCTACTCTAACGGTACTGTAGTACGGAACCTCGGTCCAACAAAACACGAGTCCACGCCTGCCAGTGAACAGGAGCACCATCCACAAGAAGAACGACCGGATGCGTCCCCTGACGTCTTACACCGCGTCACAAGTGTCTAGCTACAACGCCCCGGGCGCGAGACTCAGACACGCAACAAGTACCACAACAAGGACTAGTTGGGGTCGCACTCGTCAGTGCGTGCCCTAAGCCCCCAACTACGTGTGCACACACAGACCATCTGCTCTAGGTCGGGTCCTCTAGCTGGTTTTCCCCCCCACCGGACTCTGGTGGCAAAGGCAAGGGGCCCTACGGTAACCAGCCTAAAAACCGCGTCACACTGGGTCTCGCTCTCCACCACTCCCAGGTGGGTCCGCACACGCGTGCGCAGAAAGCTACGACTAGTGGACAGGTCACTGGAAGTAAGGACTAACCCACGGAAACCACCGACCAACACTAGCACAGACTCACGATGATCATACGATAGGCATAGATGCCGGGGACACGCATGAGGTCCAACCGTCCCTCAAGTCACGCGGCACCCCTACCGAGGTAACTGACTCTCCGGGGAACCCCGGGCGCCCCTGTGGCTCTCACTGGGTGCCCACGGCATCCCTAGGGCCACACGCCACAACCGGGTCCGCAACTCACCCAACCGGAGGTCACGCTACCCGCAAAAACACGGTTCGGGGGAGGGGATGGTCGCGCTAGGTATCCCTAGCGCGACACCGAAGAACGCGCTAGCTAAGGCTAGCGCGATCTTCCATGTCGCGCCGCCCAAAGCCAGCTCGTTCACACCTGAACGCGCTAGTTTTGGGTAGCGCGATCTGGACATCGTGCTACCCGAACCAGGTGCGTTTCCCACCGCCTTACTGTTCGTCTTCTCAGACGGACACGCTCGGACGACACAGCGCGTTCATCAAGAACGCGCCACTGGACTATAGCGCGACATCGGGCCGAGCCCGGTTCGCGAACTACGGCCGGAAATCACAAAACCACGCCCATTCACCCCCTTTGGTGAAGGGAAAACAATGGGGAATCACCCCACAACGACCTAGCATGCATCTAGGACCCCCAAATCGATCAAAAACCTCACGAATCGACGGATCCGGCGCTCAAACCCCAAACATGGAAATAACCCTCCCGGCATGAATCTAGCCCCTCTCGGCCTCTCCACGGCCTAGAAATCACGGGTAATGCTAGAAAGAGGGTAAGGATTCGTCCCCCTACCTCAAGGAAGCTCGAAATCCACCGAATCACCGCCGAAATCAAAGATGAAGCTTTTACTCCCACGAACGCCCCGCCTCTCGCCGCGAAAAGCACGCCACCGGGACCGCCTTGCCGCCGCCGCCGCTGCCACGCCGTTGCCGGAGTGAGAGGGGTCGCGTCTCGGTCGCCCGGGGAGAAGAAGATCGGCCGCGGGGGAAGGGGGAGCTCTCACGGTTGAAGGAAGGAGGGAGAAGAAGAAAAGAAAAAGGTAAAAGAAAAAGAAAAAGAATTGATATATATATAAAATCCGGAAAATCAGAAAAATCCTGAAAAATAGAAAAATACACCTCCTCGACCGTCTCGACGCGCTGATCGCAACGGTACCACTC
Source organism: Amorphophallus konjac (assembly GCA_022559845.1). NCBI lineage: Eukaryota > Viridiplantae > Streptophyta > Magnoliopsida > Alismatales > Araceae > Amorphophallus > Amorphophallus konjac. Next base: position 440,771,971 of record CM040121.1, on the reverse strand, counting down.
GCGGGCTGGTGAACGACCCAGTTCACCCGCTACAGGGTTCCGAAGGATTCGCCGAAACCCGTACGCGAAAATCAGAAAACACGCACGGAAAAGCCGCGGACACACTCCGGGCCTCCGAAACGACTCCGGATCGCGCCGATCCGAACACGAAAGATGTCCGAAACGAAATTTTGGACACAACAGGGTCGAACACCCTGACAAACCAGATCCGGGACCCATAACGAAGGATCCGAAAGATCCGGGACATTACATCCCTCCCCCCTTAAACGAATTTCGTCCTCGAAATTCAAGGACAAGGCACAAGGACGGGGGAAAGACTCACACAAACAAATAAGGATACGACTCCCGCATCTCATCCTCGCGCTCCCAAGATGCCTCGCCGCCGGAATGACGCTGCCAGACCACCTTAACCAGAGGAATAACCTTGTTCCGCAGGCGCTGCTCTCGTCGATCCTCAATGCGAACAGGAAACTCCGGAAGGGACAGATCTGGGGTCACATCAGGCCAAACGGCATCCTCGAGAATATGAGAGTCATCGGGCATATACTTCCGAAGCATCGATACATGGAACACATCATGCACGACGGAAAGCTCCGGAGGTAGCTGCAACCGATAAGCAACTTCCCCAATGCGCTCAACGATGGGAAAGGGACCAATGTAGCGGGGACTCAGCTTCCCACGCCTACCGAAGCGCATCACGCCCTTCATGGGAGACACTCTCAAGAAAACTCGATCTCCCACGGCAAAGCTGAGGGGTCGCCTCCTCCGATCGGCATAACTCTTCTGCCGGCTCTGAGCTGCCAACATCTTCTGTCGAACGAGATGCACCACCTCAACACACTGCTGCACCAAATCTGGTCCGGTCAAGGCACGCTCGCCCACCTCGAACCAATCAAGCGGAGTCCGACAAGGTCGCCTATATAACGCTTCATAGGGAGCCATACCGATGCTCGAATGGTAGCTGTTGTTGTAGGCAAACTCCACTAATGGCAGGTGGTGGGTCCAACTCCCCTGCCACTCCAAGCAACACGCTCGCATCATGTCCTCCAAAGTCTGAATGGTCCGCTCAGACTGACCGTCCGACTGAGGATGATAGGTCGAGCTGAATGCCAACTCAGTGCCTAGAGCCTTCTGGAAGCTCCTCCAGAATCCAGAAGTGAAACGGGGGTCACGATCCGACACAATGGAGATAGGAACTCCATGCAACGGGACGATCCGCTCCACATACAACCGAGCCAAACGCTGCACGCTCCAACTGACTTTGACCGGCAGCAATCGCGCCGTCTTCGTCAGTCTATCCACTAGCAACCAGATACTATCCTCCCCACTGGACGTCCTCGGTAATCCAACCACAAAATCAATGGTCACATGGTCCCACTTCCAGGCAGGAACATCCAAGGGCTGAAGCATGCCTCCTGGTCGCTGGTGCTCAGCCTTCACCTGCTGACAGGTCAAACACTTGGCCACAAATTCCGCAACATCTCTCTTCATGCCAGGCCACCAAAACTGCCTCTTCAAGTTCTGGTACATCTTAGCCGATCCGGGGTGCACGGCATACCGACTCCCATGAGCCTCACGTAAAACCGTACGCCGTACCTGCCCCTCGGCCGGAACGTACAACCTACCTCTGAATCTCACAGCTCCATCCTCACCAAACTCCACCTCGGCCATCGACAGAATACGGGGTAGCTCGGGGTCCGCTCGCTGGGCCTCAGCCACCTGTCGACGCACCGCGGGCGTGACAGTCAGACTCGCAAGGACAGCCGAACCCTGGCCCTGAGGGACCTTGAGCCTAAAAGTCATGGTCGGGACCTGCTCCCAAAGCTTCCACTTCCTCAACAACATCTGACTGACCGTTACCCTCCTGCTCAGAGCATCAGCCACGACGTTCATCCTGCCAGGCTGATAAGACAGAGTAACGTCATAATCCTTCATGTACTCCATCCATCTCCTCTGTCTGAGGTTAAGGTCATTCTGTGTGAACACATACCTCAAACTCTGGTGATCAGTGAAGAGCTCAAACCGCTCGCCGTACAAATAATGCCTCCAAATCTTCAGAGCGAAGATCACCGCTGCCAACTCAAGATCATGAGTAGGGTAGTTCGCCTCATGTGGCTTCAACTGCCGCGACGCATACGCCACAACTCTCCCATGCTGCATCAACACAGCACCGAGGCCTACCCCGGAAGCATCTGTACACACCACGAAACCACCCGAGCCAGATGGCAACACCAAAACCGGAGCAATGGTAAGCAATCTCTTCAGCTCCACGAAGCTCCGCTCACACTCCTCCGTCCAGACGAACTGCACCTCTTTCCACCTAAGCTTGGTCATCGGGGCCGCAATACGAGAGAAATCATGAATAAACCGCCGATAATAACCTGCAAGCCCCAAGAAACTCCCAATCTCCATGACAGAACTCGGCCTCGGCCACTGCACCACCATCTCGACCTTGGCCGGGTCCACGGAAACACCATCACCAGAAATAACATGTCCCAGAAAGTGCACCTCTCGGAGCCAGAACTCGCACTTGCTGTACTTGGCATACAACTGGTGATCGTGCAGGGTCTGCAATACCGCTCTCAAATGCTGTACATGCTCCTCAGCAGACCGCGAATACACGAGGATATCGTCCACAAACACGACCACAAACTGGTCCAAGTACGGACGAAACACCCTATGCATCAAGTCCATGAATGCTGCGGGGGCATTGGTGAGCCCGAACGGCATCACCAAGAACTCATAATGCCCATACCTCGATCGGAACGCCGTCTTCTCCACGTCTGACTCTCGGATCCGCAGCTGGTAATAACCCGATCTCAAATCGATCCTCGAAAACACCTGGGCCGACTGAAGCTGATCGAACAAGTCATCAATCCGCGGCAACGGATACCTGTTCTTGACAGTCACCTGGTTTAACTGACGGTAGTCGATGCACAGCCTCAAACTACCATCCTTCTTCTTCACAAACAATACCGGCGCACCCCACGGGGAATAGCTAGGACGAATATACCCCTTGGCCAGCAACTCCTGCAACTGCGCCTTCAGCTCTCGCAACTCAGCAGGCGCCATCCGATAAGGGGCCTTCGACATAGGCGCCGTACCCGGCACCACCTCAATCACGAAATCAATCTCTCGCTGCAGTGGCATCCCTGGTAGCTCCTCGGGGAAAACGTCAGGAAACTCGCACACGACAGGAATGTCCTCTACCTCAGGGCCCTGCCGCTCGACCAAAATCACGGATGCGAGAAAACCCTGACAACCTGCATCAAGCAAACGATGCGCACGGAAAGCCGAAATAAGCAAGCGGGAAGAGGAAGACCGAATACCTTGAAAATAGAAGGTGGGTCCACGGGGCTGTCGGAAGTAGACCTTCTTCGAGCCACAATCCACCAAGGCATGATGAGCCTCGAGCCAATCCATGCCCAAAATCACATCGAAGTCCTGAAGCGGTAACGCGTAGAGTCTAACCGGCAAGTTCCGCCCTTCCACCCACACAGGTACCTTCTCAAAGCAGTACGGGGTGATCGTGAAGTCACCGGTAGGCAACTCTACCGCCAAGTCACAGGACACCTCGGTCACCGGGTCCTCCACGCTCTGAGCGAAAACCTCCGAGATGAACGAATGAGAAGCACCTGAATCGAACAAAACACGAGCCGCACAACCCAAAATCGAAAGAGTACCTTCCACCAAATGCGATGCCTCAGCCTCCGCCCTGGTCAGATGAGTCAATCTACCTCGGGATCTCTGCCCACCCATAGTAGCTGACCGTGCCAACTGAGGGAACTGTCCCTGCTGCTGGTACTGCTGCGGCCGTGCTGACGACTGCTGGGGCCGAAACTGCTGCTGCTGCTGGAACTCGTGCGGCTGGCGCGGTCTCTGCGGACAGTCACGTGCCATGTGCCCTTGCTGGTCGCACCTGAAGCAAATCACGGGCGCCGAACACGGTCTGCCTGGATGAGAACCACCGCACCTGGGACAGCCATCCCGCGAACCAGTCATCGAACCCTGGCGCTGAAAAGCCATCGGCTGCTGAACACTGCCCAACGACTCCTGCCCCGACTCCTTACGATCCTGGTGCCTCTTGCTAAAACCAGCTTCCTTAAGCAACTTCTTAAGCTTCGACTTGAAGGATGAACCTGGCACCGGAGCCGCAGTGTGTGTCGCCACTGATCCACCTGCTGAGAGCTGGGCGGTACTCTGCTGCTGCATCCCTGTCGGCTGGCTGAAATCTGCCTGCACCTGACTAGCACTGCTCGGCCCTCGAACCTTCTGCAAATCTCTCTCCAGCGCCGCTGCTGCCTTACATGCCGCATCCAAACTGGTCAAACCCGACGCAAGAAGATGATGCTTCAACTCTAGCCTCAGACCACTAACAAACTGATCGGTCTTCACCTCCTCGTCCGCCATGATATGAGGAGCATAACGGCCCAACTCGATAAACCTGGCACGGTACTCCATCACCGTCATGTCACCTTGAGTCAGCTCCATGAATTCTCGCAACCTCTGCGACCTGACAAAGGACGGACAGAAGGCTCGATCGAAGGCCGTGACGAACTCCTGCCACGTAATCTGCCGAAGAGGACGAGATCGGAACACTGAACCCCACTCTGATGTCCACCAAGTACGGGCCGATCCCTGAAGACGATGAGTGGCCAGCGCCACCTGCTCCTCCTCGGGGCACTCCATCACACTGAAAATCCGCTGCACATCATCCAGCCACTCTCTGGCCACCTCAGGATCCGACTGCCCACCAAAAGAAGGAGGCTGATACAGCAAAAACTCCTTCAGCACACGACCGCGACCACCTCGAGCCTGATCCTCACCAGCTTCGCCACCCTGCTGCTGACCTCCCTGCCACTGCTGAAACACATACTCAAACATGCCTCGGAAGAAATCGTCCATCCCTGGAGCTCTCGCATCTCTAGATACACCCTCAGAAATCGAAGCCCTGCTCTGCTCCTCTGGACCACCACTAGACTCTCCCTGCTGGGCACGAGTCCTCCTCCGTGGCGCCATAACACACCTGGCATCAAGAAAAGCACCAGAATCAATAAAACACACGACCCTAAGCCAGTCGCCGACTGTACGGGACATTCATGGACCTTATGGACCACTGTAATTCGTTCCAAGTTCCGATATACCTCCACAACCTCGCTCTGATACCAGCTGTGACGACCCGAGGATCCGAGTACCGGAAAGGAACCGGCGCGTCTCGAATCTCGGCCCGCCAACCCACGAGCCCGAAGACTCGGAAGGGTAGAAAGGAGTGGTGTGGGGTATAAGAGAAGCTGCAACGTCTACAGAGATAGCACAATAATCAAAAGGAAAAGCACATAATAATAAATAAATCAAACTGCTACAAGGTCCACAGTGTCTCATGTCCAAAGAAAGTACAGTCAACAGGAAAAGTACAACAACACGGGGCATCCCCCGGCGTACAACAACACGGGGCATCCCCCGGAGTACAACTACGCGGGACATCCCCCGGCTCTGGCAGACTGGCAACTAACCCTGGCTAGAAGAACCACGCTGAAACTCGGCCGCGCCTCCCGTCGACCCCGCCTCACCTGAAGAGCAGGGGTGAGCCTCATCTCATTGGCCCAGTAGGGATCCCGCGAATCCCCACCTTTCACAGAAAACGAGGAAGAAGAAGACAACCCTACCAAGCGAGAGTACGGTAGAACCGACAAGCTAAAGTAAATAAACGGAAAAGTCGTCTACTCTAACGGTACCGTAGTACGGAACCTCGGTCCAACAAAATACGAGTCCACGCCTGCCAGTGAACAGGAGCACCATCCACAAGAAGAACGACCGGATGCGTCCCCTGACGTCTTACACCGCGTCACAAGTGTCTAGCTACAACGCCCCGGGCGCGAGACTCAGACACGCAACAAGTACCACAACAAGGACTAGCTGGGGTCGCACTCGTCAGTGCGTGCCCTAAGCCCCCAACTACGTGTGCACACACAGACCATCTGCTCTAGGTCAGGTCCTCTAGCTGGTTTTCCCCCCCACCGGACTGTGGTGGCAAAGGCAAGGGGCCCTACGGTAACCAGCCTAAAAACCGCGTTACACTGGGTCTCGCTCTCCACCACTCCCAGGTGGGTCCGCACACGCGTGCGCAGAAAGCTACGACTAGTGGACAGGTCACTGGAAGTAAGGACTAACCCACGGAAACCACCGACCAACACTAGCATAGACTCACGATGATCATACGATAGGCATAGATGCCGGGGACACGCATGAGGTCCAACCGTCCCTCAAGTCACGCGGCACCCCTACCGAGGTAACTGACTCTCCGGGGAACCCCGGGCGCCCCTGTGGCTCTCACTGGGTGCCCACGGCATCCCTAGGGCCACACGCCACAACCGGGTCCGCAACTCACCCAACCGGAGGTCACGCTACCCGCAAAAACACGGTTCGGGGGAGGGGATGGTCGCGCTAGGTATCCCTAGCACGACACCGAAGAACGCGCTAGCTAAGGCTAGCGCGATCTTCCATGTCGCGCCGCCCAAAGCCAGCTCGTTCACACCTGAACGCGCTAGTTTTGGGTAGCGCGATCTGGACATCGCGCTACCCGAACCAGGCGCGTTTCCCACCGCCTTACTGTTCGTCTTCTCAGACGGACACGCTCGGACGACACAGCGCGTTCATCAAGAACGCGCCACTGGACTATAGCGCGACATCGGGCCGAGCCCGGTTCGCGAACTACGGCCGGAAATCACAAAACCACGCCCATTCACCCCCTTTGGTGAAGGGAAAACAATGGGGAATCACCCCACAACGACCTAGCATGCATCTAGGACCCCCAAATCGATCAAAAACCTCACGAATCGACGGATCCGGCGCTCAAACCCCAAACATGGAAATAACCCTCCCGGCATGAATCTAGCCCCTCTCGGCCTCTCCACGGCCTAGAAATCACGGGGAATGCTAGAAAGAGGGTAAGGATTCGTCCCCCTACCTCAAGGAAGCTCGAAATCCACCGAATCACCGCCGAAATCAAAGATGAAGCTTTTACTCCCACGAACGCCCCGCCTCTCGCCGCGAAAAGCACGCCACCGGGACCGCCTTGCCGCCGCTGCCACGCCGTTGCCGGAGTGAGAGGGGCCGCGTCTCGGTCGCCCGGGGAGAAGAAGATCGGCCGTGGGGGAAGGGGGAGCTCTCACGGTTGAAGGAAGGAGGGAGAAGAAGAAAAGAAAAAAGGTAAAAGAAAAAGAAAAAGAATTGATATATATATAAAATCCGGAAAATCGGAAAAATCCCAAAAAATAGAAAAATACACCTCCTCGACCGTCTCGACGCGCTGATCGCAACGGTACCACTCGCGGGCTGGTGAACGACCCAGTTCACCCGCTACAGGGTTCCGAAGGATTCGCCGAAACCCGTACGCGGAAATCAGAAAACGCGCACGGAAAAGCCGCGGACACACTCCGGGCCTCCGAAACGACTCCGGATCGCGCCGATCCGAACACGAAAGATGTCCGAAACGAAATTTCGGACACAACAGGGTCGAACACCCTGACAAACCAGATCTGGGACCCATAACAAAGGATCCGAAAGATCCGGGACATTACAACAACCGTAGTTGATGGCGGTGCAACAACTACAGAACAGAACATAGGGGAGAAGGTGCGTCCTGGTTGAAGAAGCAGCTGGCAGGAGGAGCAGGTGTGGGATACTCTGAGATTGCTGGCTGTACCCTTATGCCTAGAGATGTGAAACCTGCAATGGTCAGGCACCTACGGGAGAAGAGGGTGGAGATGCAAAATAAGGGGAAAAAAGAAGAAAAGGGATAGAGAGGCGATCAGCGGAAGAGCAGGCGGTAGTGACGAGGAAGAATGTGCGTGGACAGCGAGCGATGAAGAATAACAACTATGTACTAATCACCAACCTAACGTGTATGTCACAGTGAATGATCCATATGAAGCGTAATTTCGTGAGGCAATACTTTAGCGTAGAGATGAGACAAGACATCTAGAGGAGATGAGAGCATGAAGCCATGAGATGGCAAGGATCAAAGTATCAACTAATGGTGGTTCATCTACTACTCGACAACCACATGGCATCAGGAGTTTCTTCATTGGTGACTCGGGTTCACAAAAAAAAAGACACATTCGATCAACATTGAAGATGTGGAGCCCGGTGCACTATCCCGAGAGCATGACAAGCGAACAAGGATGGTTGATGCCTATGGCCAGAAGGGGCCAAAATGGAAAATAGGACATGCCATTACAAAATGGTAGCACCACACATGATTGCCTTTCAATGTGGTCAATAGCCCTTACTATAAGTCAATGTTCTAAGAAGCACAAGTGCTTGGGTTACATGTGCGACCACCTATAATGAGAGAGTTGGTCGGCATATATTGTGATGAACAAGTTGTTAAGATCAAGAGTTATATTGACTCCTTCAAATAAAAATGGAGCAAAGTACGGAGTCACACTAATTTGTGATGGATGGTGAGTGTAATACCTTAAAATTCGAATTCCCACCTAATAGGCGTCGGATCTATTTCTCGTGAATATTTTGAGAATCGCAGAATTCTCGAGATACTATTTTAAAATTTTTAAAAATGAATTATGGAAATTTATTCTATTAAAATTTTAGAGTTAATTGGTGGAATTATTAGGAAATTGGGCATTTATATGATTTTGCTTATTTGAGGGGTTTTGGGTAACCCAAACCTTTTTTTTCTCTTTTAAAACCCACGCACGCCTCTCTCCCCCTCACACTCTCACATTCACTCTCCCCCATCCCTCTCCCGTTCTCTCTTCTCTCCCACCGGCTGTAGACGGTGGGCGGCGAGGAGGTGCGGCGAGGCTTCGAAGGCGGTGTCCGGGAAGTTCATGAGGCATGGACGAGGAGGTTCGTGCGGTCAGGTCGTGGTTCTCGAAGCTTCCCCGACTTTTGGGCATAGAACGACTTCGATCGGCGTGATTCGAGGCGGTAAAGTGGCGTCTCAAGTAGGGGGACGGACCTTCCACCTCTCCGTACGTTTTCCCCACCGATTCGAGTAGATTCAGGCCAGAATGAGCGGGTTTTGTTTCGTTTCAGGAAAATTTGCATGTTTCGGGGTGATCGACGAATCCGGGATTTTATGCGTCGATTCATGACCCATTGGGTCCCAAGCGGTGTAATGGGGGTCGGGGATTGATTCCCCAAGGTTCCCGCTCGCAATGGGGGCAAGCCGGGATCGAAACGGAGCCCAAAAGGGTTCCCCCATCATTTTTCGTCGGAATTGGTCGGCCCCTTTAGCGGGTTGGTCGACCGATTCTGGCTGGAGTTTAGGGGGGGGCTCCCCTGGGTTCGGTCGACCGAACCCCTGAGTTTAGTCGACCGAACCAGGATGAGCCGACCTATCCTGTGAGGACAGGTCGACCTATCCACAGGGGTTTTCATCCCTGGAGATTCGGTCGACCGACCGGCTTGGGCCGGTCGACCGAACCTCCCAGACCTACTGCTGCTAATGGCCAAATTGGCCCCGGAAGCATGGTTTGTTGCCCCGTACCCCAAATATTGATAATTATGGGTAAATTAAATAATAAATTAGCCTTATAAACCCCGTGAGGGCCGTCTCATGGTGAGATCCCCGATGATTGATATTGAATGTGTAGGGATATCCCATGGAGGAGAAAGTGCGATTCATTGTGGTTTTTCTGAGATAATAACCTCGGCGGCCTAATGCTTAAGATTTCGGTCTCGTATTCCATGCGATTAGCGTGTGTCGTGGTTTTACAACGAATCCCTACTTAGAGTGGCCTTACCCACTAGTCATAACTTGCATGGGCACGCGTGTGCCTACCCACCCGGGAGTAGTGGAGAACTAGACCTGAGAGAGACGATTTTAGGCTGGTTTTCATAGGGCCTTCCAATGTATCGACTTGAGTCCGGGCTGGGAGGAAAACCAGTTAGAGGGCCTGACATAGCGCAATCAGTCAGTGTGTACACATGTGGTCGGGGACTCCGGACGCGTGCTGATGAGCATGGCCCCGACTAGACCCTTGTCTTGTGTTCCGTGTACTGTGTCTCGGTGTCCACCTGGGTTGTGTAGGGAGACACCTGAGCCTGCAGTATAAGTCATCATGGGACGCATCCGGCCTTGCTTCTAGTGGGCGGTGCTCCTATCACTCGAGCGCAGTGACCTTGGCTTTTCACGTTGTGACTTTGTGTTTGGGCAGCTGGGGGTATTCAGTTGTGTAGTTCCGACTTGTGGTTTGTTAATTAATAGTTCTAATAGCTGACTAGCATAGATGCTCCATTTAATTGTTAGATTTTGTCTTTTGTTATAGCTATCGTTCTGAATTGCTGTTTCTAGCTTTTTGTGCTGCCGTTTGAGGTGGGGGATCCACAGGACCCCCACTGAGCCGATGAGATGAGGCTCACCCCCTTTGTTCTCAGGTGAGGCGCGGCCTGTTCGCAGTGCTTCGGAGGCATCGCGTGGCGCCGGTGGTCGGTAATTGTGCCAGTTTGCTAGAACGGGGTATGCCCCGTAGTCTTGTACTCTTTTATTTTACTGCACTTTTTGTATGGACATGTGGACTTTGGACTATGTAAATTAATGACTTGTATAAATTGTTAAGTGTCGTATCTTTGTATTTTTTACAAATAATCACGTTAAATGTTGTTAGGTTGCAATGATTTAGATTCTTATACACTGCCATTCCATCCCTTAGCTCTTCCGAGCCCCCGACTCGTGGGTGGCGGGCCAAGATATAAGAATATCGGGGTTCTTTTCGGTGTTCAGATCTTGGATCGTTACAGATGGTATCAGAGCGTGATTATGGGATATATAGGAATCTAAATTGATTATTGCAGTCCAGAATGTCCATGATGTGCAGTAGTGTTGGCAATTGGTATAGGATCCCGCATGTTTTGTTAATTTTTCCATTTGTTTCTTGTGTACTAGAAGATCATGGCACCTAGGAGGAGAGTCCGCTCCCAACAAGGGCAGTCGGCCGAAGACCAGGAGGGCTAGAGTAGGGCACCGGCCGTGGCTGGAGGAGCTCAAGGTCAAGAGGAGTTCATGGATGGCATGTATCAATTTTATCTTCGACAGTATGGCAGGGAGATCGGTGAAGGCTCTTCATCTCAAGGAGGTCGAGGGTGAGCGTTGAAGGAGTTTTTACAATTCCACCCACCGCAATTTGAAGGATAGCCGGACCCAGATGTAGCCAGGGCCTGGATCGATGCAATGGAAAGGGTATTCCGTTCTATGGAATGTGTAGAAGATGAGAAGGTACTATTGGCCAGCTATCAGTTGCAGGGCCCAGCTATGTCGCAGTGGACCACAGAATGGGAGTCGGCATTTCAGTCTCGTCCTCTTCGAAAAATTGCATGGTAGGAATTTGTTGAGGCATTTGAGCGTGTCTTCAGCCCCAAGCATGTCAAATCAAAGAAGATGTACTAGTTTATGGAGCTGACCCAAGGAGACATGTCTGTAATGCAGTATCGCTCCAAGTTTGTGGAGTTGGGCCGTTATGCACCTCATATTATGGTAGATGAGAAGTTGAAGACCTAGCAATTTGTTAGAGGTTTGAAAGCTGAACTCAAGCATGTGGTTGCGGCTACTCGTATGGGTGATATGGAGTCAGCTTATCAAGCAGCTGCGGATCTAGAAGAAGAGTTGGCAAGAACGCAGGAGCAGGCCAAGTCGGTGTAGGTGAAAGCGAGCTAAGATCCGCAGGGTTCTACCCAACAACAAGGTTCATTTTGCCAGGACTCGGGCAAGTCAGGGCCTTCTCCTTCAGGGGCCTCTGCAACAGGATCCTCATCCTTCGGTTTGAAGTTTAAGCGGTTGTTCAGGAGGGGTTTCAACAGGAGGCGTCAGGAGCAGCAAGGGCAGAGGCAGAGTTCTGTGGGCAATGTGCAGCAGCCTATGCCATTTTAGTGCCAGGGCTCAGTGAGTGGACAACATGGGTCATGTCCACGGTGTGGTGGTTCCCACCCCGGCAGGCCATGTCAGATGTTGGTGATATGTTTCAGGTGCGACCAAGTGGGGCATATGGCTTGTGATTGCCCCCAGAGGCCGTAGCAGCCGCATCAATTCCAATAGCAGTTTCAGCCTCAGCAATCCTATCCCCAGCAGTAGCCGCAACAATTTCAGCAGCAGATGCAGATCCCACCTTTGCCACGATCAACTAGCGTGGGAAGGAAAAGATCTCGAGGGCGCGTAATGCACATGACTCGTGCCGAGGCAGAGGCATCCTAGTTGGTAGAAGGTACGATTATGACACTTGGTCATGCGGCCCGAGTTCTATTTGATTCTAGCGCTTCTCATTCTTTTATATCTAAAGATTTTGTTGCTTGTGCTGAGGAACCGGCTCTAGAGATGTCTTGTGATTTGACAGTAGAGTTGCCTACGGGTGATTTTATGATCACTCCCTTTTGTCTAGAAAGGGTTTCGGTGTGGATTGGAGGGCAAAATATGCCGGCCCGGCTCTATGCATTGTTGTCGATGGATTATGATGTGATTTTGGGTATGGATTGGCTTGAAGCTCACGGTGCCGTGGTGGATTGTGGTTCTAAGAGGGTATATTTCCAGCAGTCCTAGAGACCCTCATTTTATTTTCAAGGTATTCGATCTTCTTCACCCCGTTTCCTCATTCCAGCTATTAAAGCTCGTCGGTTGGTTGAAGCTGGTTGTCAGGGATTCCTTGCTTCGATGGTGGTAGTTGACCAACAACAACATGGGGTGGAGGACATCCCTATTGTATGTGAGTTTCCAGATGTCTTTCTCGAGGAACTACTAGGCCTCCTCATAGGGAAATAGACTTCACTATTGAAATTATGCTTGGCACGATGCCTTTTTCTAAGGCTCCATACCGCATGGCACCAGCAGAGTTGAGGGAGCTGAGAGCTTAGTTGCAGGAGTTGCTTGATAAGGGCTATATTCGCCCTAACTTTTCCCCATGGGGTGCGCCTGTCTTGTTTGTGAAAAAGAAGGATGACAATTTGAGGTTGTGCATTGATTGTAGGCAGCTGAACTAGATGACCATTAAGAACAAGTATCCAGTGCCTCGTATAGACGATTTGTTTGATTAGCTACAGTCGGCCCGGGTATTCTCGAGGATTGATTTGTGGTCTGGGTATTATCAGTTGCGGATTAGAGAGTCAGATATAGAGAAGACTACCTTTAGCACCCGATATGGGCACTATGAATTTCTGGGGATGCCGTTTGGGCTCATGAATGTTGTTACAACGTTCATGGATCTGATGCACAAGGTGTTCCGTCCTTATCTAGACTAGTTTGTGGTGGTATTTGTGGATGATATCCTTGTGTATTCTCAGTCTAAGGAGGAACATGTTCATCACATGAGGCTTGTATTGCAAATGTTACGGGAACACCAACTATATGCCAAATTTAGTAAGTGCGAGTTTTGGCTATGGGAGGTACAATTCCTTGGGCATATGATATCAAGTGATGATATTTCTGTTGATCCAGCTAAGGTGGAAGCAGTGGTCCAGTGGCCAAGACCAGAGTCAGTGACGGAGATTAGGAGCTTTTTGGGCTTGGCAGGTTATTATAGGAGGTTTATTCAAGATTTTGCTCGAATTGCTACTCCGATAACCAATTTGACCCGGAAGGATGTGCCTTTCATCTGGATTGATGAGTGTGAATGAAGCTATATGGAGTTGAAGAGATTTCTCACCACTACTCCGGTTCTCATATTGCCTTCGAGTTCTGGTGGTTACGTGGTGTGCACTGATGCTTCCAGGGTAGGTTTGGGTGCTGTGTTAATGTAAAATGGCAGGGTGGTGGCTTATGCATCCCGTCAGTTAAAGCCCCATGAAGAAAATTATCCCACTCATGATCTCGAGTTGGCGGCAGTGATTTTTTCCTTGAAAATATGGAGACACTATTTGTATGGAGAGAAATTTAAAATTTTCATGGACCACCAGTGTAATATCCCGGACCTTTCGGATCCTTCTTTATTTGTTCCAGATCTGGTTTCTCGGAGTGTCTGGCTCCGTTGTGTCCAAAATTTCATTTCGAACATCTTTTGTGTTTGGATCGGCGCGATCCGGAGTTGTTTCGGAGGCCCGGAGTGCTTCCGTGACTTTTCCGTGCGTGTTTTCTGATTTTCGATGTGTGTTTCGATAATTCCTTCGGAACCTCGTTGCGGGTGAACTGGGTTGTTCACTTAGGCGAGAGTGTTATCGTTACGATCGGTGCGTTCCGAGAATCATGGAAATGTAATTTTTAATTTTTTGGTATTTTCTGGAATTTCTAGATTTTCTATAAATATCACTCTTTTCTCTCCCTCCCCCACCCTTCTTCTTCGTCTTCCTCTTCTTCTTCCTCCCACCGTGACCGCCCCCTCTTCCCCTCTCTCTCCCATTTCGACGCGGAGGGCCTCTCTCCGGCTGCAGACGGCGGCGGGGCGATGGCGCGACGATGTGGGCGACGGCGAGGCGATCTCGTGGGCGTGCGGTGCTCGTGGGAAGCGTGAAGGAGCGGGGTTTCTAAAAGCATTCTTCGTGGTTTGAGCTCGATTCGGCGGAGCTTTCACTCCATTGAGGTAAGGGGACGAATCCCTTTGCTCATCCTGTCATCCCCCGTGATTTGTAGGCCGAATGGGAGCCGAGAGGGGTTTTTTTGAGCGGGTTAGAGCAAAACCATGATTTTGGGAGAGTTCGCCCGATCTTTGTTTTTAGGCCGTGATTCGGCATTTTGATGGCTTAGAAGCATGCTAGGGGTCCCCGGGGGGTCTTCCCCATTAATTTCCCTCTCTCCTATGGAGGCATGGGGGCGTGGTTGGAATTTTTGGGCGTTTCACGCCGTTTCCATGCCAGGTCGGTGTGACGGTCCTTCAAGTGACCGTCACATAGTGTGACGCGCCCAGGAGGGTGCATTACAGCCCTGTTTTAGCCTAATGGGGGTCTGTGGGCTGTGACGCGCCTGGGTTGGACCGTCAGGGACGGTTTGACCGTTGGTTTGACCGTTGGTTTGACTGTTAGTTTTGACCGTTGGGGGTCAAGGCCTGTGACGCACCAGGACTGGCACGTCACAACCTTATGACGTCCCTGTGTGGGTGCGTCAGAGCGGATGCATTCCCACCCTGTAACGCACCAGGGTTGGTCCGTTACAGTCTGTGACGCACCGAGTGGCACGCGTCACAGTTTCTTCCTTCGTGCCTTGTGACGCACCAGGCTGGGTGCGTCAGGGCCTGTGACGCACCAGGATAGGCGCGTCACAGTCGTTTTGGACAGAGGGTCTGACGCCCCTGTGTTGGGCCGTCAGGTTGCTATGATGGTCCAGCCTTAGACTATCAGAGCCTGTGGCGCGTCTAGGGTAGACCGCCAGGCTCAGGACTGTACCGGGTGGTTCTTAGTCCCGTTTCTTCTCCGACTGTGGTCACCGTGCGACGGTGCCGGTACGTGGGATGGTCCCCGTACGTCGTCGGACGCGGACGTGGTTTTTCGTTGACTTGAGAGTCTACTCCTTTAGTGACCCTCCACTAGTCGTAGCCCACCAGTACGCGTGTGCTGGTCTCACCTAGGAGTAGGTGTACGAGCTTACCCTGAGGACAGTTTTAGACTGGTTTCTGTCGGGACCCACGTCCTGCAGCCAGAGTCCGGCTGAGGGGAAAATCGGTCAGAGGGCCAGACCAGGGACGCACGGTCTGTGTGTGCACACGTGGTTGGGGGCGGTTGGACCCATGCTGACGGGCGTGACCCCAACTAGTCACTTGTTTGTGGTTACTTCTACGGTGTCTCAGTTCTCGCTGGGCCGGAGGGAGACACCTGAGGTGCGGACTAAGACGTTAGTGGACGCATTCGGCCTTGCTTCTAGTAGGAGGTACTCCTGTCGAGTCGGGAGTGACAGACTGTCAGTCGTTGCGACTTCGACCTTCTGATTTTTGGTCGTGTTGGCCGTGGTGTTCCGGTCGTTTCACCGTGGCAGGTGTGTCGGTCTTCATGCCATGAGATCGGTGTTTTGTAGATGGCAGGGCTTCCTTTTCCGAGGTACTCGCTTACTGCTAGCGTAGCGGTTTCTCCATTTGCGAGGTAGGGTTCGAGTGATCCCTACTGAGTCTTGTTCTGAGACTCATTCCCTGCGTGTTTTCACTGTGTTTCAGGCAAGGCACGGCTTCAGGGGAGCGCGTCTGAGGCTCAGCGTGGTTCAGGTGCCCAGCGTTAGTGCCAGAGGTCAGAGCCGGGGTATGTCCCGTGTAGCTGTACTTTTCTTTCTTGTCTCTGTACTAGTTGTGGACTACTACTGTTGTTATTTCATTGTTATCTTGTGGACCATGTATCATGTAAAATGTTAATTTATTTCCTGCTTAATTATATAACTATTTAATTTCTATAATTATTTGTGATACTTGTGTAGTCTCCACACCATCCTTTTAACCCTTCCGAGTCCTTGGACTCGTGGGTGGCGGTGCGAGTCTCGGGTTATCGGGTCTTCCTGGTAATCAGATTCTCAGGTCGTTACAGCTGGTATCAGAGCGCGGTTGTGGGATTATACGAGAATCATAAGTAATTGTAGTGGTCCACTAGTCCACAGCGATGATGTACCGTTGACACTGGCATCGGGCATCGTGTGTTTTTCTTAACCTTGTTGTTCCGTGTTTCCTATCTTTTGCTTCAGGAGCGAGTATGGAGCCGAGGCGGAGCACTCGCTCTCAGCAGGGGCAGTCGGCTGGAGGTTAGGAGATCCAGCAGGAGGTTCAGCAGGAGCAAGAGGAGTAGAGTAGAGTGCCACTAGTGGCCACCGAGGCAGCGAATGCTGCGAGGTTTCCAGGGCCGAGGATTTCTTCCGTGGCATGTACCAGCTTATGTCGCAGTAGTTCGGCGGAGAGGCTGGTGAGGGTTCATCGACCAGGGGTGGGCCAGGCCGAGCAGTGAGGGATTTCATGCTGTTCCATCCACCTTACTATGACGGTCAGCCAGACCCTGATTTGGCTCGGAGTTGGCTCGACGAGATGGAGCGGGTGTTCAGTTCCATGCGGTGTACTGCGGAGGACAAGGTGATGTTGGCCTATAACCAGTTGCAGGGTATGGCTCGGGAGTGGTGGTCTTCCGAGTGGAAGATGTCTTTCCAACTTCGTCCACTTGAGCAGATTGCGTGGAGTGACTTTGTCAGTGGTTTCGAGCGTACCTACTATTCAGAGTATATTGCTACGCAGCAGATGCGTTAGTTTTTGGAGCTGGTCAAGGGTGACATGTCCGTGTTACAATACATGGCCTGATTTGTTGAGCTGGGTCGGTATGCACCTCATATCATGGAGCATGAGAAGGTGAAGACCGCACAGTTCGTACATGGCTTAAGACAGGAGTTGAGGCACCATTTGATCGCGAATGCTGCCACCGATCTAGAGACAGCTTCTTGTGTAGCAGCGTCCTTGGAGATGGATATGCAGAGGACTCAAGGACCGATCATCCAGGGGCAGTCTTTGTCAAGTCACAGCCAGCAGTCGGCTATCCAGTAGCAGGGTTCTTTTCAGCATGCGTCGGGTGGTTCAGGAGCGCCGACACCGGCAACGTCAGTGACGGGATCTGTGTCCTTTGGCTCAAAGGTCAAGAAGTTTCTCAAGAAGGGTTTCGGTAAGAAGAGCAAGGACCAGAGGCAAGCGTCATCGGACAGTGTATAGCAGTCGATTCCTTTTCAGCTTCAGGGATTAGTGGGAGGATCGTGATGACCTTGTCCACGGTGTAGCGAGTTCCATCTAGGCAGGCAGTGCACGACGCCGATAGTTTGTTTCAGGTGTGACCAGCCTGGGCATATGGCGCGTGACTGTCCTCAAAGGCAGCAGCAGCAGCAGTTTCCTCAGCAGCAATAGGTTCCCCTGTAGCAGAGGCCACAGTAGCAGCAGCAGCAACAAGGACAGTATCCGCAGCTACCCAGGTCAGTGAGTGTGGGAGGCAGGCATAGAGCTTGAGGCCAGATTACCCACATGACCAGGGCAGAGGCAGTGGTGTCGCAGCTCGTGAAAGGTAATGTTTAGATTTTGGGTTGTGCGGCTCGGGTTTTGTTTGATTCTGGCGCGTCTCATTCGTTTATTTCGGAGGATTTCGCGCTGAGCATCGAGGAGCCGGTGACCCAGTTGTCTTGTGATTTGGCAGTGGAGTTGCCTTCGGGTGATTTTATGATCACTCCGTATTGTTTCGATGAGGTTCCTGTGTGGGTTGAAGGGCGGAGTTTGCCGACTAGGCTCTATGCGTTGCCGCTTCAGGACTTTGATGTGATTTTGGGCATGGATTGGCTCAAGGCACATCATGCTTTGGTGAATTGTGGCTCGAAGAGAGTTTACTTTCGGTGACTTTATGGACCCACCTTCTATTTCCAAGGTATCAGGTCTTCCTCTTCCCGCTTTCTTATTTTTGCGATACGAGCTCGTCCTTTGCTTGAGGCTGGTTGTCAGGGTTTTCTCGCCTCCGTGGTTATGGTAGACCGGATGGAGCCGGATGTCGAGGACATTCCGGTAGTGTGCGAGTTTCTCGATATTTTTCTGGAGGACTTACTTGGATTGCCTCCCCAGCAGGAGATTGATTTCGTGATTAAGATTGTGCCTGATACGGGACCTTTGGCGAAGGCTCCCTACCGTATGGCCCCCGCTGAGTTGAGGGAGTTGAGGGCACAGTTGCAGGAGTTGTTGGCCAAGGGGTACATTCGTCCTAACTTTTTCCCTTGGGGTGCGCCCGTGTTGTTCGTGAAGAAGAAGGATGGTGGTCTGAGGCTGTGCATTGACTACTGTCAGTTGAATGAGGTAACCGTTAAGAACAAGTATTCGTTGCCGTGGATTGATGACTTGTTCGACCAGCTTCAGTCTGCTCGAGTATTCTCGCAGATTGATTTGTGGTCCGGTTATTATCAGCTGAGGATTCGCGAGTCCGATGTGGAGAAGACTGCGTTCAGTTCGAGGTACGGGCATTATGAGTTCTTGGTGATGCCATTCGGGCTCACCAATGCCCCCGCAGCCTTCATGGACTTGATGCAGAGTGTGTTTCATCCGTACTTGGACCAGTTCGTGGTCATATTTATGGACGACATCCTTGTGTATTCGCGGTCTACCGAGGAGCACGCGTACCATTTGGATGTGGTACTGCAGACGTTGCGAGATCACCAGTTGTATGCGAAGCTCAGTAAGTGCGAGTTCTGGCTTCGTGAGGTGCACTTTTTGCGACACGTGATTTCTGGTGATGGTATTTCCGTGGACCCCGGCAAGGTCGAGGCAGTAATGCAGTGGCCGAGGCCGAGGTCTGTGACGGAGATCCGGAGTTTCTTGGGGCTTGCGGGCTATTATCGTCAGTTTATCTAGGATTTTTCTCGCATTGCAGCCCCGATGACCAGGCTCATGCGGAAGGATGTGCCTTTCGTCTGGTCTGATGAGGGTGAGCAGAGTTTCAGGGAACTGAAGAGATTGCTCACCTCGGCTCCGGTGTTGGTTTTTCCTTCTGGATCGGGAGATTTTGTGGTGTGTACAGATACTTCCGGGGTCGGATTGGGTGCTGTGTTGATGCAGCATGGTAGAGTGGTGGCGTATGCATCTCGACAGTTGAAGCCCCACGAGGAGAACTATCCTACCCATGACCTGGAGTTGGCAGCTGTGATCTTTGCGCTGAAGATCTGGAGGTATTATCTGTACGGTGAGAAGTTCGAGGTGTTCACTGACCATCAGAGTTTGAGTTATGTGTTCACTCATAGGGACCTTAACCTCAGGCAGAGGCGTTGGATGGAGTATATGAAGGATTATGACTTCACCCTGTCTTATCAGTCGGGCAGGATGAATGTCGTCACCGATGCTTTGAGTCGGAAGGTCACGGTCAGTGCCTTGATGTTGAGGAAGTGGAGGCTCGGGAATAAGTGCCCGAAATTTCGTTCAGGCTCAAGATTCCTCAGGAGCCAGTGTTAGCAGTGCTTGCGAGTCTGACTGTCACGCCTGCTATCCGCCGTCGGGTGACGGAGGCTCAGCATGCATACCCTGATTTACCTCAGATTTTGGCTATGGCTGATGTGGAGCTCGGTGAGGACGGTGCTGTGAGGTTCCGTGGTAGGCTGTACATCCCAGCCGAGGAGCAGGTTCGTTGTGCGGTGTTGCGCGAGGCTCATGGGAGCAGGTACACCATACCCCCGGGTGCAACGAAGATGTATCGAAACTTGCGAAGGTAGTTCTGGTGGCTTGGCATGAAGAGAGATGTTACCGAATTTATGGTCAAGTGCCTGACCTGTCAGCAGGTGAAGACAGATCATCAGCGACTAGGAGGTACTCTTCAGCCCTTGGATGTTCCCGCGTGGAAATGGGACCACGTGACCACAGATTTCATGGTGGGATTGCCGAGGACTCCGAGTGGGCAGGACAATATTTAGTTGCTGGTGGATAGGCTGACAAAGGTGACTCGGTTATTACCGGTCAAAGTCAGCTGGAGTGTGCCCAAGTTGGCTGGTCTCTATGTGGAGCGGATCGTTCTGTTGCATAGGATTCCCATCTCCATTGCGTCGGATCGGGATCCGCACTTCATGTCTGGATTCTAGAGAAGTCTCCAGTGAGCTCTTGGCACGGACTTAGCATTTAGCTCAGCGTACCATCCTCAGTCAGATGGTCAGTCAGAGAGGACCATCCAGACCTTGGAGAATATGCTGAGATCCTGCTGCCTGGAGTGGCAGGAGAGTTGGATTCACCACCTGCCATTGGTGGAGTTTGCCTACAATAACAACTATCATTCGAGCATCGGCATGGCTCCTTATGAGGCGTTGTATGGGCATCCGTGTCAAACTCCACTGGATTGGTTCGAGGTTGGTGAGCGTGTTTTGACGGGACCGGAGTTGGTGCAGTAGTGTGTGGATATTGTGCACCTGGTTCGTCAGAACATGTTGGCGGCCCAGAGTCGGCAGAAGAGCTATGCTGACCGTAGGCGGCAGCCTGTCGCGTTCGCCGTTGGCGATCGTGTGTTTTTGAGAGTTTCTCCGATGAAGGGGGTGATGCGCTTTGGACGGCGTGGGAAGCTGAGTCCCCGCTATGTTGGTCCGTTTCCCATTGTAGAGCGCATCGGTGAGGTAGCTTATTGGTTGCAGTTGCCCCCTGAGTTGGCGTCGGTGCATGACGTGTTTCACGTCTCGATGTTGCAGAAATATATACCTGATGACTCTCATGTGCTTGAGGATTCTGTTTGGCCCGAGGTGACTCCAGATCTTTCTCTCCCAGAGTTTCCCGTCCGCATTGAGATTAGGCGAGAGCAGCGCCTGCGGAACAATGTCATCCCCTTGGTTAAGGTGGTGTGGCAGCGACACTCTGGTGGTGAAGCTTCTTGGGAGCATGAGGACGAGGTGCGTCAACAGTTCCCTTACTTATTTGAGTGAGTCTTCCTCTTCTTTCCCCTTGGGTTGTTCTCAATTTCGGGGATGAAATTCCTTTAATGGGGGAGGGCTATAATATCCCGGACCTTTCGGATCCTTCTTCGTGGGTCCCGGATCTGGTTTCTCAGAGTGTCCAGCTTTGTTGTGTCTGAAATTTCGTTTCGGACATCTTTTGTGTTCGGATCGGGGCGATCCGGAGTTGTTTCGGAGGCCCGGAGTGCGTCCGCGACTTTTCCGTGCGTATTTTTCGATTTCCGGTGTGTGTTTCGGTAATTCCTTCGGAACCTCGTTGCGAGTGAACCGGGTCGTTCACCTAGGCGAGAGTGGTACCGTTACGATCGGTGCGTTCCGAGGATCGTGAAAATATAATTTTTAATTTTTTGATATTTTCTGGAATTTTTGAATTTTCTATAAATGTCACTCTTTTCTCTCTCTCCCCCACCCTTCTTCTTCTTCTTCCTCCCACCGTGACCGCCCCCTCTTCCCCTCTCTCTCCCATTTCGACGCGGCGGGCCTTTCTCCGGCTGCAGACGGTGGCGGGGCGACAACGCGGTGACGTGGGCGGCGGCGAGGTGATCTCATGGGCGTGCGGTGCTCGTGGGAAGCGTGAAGGAGCGGGATTTCTAAAAGCATTCTTTGTGGTTTGAGCTCGATTCGACGGAGCATTCGCTCCATTGAGGTAAGGGGACGAATCCCTATGCTCATCCCGTCATCCCCCGTGATTTGTAGGCCGAATGGGAGCCGAGAGGGGTGTTTTTGAGCGGGTTAAGGCAAAACCATGATTTTAGGAGAGTTCGCCCGATCTATGTTTTTAGGCCACGATTCAATATTTTGATGGCTGAGGAGCATGCTAGGAGTCCTCGGGGGGTCTTCCCCTTTGATTTCCCCCTCTCCTATGGAGGCATGGGGGGCGTGGTTGGAATTTTTAGGCGTTTCACGCTGTTTCGCTGTCGGGTCGGTGTGACGCGCCCAAGAGGGTGCGTTACAGCCCTATTTTAGCCTAATGGGGGTCTGTGGGCTATGACGGTCCCACGATAGACCGCTAGGGCGCTATGACGCGCCTGGGTTGGACTGTTAGGGACAGTTCGACTGTTGGTTTGACCGTTGGGGGTCAAGGCCTGTGACGCACTAGGACTGGCGCGTCATAGCCTTATGACGCCCCTGTGTGGGTGCGTCAGAGCGGACACATTCCCACCCTATAACGCACCAGGGTTGGTCCGTTACAGTCTGTGACGCACCAAGTGGCACGCGTCACAGTTTCTTCCTTCGTGCCTTGTGACTCACCAGGCTGGGTGCGTCAGGGCCTGTGACGCACCAGGATAGGTGCGTCACAGTCATTTTGCACAGTGGGTCTGGCGCCCCTGTGTTGGACCGTTAGGTTGCTGTGACGGTCCAGCCTTAGACCGTCAGAGCTTATGGCGCGTCTAGGGTAGACCGCCAGGCTCAGGACTATACCGGGTGGTTCGCAGTCCTGTTTCTTCTCCGACTGTGGTCACCGTGCGATGGTGTTGGTACGTGGGATGGTCCCCGTACGTCGTCGGACGTGGACGTGATTTTCCGTTGACTTGAGAGTCTACTCCTTTAGTGATCCTCCACTAGTCGTAGCCCACTAGTACGCGTGTGCTGGTCTCACCTAGGAGTAGGTATACGAGCTTACCCTGAGGATGATTTTAGACTGGTTTTCATCGGGACCCACATCTTGCAGCCAGAGTCCAGTTGAGGGGAAAATTGGTCAGAGGGCCAGACCAGGGACGTGTGGTCTGTGTGTGCACACGTGGCTGGGGGCGGTTGGACCCACGCTGACGGGCTTGACCCCAACTAGTCACTTGTTTGTGGTTACTTGTACGGTGTCTCAGTTCCCGCTGGGCCGGAGGGAGACACCTGAGGCGCGGACTAAGACGTCAGTGGATGCATTCGGCCTTGCTTCTAGTGGGAGGTACTCCTGTCGAGTCGGGAGTGACAAACTGTCAGTCATTGTGACTTCGACCTTCAAGTTTTTGGTTGTGTTGGCCGTGGTGTTCTGGTCGTTTCACCGTGGCACGTGTGTCGATCTTCGTGACGTGAGACCGGTGTTTTATAGATGGCAGGGCTTCCTTTTCCGAGGTACTCGCTTACTGCTAGCGTAGCGGTTTCTCCGTTTGCGAGGTAGGGTTCGAGTGATCCCTACTGAGTCTTGTTCTGAGACTCATTCCCTGCGTGTTTTCACTGTATTTCAGGCGAGGCACGGCTTCAGGGGAGCGCGTCTGAGGCTCAGCGTGGTTCAGGTGCCCAGCGTTAGTGCCAGAGGTCAGAGCCGGGGTCTGTCCCGTGTAGCTGTACTTTTCTTTCTTGTCTCTGTACTAGTTGTGGACTACTACTGTTGTTATTTCATTGTTATCTTGTGGACCATGTATCATGTAAAATGTTAATTTATTTCCTGCTTAATTATATAACTATTTAATTTTTGTAATTATTTGTGATACTTGTGTAGTCTCCACACCATCCTTTTAACCCTTCCGAGTCCTCGGACTCGTGGGTGGCGGTGCGAGTCTCGGGTTATCGGGCCTTCCCGGTAATCGGATTCTCGGGTCGTTACAACCAGAGTTTGAAGTATGTGTTCGCCCAGAAAGATCTTAATCTCAGGTAGAGGAGGTGGATGGAGTATATGAAGGATTATGATTTCACCTTGTCTTATCAGCTGGGCAAAATGAATGTGGTGGCCGATGCATTAAGTAGGAAGTTGGCAGCTTGTCACTTATTTTTGAAGGAGTGGAAGTTGTGGCAGCAAGTCTCAATGGAGACTTTCAGAATCAAGGTTCCGCGAGATTAGGGGTCGGCTGTTCTTGTCGGCTTGACTGTCATGCCTGTTATTCGTCGCCCGGTGATATAAGCTTAGCGCGTGGACCCTGAGTTACCTCGTGTCTTATCGATGCCCGAGGTGGAATTTGGTGATGATGAAGTTGTGAGATTTCTTGGCAGGTTGTATGTCCCAGCTGAGGAGCAGGTGAAGAAAGCTATTTTGCAGGAAGCCCATGGTTCTCGATATGCCGTGTACCTCGAAACGACCAAGATGTATCGTAACTTGACGAGGCAGTTCTGGTGGCCTGTCATGAAGAGAGATGTTGCTGAGCTCGTGGCCAAATGCTTGATATGTCAGCAGGTAAAGGCGGAACATCAACGATCGGGTGGCACTTAGCAACCTTTGGAGATTCCTGCATGGAAATGGGACCATGTGACTACAGATTTTGTGGTCGGGTTGCTGAGAACCCAAAATGGTCATGATGGTATATGGTTGGTAATTGACAGATTAACTAAAACGGCCAGATTATTTGATAGCCACTAAACCCGTCGTTGAAAAGCCGTGCCACAATTTAAAAATAACCGAACTCACTCATTTAAAAAGATTAGAATAAGAGTAAAGTGGTAAGAACGAGTCGATCCCACGGATAAGAAATATTTTCAATTAAGCATGAGATAGAAAATTCTTATATTTGAAAGATCCGAATTTTCAGTGAGATTAAACTAATGAAAAGAAAAATTGCATGAAAATAAACCTATCTAAAGATTATGAGAGGGTTAAAGAAGAGAAATTAGAAAGAGATAGAAAGAGAAGAACACAATTTTTAAAATATGAGTTTTATTACTAAAGAAGGTGACATGTACAACTCTATGAAAAATGAAAATACAACTTGCAAATAAGAGAAAAGGGAGAAATAAGAGCCAAAAAAATTGGATGAAGAACGCCGCCGTCTCTGCCGTGCCGAGCCTTGGAAGTTTACCCCGCTTTGGAAGTAGACACTGCCGAGAGGATCAAAGGAAGAAGATCCGCTAAAGGGATGTGTGAAGAAAAGAGGAGGGAGACAGATAGAAGAAGAAAATAGAGTTTCAAAAACAATAAAAAGATGTGTGTGCGTGTGTGTGTGCGCGGGTGTGTGTGTGTGTGTTTTGAAGAGAGAATGGAGAAAGATGAAAGGTGAGGAGAAAGGGTGCGGTGGAGAAAACATAGTAAAACTAAATTAAAAATAGAGGGTGAGAAGAGAGAAAATAACTTAAAAACTAGAGAGATTTAGAAGAAGTGGAAGAAGAGAAAGTTGAAGATCTAGATGAGACAAAGAATATTACTGAAGAACTTAGATATAGAAAATGTGAGGAAGAGGGTGAAAAATAAAGAAGACCATAAGATATCTGTGCGGATGAATAGTAAAAAAGTGCAGGACAGAGCTTTAGAAAATTTAAAATATCTTGAAAATGAAAGAGAATTAGAGGAAGAGGAAGAAGAAGAAATTCTATAACTAGGAAATAAAAAGAACTTTTATGAAGAGACTCAAATAAAAAAAAGGGCATAAGAGGAAGAAAACGGAGGAGGAACAGAGTTGTGTAAAACCAGGTGAACAGTAAAAATGTAGAACTGAACTTTGAAAAACTAAGAATAGCTTGAAAACTAGAGAGAATTAGAAGAGGAGGAAGAAGAAGAAATTGTAGAGAACTTAAAAATGAAGAACTTTGTAGAAGAAAAAAAAATTTAAAAGATGACTATAAAAGCATGTAAAAAGGCTAAAAAAGAGGCTAAGATCTCCCATGGTTGCTCTCGGGTGGCTTTATATAGAGCTTAGTAGAACCTTCACGATCGTGACTTGCAGATCAACTCCAAATCCGATGTTGCAGCATAGATTAGTTGCCCAAATTAGGTCTCTTCCCCAGGATATAGTCCTCTTTGATCCAAACATGGAAGGGATAACATCGACCGGTGGCTAGATTGCTTCAAAGAGACCTTCCCGTTTTTGCTTCAAACTCTTGTGAATATGGCGACTGTGGCCATGGACGTAAATTAAAATAGCGTCTGGTCAAGCGGTCGCCCAATCTTTATTTCCTTTTTTTGACATTTTTTCATAAATCAAGGAAATGGCGACTATATGGACGGGCGCTAATTCCTTTTTCTATTTTTCTTCGATTTTCCATGATTTTCCATATAAATGAATGAGCGGCTGCTTGAACGGTCGCTAATTCTTTCCCAATGAAATGGCGCCTTCTTGGACGGTTGCACATTCTTTTCTCTTTTCCAACTTTTCTCTTTTTTCTATTTTTATCGAATGAAATAACGTCCGTATACGCAGTCGCTCATTCTTTTTTTCCTTCTTTTTTCTTTTCCAATAAAATAAATGGGCACCCGTTTGCTCAGTCGCTATTTCCTTTTTTCATAAAAATCTTCAAAAATGGCGTCTGACCCTCCAATCGCTATTTCCTGTAAAGTCAAAAAATTTAAATAATCAACATATTTAATCCCAAAATGACTTTCAAATAATTATGTAAATTCTTGAATATTTCTCACATGGTCATTTTGACTAAAAACATGGTAAAATACGTGCAGACTCAAATAATATGCGAGAATAAGATTTATTCAAATTAATGCACAACTATGCTCATTATATGCTCAAGAATGATGAATGTAATATAACTTATGATATAAAATATATCACTTATCACACCCCCAACTTACTCATTGTTAGTCCCATAGTAATGCAAATAAATTAAAATTTAGGACTAACAAGAATTCGCAAAGTTCATACTTCCATATCTACCTTTTCCTTCACAGAATCAACTAAAGATTAGGAATTCGGAATCATTAATACACACTAGCCTTAAATTAGAAATTAAGGTACATGATTAAGAATTTAAATCAAAGTTCAGTAGCACTTGTGCTTGTGTAATACTAAATCTACAGCTTAGACAATTGCATCCTCCATTTGTTATTCCAAGCAAGTACCTTTCAACCTTGCACCTCTTAATCAGAGCATTAAGCATACTAACTTTTTGTCTGCCTTATTATTTTGTCCCTTTTGGGATCTTTTTTATTTTTCTACACACATGATGCTGCACTACCCTTCAGTGTTTAACATGAACCTCGACTCTTACCTTAGGAGAACTAGGCCCAGTTACGCATATCAAAGTTCCCTTTTCCTATTGATGCGAACCTCAACACGTCTTAGGTGATGTTGGCCCGGTTACTAAGATTCGGGGTATTTTTCATGGTGTTTCTTTTTTTATTTTTTTCTCTCTCTTTTTTTTCCTTTCAATGTGCCATTTGCACTTATTCGATAAATAACTTGACAGAAAGCTTGAAAATATCTCTTTCTTGAGAAGTGCAGAGTATCAGACACCATACCCAAAATAACAGAAGGCTTGTCTTCCTTGTTTCATTAGCGTGCAATGTGATTTTTATTTTTAAAGTACACATGAACTTTAAAGAGATTCTTATATCAATTTTTCATGGCTAGATTGACTAAATTTTTCATCATCCTTCTCCCTAGTCTTTTCTATTCTAGAATCACTTTCAATAAAAGCATGAATCATGAAACTCAAATTCTATTCCATAATCACTTTCAATAAAAGCATGAATCATGAAACTCAAATGGGGTTTTCATCTTTTACTTTGTGCAGAAATATAAGAACCCATGTCAGGTTGTACTATATGCATTATGAATTTTTCTCTCTCCCCCCTACTTGAATGACATTGTCCTCAATGGCCTATGCAATAGAAAGAAATAGAACAATGTAACAAAGAAAACAGCTGGGATGGAAGGATACAACCTTGGAGAGGGGGATTTCTGTAGCTCATCTAAGAGCTGCCGAACTAGGTCCGTCAAGACCAAACGAGGCCTAGCTCATCCAAGTGACAGCCCCGCAGGGCCCACTTAGGATAAAAAGCCCAATAAGATGTCTCGGGGTCAAACCCTTTGTCGGAAGCCCCTAGGCTCAGAAGGCCCGAACGTCGGTCAAAACGGAGGAAGACCCATGCCCGAGTTATCCCCTCACCGGGATAGAGGCAAGCGCTCAGCGCCCACTCCGACCTATCTTCATCCGAGCTATGCCTATCACCCGGACAGGGTTGGCACCCTTCATGCTTGGGTTTAACCGACGATCGCTTATCCACGCTGCCGTTAAGAGCCCTTTATGAGCAGGAGTTTTTGAGGACGTAAAGAGCCCATGATGAGGACGTAACTCCCGCCTGAAACTCGTCAGCTTACGGGACTCATGAGGCTTGCGCACTATTTAAACCTGGGACTCCCTCCCGCGGAAGGTAAGGGCCAACACACGCCTAAAATTCCCTGAGTAGGAACCACTTCACCACCTTGGTGTAGAGGGATCTCGCGCCTCTCTTTTTGTGACGACCCGAGATCCGGATACCGGGAGGAGCTCGATACCATTCGAATCCCGGGCCGCCGCCCACGAGTTGGAGGCTCGGAAGGGCTAAAAAGGAGTGTGGAGGTACAAAGAAATTGGAAATAAGGCAGGATAATTCAACAGTTAACAGAAATAAATGAACAACTACAACAAAGTCCAGTCCAACAGAAAGTATAGTCTAAAGTAGTAAAACGTACCACATGCCAAGTGAACACTCGGCCCGGCAAGCTGGCAACTAAGAACCTCCGTACAGCACGCTCGAACCTCGAGGCAGAACCGCCGCACCTGAAACGCAGGGGTGAGCCTCCTGTCACTGGCCCAGTAAGAATCCCGCGGAACCCCAACTGAGAACAACGGCGGCACTAAAAGTAGTAACTACGAAAGCAGGAAAGTAACTATGGTGGCCGACAAAACCTCAGCTCTACAACTACTCCTACTGTACCAGAAAACATAACCTAGTCTCCCATCGGGGGACAACCAAGCCACGCACCCGACCACCCGATTCAACGATCGGGGACCACCAGACACAAACCGCCCTAGCCACGCTACTAGGAAAACACCACGATACCTCCGTAGCGGAGGCCTGCCCTCACGAAAAGGGCCCGAGCCAAAACCACACGGTCAGGGAACACGGTCACGACCTCACCATAATGAACACAATGCTGTCTGGAGTAAGGCCCTCGGTGACGCTCGCCGGAAACCCCAGGCCTCGACTCCAGGAACACTCCCGAAACCTCCCACGAAGTCCCATCTAGCAGACGGAAACAAAACCCAGTACACGACAACACACGTCACGTGACAGGAGCACCACCCACTAGAAGAACGACCGGATGTGTCCCCTGACGTCTTACACCGCGTCACAAGTGTCTAGCTACGACGCCCCGGGCGTGAGACTCAGACACGCAACAAGTACCACAACAAGGACTAGCTGGGGTCACGCTCGTCAGCGCGTGTCCTAAGCCCCCAACTACGTGTGCACACATAGACCATCTGCTCTAGGTCGGGTCCTCTAGCTGGTTTTCCCCCCCACCGGACTCTGATGGCAAAGGCAAGGGGCCCTACGGTAACCAGCCTAAAACCGCCTCTCTCGGGTCAGCCGCTCCACCACTTCCAGGTGGGTCAGCACACGCGTGCCGTAAGAAGGCTACGACTAGTGGACGTGTCACAAAACGTGGACACGGAAAACTACGCACGCACTCATTGCGAGTAACACGGAGTAACAGGTGGCACGACACCACCAGACTCTAGATGGCCCACTAGACCTACAAAACCCAACGGCCTTTGAGTCACAAGACTCGAGGTCAAGACCGTTGCACACGACAGCACTGAGCCGTCAATCTGGCCTAACCCCTAGGTCCAAACCACAATGCGATAACTCACGAGGCAGTTCACAACCGCCGAGACCCATCCCTCAAGGAGGGAAACTTAAACGACCTCCAGCCTCAGGCTGGGAGATTGGACTCACAGTCCAAGGCCACATGCTTAGCCCACTCGGAAGCCACCTTCCAGAGAAGCAACGACCTACGGGGAAATCTCACCGCACTCACACCGATTCACGGTGACTCGATCTAGCAAGAACAAGGAAGCCTGGAACACCTGGGGTGACCCGGACCCACCAAGCCCACAGGCACACTTATCGAGGTAACACGGTACCTCCAGACACCCCAAAAACACGGTAACGAAACCCATGGGGTGCCCGGGACACTCACGCGGCCAAAGGTTGGCCACTGGGTCACAACCGGGTCGACCGGAGACCAACGCAACACAATCGGAATGCTAGAAGGTCACCCGGACCCCTAAACCGATGGGCACGCTAATCGAGATAAACGGAACCTCCGAACACCCAACGACACGGTCACAGAACTCCACGGGGTGTCCGGGACACACACGGCCCAAGGGGAGCACAATCAGCAGTAGACTGCCCGCCCCGGACAGCCCGGCAGGCCAGCCGAAGAACGCGCTACACGTGCATAGTGCGTTCGGGCAGAACGCGCTATACATACCTAGCGCGTTCAACAAGAACGCTCTACAGGTCCATAACACGACCAGACCAGGTCACGCTATGATCCTATAGCGTGACAACAAAGAACGCGCTGGGACCCTAAAGTGTGACAAGAACCGCCTTACTGTTCATCTTCTCCGATGAACGCGCCCTATCGGGGCGGCGCGACCTTCAAGAACGCGCTACCTGAGACTAGCGCGTTCTCAGTCCGAAACTAGAAGAATGGGAAAACGGTGGGAAATCCATTCCACGCACCATTCACCCCCAGGTGAAGGGGAAACAAAAGGGAAAACATTCCCCAACCTCTCCAGCACCGAGAGGACCCATTTAAACCCCAAAAATACGATCAAAACACAAGATTCGGCTCACACACCCCAAAACATGCATTTTCCCCAAAACGCCCAAACAAGCCCGCTCGGCTCACCACGGCCTACAAAACTCGTGGGAAATGAAGTACGCGGGTTGAGGGTCCATCTCCCTACCTCCACCAAAGATTCGACGCACCGTGGACGCCGATCGACGAGGAAAACGCCGTTGAAGCCTCGCCGTTCCATGAACCCACGGCCAAGCTTCACCGCGCCTCCACCGCCTCGATCCTCACCCATCCTCGCCCGTACCTCACCCGCGCCATCCCCACCTCACCCACGCTCCACCCCGTCGGCTGCCGGAGAGAGAGGGAGAGAGGAGAGAGCGTGAGAAGAGAGAGGGAGAGAAGAGAGAAATGAGAGGGGAGAGAGAGAAAAGGGTTATAGATATAGGAAAATCCAGAAAATCCAAAAAATACCAAAAATAGGAAAACCACGTTTCCGTGATCCTTGGAACGCACCGATCGTAATGGTACCACACTCTCCTAGGTGAACGGCCCGGTTCACCCGCAACGAGGTTCCAAAGGAATTATCGAAACACACACCGGGAATCAGAAAACACATGCGGAAAAGCCGCAGAACGCTACCGGGCCTCCGAAACAACTCCGGATCACGCCGATCCGAACACGAAAGATGTCTGAAATAAAATTTCAGACACAACGGAGTTGGACACTCCGAGAAACCAGATCCGAGACCCACGAACAAGGATCTGAAAAAAATCTGGGGCATTCCACTTTTCCTCCTCCCTTCATAGCTTCCACCATTGCTCTACTGACTTAGGCATCGGAGGGTTTACCCCAGGGAACTATCCCTGGGCCCCCTGATCCGTTTCCCTTCCTTGCAGTTCACTATTCGGTGATCATCCCCCCAGCTCAGGTCCAGCGCGAGATCATGCCTCTTCATCTGGCGCCGTCTGTGGGAAACGACCAAAGAGCCAGTATGGTGCAAAGAAGTTCAGGGAGGAGGTCCACCGGTGATAGGGGAAAGGCCATGGTGGCGGTGGGAGAAGGCCCCTCTCAGGCCTCACAAAACCCTCCCTCCAATGCCAACACCCCAGCCGACGAACCACCCCCTCCTCTCGCGGCGGTAGGGCTACCGCTCAACGGTGGCGCTGACGCTTTCCAAGCCCTCAACGCAAAACTGGACATCCTCGTGGAACTCATGAGGACCCAGGCGGCCAGGGATGGAAGGTCACGCGCTCCTCCGGAGAGCCCTCCCTGCGAGAACGCGTCCCAGCACACTGCCGGAGGCCGCTTCACCCTCCGAGGCCGGCAGATTATCCGTAACAGGTCAGGGGAACCTTCACAAGCCCCTCCCCCAGAGCAAGAGGCCTCCTCCACACTGAAAAGGGGAAGACCTGAGGCACGCTGTCCAAACCCAGAGACCGAAGCTCCTGGAGAGCGCCAAATAAGTCCCCCCAGCCCCACAACGCTCGGTGACAGTCAGAGTTATCCCTCCGACTGCGAGAATTCGAGAGACGTTTCGCAGAGCAGGAGCACGCCCTACGCGCCTTTCAAAATGTCTCTCTGGCAGAGGACGAGGAGAAATCTCCATTCTCCAATTACATCTTGAAGGTAGAGGTATCTCCCAGAACCTCCATTCCGACCTTCAAGTCCTACGACGGCCAAGGCGACCCGACCGACCACTTCGACAGGTTCGACACCCTGATGACCCTTCACGGAGCGTCTGACGCCATCAAGTGCCAAGCCTTTGCGACCACCCTGGTCCATGGTGCCCAAGCATGGTTCCGGGCCCTCGCCCCCGGATCCATCCGAGATTTCAAGCAAT
Organism: Amorphophallus konjac; assembly: GCA_022559845.1. NCBI lineage: Eukaryota > Viridiplantae > Streptophyta > Magnoliopsida > Alismatales > Araceae > Amorphophallus > Amorphophallus konjac. The sequence goes on along the minus strand of CM040121.1, from coordinate 440,739,348 downwards.
TCGGGCGAGTATTCAAGGAGAGTTTCGCCGGTAGCGGCCCCCCGAGGTCGGTAGCGGGGCTATTGGCTCTCAAACATGCATAAGGGGAGAAACTCTAGGCTTACATCAACCGATTCAAGTCAAAAGCCCTGAGAATCCCCCACCTGGATGTAGCCTCGGTCATAACCGCGCTGACCCGGGGCACTCGGGATGAGAACCTCCGCCGCAAACCTGCCCTCCACCCTCCCTCGACCCTTGCCGAGCTAGTGACTATGGCTTTGCGCCATGCCGAGTGCGAAGAAGTACTTAGTGCATGCCGAGGCGCAACCGACTCGGGTCGGGAGGGGGACAAGAAGCGGGCACTCGAGTCAAGCTCGGGCCAAGGAAAAAGGTGAAACCGAGATAGAGAGCACAAGGAGCCGTCCCAGAAGTACGAGCGGTACACTCCCTTAACCGCTCCGGTGTACAAGATATATGAAGACATCAAAGGCTCGGGCCTTCTTCGCCAACCCAAGCAAATGAGGTTGAAAAACCGCAATCGCAGCAAGCATTGCATGTTCCACAGCGACCCCGGGCATCATACCGATGATTGCCACCAGCTCCAGGATGAGATCGAGCGCCTTGTCCGCAAGGGACACCTATCCCAATTCGTGGCTGGGCGTGAGGAAGACCGAGGCGCCCCAGAGGAAATCGACAACGCCTCTGGCGGGGTCCACATCAATGTCATCGCTGGAGGAGCTACATCAGGAGGGGACAGTAGCTGAGGAAGGAAGCATCATGCTGAGCGGGCGAGCCGAGCCGTCGAGCCTCCCAAGGGCCCGTCAAGTGAGCCCCAGGTCATAGTCTTCTCTGACCAAGATCTGGAAGGGCTGACCACCCCGCATGACGATGCCCTAGTCATATCGGCCACAATAAATCATTGTAATGTAGACAGGATTCTAGTTGACAATGGAAGTGCCCCTGATATATTATCTTACGAATGTTTCCTTAAGATGGGGGAGAATCCGTCTAAACTCCGCCCTATCCGAACCCCCCTTTGCGGGTTCAATGGCCAGGCCACTTATCCCGAGGGAGCCCTAAGCCTGCCGGTTACTCTCGGCACCCCACCCAAAACCGTTATGGTCATGGTGGGCTTCATAGTGATCAAGGGTATGATAGCATACAACGCAATCTTCGACCAAGGAATCCTTAGCCGAACGAAAGCGGTGCCCTCTACCTATCACCAAAAGATGAAGTTCCCCACCAAAAACCAGATGGGGGAAGTCCGAGGTTACCAGGCGATGGCCAGAAGGTGCTATAATATCTCGGTTGAAGCCACAAGGCCGGACGGGAAGAACAAGGGTCCCCAGGAAGTCGAGGAAAAACTAGCAACCTCCGAACCTGGAGGCGAGCTGCTAATGGTTTTCCTAAACGACGACCCGACCCTAGGAGTAAAGATTGGAGCTGACCTATCGTCTGAGGTTCAGCAGCAATACAAAGAGTTTCTTTCCGTGTATACCCGAGTCTTTGCATGGTCTGATGATCAACTCCCCGGAATATCGGAAGAGACGGTAATGCATAAGCTCAACCTCGACCTGACCGTGAAGCCCGTACAACAACACAGAAGGAAGCACACGCCAGAGAAGTAGACGATCATCAAGGAGCAGGTCACCAAGGGGTAAAAGACTGGTCTTTTTAGACCGGTCCTATACCCGACGTGACTGGCTAATGTCATCCTGGTGCCAAAAGCTTCGGGAAAGTGGCAAATGTGCGTGGACTTCACCGACTTGAACAAGGCCACACCAAAGGACTGCTATCCATTACCGAGCATCGACCAACTGGTTGATTCAACCTTGGGCAACGAAATACTCAATTTCCTGGACGCCTATTCAGGTTACCACCAGATCATAATGGATCTAGAAGACGTCGAGAAGACCGCCTTTATTACCGACTTCGGCGTATACTACTACACCCGAATGCCTTTCGAGTTGAAGAACGTTGGAGCCACGTACCAGAGGCTGGTCAATCATATGTTCGAAGGACAACTCGACCGGAACGTCACGGCCTATATTGACGACATGCTCGTCAAGACCCCCAAGGTCGAGAATCACTTCGTCGACCTAGCTGAGACCTTCAATGCCCTCTTGAGGTACAATATGAAGCTCAATCCCACCAAGTGCACCTTCGGAGTAAGATCCGAGAAGTTCCTGGGTTTCTTAGTCACCCAGCGTGGGATCGAGGCCAACCCTGACAAGGTCCAGGCCATCCTGGACATGCGCCCACCCACCTGCATCAAAAATGTCCAATGCCTCACTGGGCGCATTGCCGCGCTCAGCAGATTCCTATCCCACGCGACCGAACGATGCCTACCCTTCTTCAAGCTATTGAGAGGGTCCAAAATGGCATCTGCTACGTTCGTATGGGACGAGGAATGCCAAAGGGCGTTCACCGAGCTTAAGGAGTTCCTGGCTTCGCCCCCGATGCTTTCCAAGCCTGTCCTAGGTGAAACCTTGTATCTCTATCTCTCGGTGACTCCATCTACAATTAGCTCGGTCCTGGTCAGAAATGACTCGGGAGTCGAGAGACCGATCTACTACACCAGCAAGGTGCTCAACGAGGCTGAAAGAAGGTACCCCGCAACTGAGAAACTCATGCAAGCGTTGGTTACCTTGGCCAAGCGCCTCCGACCCTATTTCCAAGGGCATTCCATCACTGTGCTGACCGGCGAACCTTTGAAGAGGATCCTCGCTCACCCTGAAGCCTCGAGATGCCTCATCAAGTGGGCCATCATGCTCGGGGCCTACGATATATCATACCGACCTCGCTCGGCTATCAAAGGGTAGGCGCTCGCTGACTTCATCACCGAGAGCACTATCCCGACCGAAGAAAAATCTCCATCCGCGCCCAGGCCAACCTGGGAACTGTTCGTCGACGGATCTTCCAACTCAACCGGAAGCGGCGCTGGAATCCTCCCGAAGTCCCCCGAAGGAGCAGAGCTACAATATGCCTTGAAGTTAAACTTCCAGGCGTCCAACAACGCCTCCGAGTATGAAGCCCTTATCTCGGGAGCCCGCATGGCCCGGTGACTGGGGGCTGAGCGAGTCAGAATTCACACTGACTCCCATTTAGTCGCTAGCCAGGTCAACGATGATTACGAAGCTCGAGAAGCATCGATGATCAAATACCTCCAACTGGTCAGAGCCGTGGCACAACAGTTCGAGAGTTTTGAGGTAGTTCGAATAACTCGGGAAGAAAACTCCCGAGCGGACGCCCTCTCTCTACTGGCCTCCTCTCTTGACCCTGAGGGTACTCGATCGGTCCTTCTCAAAGAGCTAGAGCGGCCGAGCATCGATTCGGAGCTCCTGGATATTGACCAGGCCTCCCCAAGCGACTGGCGCACCCCCTACTTGTTGTGGCTCCAAGACTCTCAAGAGCCTCCCGACCCCCGGGAAACCCGAAGGTTGAAGTACCAAGCTCGGCGATTCGTCGTTCTGGACAGCACTCTCTACCGAAGATCCTTCTCCGGTCCTCTCCTGAAGTGCCTCAGTACTGACGAAGCCAACCGAGCGATTCAAGAAGTTCACGAAGGCCTGTGCGGAGCGCATTTGGGAGGAAGGTCACTCGCCAGGATCTTGCTATGGCAAGGTTATTGGTGGCCCACTCTACAGTGCGACTGCTCGACCTACGTACATCACTGCGATCAATGCCAGCGATTTGACCACTTGGTCCATCAGCCGACAATGGAGCTCGTTACCCTAGCCGAGCCATATCCTTTCGCTCGCTGGGGAATTGACATCCTCGGGCCGTTCCCCACGGCTCAAGCCTAGAAGAAGTTCATCATCGTCGCCATCGACTACTTCACCAAATGGATCGAGGCCGAAGCCACAGCAAGAATCACCGAGACAGTCGTCTGGAGTTTCGTCTGGAAATCGATCATCTGTCGCTACGGCATCCCCCGAGTGATAGTGAGCGATAATGGTCGACAATTTGATTCTCGTTATTTCCGAGACAGATGCGCCGACCTAAACATTCGCAATCACTTCACCTCGGTCGCCCACCCTCAGGCTAACGGGCTGGTCGAAAATGCCAACAAGACTATCTTAAAAGGCATCAAGACCAGGCTCGGCAAACCGAAGGGCAGCTGGCTTGAGGAATCACCGAACGTACTTTGGTCACACAGAATGACTCCCAGAATGGCAACCGGTGAAAGCCCCTTTCAGTTGGTGTACGGCGCCGAGGCCGTTATCCCATTGGAGATTGCCAATCCCTCCCTCCGAGTCATCTGTTTCTCGGACGAGGCAAACGACCAGAAATTACTCAAAAACCTTGACCTGGCAGATGAGCTCCGAGAGATTGCCAGCATCCAAACAACGGAATATCAACGCTGCCTCACTCGATACTACAACGCCAAAGTCTGAGATAGACACTTTCAACCGAAAGATTTCATCCTCAGGATAGCCGAAGCCTCTCGACCACTTGAGGCGGCGGGCATGCTATCCCCTAATTGGGAAGGCCCCTATCGAGTGGTCGAGACGCTCGGGAAAGGAGCATACCGGCTATCCACGATGGAAGGAGAGCCCATCCCTCGGACCTGGAACGCGACTACACTACGCAAGTTCTACTTCTGAATACTGAGCATTATGTAAATGACATGAAATAAAACAAAAGCCTCCTTTCCTTTATTCAAACAACTCGCTTGTACATCAGAAAGGCAGAAGTCAAGAAAAAACATGTCAAAAAAGCGAAAAATCCATCTGGCGCCGCCATATGAGCCCATCGCTTGGCTGACTCAGTTGACCTTCCTGCGTCCAGCCACTGACTCTGCCTTGTGCAGAAACTGACTCGGATATAGGGTAGTCGACCCCGTTGGCTCGGGTAGCTCGGAACAAAGGTGACAGAGGGATTAGGAAAGAGAAGGCTACCTTCCAAGTTGACAGATATGGAGGAAGGGGAAGAGGGAACGCATATGAATGCATCCTCCTCGCCAATCTGCCAACTCTTTGGAAGGAAGAGAGTGCAGGCACCCTCCGAAGAGTGAAAGAAATGATGAGAAGGGCAGAAGAGGGAGAAAGAGGCTGCGGAAGAAGAAAGGAGAAGCAAGAAGTGGAGAGGAATCTTGAGAGAGATCCCCTCCATGAAGCGAGCGGGAAGGGACAGGCGGCAGGGATGCTTGATTCCCCCATCAGTCCGCCATCTCGCCCCTCCCCGCAAGCATCGGCCGGAGTTGATAAAAGAAGACGACGTGCCTCCGCACGTCGAACCCTCTTTAAACATGTCCGCCGGCCGTCGAACTCCCTTTAAACCCGAAGTAGCAAGGACTCTCTGCCCCCCGTCATCGGCAGCCTCATCTCCCGGAGCGTCTTCCATGCTTCAAATATAATGGCACAGCGCTACGTGAATAGAGAATGAGGAAAGACTGTCAGGAAAAACCCTAAGCGGTGGAGAGGAAGGGACGCCCTTAAGACCTTTTATAGGCCAAGGGAGGCTATTTTTGCCTTAAATGATTCTCCCCTTGAAAACACACCAAAGGGACCTCCCCCTACCAACGGTCACCTCAAACTTCTCGTTTCCGCCCCAGCGGGACACACGAAGCGGCCAAACATTCAAAGCACGAGAGAACGGAAAGACACCCTGTCAGACGCTCACCCAACCATCAGGCAAGATCCACGCAGAAAGTATCGGTACTTTCCAACTACTGCAGATACGCTGAATAAAATACGGCACTGGCGATACGAAATAGTTAAGTCTTCATCATAATGCTACTGCCTTACTTTTTTTCCTACACAACAAGGAAAGTTTTCCTTCGGAAAAGGAAAAGACATGTAAAAAGAGAAAGCAAAGCAGATACATTAGGCCGCTGGCCCACCCTGAAGCTCGGAAGTGGAAGGCTCAGACGGTCTTCCCCCAGCACCCTCGGCGACATCCGACCCTGGTACTGACCCCACCGGCGTGGGAACTACCTCTGTTGCGCGCCCTCCCGAGGCATCCGGAGTTGGTGACCCCTCAGATGAAGATCCCCCCTGATCTTCTTCCTCCGACACAGAGGAACCGGAGGATGACACGTCCGAGTCATAGCATTGCCTAGACGGGAAATCGATTGTCTCGGATGCCTGCTCCTCGACATAAGAGACGGCCCGGTCGAAGCCTTGCTTGAACCCCTTGCGGATGCCTTGGCGAAGTGCTAACTCGTAGTAGGGCAGGGCAGCCTCCTTAAGGTCGACCCGGTAGGCCTCCGAGCATTTGTACTGCTCGAGCGCCACCGCCTCGACCGATCCCACCCTACCAGTAAGCTCGGCCTTCTCCCGCTCCACCTCGGCTAACCTCCTCTCAGCCTCAGCCGTCTGCTTCTCGGCCTCCGCCGCCTGCTTCTCCACCTCTGCCAGATCAGCCTCGGCCTCCCACCGAAGGCGGTCGGCTTCCTCCGCTCGATCCACCAGCTCGGGGCGCTCGGCCTCCCACCGGCCATCTAGCTCGACGCGAGCAATGCACTCCTCTTCAAGAATCCTACTCTTCCTCTCAAGTGATTCACGGGCCTTAGCTAGTTGCTCGGTCAATGCCCGAGCCTCCACCTAGCTCACCCGCGCCTGCTCCCTAACAGAGGAAAGCTCATGCCGAAGCCCATCACGCTCCTCGGCGAGCCGAGCCATCTTCCTGTCAGACCCACCATGGGTCTAGGCCAGGTTCGCTCGCTCTGACTCTGACCGAGCATAAGCTTCTGCTAGAGTGGCCCCCATCTGGGCCAGGACCAAGCCGCCCTCCATAACCGTCTCAAGGGCCACGGACGGGGAGTGCTGCCTGTCTCCCCCCTTCACCTTCGCGGCTATACTACGAAATATTTGATACAGAGGGCCCTGGATGCCGAGCCTCTCTAAGGCCACCAGAATAGAGACCCCCTCTTCGGTCGGCGTCCCGTCGGACGGCCCAGATCAAACCGCGGCTTCGTTCGCCCCTCGTGCCTCGGTCGGTCGGGGCTGCGTCGCCTTTTCTTGCGACCCCCCAGCCTGGACCGGTTCAACACCTGCACTGCCACCTAGAGCGTCGCCCGCCTCAGTCAACGCCCCATTCTCGGCCATGGTCCCAGCGTCACCTGCCTCGTCTACGGCCCCCTCGGCTCCTACCGAGGGGAGAGTCGGGCCAGCACCGCTGCCAATCGCAGAAGCAACCTTGGCCCCCTCGGCTCCGGTCAAAGGGGGAGCCGAGCCAGCATCATCGTCGACCGCAGGAGCAGCCCCAACCTCCTCGGCGCCCTCTTGCTCCGCGGGTTGGAGAGCTCTCCCAATAGGGTCGGCCCCATCATGCTCGGCGGAGGGGTGAGCCGCGGCAAGGTCGCCTTCGACTGCGAGAACGACCCCGGCCTTCTTGGGCCGCTTCCTGGCCTTCACGGCGGCCCGGATCATACCCTCCATGGGATCCTTGCGCTTGGACCCCCGCGTCCCAGAAGATTCACCCCAGGCCGCCCCCTTGCCCTTATCTCTGGCTCGGGAGCGACCCGTGGGAGCAGTCGACTCATCGACAGCCGAGTCATCACCGAGATCGATCACCTCTGCGGCCTCCTCCAAAGCCGGCCGCCTGGTGTCTACACAGAAGAAAGATATGATCAGGAAAAGGAGATGGTCTCAACATCCGAAGAAGAAACTGATTCGTGGCGACCGAACCTGCCGACTGTAGCCGCGCAAGAAGGCATCATTCGATGTTCTCCGGAGTAACCAGCTCCTTCGTGGACTGACGACGCTTTAGCAAAATGATCGCGTACTCCTCCACGTCCGGAGAAAACTCGTCCTGCCTCGGAGGAATGTTCGGATGAAAATTGGAGATTACGGGACATCTCCAAGTCTCCTCCACCGAGAGAATCCCCACCCAGAAGAACTGAGTTTTCCACCCCTTGTGCGAAGAATCCTTCGCGGCCAAGGAAATACAGCTCCTATTCTGCCTCGCCTGGATGAGATAGAAGCCCTTCCCGGCCGAGGGATGCGCCTTCAACTCAAAAAAATAGTGAAAGAGGTCCAAGGAAGGAGGAACTCCACATTGACGGCAGAGGATGCGAAAGGTGGAAAGAAGAAGATAGGAGTTGGCTACCAACTGTACGGGCGCCAACTGGAAGAAATTGAGAAGTTTGAGAACAAAGGGATCGAAGGGAAGGCGGAACCCACCCTTCCACGACAGTAGAAAGGTGCAGATGTGACCCGTACGAGAGTCCAAGCTCGACTCGTGCGGGGCAGCCGCGGCGAAGAAAAACTTGTGGGGCAGATGAAACTGGTTCTCCAACCATTTCACCTCTGCCTCCCCCAGTTCGTTGCAGTTTGGAGCCGCCACCCTCACCGCAGGCTTGCCCTCCCACTCTTCGACATCCGGACACTGATCCGCCATGGAATCCGAAGAGGAACTTGAAGAAAGATACTCCCGGGACCCCAAAGAGTCTGGAGGAAGAGGAAGCTGTCGGACTGCCTCTGCAGTTATGTCTGCCAACTCTGCAAATGCCGCTGCAAGCCTCTGCTCTTCCGTCGTGTCTTCATGACGCATCAAAAGGCCCCAAAAGCAAGCACTAAGGAGAGCCAAACCCTAAAAACGGAGGGATTCTGGAGCAACGGCAAGCGCACAACACCTATATTCCCACGCGGAAGGCGGCGCGTCATTCCGACCTCCGAGAAAAGGGGGCCCCTTCAGTTCAAATCCGTCAGGATCACCATTATTAAGGGCCCAGGTGACCACAGCACGTGGCTTACTAACACCGCCAGATCTCCACCCACCTGAGCCATGCTGGTCCAAAACCCTAAATAGCTACTCTTCCGAGCTTACTAAAGCTCGGGAGTAGGAGGGAGACAAGTGGAGAGGGGGATTTCTGTAGCCCATCTAAGAGCAGCTGAACTAGGTCCGTCAAGACCAAACGAGGCCCAACTCATCCAAGTGACAGCCCCGCAGGGCCCACTTAGGGTAAAAAGCCCAATAAGATTACTCGGGGTCAAACCCTTCCTCGATAGCCCTTAGGCTCGGAAGGCCTGAACGTCGGTAAGAACGGAGGAAGACCCATGCCTGAGTTATCCCCTCACTGGGATAGAGACAAGCGCTCAGGGCCCACTCTGACCTATCTTCATCCGAGCTATGCCTATCACCCGGACAGAGTTGGCACCCTTCATGCTTGGGTTTAACCAACGATTGCTTATCCACGCTGCCGTTGAGAGCCCTTTATGAGTAGGAGTTTTTGAGGACGTAAAGAGCCCATGATGAGGACGTAACTCCCGCCTGAAACTCGTCAGCTTATGGGACTCATGAGGCTTGCGCACTATTTAAACCTGGGACTCCCTCCTGCGGAAGGTAAGGGCCAACACACGCCTAAAATTCCCTGAGCAGGAACCACTTCACCACCTTGGTGTAGAGGGATCTCGCGCCTCTCTTTTCGTCCTCCCTTCATAGCTTCTACCATTGCTCTACTGACTTAGGCATCGGAGGGTTTACCCCAGGGAACCATCCCTGGACCCCCTGATCCGTTTCACCTCCTTGCAGTTCACTATTCGGTGATCATCCCCACAGCTCAGGTCCAGCGCGAGATCACGCCTCTTCAAACCTGATGTGTAGGGTGTGTCTTTTGACATTGGCAATGACTTCTTCTCCACTTGACCTGACTACTGAAAACTAAAATAAAACATCAAATAACAAAAACATTGGGTTGCCTCCTAGAAGTGCTAAGTTTTCTGTATTCAGCCAGACGCATAAAAGCTCATGAACATTTTTATTCACTCAAAGCAATGGAATCTTTTTGCAACTTTTCATTCTCCAAGTAAGGTTTCAATCTTTGATCGTTGACAGTGAAAATGTGACCATTTTTAGGATTTAAAATTTTAACAGCGCCATGGTCAAAAGCTTTAACGGCAACAAATGGTCCATCCCATCTAGATTTGAGCTTACCAGGGAACAAGCACAGCCTAGAATTAAAAAGTCAAACCTTTTGATTAATAGAGAAAATTTTTCTATAAATATGCTTATTGTGAAATGCCTTCATTTTAGCTTTGTAAATCTTGGAATTTTCGTAGGCTTCATTTATTAATTCTTCTAGTTCATTAAGTTGCAGAGCTCTTTGGGACCCAGCTTGAGTTAGATCAAAGTTGACTTGTTTAATGGCCCAATATGCTCTGTGTTCCAGCTCTACGGGTAAGTGGCAGTCTTTTCCAAATATTAGATGGTATGGGGGCATGCCAATGGGAGTATTAAATGCAGTTCTATAGGCCCATAATCTATCATCTAGTCTCTCGGATCAGTCTTTCCTATCCGACCTAACTATCTTATGCAGAATGTTTTTAATTTCCCTATTGGATACTTCAACCTGGCCACTAGTTTGGAGATGATAGGGGGTTGCGAGCTTGTGAGTGATGCCAAATTTGCGAAGCAGAGCTCGAAATTGAGAATTTGTGAAGTGAGAACCCCCATCACTAATCATAACTCTAGGACAACCAAATCTAGAAAAGATGTTCTTCTTTACAAACTTCATCACCACCTTAGGATCATTGGTCCTAGTAGCAACAGCTTCAATCCATTTTGAAACATAGTCCACCGCCACCAAAATATATTCATTGCCAAATGAAGGTGGAAATGGTCCCATAAAGTCTATTCCCCAAACATTAAAGATTTCTATTACCAGAATGGGATTAAGCGGCATCATATCTCTCTTAGAATTATTATCCACAGCTTGACACCTCAAACATATTTTTGAAAATTCATAAGCATCTTTAAACAATGTGGGCCAATAAAATCCACTTTGTAGCACTTTCGCCGCAATTTTCTTTCCAGAAAAATGTCCCCCACAAGCAAGATTATGACAGAAGTTCAAAATAGATTGTTGCTCCTCCTCGGGGACACATCTTCTTATAATCTGATCTGGACCCATGTGGAACAGCTCTGGGTCCTCCCCAAAATAGTGTTTGACCTTTGAAAAGAATCGATCCTTCTCCTGCCTAAACCATCCTCCCGGAATCTGTCCTACCGCCAGGTAATTGACTATGTGAGCGTACTAGGGGGTTGAGGTGTGAGAGATAGAAAGAATTTGTTCATCGGGGAAGGAATCGGACATAGGATCACTTTCAGGTATCACTATCCTTGATAGATGATCGGCTACGACATTCTCCAACCCCTTCTTGTCTCTTATCTCCAAATCAAATTCTTGCAGTAATAAAATCCAACGAATGAGACGGGGTTTGGCATCCTTCTTGGAAAGCAAGTATTTCAAAGCTGAGTGATCAGAATAAACAATGACTTTTGCCCCTAACAGATATGAGCGAAATTTCTCCAGGGCAAAAATAATAGCAAGCAATTCTTTCTCCGTGGTGGTATAGTTCAATTGTGCATCAGCGAGGGTGCGGCTCGCATAATAGATCAGCACGGGCTTCTTATCGACTCTCTGACCTAGGACCGCTCCAACAGCGTAGTCTGAAGCATCACACATGATCTCAAAAGGCAGCGACCAATCCAGTGATTGAAGAATCAGAGCTTGAGTGAGGGCCACTTTCAAGGAATTGAATGCCTCTAAACATGAATCATTAAAGTCAAAGGGAGTGTCCTTGGCTAGCAATTGTGTGAGAGGACGAGAAATGGTGGAAAAGTGTTGAATGAATCTGCGATAGAATCCAGCATGGCCAAGAAAAGATCGAATCTATTTGACAGAAGAAGGAGGAGGAAGATTGGAAATCAAGTCAACCTTAGCTTTATCAACCTTTATTCCTCTCTCTGAAACAACATGGCCTAAAACTATTCCTTCTCTCACCATAAAATGACTATTCTCCCAGCTTAACACTAGATTTGAATCAATGCACCTCTTTAGCACCTGAGTCAGATTCTCCAAGCAATTTTCAAAAGAAATACCAAACACTAAAAAGACGTCCATGAAAACTTCCAAAAATTCACCCACCATTTCAGAAAAGATTGACATCATGCACCGCTGAAAGGTGGCTGGGACATTGCATAGCCCAAATGACATTCTTCTAAATGCAAATGTGCCATAGGGGCATGTGAACGTTGTCTTCTCTTGATCTTTCGGGTAAATAGCAACTTGATTATACCCGGAATAGCCATCCCAAAAGCAAAATACTTCTGCCCAGCCAATTTCTCCAAAATTTGATCCACAAATGGGAGTGAGAAATGATTTTTCTTTGTAACTGATATTAACTTTCTATAATCTATACAAATCCTCCACCCTGTCTGTAATCGCATGGGCACTTCATCTCCTTTTTCATTGGTCACCATTGTCAGCCCTGATTTCTTCGGCACAACTTGAGTTGGGCTGACCCACTAACTATCTGAAATGGGATATATAATCCCGGCATCCAGCCACTTTACTATCTCCTTCTTGACCACCTCTTTCATGTTTAGATTCAGCCGGCGCTGCATCTCTCTGCTCGGCTTGGCATTGTCCTCTAAATAGATATAATGCATACAAACATCTGGACTTATGTCTTTCAAATCTACCACAGACCAACCTATCGCCCCCCTGTGCTCCTTAAGGACATCTAACAGTTAAGACTCCTGAGCAGAAGTGAGATTAGAAGCAATAATCATGGGCAAAGTATGGTCAGGGCCCAGATAAGCATACTTAAGAGAATCCGGTAGAGGCTTCAATTCCAGAATGGGCGGCTGATCCAAAGATGGAAGAATTGGTTCAGCTTGCAACGGAGGGAGTGGCTCTATCCTAGAGTAGGGTGCGTAAGAGTATAGAGAATCCTGTAGCATGCTACCCTCTTTTAGACATTTCTCCTTAACTTCCGGACTTTCTTCAATTAATTCTTCAAAAATATCAATAACATTACATTCCTCATCATGGTCCGGGTACTGGGATGCCTTGAACACATTTAAAGAAACCTTCTCACTTCTGAAAGAAATATCCATCATTCCCGTGGCACAGTTTATATTGGCCTTCGTCGTAGCTAGAAACGGTCGTCCCAAAATAATTGGAGTGTGCTTTAATTTCTGGGATGAGGCCATATCCAAAATAAGAAACTCTATCGGGAAATAGCATTCATGCACTTTCACAATCACATCAATGATTATAGATGTGGGCTTCAACTCCCCCAAATCAAATTGCTCATATATAAAGGTGGGCAACAAATTTACACTGACTCTAAGGTCCATCAATGCTTTATCAAATGTAACTCCACCTATATCACATGAATTTAGAGGAGCTCCGGGGTCCTTCAACTTCTTAGGTAAATGGTTCATCATGATAGCACTGACATCTTCAGATATGCGGATCTTCTAAGTTATCGCCTTGGGTTCCCTTTTTGGAGTGCACAGCTCTTTAAGAAACTTTGCGTATGCCGGCACATGCTTAATTGCATCCAAAAGTGGAATATTGATATTCACATGTTTAAATAATTCCACTAATTCCTCTTGTTGAACCGGATTTTTCTTTTGAGCTTTCGATTTTAGAGTATCAGGAAACGGTATCTTAGGAACATACTCTTGGGGACCTTGTTCATCAACCTTTGCTTTACCTTTATCCAGCTTGTTTTCTCCCCCGTCCGGCTTCTTTTTCTCTTGCACAATTACTGGCTCCTCATCCTCATTTTCATTTTCACTTTCTTCTTGGGCCTCTTGGGCCGAGCTACTTCCAACTCCCCTAGCCTTATATGGGTCATCTAAAATCTTCCCACTCCTAAGGGTAGATATAGTCTCGATGTTCTCAAATTGAGGGCCCATAGGAGGAGGAGGCTAAGGTTGGTTTGGTTGAGGAAGAATAGGGGCTCTTTGGTGAAAGCCCAGAGGTTGGTTCTTCGGATTAGCCATAGGTTGGCTAGGAAGCTGACCTACTTCTCTCCTCATATTATTTGCGACAATTTGTCCTATTTGATTCTCTAACTTAGCAATGGATTGATGCTGAGTAAGGATAAGTTATTGGAGTTGTTCAAATTTATCATCGAAATTGGGCTGAGGGGGTTGAGGAGGAGGAGGTTGATAAGGAGCTTGAGGTTGAACGCGGTGTGGAGGATATTGATGAAACTGGCCCTGATATGACTGAGCTTGGTGATACGGAGCCTGAGCTTGATGGAATGGAGGTTGAGATTGTTGATGTTGAACTTGTTGAAAAGGAGATTGATAATGTTGGTGAGACTGAATTGGAGCTTGGAAAGATTATTTCTGAAATGAGGGATTTGATTGCATAGGTGGACCTTGTTGAGATTTCCAAGAAAAATTGGGGTGATTTCTCCAACATGGATTGTATGTGTTAGAATAAGGATCATGAGCAGGTTTGGACACACCCTGAGCAGCAAAAATCTGTTCTTGGATGAATGGGGGAAGCTGGGCCGCCGTAGGGCAATCAATGACAGCATGGTTCGGGCTAGAACAAAGAGCACAAATTTCTTCATGGGTGGGAGCTGAGAACGGTTGAGGTTGAGGAGGAGAAGAAAAAGAAGGTTCCTACCTAGATAACAACTGATCTAATTTATGTGCTACCAAATCAACCGTTTCCATCTTCTGTGCCAACAAATCTATTTTATTCAATTTCTGAGTTATGGCATTGATATCCAATTTGTTCTCAAACTCCCCTTGGTTCTTAACTTCATACAACCTTGACCTCTTAGATGGCCCAATCATTCTTTCATATGATGACAGTGAGGCATGACTAATGAAATTTTCACTAATCATTTCAAATAAATCATAGGCCTCATCCTCGCTCTTACTCATAAATGCTCCCCCACATGAAGCATCCACCATGTGTCTATAATATTCTGTCAAATCCTCATAGAATGCCTGAATAATTTGTCATCTTGATAATCCATGGTGATGGCATTTTCCTAGCAAATCTTTCAATCTATCCCACGACTCATGGATTTGCTCTCCAGGATTTTGTGTGAATCCAGTTATGGCTCTCCTCATGGTATTGGTTCGTCCTATGGGATAGAATTTCATCAAAAATTCTTTTTACATTTCTGCCCATGTATCTATGGATCTACCCAAGGCACCTAACCAATATTTGGCTATCTTTGAGTGAGAAAGGAAAGAGTGTCAATTTGAGAGCATCATCTGAAAAGTTTTAGATTTTCACAGTTGAGCAAATCTAGAGGAATTCATCAAGATGTTTATAGCGATCTTCATTGGTATTGCCGTAGAAGGATGGCAACATTTGAATGGTATTTGATTTGATCTCATAATGAACTGCCGGGTTCTGGGTTGCTTGGACATAGAAGGACGGTTGGTATTGGTTAGGCATGAAATAGTCCTTCATCTACTTAGGAGCAACTTGTTGCACTTGTTGTTGATTTTGGTTCTCCATGAGGCTACGTTGTGGATGATTTCTAAAATGCACTAACCTGTCAATCTCACTAATGGGCCCTAACAAGTGTGGGTGTAGAGATCTCCTACCTTGCATGCAATGCAAAAGGGCCCAAAGGAAAATTGATTTTAGGATTTGTGAAATTTTTTTTATGCAAATGAGTTTGGAAAATAATGTAATAAATCTAACACTATATGAATACAAAATGATGGTGAAGTTTTTTTTCCTTTTTTTGAAAAGAAGGATTGGTACTCACTACTAAATTGGTCAATTAGGAAGGTAAGAGGTGAAGTTGTGGGAGACTCCCCCTACTTTCGTAGGGTCCTAATTAAATAACCATAATCTCACTTAGGCGTTTGCCACAAAATCTCTACCCTTAGACACCAATTTTTTAAAATAGTAATAAATTCTAACACTTTTTTTTATGTGAAACCTTCTAAGGGCAATCTACAATCAAGGTACTTTTTGATACAACCAGCTCGACGTCTGTGAGAGAATCCACGGGTGCGAGGACTTATGGAGGTCTTAGAAAAGGAATTTTTAATCCAAAGAGACGGAATACTCAATGGGGGGTCTTTCCAATTCCAAGAAGGTTGTAAGGAACCTAACTTGCCCCTGAGAAGGGGAAAGAGAAGAGAAGAGAAAGATTTTTTTTTTCAAATGATGATGCAAATAAATAAGTAATCAACTAAAATGCACAATAAATGAAAAAGATGCAACTAAGATGAAAGCATGATGACATGATGAGATTTTTTTTTCTATTTTCTGTTTTCTGATTTTTTTTTCAGAGAGTTATTTTTTCAAAAAAAAATTTCTTTTTGTCCAAAAGAGAGATAGATAAAGGACAAATACCAACTAAAAATATCAATCAATATGTAAAACTACTGCAAAATAAAGCCTAAAATCATGTTTTCGGTGTTTTCTGGAGTTCTGATTTTTTTTTGGATTTTTATGAATTTTTTAAAGATTTTTTAAGATTTTTGATGATTTTTTTCAGAAATTAGAAAAATATGACATTTTCCTACGTTTACTGACCTTTAGCGACGCTTAAATTCCCTAGATTTTCTGATTTTCTACTTTCTGCTACAGTTTTAGGCTTTAGCGACACTTCCTGTAACAGTTTATTTCCTGAGATTTTCATGTTCGAATTTTTATGGATTTTTTGATTTTTTTAATTTTTTCTACAAAATAAAAATAGAAAAATTAGTATTCACATATATACATCAAACACAATAAATTTCAACTATTAAAAATAGGGATTTTTACATATTAGTCCCTACAAATTTATCGAATTACCGATTAGTCCCTCAAATCTGACTATTATCTTAAAAGTACCTACAATCTTTAATATGTTATAAATAAATCCCTGTAGTCTATTTCCGTAAAAAAAGAATATTCCGTAGAATATTCCATCAAGTGTATGGGAAAAGACTAAAATACCCCTGTTGACTGTGGACTCTCTCTCTCTCTCTCTGGAATGTGAGAAGGAGGGTGGGTCATCGGCTCTAATGGTTGGAGGGGGACCGGGGGAGGGGGACACGGGAAGGGGAGGGAGACCGCCGGAGGTGGAGGGGGACGGGAAGGGGAGGGGGAGGCGAAGGGGACATGGGAAGGGGAGGGAGGACACCGCTGGAGGCGGAGGGGGAGGAGGAGTGAGACAGGACTGGGAGGAGGAGGGGGACCGGGGGAGGGGGAGGTGAAGGGGACATGGGAAGGGGAGGTAGCAGGGGAGGGGGAGGGAGGCAGAGAGACTGTGAGGGGGGGTGGCTTGATGTTGCCGGAGGGTGGCCGGTCGGGTGACAGTGGGGTCATGGTTGGGAAGGTACAGGGAGAGAGAGGGAGGCGGGGGTGGCTTGGTGTTGGGAGGTTGCTGGCACAGAGAGAGGGTGAGGTGGTGCGGATGAGAGGTGGTGTGAGGGAGAGGGAGGTGGAGGTGGTGCGGCCGGCTCAGGCGGTGGTTGCGCAGATAGAGAGGGCGACCACAGAGGCTGTGTGTGATAGTGGGATAGAGCAGAGAGAGAAACATCAGAGAGAGTAAGAGAGGGGAGGTCGGGTTGGTTCACGGAGGAGATGAGAGAGAGAAGTGGAGCAGGCTGCCAGGTTTAGGTGACCAGCTTTAGGTGAGAGGACAGTTGTCACGCCCCGTGCCTTTATGACAGTAGAAGACTCGCTCGAGGAACGTGAACATCCGGCATGGTAAGCCTCTTGCAAGCAAGAATGATCAGAGCGCAAGACAATCACACACATAAATGTAATTGCACAATATTTACTCAAACTCCAACTTTATTTCATAATAATCAAGTATTCAAATACCACCACTAATTCAACTTATTCCAATCTATCAGACTCAAGAAATAGGAAAATTACATAGACTCAATCTAAACAATATAGACTTTCCTAAGTCTTCACTCTCATCTTTGACAATACTTTCATTCGCTCTCGAACCCGCTACTTGTATAACCCGAATCTGAATTCGAATCACTTCCATTTCCTGAAAAGAATGGAAATAGGTAATGAGCACACTTGCCCAGTAGGTATCTTCGTATCAACATGAAGGCATCATTAAAGTAATTAACGTCTTTGCTCTAGAGGAATAAGGTACAATCATGCAAATGCGATCAAACACGCGATTAAATAAAAGTAACATGATGATCATGAAGATAGAATGAGAGCAAGTATGAACTAGCAAGAATGTTATAAGAACATGATATGGCCTTTCATGAACAAGAATGTAACGAGAATGTACTAGCAATACCACGTAGTCATCATCCAAACATCCCTTGCTTATGAGCAAGTAGTTGGTGAATTTCTGTGGAATATCATGTAACAAGCAAGAAAGTCAAGTATTTTCATGATGTCCATGGATCTTCACTTATTTATAGAGAAAGTACTTCCATGCCAGTAGCATCATACCCCATGATTTACAGTATGTTCCCGATAATCAGCCGAGGGGACTAGCATAGAGCCCTTGAACACAATCAGTGCTCGATCGCATCTTCAAGTATAAATCAAGCTTTTTCCACGCATGTAACAATAAGGTATGGCCAAGAATGTACAATTCCAACAAGCTTTTGATAACAATAATTCAATAAATGAATGCTTCAATAAGAATCATGGGAAATCAAGAATGCCTTATACTATGTTATGCTTAAAATAAATCGACAGCATAACGGTACATTCTTTATCGTCCATTCATTATATTAGGTTTTTTGATCAATATGATAAGTTCTAGATCATCAAGAGTCTATCTAGAAACCTTTGGAAAATCAACCCTTGGTCAAACCTTGGGTTGAAATACTCAAGCAGTGTGACGGTCGTGTACTGGGCCGTTTCATGATATGACGCTCCAGTATTGGGCCATTACATTGACGTGACGGTCTAGAGTTGATGCGTTAGAACGACTAAATCCAGAAATAGTAATTGGACTTAGTTAAATGTGACGGTTGTATATTGGGCCGTTAAATATGCCTAATAGTCCCATATAGGTCCGTTACACTACTGATAACCAGAAAAATATCGATAGTGTAATCTAATCACTTGGGTGTTAATGGTACAACCAACTCGGCGTCCTAGTGGGAATCCCAGGCTCGCAGAGAATTACGGAGGCCTTGAAACAAGATTTTCTAGTACATTGGAAGGAATATCCAATATAGAGGTCCTCATGTCCAAGAATAATGTTCCTATAGTGCAAAATGAACTATTGGACAACATACCGAAATATGCGCCATATACTTAAAGAAATGACTCCATTGATAAAGAGAATGTGTAACGATGTGAAACCATGAGAAAACTCCGTCAATACAACATTTGGAGAATCATGATTTAAATACAAAACTATAGAATTTTGGCACATGAAATTAACATAACTTAAAATAACCTAAGACACATTAATCATGCAATTTGATTATGAATCAGTAACTAAACTTGAAGTCATGATAACAGGTCCAACTTAGCTATCTAAGCTTATTTATAAGTAAACTTAACTGGTTATTATTTTACCTTGGGCAGGCAGAACACAGGGGTCTGACGGTCTAGGATAGGCGCGTTACAGTGCTTGTGACGGTTTATCGAGGGACCGTTATAGTGGTGTAACGCTCCTTCTAGGGTGCGTCAGAGACAATAGAACAATAAAAGCACAACAGGGTGTGACGGTCTATCGTAAGGCCGTTACATTCATGTGACGGTCTTACGTTGGTGCGTTAGAGAATCTGCTGGCAGTAAACTAAGTAAAGGTTTATGAAAACATAACATGTCTGGAAATCAAAATACTACCACTATCCTAGTCATGATAACGAAGTATAGGCTAACTATATGCATGGGTTTAGTGAATAGACATGATAATATCTTTTAATTTTCATTTAGGGCTAAGAGATGCATGAATGTATAGAACTATTAGATCATGAAATTCTTAGTCTATAATGCATGAAATCAAGCACAACCAGAGGGATTTTATTCCTAACAAGTTGTTTTTACCAATCATGAGATAACCTACCGCTTAACTAGGCTTTAAACTTCTAATTTGAGCTTTCAAGGATCGCCCTAGTTCCTCTCTTTTTTGTGACTTTTCAGCAACTTCACGCTGCCCTAGCTTCTCAGCCTCTTGACGTAAGGACGTGAAATTCTGAGGGTAAGAAGACGAAACTAAGGTGAACAAAAAGTTCTAAAGGATTGAATTCTAATTACCTCGTTTAAACGTCCTAATCTCTTGATCTTCAGGGGTCCTTTGCTCTGATTCCTGGGTTACTATGGTCGAACCATCAACTTTGGAAGCTTCAATCTCCTTGGTTGCTTGATCTCCTAGCACGAAATTTGGAGAACTATTAGTATAAAGTATACTAAACAAAATATTCTAGAGAACTTACCCAAAATTATATCTCCTTACCTTGATTCTTCACGAGCCAAAAGTAAGGGTCGCACAGTTCAGAACTAAGTCCTATTTATAGGGTTTTAAAGATTAGATCGATTCTAGAGTCCTTAATTTGCCAGAACCTAATCCCTAAGAGTCCTTAGTAATGTTATAAGCTCTCCCAAGTCGATCCCTTGTAGATAAGATCCCAAAGTTCTAATCTTTTTGCTCGTTCTTTCTTTCACGGATGTCAGAGTGTAACACATCAGCCTAGGTGCGTTACATGCTTGTAGCAGTCGCCCGATAGACCGTTACACCAATCGTATACAGAGTTTCAATTAAATAAAACTCTCTTGTTCGTTTATCTTTATAATTATCTACAAAAATAGTATTTATCTTTAAAATACGTGAATAAGTCAATTAACCTTCTAGAATATGGGCCAAACTTATTGGGCTTGGTCTATTAACCTTTTGGATTATCTTTAAATAGGCTAGGTTAATTATTTAACCTAATTGGGCCTTATAATGACTTATTGATCTAATATTCTATTTATTAATTTATTTAGGCCTTTATAAATTCAGAAAATAATTAAATATTCCAAAAATAATTTATAAAAATTCTGGGATCTTACAACAGTTCTGCCAAGGCTGACTTGCTTTAGTGAAGTGTCGACCTCACTACCATGAAGTATTGACCTCTTGATGCATAACAGAAGCTATGTTCCAGCAGACTTCAACTGAAGTGCCAACACTCTAAGGGTGAAGTGTCGACCTGCTTGGGAATATTGCTACCATATGAGCTGGAAGGGGCCATGAAGAGGGTACCAAAATAAGAAAATGAAGCAGCTGTTATCAGCAAACAAGTTTCTAAAATATTTTGACAAAATGGCACCATTGACGTTTCAGAAATGTGTTATAACTTCATATCAAATCAAAAACACTTGCATAGTGAGGTCGCGGTTGGGAAGGTACAGGGAGAGAGAGGGAGGTGGGGGTGGCTTGGTGTTGGGAGGTTGCTGGCGCAGAGAGAGGGTGAGGTGGTGCGGACGGGAGGTGGTGTGAGGGAGAGGGAGGTGGTGCGGTCGGCTCAGGCGGTGGTTGCGCAGGGAGAGAGGGAGATCGTAGAGGCTGTGTGTGATCGAGGGATAGAGCAGAGAGAGAAACGGTAGAGAGAGTAAGAGAGGGGAGGTCGGGTTGGTTCACGGAGGAGATGAGAGAGA
This sequence comes from Amorphophallus konjac, assembly GCA_022559845.1. Classification (NCBI taxonomy): domain Eukaryota; kingdom Viridiplantae; phylum Streptophyta; class Magnoliopsida; order Alismatales; family Araceae; genus Amorphophallus; species Amorphophallus konjac. The sequence goes on along the minus strand of CM040121.1, from coordinate 440,718,068 downwards.
GAAGTGGAGCAGGCGGTGGTCACCGGCGGCGACGTGGGTGACGGTCGCGATGGTGCCGATGTGGGGAGTGGGCTTGCGAGGCGTGGGCGTCATCTAGCACGGAGGCGGGGCAGGCAGAGGCGTGGGGATTTGATGGTTGGGTCGCAGCGGGCTTGCGGAGGTGGAGTGCAGAGAGGTGAGAGGGAGAGCTAGCCGTGGGAGGGGTGGTCGCGGGGAAGATAGTGGTTGCCGGCGGAGGGAAGGCTGGCTGGAGTGGGTGACGAGTGTGGGTGCGCAGGGAGAGGGGGAGGTCGCAGGGAGGTGGGCATGGTCGCGGGGACGGTTAGGGAGGTGGTTGTGGTGAGGGGAGCGGTGGAGGTGTGGCCGCGCGGTCGGTTAGGGAGGTGGTGAGGAGCTCAGGGAGAGAGGGGGGCGGAGGGCCGGGGAGGGGGGAGGTAGCAGGGGGGAGGGAGGCCGGAGGGGAGGGGAAGGGAGGTCGCAGGGGGAGGGGGGAGGGCGGCCGAAGGGGGGAGCGCTGCCTTCCCTGTTCGTCATCTTCGCCACCGCCAACCGCCTTCCCTGCGTCTGCACCGCCTCCGGCTGTGCTCTCTCTCTCTCTCTCTCTCTCAGACACACACACACGTCTGCACCGCCTCCGATTGGCCTCTCTCTCTCTCTCTCTCAGACACACACACACGCATGACTAACTAAGGGCTAGTTAGTCTTTTCCTAATATTGAGTCAACTTAACCCTGGTTTATTTAATTTTTATGGATTTAAAATAACGGCACGGACTTATTTGAACAACGGAGATAATTATAGGGATTATTCAAATAATAGTCAGATTTGAGGGACTAATCGGCAATTCGATAAGTTTGTAGGGACTAATATGTAAAAATCCCTTAAAAATAATTTCTTCCCCGACAACGGCGCTAAAAATTGATAGCCACTAAACCTGTCGTTGAAAAGCCGTGCCACAATTTAAAAATAACTGAACTCACTCTCTTAAAAAGATTAGAATAAAAGTAAAGTGGTAAGAATGAGTCGATCCCACGGAGAAGAAATATTTTCAATTAAGCATGAGATGAAAAATTCTTATATTTTAAAGATCTGAATTTTGAGTGAGATTAAACTAATGAAAAGGAAAATTGCATAAAAATAAACCTATCTAAAGAATATGAGAGGGTTAAAGAAGAGAAATTAGAAGGAGATAGAAAGAGAAGAACATAATTTCAAAAATATGAATTTTATTACTAAAGAAGGTGACAAGTACAACTCTATGAAAAATAAAAATACAACTTGAAAATAAGAGAAAAGGGAGAAATAAGAGCCGAGAAATTTGGATGAAGAACGCCGTCGTCTCCACCGTGCCGAGCCTTGGAAGTTCACCCCGCTTTGGAAGTAGATGCCGCCGAGAGGACTAAAGGAAGAAGATCTGCCAAAGGTATGTGTGAAGAAAAGAGGAGGGAGATAGATAGAAGAAGAAAAGAGAGTGTCAAAAATAATAAAAAGACGTGTGTGTGTGTGTTTTAAAGAGAGAACAGAGAAAGATGAAAGGTGAGGAGAAATAGTGCGGTGGAGAAAACACAGTAAAACTAAATTAAAAACAGAGGGTGAGAAGAGAGAAAATAACATGAAAACTAGAGATATTTATAAGAAGTGAAAGAAGAGAAAGTTTAAGATCTAGATGAGATGAAGAATATTGCTGATGAACGCAGAGAGAGAAAATGTGAGGAAGAGGGTGAAAAAAAAGGAAGAATAGAATGTATCTGTGCGAATGAACATTACAAGGTGCAGGATAGAGCTTTAGAAAACTTGAAATATCTTAAAAATAGAATAGAATTAGAGGAAGAGGAAGAATAAGAAAGTCTAGATCTAGGAAAGAAGAAGAACTTTTATGAAGAGACAAAGATGAAAAGAAGAGCAAAAGAGGAAGAAAAATAGAGGAGGAAGAGAGTTGTGTAAAATCAGGTGAATAGTAAAAATGCAGAACTGAACTTTGAAAAACTAAGAATAGCTTGAAAACTAGAGAGAATTAGAAGAGGAGGAAGAATAAGAAATCACAGAGAACTAAAAATGAAGAACTTTGTAAAAGAAAGCAAATTGAAAAGATGATTAGAAAAGCATGTAAAAAGGCTAAGAAAGAGGCTAAGATCTCCCATGGTGGCTCTCGGGTGGCTTTATATAGAGCTCAGCAGAACCTTCACGATCGTGACTTGCAAATCAACGTCAAATCCGATGTTGCAGCATAGATTAGTTGCCCAAATTAGGTCTCTTCCCCAGGATAGAGTCCTCTTTGATCCAAACATGGAAGGATAACATCGACCGGTGGCTAGATTGCTTCAAAGAGACCTTCCCATTTTTGCTTCAAACTCTTGTGAAAATGGCGACTGGGGCCATGGACGTAAATTAAAATAGCATCTGGTCAAGCGGTCGCCCAATCTTTATTTCCTTTTTTTGACATTTTTCTTTTTTTCATAAATCCAAGAAATGACTACTGTATGGACGGGCGCTAATTCCTATTTCTATTTTTCTTTGATTTTCCCTAATTTTTCATATAAATGAATGAGCGGCTGCTTGAACGGTCGCTAATTCTTTCCCAATGAAATGGCGCCTTCTTAGATGGTCGCATATTCTTTTCTATTTGATAGCTTTTCTCTTTTTTCTATTTTTATCAAATGAAATAGCGCCTGTGTACACAGTCGCTCATTCTTTTTTTCTTCTTTTTTTCTTTTCCAATAAAACAAATGGGTGCCCGTTTGCTCGGTCGATATTTCCTTTTTTCATAAAAATCTTCAAAAATGGCATCTGACCCTCCGGTCGCTATTTTCTGTAAATTCAGAAAATTAAAATAATCAACATATTTAATCCCAAAATGGCTTTCAAATAATTGTGCAAATTCTTGAATATTTCTCACATGGTCATTTTGGCTAAAAACATGGTGAAATGCGTGCAGAATCAAATAATGTGCGAGAATAAGATTTATTCAAATTAATGCACAACTATGCTCATTATATGCTCAAGAATGATGAATGTAATGCAACTTATGATATGTAATATAACACTCATCATTGTTGCCGATCAAGATGAGTTGGGGAGTCCATAAATTGGCCATATTATATGTGGAATGGATTGTTCCCCTGCATGGTGTCTGTATTTCTATCGTATCTGATCGGGACCCCCATTTCACTTCTGATTTCTGGAGGAGTTTTCAGAAGGCTTTGGGTACGGAGTTTGCTTTCAGCTCAGCCTACCACCCTCAATCCGATGGGCAGTCGGAGAGAACTATCCAGACCCCAGAAGATATGTTGAGAGCTTGCTACCTTGAGTGGCAAGGGTCATGGAGTTATCATTTTCCATTGGTCAAATTTGCTTACAATAACTGCTATCATTCCAGTATAGGCATGGCACCTTATGAGGCATTATATGGGAGGCCCCATCGCACTCCCCTTGACTGGTTTTAGGTTGGTGAGCAGGTAATGTCAGGACCGGAGTTGGTGTAGCAATGTGTGGAGGTGGTGCAATTGATTAGGCAAAATTTGCAGGCTGCCCAAAGTCGATAGAAGAGTTATGCAGATCAGCGAAGGTGACCTCTTACATTTGAGGTAGGAGACCGAGTGTTTTTGAAGGTCTCCCCATGAAAGGCGTGGTGCGATTTGGTAAGCGAGGAAAGCTGTGCCCTCGTTATGTTGGGCCATTCCTCATTTTGGAGTGTGTTGCCCTAGCAGCGTATCGTTTGCAGCTACCTCCAGAGATGAGTGCGGTGCATGATGTGTTCCACGTGTCGATGCTGTGGAAGTATATGTCCGATTACTCTCACGTGCTGGAGGACTCGGTGTGGCCTAAAGTGATGCCAGATCTATCTATTCCCGAATACCCCATTTGAATCGAGGATCGGCGTGAACAATAGCTAAGGAATAAGGTCATGCCTTTGGTTAAGGTGGTTTGGCAACGCCATTCAAGAAAGGAGGTGACATGGGAATGTGAAGATGAGATGCAACAACGTTTTCCATATCTATTTAGGTAAGACCTTCCCTTGGATTGTTATGGTTGGCGTAAATTTAGAGGGCAAAATTTTTTTAAGGAGGGAAGGACTGTAATACCTTGAAATTCAGATTCCCACCTAATAGGCGTCAGATCTATTTTTCGTGAATATTTTGAGAATCGTGGAATTCCTGAGATTCTATTTCAAAAAATTTAAAAATGAAATATGGAAATTTCTTCCATTAAAATTTTAGAGTTAATTGGTGGAATTATTAATAAATTAGGCATTTTTTTGATTTTGCTTATTTGAGGGGTTTTGGGTAACCCCAAACCTATTTTTCTCTTTTAAAACCCACGCACGACTCTCTCCCCCGTCCGGCTCCCATTCTCTCTTCTCTCCCACCGGCTGCAGACGGCGGGCGGCGAGGAGGCGTGGCGAGGCCTCGGAGGTGATGTCCGGGAAGTTCGTGAGGCATGGATGAGGAGGTTCGTGCGGTTGGGTCGTGGTTCTCGAGGCTTCCCCAGTTTTTGGGCGTGGAACGACTTCAATCGGCGTGATTCAAGGTGGTAAAGTAGTGTCTCAGGTAGGGTGACAGACCTTCCACCTCTCCATACGTTTTCCCCATTGATCCGAGTAGATTCGGGCGAGAATGAGCGGGTTTTGTTTTGTTTCAGGAAAATTTGCATGTTTCGGGGTGATCGACGAATCCGAGGTTTTATGCATCGATTTGTGACCCATTGGGTCCCAAGGGGTATAATGGTGGTCGGGGATCGATTACCCAAGGTTCCCGTTGGCAATGGGGGCGAGCCGGGCTCTAAACGGAGCCTAAAAGGGTTCCCCCATCGTTTTTTGCCGAAATCGGTCGGCCCCTTGAGCGGGTTGGTCGACTGATTCTGGTTGGAGTTTAGGGGCGGGGCTCCCCTAGGTTCGGTCGACCAAACGCTTGAGTTCGGTTGACCGACCCAGGATGAGTCGACCTATCCGGTGAGGACAGGTCGACCTGTCCACAGGGGTTTCATCCTTGGGAGATTTGGTCGACCGACCGGCTTGGGCCGATCAACTGAACCTCCCAGACCTGCTGCTGCTAATGGCCAAATTGGCCCCAGAAGCATGGTTTGTCGCCGCGTACCTAAAATATTGATAATTATGGGTAAATTAAATAATAAATTAACCGTATAAACCTCGCGAGGGCCATCTCATGGTGAGACACCCGATCATTGATATTGAATGTGCGGGGATATCCCATGGTAGAGAAAGTGCGATTAATTGTGGTTTTTCTGAGATAATAACCTTGGTAGCCTAGTGCTTAAGATTTCAGTCTCGTATTCCGTGCGACTAGCATGTGTCATGGTTTCACAACGGGTCCCTACTTAGAGTCGCCTTACCCACTAGTCGTAACTTGCCTGGGCATGCGTGTGCCTACCCACCGGGGAGTGGTGGAGAGCTAGGCCCGAGAGAGACGATTTTAGGCTGGTTTCCGTAGGGCCTCCCACTATGTAGGCTCAAGTCCGGGTTCGGAGGGAAACCAGCTAGAGGGCCTGACGTAGCGCAGTCATTTAGTGTGTGCACACGTGGTCGGGGGCTTCGGATGCATGCTGATGAGCACGACCCCTACTAGACCCTTTGTTGGATATATGCTGTTTTGATGATGTATGACCATGACTCATTGATGAGTCCCATTTACATTTGATGATGTCAACACTCTTACATTTCAGGTCATTGTAAGCAAAGAATAAGAAATTAAGAATGGCATAGAAAATGAGGCAATTGGATGCACAAAAATTAAGATAAGTGATATTACTTATGGGTGCACAGAAAACGAGACAACTGATAACACAGTAATCAAGGGAAGAGACTACATAGAAATCAATGCAAGAGGTTGCACAAAAATCAAGGTAGATCTTACTTAGGGTCATTGCTCCAAGGAACTGAAGAAACTGAAGAAGTTTCAAAATGTGCACCGACCTCACTAAGCTCAAATAGTGACCTGCGCCGACCTTGTTCTGGTCTTGCACCGACCTTCATGTGCATTGGTATGAAAGCTTCACCTACCGCGAACGCTCCAAGAATGAAAGCTGCACCGACCTTGCCCTTCATGCAGACCTTGACTGGGCAAAAACAAAGATGTACACCAACCTTGCTCACAACTTGCACCGACCTTGCCTGGGCGGAATGAAACGTGCATCGACCTACATACGTCTGCAATAGTTGCGAGCGGGGAAGATGTGCACCGACCCTAGCTGCGAGCCGGGAAGACATGCACCGACCTTGACTGGGTAGAAACAAAGATGTGCACCGACCTTGCTCACAACTTTCATGGACCTTGCCTGGGCGGAATGAAACGTGCACTGACCTACACACGCCTGCAACAGTTGCGAGCGGGGAAGATGTGCACCGACGCTAGCTGCAAGCCGGGAAGACATGCACTGACCTTGACTGGGCGGCAACAGTGTTGTGCACTGACTTGCATGAAGCCAATAGAAATGTGCACAGACCTTGGTGTGCTAAGCTCTAAACATGCACCGACTGTGAAGTGTGCTTGGAACAGTGATATGCACCAACCTTCTTACTGGAGTTCAAATTGTGCACGGACCTTGCTCAGAAAGTGCACCGACTTCTATGCTATAAATAGTGATATGCATAGACCTACTTATGTGCACTGACCTATATCTGGTGGAACTGAGGCGTGCACCGACATTATTCAGAACGTGCACCGACCTGCATGCGAGGAACCTTGAAGCGTGCACTGACCTTGAAGCTTGCACCGACTTCATCTGAAGGATCGACCTCTACTGAAGAGGCTCTTAATATGCTCCGACCCTGCCTAGGCCAAGCTTCTGATGTGCACCAACCCTGCCAAGGAGCAAGCTTCATCTGTGCATTTACCAATGCCAAAGGGCCAAGGATCTTGTCTGCACCAAGCTCACTGTTCAGGTCCAGAAGCTGCACCAACCTTACTGAATCAATAGAAGGTGTTTGATGAAATGTCTTAGTGAGAGAAACTACCTCCGTTGTAAGCAGTTTCCTGTCATTTCGACTGGGTGATCCAGAGAGCAAAAATAGGAACCGCAAGTGTCCAAAAACACACCTTTTGATAAATGGAAAGGTCTCCTTGGTCAGTCAACCTTTTGGTAATCATGGGTTGCTATATCAGTCCTTTTGGTCAGTGGAAAAGCAAGCTTCCATTTGTAGGAAAAGTCACCTTTCCTGGTACGTAACTTTTTGCCTCCACCCAATCAGCTGCTCTGTCTCTGAGTCTGCATAGGACAAGAGGACGTCCTTGACTGCCCAGCCTGTAGAAAAGAAGATCCTACAGATCTTACTTGGGAGCTCCTACTCTCGTTGTTTCTCTGCCCAATCAGATGCTACCAAGGGCTGCTTGGGGGTTATAAAAAGGGACCCCATGCTTGAAGGAGTTGCTGCTGTTGCTGCTGCTATCGCTGCTGCTGAAGTTAAAGATCAATCTTGAGAGAGAAAGAGTAGAACGTGAGAAAGATCTGAGTAGGATCCTCATTCAGCCAGCCAGCCAACCACTCACTCAGCCATCCAGCTCTGTTCTCATTACCTCGTAATCTTGCACTGTCATTCGAAGTTTCTCTCGAGCTGTGAAGAAAGAAAGAATCCAAGAGAGGAGTGCAGTCCCTCTCACGTCCATACTGAGCCTAAGGAGAACCAAGATCAGACTTGTGTCCAGATCTGTTCCAAGGTGCTACAAGAGCAAATCTGAAGTCACCGTCTGGTTATCCCTTTTTGATTGTGCTTTTTCGTGCCTCATCATCATATCAGGAAGGTTTTTCTTTACTGCACTTGCAGCAGTTTTCTTCTTGTGTTTCTCTTTTTATCTTGTGTGTGTGTGTTGAGGACCTCGTCCTCGTGTGTGTGTGTGGAGGACCTCGTCCTTGTGTGTGTGTGTGTGTGTGTGTGTGTGTGTGTGGAAAACTGTCCCTACCGGTTTGTGTGTAGGAAGTGTGCTACGTTTGCAGCATGTGGTAAAGCCTCATCGGGTTTGGTGAGGGGTGGACGTAGGTTGCGAATCTGCAATCGAACCACCTTAAAATCCCTGTGTTATGGTTGTTTATGTTATGTGATTGCTTCATATCCTCTATCTCCATTCACAGGTTGGTGTGCTCACTTAATCATATGCAATCGGGGTTATTCTCTTTGCACACTCAAGCTTTTAGATCTGCACCTTGCTTCATCCTTATACCATTTGGGCCTCAACGTTTTGCCTGCACCCCGTTGGCTACCTGTTGCACTCTTGCACACAGGCACCTAGCTGGTAGCATTGCCAAGGAAATCAGTTTGGTCACACATTCAGCTAGTCATCTCACATTCAGTTAATGGGTGTTGAGATCCATGTTGTCCAATGCTATAAGATCACACTCTGTCCGTGCACTGTGCTTTACCGTTTCCACTAGAGCCGCTCCTACTCAATCCGTTGTGCTTTGTGCTTAGGTACTTTATTTATTCTATAGGAGTGGTTTATGCGCTTTGGTTTGAGAGATTTTTAAATAGGCCAAAGTTCGTGAAAGGATCTATTCAACCCCCCTTCTAGATCCTATTGCACCACGTGGGACCCAATAATTGGTATCAGAGCCAAGCTCTGTCATTCACATATCCCACGATCTACAGAGAAAGAATCCTGATGCATTTTGAGAAAATGGCTTCATCTGCTACACATACTTTGATGATTTTTCCGCCTACATTTGATGGTTGAAATTTTTCTACATGGCTAGGGAAAATGCTCATTTATGTTAATTCCATAGATCCACAGTTGTGGACTCTCATATACAATGGTCCTCATGAGCTGCCATCAAATACTGATGTCTGGTCAGCTGATCAAAGGACCAAAAATGTTGATAACCATGCTACCTTCAATCTGATAAGAGATGGAGTAGATGTCACCATGTTTCCTTTTATTTTCAGTTGCAGCATGGCCAAGGAGATCCTTGATGGACTGGCCAGTATCCACAAAGAAGGAAATGGGAATCATTGTCTAATGGCCGATAGCCCAGATCACCCAAGCAATTCATCTTCGTCTCAGGTAAACTCTGATCCTGAGGACTTTACCTATGATGAACTTATGGATGCATATGATGAGTTGGCTAAGCAGCACAAGAAGCTTAAGTCTGAAAACAAAAAATTGAGAAAGAAGCTTGAAAATAATCTTGCGGATAGCTCTCCCTATAGATAATTATTTGATCTTGAGCAAGTAAATGAAACTCTCATGATTGACCTAGATACATAGAAAGATCACATTCCTTGCTTAACGGATGAAAATAAAATATTGCTAGCTAAAATAGCTAGATTGGAAATAACTTTAAGACAGCTTTAAGATGAATCTAAGTCCTTGTCAAACAACCCAGACTTGGCTAAAAACAAGGCTTCTATTGAAGAAAATGAAAACTTGAAAAAGCAAAACAATGAGCTTCTTGCCGAGCTTCAAGCATGTAAAAAAGGTAAGGGTGCTAGTGTTGTTGACTCAGAAAAATTGGCTACCCTTCAACAAGATTTTGATTACTGCAAAACTGTGAACGTCATGTTGAATGAGCAGCTTGCTGCATGTGAGACAGATTTGATTAACTCTGAACAACACATCACTTCACTTGAAAAGGAAATCCAAGATTTGAATAACTCTTTCTCATGAACTTCTAAGGGACAAGAGAGCCTAGGGAGACTGCCGGGGGACTAGAATGAGCTTCCAAAGAAAAGGGTTTGGGCATTGTCCTTTGAACAATAAGTTTTTCAAAAATACTTTGCACACAATTTATCCTTCTAGCTCTGATGGTGCCTCCTCTTCCCAATCATCCCCAAAATAGTCTGCGATCAAGAAGAACTGAAATCAAAACAGAAACCAGAAAAAGAAAGCCTTAAGGCAAAAACATAGAAATGAGATTGCTTGTTTTGATAAATCTAACAGATGCCGTGTTTTCCATAAAAAGGATGGTTCTTGTTTTCATTGTGGTCAACATGGTCACTTAATGCATAATTGCCATGCCATGAAAAATGATCTGATTTCATGCAAGTCTGAATGTGATTCCAGTCACTACAAAAAACCAGTCGAGAGAGCCCAGCCCTCCTACTGCTACCATTGTGGTATATCTGGACACACCATGCCAAATTGCTAGGAATTGAAGCACAAAATTGAGAAACCCCTTGTTCAGTGTTATCGTTACAAAAAGTATGGCCACACAGTAAAGAACTTCTGGCAAAAGAGAAGAAAGGACAATGCTTGCGCCACTAATATCAACACTCATGGTCACCCTCAGAAACTCGTCACACTTGGTTGTGAGAGGAGTGAGAAATCCTCTTTGTGCTGCCCTTATTGTGGGATGGTAGGACATGAAGCATATGACTGTCAAAAAATGAGGAAGGATGACTTGGATGTCTTGATAAAAAGGAGCTCTTTGATTAAAAATATCACTAACCCTGTAGGACCCAAGAAAGCTTGGGTACCTAAACATTCTGAATGAGAATTTTGGCTGCAGGAGTGCCTTGGAGCTGAGCTGAGGATCATCATGCAATAAAAGTTCAAGGCACAGGTATGTACATAAATGCTTTTAATATCTGTCATCTTGCATGTTTAGGCTAACCATGTAGATAGTGCATCATGAGTCTATCATGTTGCCAATAACATTCTGCATACTGAATTTGCTTCCGAAAAATGCTAAAACACCCCCCATGGTGTGAGATGAACATCTAAGCTAGACCTCTTGCTCACACCTTGTCTGACCTCTGGCATATCAAATGGTGTAGAGTAGAAAGGCAAGTCGAGCTTGTCCGGAACTCACACTATGCGTGAGAAGGGTCTCAGATCCATACCTCCACCTTGTACTAGAGATCATTTATTTCAGATGCATAAGTCATGAGAAATCTGTTCTTCTGTTGGAATTAACTTGATGATGAGTTGTTGTCTACTTCTTGCTAATCTGCCATATGAAATACTTGATCATTGCTTTTGATGATATCTGCCATGACTGTATTTATTTAAACTCATCACTCATGTGGAGTTTCAACACGTTGGTTGAGTGTCTTGTCTCCATAAGCATTGAACAAAAGGGGGAGCTTAAAAATTAGCAATTCTATTCAGAATGCACTGTAAATATTTTGTGCTTGCATCATCTTGTTGTCTCATGCACTTCAATGCATATCATGTTAAAGGGTCACAAAAATGCATAATCAATTGGCAGCATCTCCACTGCATTGAGTACTCATTCAAGTTATAGGCTGCACTTTCCACTGCCAACCCATGCATGTGTTGAGGGGGAGTCAACATCTATCCCATCTGCATCATTGCATATTCTTGTTGTCATCATGCATAGACAATGTGCTCTTAGGGGGAGAATGTCCAGCTTTGTAAACTCTAATAAAAATCTCTTGCTGGTCTTATTTTACCCACTCCAGTCTGAGCTCAATGCATATCCTCAGGGGGAGTGTTTTCTATCCTTTCTTGCTATAATTGATGCTCTCCAATCATACAACAGTCTCTGTTTGAACCAATCCACCATGTCACATTAGATCGGTTTTGCCATGAACTTCTTGAAGGATCCTCAATCTGTCTTTAAGTTTGTGAATCAGAGTAAAAACCTAAGAAGAATCTTCCTCTATATAGCTCTTGTGACTGCCTCGATCATGAAAGCTTTTGGTTTAACACTAATGATTTCTGGAGTCTTGAAGTTTAATCATCTTGAAAATATTTGTGTTCGGGCTTAATAGACTTAAACTAGTTTCTCATGTTTTGACTTGGTATGCCATCTTGAATCTGAAAGTTTATTTTGAGTACAAAGGCATCTTTATTCGAGAAACTTCAGTTAAGTATTGTTTTTAAACATTTGTTGAATCTGGACAATTCAAAAGGAGGCTACATTAAAAGTAAGCTCAAGATAGAGCAATGGCACTGTTGCTGAGAAATCTGAAATTCATATCCTTAGTAAGCAACTATGCTATCTCTATTCTAATTAAGGCAAAATGGTGAGCTACACTTAGTAACTGGGGGTGCTTGCGTCTGGTAAACGTGCACACTCACGTCAAAAGGTGAATGCTACACTTTACTGCTCGTAAAATGCTAAAAGTCACCTTTCAACATCGTTTCATAAAAAAAATCTGAATGTGTAGCACTCATGGATTTAATCAGAATCATGTAAGTGTTTAGCCTCAATACGTATTGTGGCCACTCTCAAAGGAGCTAATGGAATTGAATGCATAAGATAAAAGGAGGTTAACCTGGTTTGATATGAATTTCTAGTTCACTTCTATTAAACTTGAATGCAAACGTTTTTATGTGATTCTATTGAGAAGGTCAGAACTCATTAGCATTAAACCAATCTGAATGTAAGGACTGTCTCATTAGAGTTCTATAACTTGAGATTCTAAAAAATCCATAACTCTGATTTATGAACTTGACTTCAGATTAGAGAACCTCCATTCCTCCTTAAACAAGTCATCTCTTGATGCTCCTTGATGTTTGTCTTCATTTGCCAAGTCCACATAACTCATTCAGGCTGCCATGCTTACATCACCATTCTTAACACGTGGTATCTGAATCCATTGATGTTGTCTAACAATTGGTGTCACTCATTGGTATCTGACATAAGCCCTGTCATCATTGGCAACATGCTTTCATGCAATTGGGTGGCTTGCATTTCTCAATTTCATGCACTTGTAACTCGCATCGTTCATTCCCATACATTGCATAGAAAATCCTAAAAATCTGAAAAATTAGAAAACCTCTAAACATTTGAAAAATCTGAAAATCAAATTTGCTCTTTGGCTGCCTTATCTATCTCTTCTACTAGATCATGGTGCTGTGGTCATGCCTCACTCACTCTTAATTGTCTTTGCCCAGCCAAGGGTCTCAACCATGTTCGATAAATTCATATTATTCATTGGTATCAGTTCTACAAGTGGCTTTCCAGTATTGGTTGTCCTTACTTGTCAACTTTAATAAGTGTCCAACCATTGGCATGTATTTCCACATCAATTTCTGGAATACTGGAAAAAGATAGTTCATTGCAATGACTGTCATTCCGTGTTAAGAATCCTGTGCTGCTCCCTACAGGTACGTACTTCCTTCACTCTGTACATCCTGTGCTAATAATCTCCGACTATGTTATTTTGATGATGTCAAAGGGGGAGAGAATCGTATGTGTCATTAACAAGGGTATGTACAAAGGGGGAAAGTCTTGAGTGCATAAAGGGGAGAGACTTATATAGAGAGAGAACGTCTTTGTGCTTCAACTTTTGATTATAATCTTTTGCATCATGACTTACAATGTACTCATAATGACTCATAGTTGTCATCATCAAAAAGGGGGAGAATGTTGCATATAGGCTGTTTTGATGATGTCTGACCATGACTCATTGATGAGTCCCATTTGCATTTGATGATGTCAACACTCTTACATTTCAGGTCATTATAAGCAAAGAATAAGAAATCAAGAATGACATAGAAAATGAGGCAATTGGATGCACAAAAATCAAGATAAGTGATATTACTTATGGGTGCACAGAAAATGAGACAACTGACAGCATAAAAATCAAGGGAAGAGACTGCACAGAAATCAAGGCAAGAGGTTGCACAAAAATCAAGGCAGATCTTACTTAGGGTCATTGCTCCAAGGAACTGAAGAAACTGAAGAAGTTTCAAAATGTGCACCGACCTCACTAAGCTCAAACAGTGACCTGCACCGACCTTGTTCTGGTCTTGCACCGACCTTCATGTGCATTGGTATGAAAGCTGCACCTACCGTGAACGCTCCAAGAATGAAAGCTGCACCGACCCTACCCTTCATGCAGACCTTGACTGGGCAGAAACAAAGATGTGCACCGACCTTGCTCACAACTTGTGCCGACCTTGCCTGGGCGGAATGAAACGTGCACCAACCTACATACGCCTGCAACAGCTGCGAGCGGGGAAGATGTGCACCGACCCTAGCTACTGTTGACACCCGTTTTTAGCCTGCAAGTTGAGTCATTTCTCTTATTCATCATTTTGATGCCCCGAATTACCCATTATTTTGGAGCCTTTCTTGGATGGATTTCGAGCCCATTTCATTATTCCATTCCTTTTGAACCTTGGAGATAATTATTTCATAGAGCCCTGGAGCCTATCTTGTCACCTTCCGGCCTTCAAAGTCGCCTTACGGCCCATTTAGGCCGGCTTCCCTCAAGCATTTAGCCCCCTTTCGTTGCGTAGTCTTGAAAATTGTCCGTTTTCACCCCTTTCCTTTCTTCTTTTCAAAATGTGTCCTTCACCAAAGTTGTTCATCTTTTAAATCCCTACAATTCCTTCTTCTACGTCATTGGCCAGTTCTGCACCGATTTCAAGTTATTTATATTTTTTCGGCAGACTGCACTGTTCACCTATGTCCCGATATTTTCTCTCTCTGTTCTAGCCCCACTTTCTCTCTCTTCCGATCATTTTCTCATCTTACTTTTTTCAGAAAAGTTGTTCATTTTTGAGTTATCTATAATTTTGTCTTCTACCACTTTTGCTAATTCTACACCGTTTGGGAGATATAATCTAATCTCCAAAGTCACGCAAAGTCTACCTTAAACGGTTGTGTTAATGGCCGTTCATTGTTGTAACCGGTCGGTTGACGACCGTTTAACCCTTAACGGTCATTCGTCCGACCGTTTATCCAATAAGAGTCCAGCCTGCTCTGGTCTCTCTCCACGAACCTGTGCGATGTGGCTATCTTGCGGCGGCCATAACTTCTAGAATACTTATCCAAATTGATCCCCGTTTTTTCCTACTTCTAGCCCTTTGTATTATCTTTACTTTGGTTCATAGAAATCAAAATTTTATGGGCTATATCTCCTGGAATTGTGGCAGCAATATCAGATTTTTCTACTTTTCGTGCAACCAAAAAACCCTGTAGATTAGGTTCCAGAGGCTTCTTCCAAGAGCCATAACTTCCACAATCTTCAACCAAAAAGAGTCCTGTTTGTTCCTACGCCTTATCTTGACTATTATCTCGAGAATGATCCAGAGATCTCGAGATTTGGTGGACTCTATCTTCTGGAATCGTGGGAGAAAGTTGGGGGTTTCACCACTTTTTCTATATAAACCTGCCCAGATTTCCTGTGCGACGGGGGCGTGTTTTCAAGGCGACGGCGAAGCCATGCCGAATTTTCTTCATCCTCCATCGACCCTAGCTTGAAGAGGGAAGTATAAGCTTCATTTTGGTTTCTTATTTGCTCGATTTCATCATCGTTTGCCCTCCTAACTTTGCCCCTACTTTTGGCAAATCATCACAGTTTGCTGATTTTCTGCTACAACTTCGCGACGGGGCCCTATTCATCAAGCCGGTGCGGAGTCATGCTTCATCTTTTTCATCCTCCCTCAAGTCCATCTGGAAGAGGGGAGTATTAGCTTCACGTTGATTATATGTTTTCCATATTTCTCATATCTTTTCCTCCTCTTCCAAGCCCCTACTTTTGAGGTTTCACCACACTGTTCTGCACTTTGCTGAAACTCAGATTTCTTACGACGGGGGCATGTTTGCGTCGCCGGTGCGAGGCCGCGGGGCACTCTTGATCTGTCCTTTCAACTCCAGGCTTTAGAGGGAAGTATAATCTTTGTGTTCCTTGGTTTTGGGCTCATTACCTTGTCATCTTCATGCATATTTTGTCCATGAGTTTTGCTCGTTCATTCTGTTTTTATACTTAGTCATTTTTCTCCCATGTTCTGCACCCCTCTATTTTCTTGTATTTTCACCCCATTTTTCACTGGTCTCTTCCCCGTTTTAAACTCTCCTTTCTACCCTAGTTTCACCACAACACTCCCACCTTTCCATAGCATCCACTCTTTCCTCTTTTAGTGTTCTATCTTGTGAGATATTCATCATTCTTTGAGTCCATTTTGTGCACTGTTCTGAATTTTCTGCACACTCCATATTTTTCCCAAATCTCCGGTGTCATAACTTTCTGTCCCGACCTCCTTTTTGAGTGATTCTTGTTCCTGTTTCTTTACAACAGTCAAGTCTTCTGTCATCTCAAATTTCTCTCCATTTGGACTTCGTTTATCCTACTGTTTGCATCAGTCTTTGCACCCACTTTACACTGTTTGCACAGTTTTTCTTGTGGCATGCACTTTTGCACCTTGTTCATCTATGTTCATCATGGCATATTAAATCAATTTCTTCATGTTCATCTCATCACAATATACACACCTATTGTTTGCACCCTTCCATAGGGGTTAAAAACCCTCCCCCGGTAAGTTTGTTCTCAATCTTTCATGCTACTTTATGCACTTGGGCAGATTTCTACACTTAGCATTTTCTAATAGGTTTTGCCTCTTGTTTTGTGTTTGTTTCACAGGAAAGCATGGAAAGTGAGGCCCTTACCTTCTAGCCGGCTGGAAGGCAAGGAGAGGTAATCCACATAGTCCCCGCATCTTGATATTGAGTGCGATCATCCTCTTTTTCTAAGGTACACAACGCCCTTAGTATTTTATATTCTTTTGGCGTTGTCATTCCTTGGTGGCGATCACGGTATTCTTTTACATCTTTTATCGCCTTTGCCTTGATTGTATGATCATGCTACCATGTTTACATAGCCACATATTCATGTTATTCACTTGATTGGTGCACATATGCCTTCATGCTTATTCATGTGATTTGTGGGATCGGCACGCATATACACATCCACATTTTCCACATCTACACCCCTTTTTTGGCGATCACGGTGGGACATCTAGTGCCCATCACTTGTCTCATGCTTTGCTGCGATTTTGGTGTGTATGTCCATGTTTAGATAGTGTTTCATGCTCATATTGTTCACTTTGTTTGCATCCATATTGTTATGTTCACATATGTTCATTATATCTTGATTTGTTAGATTTAGGCTAGAAATTGCATGCACTCCGGTGCACATAGGGTCATGCATATTGCCATATTGTAGTTGCATTCCCTCTCAGTAAGTGATCCTCTCGCTCCCATATTCCTTGGGCTCGACTGGGTGATCTTATCCGGGACCTCCATAAGTCTTCGCGAGCCGTGGATTCCCACACGGACGCCGGGCCGGTTGTACCTTTCCACCCCATAGGCTTGCATTTACATACGTTGTGAAGGAGTTAACCCTAGTCAACCTAAAGTTTGGACCTTATTCTCTATATGATACCTATCTTGAGGGAATTAATCTTAAATTGAAAATATTTAAAGGCCCACTCAAAACTTTGACAATAAAATACTTCCCATCATATTAACTTGTTTGACTTGGGTGAAATCCTTCATATTGTTTGTGTTGTGTGGGCTTGTCCAAGCCCACTAGTGTTATTTTGTGTGTCATCCCCCATCATCCATATAGGTTTTATTGTTAGGCCCATTTAGGGTAGTCCATTTTGTGTGTCCATTTGTCTAGTCTCATTGTCCTAGGTTTCTTTTTCTTTTTCTTTTCTTTTTCTTTGCATTATTGAGTCAGTCCCCCTCCTTTGAGCCCTTACTTCCCTCATTGTATTTCCCTGATTTTCCTGTATAAAGTCTCCATTTGCCCTCATGGAGCGCCGTTTTTCTCCTGTATGTTACCCGTCTTCTTCCCCATCTTCTTATTCCCGTGTAGATTCCTCTTCCCACGCGGGCCCATCTCCTCGTGGCCCTTCCGACCCGCAAGCAAATCATGTGACCCATTTATCATTTGTCGCCTGCCAAAAGGCCCCAGTCCAGGCCCAAAAGTTCATTGCTAATCTTAATGGGCCTTATTCTAATAACGGGCCTCCCTCTTCTACTCTTAGTGGGGCCCCTTCCTTTAACGGGCCCTCTTATTCTCTTAATGGGCCCCATGTTGCTGCTGGCCTAATCGGTCCTTATTCTCATGTTCATGATTTTTCTAGGCCCATGTATCATGCCACTCCTGGAATGGGCTTCCCCTCTTCTCAATCTAGATCCCTTTATCCAGCCTAATACCATAATGCTGGTCCAAATTCACACTCTCTTGCTCAGGCTAGCTTGCATCCTTCTCAGTCTCTCCCCATCGAGGAGATGATTGCTCAAACTCAGCGCAGGCTTGATGAACTTCAGCACCGAATTGATCCCCAAACTTCTTTAAGTGTCCCATTCACATTCCAAGGTCTTCAACTTCCACCGCGTTCACAAATTCCTACTTATCGCTGCTATGGTGGAGCCGGTGACCCTTATGTGCACTTGAAGGAGTTTCTTTGTGAGTCGGCCCAATTCCGACATGACCAACGCTTGATGGCTTATTTGTTTGGTCTATCTCTAGAGGGCTCGGCTCGGGATTGGTTCTTTACATTGCCGCAAGACCAAGTGGTGAATTTTCAAGCCGTTCAACAGAAATTTGTTCAGCAGTATCAAGACCAGGTTGGGCCCAAGTATTCTATAGTTGATCTGGCCCATGAGAAGATGAAGCCTGACGAGGAGTTCTCTACCTTCGCCGACCGCTGGCGTCGCCTAGCTGCGCAAGTACCGGGGCATATTCTGGAGGGAGAGCAAATCAAAATGATCATTTCTAATGCAATGCCCGAGTATCGGTTCATCTTAGCCTTGAATGACATCACCTCCTGGCAACAGCTTTATAGCCGAGCCCGCTTCATCCACCAACAACTTTTAGGTTCCCTTGATCCCGAGTCCTCTCCACCTTCTACGCCCACATACGCCTCCTATCCATCACCTTCCTTGAGTCAGCCCTCCACCACATATCCTTCCATGAGTCGGCCTTCCGCTCCCCCACACCCATATACCTCCACATATCCATATACCTCCACATATCAACCCTCCATGAGTCAGCCTTCTGCCTCTTCATACCCGTATGAACCCCCACCTCCGGTCAAGGAAACACCACACCCCGAGCAGGTGGATGTCGTCTATATACCCCCTCATCCTGCTCTGCATATGCCTTCACCAAATCCTTCCCTTAGCCATGCGCCATTGCCTACGCAACCTCTGCTTCCATCCCCGCAACCTTCTCTATCACCTTCCCATATCCCTCGGCATCCCCCTAGCCCGAAGCAGGCTCCTCCTCGCTCTCCATTGCCAGAGTGTTTTACCGACATTTTCAGGGCTTTAATGGCCACTCACGCGTTGTCGCTCCCTCCGGTTGTGCCTTGTCGACCAGCGGTTGGGAATATACTTTAGTTCTGTGAATTTCACCGCCAGCAGGGGCATTTAGTTGAGGATTGTCCAGAGTTCCAGGATTATCTTTATGATCTAGAAGCGAAGAAGAGGATTGATTGGACTGCTATTCATGAGGTCATTCTATATCTCCACAGTAAGTAACAACAACAGGAAGCGTCGCCTAAGCAGCCGTCTCCATCTCAAGGCCAGGGGCACCCCTGTGATTTTATGTTTACCATAGCGCCTGCTCCGTTATCTACCCCCTTATCCACTTCCCTGCCTATGCCATCGCCTACCCCGTTACCACCTCCATCTCCACCTACCTCATCACCTTCGCCATCTCCTACCCCATCTCCGCAACCTCTGCCTACCCAATCTCTTCCTCAGGCTGGTGCCTCCACTTCCACTGCCACTACTCCTACCCCCAACGCCGCTCGGCGTGTCGTATCAATACGCCGACGTTGGGTCCCACAACCTTCCATTTCCCCTTCATCTCCTTCCTCACCCTCTCCATTTCCACCACCTCCACTACCTCCATTGCCCGCATCGCCCTCTCCATCATCTCCACTACCCTTACAGCCATCACCACCGCCCTCACTACCTCCTCTCCTAGCGACCCCTATTCCATCACTTCCACCATCTTCACCGCTTTTGCCATCCCCTTCGCCATTGTTGCCCGAGCCTGAGCAAGCTATACCTACACCTCCACCTTCGCCTTTACCCCCTCCTACGCCTCCACCTTTGCCTTTACCCCAACTTACACCTTCCGAGCCTTTACCCACACCTTCCAAGCCTATTACCTCCACTTCTCCATCCCCTTCCACCCCACGGAGCGGGTGTGTGTTATCTTTGGTGCCCCTTGGGTCTGGTCCCCAGGGAGATAATGAGCCGAGCCAGGTTTCGATTATGCTTTTCAAGATTCAAGATGTCATTTGCCGCATGCCAATCCGGGTCCTAGTCCCTGGTTATTTTGGGGATAAAGAGCCTGCATTTTCAGAAATGTTTGCAAAGAAGAGTTCCCTTGCACTAGTGCTAGTTTCTTCACAAGCAAGGCCGGTGGCAATCTCACTGCTCACCGGAGGATTCACTATCAATGTTGTTATTTCTCCTCGCTCCATGGCTATTCAGTTCACTGGCCAAGAGGGGTTCTCTACCCAGATGGTGCTCACTCATGCGGCCGCCAAGAGCCTGATGAATTCTATATGCAAGGGGCAGTTGGCCGTGTTTTCTACATTCTCTAAGGACATTCTGCATCTGTTATGCAATCTCCCTCGATTTATTGGTATGTCGGCCACGTCAACGCCGCATATTGACCTCTCTCAGCTTTGTCCTGCTCTTCTAGTACGGGAGTTATGCTTCGAGCCTGATTGCCGAGTGGAGTTACCGAACCTCTATGTTCTAGTGCCAAGAGACAAAACTCTGTGGCTTCATGATATTCATTCAGTTGAGAAGCTGTTTGCCCAAGAATGTCTGCATCTTGTTAGCACTGGGGGTCTAGGGGCAGCCGCCCCAATGAAGTTGCATATTCATGACTAGGCCAGGCCATCTGCTAGGTGGGCCCGCTATTTGAGAAGACATTACAGATTGAGGAGCCCGGGAAGCCGAGCCCGCGCCAGGCGGCGTTCTTTCAAGAAGATTGCGGCTAAGAAGAGGCGGCGACGCAAGTTCAAGGGCCTTCAGTTGTGCACTCAGGGGTCCACTGCCTCATCTCCTTCTTCCGTCCATTCATCTTTTCTGTTGCTCAGTTCTTATCCGTGGGTGGTGTACCTTCCACCACCTGACCATATTTCCACCATCTTTTCCTATCCTCACCATTCTAGGCCTTGGCCTATGTCTTCCTCTTCCCCTGAGTTAGGGGCATCTTCTAGTTTTTCTTCCCGAACATGTCTGGATTTCACTGCTCGTCTCTTTCCCCCGACCTTGTTAGGAATCCCTTGCGCTCGTTCCTCGACCTTGTCGGGTGATTTTTCTGATCCTTCCCCGATTTTGTCGGGTGGTTTCCATTTCTTTTCCCTGACCTTGTCGGGTGTTCATACATTCTCTTCTCCGCCTCTGGCGGGTGATCGCTACTCTCCTTCTCCGACCACGTCGGATGATTCTCCTCCTCCTATTTTTACTTACTCCTCTCCACCCTTTCGGGGTCATTACCCTTTTTCTTACTATTTTCGAGGCTTTAGCCCGCCTTAATCTCAGTTAATCCCTGTTTATTCTGTATCGGGTTCTTTGTTATCAGGGCCTCAGTGCCTTAACGAGGGAGTTCTAGCCCTCGTCTCTCTTCCTTTTTATCCCTTCTTCGTCCAGTATGATGTCTGCCACTCCTCTGTGTCGAGGAATCCAATCCTTTGCTCTCCTTTCATCCTTTATCCTGGCAAGCAAAGGAATGCAAAGCTACTCGCGCTCCTCAAATCTTGATGATCGAGATCGCTTCAGGCGGCCAGTTTCCACGCTATAGATTTGCAAAGGTATCTTTGATTTTGTGCCGAAACATGTTATCATTGCTATTACTGTGTTATTTCTGAACGCGCTTATAATGTTGGTTCCTTAACATGATCGAGTGGCTTTAGGAGTCTTTGTTTAATTAGATCTTAACTTTGTGTCAAATAAAAAAGGTTATTTTCTGCAGCATCCTGAGGCTGGTAATAGCTCCGCGCTGGGAGTCTAGTTTCTTTCCCCGATTGTTGAGGGTGACCTTTAGGCATGGGTTTTTCACACACTACACGGCAAGCCATAGCCGATCTCTCTGAGGCGCACCGTTGCTGCTTTGGCCATACTTTGGGTATGCACAAAAGTCTTTTCTTTTCTCTGCTCGGCCAAGTGCAGGGGCAAGAGATGGATGGATAAGATGACCAACCTAGACACTCCCCAATATGAGAGAGGTCTCAAATAGGGGCAGTCTTGACCCTCAAAAGTGAACTTTCATACTATATCTGGCCAATAAGGGCTACCAAAATGAGAAAATGAATCAATGCAAAATTATGAATCAAAGGCATGGCAAGAGTGGCAGTACAGTTCCCCGTGGGACGTCATGAGCCCGGTCGCATGCGTGCCTAATAAATATGGGTCTAAAAATCAAAGACACAAAGCCCGGGCGCAACAGGTTATCTCTTTGAGGGGTAGTGCCCTGGAAGGAATTCGAGCCTTGATATCTCCCATCCTGCACGAAGCTTGTCTCCAATTTATCTTCTGCTTCTCCCTCTTAGGCTGGGTTGTATCCCGGGTATGGCCTTAGTAGGGGCACCATTCTTTAGAAGCAGTTGGTTGTGGTAAGCCACCCGACCCTGCTTAAGGGAAGCCTTTAGTGAAAGGGGTAGGAACGTCGATCCCTGGCTAGTAGTTTGAGCCCGTCTTTAGGT
This sequence comes from Amorphophallus konjac, assembly GCA_022559845.1. Classification (NCBI taxonomy): domain Eukaryota; kingdom Viridiplantae; phylum Streptophyta; class Magnoliopsida; order Alismatales; family Araceae; genus Amorphophallus; species Amorphophallus konjac. Next base: position 440,695,681 of record CM040121.1, on the reverse strand, counting down.
GCTGCAGATTGCTATGTCAAAATCCAAAAAAAATCAAATATTACCAAAAGTCTAAAAAAAATCAAATATTTCAAAAAAAATCTAAAAAATTAAATATTATCAATAATCCAAAAAAATCAAATACTTCAAAATTTCAAAAAAAAAAGCAAATATTTCAAAACCTAAAAAATCAAATATTTCAAAAATCCAAAAAAGAAATATTGTTGAAAATCTAAAAAAATCAAAAACATTACAAAAATTCAAAAAATGTGTCTTTTTCATACATTTGCATTTGTTTTAAGGACAGATACGTAATCTGTTTGCTAAGTGTGCAAGTTGCAAGTACTCAAGCATTCCTTACTATATCTTTGGGCTCTGCCTCCTGTCCACATCTTTGATCTGTTCTCTCCTTCAATCTTATCTCTCGATCTGTTCCGAAGCTCATGTCTTTCTCAGTTTTTGTTTGCAATGATCATATCTTTATGAGAGGGCTTTGCCTCACGATTATGAACCTGGCGGTTCTGCTTCATTCTGATATTGGGTTTTGATTGAAGAGCGTATCTATTTATGTCTTTTATCCCGCCGTGTCCTTGTCACGTGTTTATGTCCCACCGTGTTGTCCCACACATGTTGTTTTGTCCTTCACCGAGTGTTGTTAGTTGCCTTGCACATGTTGTTAGTCACCCCTTTATGTCCCATGTTCTTGTCCCAACCGTGTGTTGTCCCACCGCGTTGTTGTCTTGTCACACCGTGTTCATGCATGCATGTTGTTTGTTCATGCCATTGCATATGTGCTCGTGTGCCTTTGTTATGTTATGTTGCATTGTCTCCCATTTCATTTGACCGTTATGTTATGTCATGTTGTTTGTCGTTCAGTTGATAGTTATGTTATTTTCACTATGTTTACACTTGCTTGTTTATCATATTTGTCTTATATATGAAAAAATAAAAAAAAATCAGAACATAAAAATCAAAAAAATGCCATTTCGCCTGCACAGGTAAGTCAGGTATGGCCTTCTATCCCTACTCATTGTTGCATTACTATATGGTATCTATATTATTATATTATCTCGAGAACCGGTTGGTCACTCACGTGTTCCAGGATCTGATGTTCCCCTCTAACAAAAATGATGATGATCTAGGTGCACATGTTTAATCATCGGATAGGCCGTTAGGTTGGAAAAATTAGGGAACGATGGTTCTATCACGCACGCCGTGGTTGTGGATAGTGTCTTGACCCTGATCGTTCCAATCTAGCAATACTATTCTCGAGTACTTTCTATTTTATGATTTCTTTGCATTCGTTTTGATGATTTCTTTATTTTAGCCCAGCATACATCATGTCATATTTTGAGCATTAACGTCTCGTGATCCATTCAAGATTTCTCCTCAATAATGGTTGGTTGCACTTCATGTCTCTTAGATAAGAGATCTTTATTCCACTCTGAATTTGAACGATTTCTCTGATATTGCCGCTTGGTCTGGTTGGCCAGCGTGATTCATGTCTGGATTTTATCTCAGTTATATTTCTCCTGCTTTTTGCGTTGTGCTCTTTCCGACCCCCTCATTGTCTGTGGATTGTGTCCCCGATGAGGTTGGTCGTGTTTCCATTTCCTTTTGTTAGTTTAGTTCTCCAGACATGTTTCATCTGCGTCAGCCATTCCGGGTGGATAGTTCGGCATTTTCGGGAGAATTCCTGTCGCTTGTTGGTTAAAACGGGTGTCTTTTGCCTTGATGCCCGCTTATCAGTTCTCTCCGCTTCATCTCTGCTTCATCTCCATTTCATGTCGCTATCGCTTTCGCTCCATCTTCTTTTCATTTCACCTCCGCGTCGCTTTCGCTTGCTCCCTTGCAAAGCGGACATCAAGGAGGGGCATCTGTTGACACCCGTTTTTAGCCTGCAAGTTGAGTCATTTCTCTTATTCATCATTTTGATGCCCCAAATTACCCATTATTTTAGAGCCTTTCTTGGATGGATTTCGAGCCCATTTCATTATTCCATTCCTTTTGAACCTTGGAGATAATTATTTCATAGAGCCCTGGAGCCTATCTTGTCACCTTCCGGCCTTCAAAGTCGCCTTACGGCCCATTTAGGCCGGCTTCCCTCAAGCATTTAGCCCCCTTTCGTTGCGTAGTCTTGAAAATTATCCTTTTTCACCCCCTTCCTTTCCTCTTTTCAAAATGTGTCCACCAAAGTTGTTCATCTTTTAAATCCCTACAATTCCTTCTTCTACGTCATTGGCCAGTTCTGCACCGATTTCAAGTTATTTATATTTTTTCGACAGACTGCACTGTTCACCTATGTCCCGGTATTTTCTCTCTCTGTTCTAGCCCCACTTTCTCTCTCTTCCGATCATTTTCTCATCTTACTTTCTTCATAAAAGTTGTTCATTTTTGAGTTATCTATAATTTTGTCTTCTACCACTTTTGCTAATTCTACACCGTTTGGGAGATATAATCCAATTTCCAAAGTCACGCAAAGTCTACCTTAAACGGTCGTGTTAATGGCCATTCATTATTGTAAACGGTCGGTTGACGACCGTTTAACCCTTAACGGTCAGTCGTCCGACCGTTTATCCAATAAGAGTCCAGCTTGCTCTGGACTCTCTCTCCACGAACCTGCGCGATGTGGCTATCTTGCGGCGGCCATAACTTCTAGAATACTTATCCAAATTGATCCCCATTTTTTCCTACTTCTAGCCCTTTGTATTATCTTTACTTTGGTTCATAGAAATAAAAATTTTATGGGCTATATCTCCTGGAATCGTGGCCACAATATCAGGTTTTTCTGCTTTTCGTGCAACCAAAAAACCCTGCAGATTAGGTTCCAAAGGCTTCTTCCAAGAGCCATAACTTCCACAATCTTCAACCAAAAAGAGTCCTGTTTGTTCCTACGCCTTATCTTGACTATTATCTCAAGAATGATCTAGAGATCTCGAGATTTGGTAGACTCTATCTTCTGGAATCGTGGGAGAAAGTTGGGGGTTTCACCACTTTTTCTATATAAACCTGCCCAGATTTCCTGTGCGACGGGGGCGTGTTTTCAAGGCGACGGCAAAGCCATGCCGAATTTTCTTCATCCTCCTTCGACCCTAGCTTGAAGAGGGAAGTATAAGCTTCGTTTTGGTTTTTTATTTGCTCGATTTCCTCATCGTTTGCCCTCCTAACTTCGCCCCTACTTTTGGCAAATCATCAAAGTTTGCTGATTTTCTGCTACAACTTCGCGACGGGGCCCTGTTCATCAAGCCGGTGCGGAGTCATGCTTCATCTTTTTCGTCCTCCCTTAAGTCCATCTTGAAGAGGGGAGTATTAGCTTCACGTTGATTATATGTTTTCCATATTTCTCTTATCTTTTCCTCCTCTTCCAAGCCCCTACTTTTGAGATTTCACCACACTGTTCTGCACTTTGCTGAAACTCAGGTTTCTTACTACGGGGGCATGTTTGCGTCGCCGGTGCGAGGCCGCGGGGCACTCTTGATCTGTCCTTTCAACTCCAAGCTCTAGAGGGAAGTATAATCTTTGTGTTCCTTGGTTTTGGGCTCATTACCTTGTCATCTTCATGCATATTTTGTCCATGAGTTTTGCTCGTTCATTCTGTTTTTATACTTAGTCATTTTTCTCCCATGTTCTGCACCCCTCTATTTTCTTGTATTTTCCACCCCATTTTTCACTGGTCTCTTCCCCGTTTTAAACTCTCCTTTCTACCCTAGTTTCACCACAACACTCCCACCTTTCCATAGCATCCACTCTTTCCTCTTTTGGTGTTCTATCTTGTGAGATATTCATCATTCTTTGAGTCCATTTTGTGCACTGTTCTGAATTTTCTGCACAGTCCATATTTTTCCCAAATCTCCGGTGTCATAACTTTCTGTCCCGACCTCCGTTTTGAGTGATTCTTGTTCCTGCTTCTTTACAACACTCAAGTCTTCTGTCATCTCAAATTTCTCCCCATTTGGACTTCGTTTACCCTACTGTTTGCATCAGTCTTTGCACCCACTTTACACTGTTTGCATAATTTTTCTTGTGGCATGCACTTTTGCACCTTGTTCATCTATGTTCATCATGGCATATTAAATCAATTTCTTCATGTTCATCTCATCACAATATACACACCTATTGTTTGCACCCTTCCATAGGGGTTAAAAACCCTCCCCCGGTAAGTTTGTCCTCAATCTTTCATGCTACTTTATGCACTTGGGCAGATTTCTACACTTAGCATTTTCTAATGGGTTTTGCCTCTTGTTTTGTGTTTGTTTCACAGGAAAGCATGGAAAGTGAGGCCCTTACCTTCTAGCCGGCTGGAAGGCAAGGAGAGGTAATCCACATAGTCCCCGCATCTTGATATTGAGTGCGATCATCCTCTTTTTCCAAGGTACACAACGCCCTTAGTATTTTATATTCTTTTGGCGTTGTCATTCCTTGGTGGCGATCACGGTATTCTTTTACATCTTTTATCGCCTTTGTCTTGATTGTATGACCATGCTACCATGTTTACATAGCCACATATTCATGTTATTCACTTGATTGGTGCACATATGCCTTCATGCTTATTCATGTGATTTGTGGGATCGGCACGCATATACACATCCACATTTTCCACATCTATAGCTACGAGCCGGGAAGACATGCACCGACCTTGACTGGGCAGAAACAAAGATGTGCACTGACCTTGCTCACAACTTTCATGGACCTTGCCTCGGCGGAATGAAACGTTCACTGACCTACATACGCCTGCAACAGCTGCGAGCAGAGAAGATGTGCACCGACCCTAGCTGCGAGCCGGGAAGACATGTACCGACCTTGACTGGGCAGCAACAGTGTTGTGCACTGACTTGGATGAAGCCAATAGAAATGTGCACAGACCTTGGTGTGCTAAGCTCTAAACATGCACCGACTGTGAAGTGTGCTTGGAACAGTGATATGCACCAACCTTCTTGCTGGAGTTCAAATTGTGCAGGGACCTTGCTCCGGAAGTGCACCGACTTCTATGCTGCAAACAGTGATATGCATAGACCTACTTATGTGCACTGACCTATATCTGGTGAAACTGAGGCGTGCACCGACATTATTCAGAACGTGCACCGACCTGCATGCGAGGAACCTTGAAGCGTGCACTGACCTTGAAGCTTGCACCGACTTCATCTGAAGGACCGACCTCTACTGAAGAGGCTCTTAATATGCACAGACCCTGCCTAGGCCAAGCTTCTGATGTGCACCAACCCTGCCAAGGAGCAAGCTTCATATGTGCATTTACCAATGCCAAAGGGCCAAGGATCTTGTCTGCACCAAGCTCACTGTTCAGGTCCAGAAGCTGCACCGACCTTACTGAATCAATAGAAGGTGTTTGATGAAATGTCTCAGTGAGAGAAACTACCTCCGTTTTAAGCAGTTTCCTGTCATTTCGACTGGGTGATCCAGAGAGCAAAAATAGGAACCGCAAGTGTCCAAAAACACACCTTTTGAGAAATGGAAAGGTCTCCTTGGTCAGTCAACCTTTTGGTAATCATGGGTTGCTATATCAGTCCTTTTGGTCAGTGGAAAAGCAAGCTTCCATTTGTAGGAAAAGTCACCTTTCCTGGTACGTAACTTTTTGCCTCTACCCAATCAGCTGCTCTGTCTCTGAGTCTGCATAGGACAAGAGGACGTCCTTGACTGCCCAGTCTGTAAAAAAGAAGATCCTACAGATCTTACTTGGGAGCTCCTACTCTCGTTGTTTCTCTGCCCAATCAGATGCTACCAAGGGCTGCTTGGGGGTTATAAAAAGGGACCCCATGCTTGAAGGAGTTGCTGCTGTTGCTGCTGCTATCGCTACTGCTGAAGTTAAAGATCAATCCTGAGAGAGAAAGAGTAGAACGTGAGAAAGATCTGAGTAGGATCCTCATTCAGCCAGCCAGCCAACCACTCACTCGGCCATCCAGCTCTGTTCTCATTGCCTCGCAATCTTGCACTGCCATTCGAAGTGTCTCTCGAGCTGTGAAGAAAGAAAGAATCCAAGAGAGGAGTGCAGCCCCTCTCACGTCCATACTGAGCCTAAGGAGAACCCAGATTGGACTTGTGTCCAGATCTGTTCCAAGGTGCTACAAGAGCAAATCTGAAGTCACCGTCTGGTTATCCCTTTTTGATTGTGCTTTTTCGTGCCTCATCATCATATCAGGAAGGTTTTTCTTTACTGCACTTGTAGCATTTTTCTTCTTGTGTTTCTCTTTTTTTGTTGTGTGTGTGTGTGTTGAGGACCTCGTCCTCGTGTGTGTGTGGAGGACCTCGTCCTTGTGTGTGTGTGTGTGTATGTGGAAAACCGTCCCTACCGGTTTGTGTGTAGGAAGTGTGCTACGTTTGCAGCGTGTGGTAAAGCCTCATCGGGTTTGGTGAGGGGTGGACGTAGGTTGCGAATCTGCAACCGAACCACCTTAAAATCCCTGTGTTATGGTTGTTTATGTTATGTGATTGCTTCATATCCTATATCTCCATTCACAGGTTGGTGTGCTCACTTAATCATATGCAATCGGGGTTATTCTCTTTGCACCCTCCAGCTTTTAGATCTGCACCTTGCTTCATCCTTATACCATTTAGGCCTCAGCGTTTTGCCTGCACCCCGTTGGCTACCTGTTGCACTCTTGCACACAGGCTCCTAGTTGGTAGCATTGCCAAGGAAATCAGTTTGGTCACACATTCAGCTAGTCATCTCACATTCAGTTAATGGGTGTTGAGATCCCTGTTGTCCAGTTCTATAAGATCACACTCAGTCCTTGCACTGTGCTTTACCATTTCCACTAGAGCCGCTCCTACTCAATCCATTATGCTTTGTACTTAGGTACTTTATTTATTCTATATGAGTGATTGATGCGCTTTGGTTTGAGAGATTTTTAAATAGGCCAAAGTTCATGAAAGGATCTATCCAAACCCCCTTCTAGATCCTATTGCACCACGTGGGACCCAACTCCCTTGTCTTGTGTTCCATGTACGGTGTCTCAGTGTCCGCCTATGGCCTGTAGGGAGACACCTGAGACTGCGGTATAAGTCGTCAGGGGACGCATCCGACCTTGCTTCTAGTGGGCTGTGCTCCTGTCACTCGAGCACAGCGACCTTGGCTTTTCACGTCGTGACTTTGTGTTTGGGCAGGCGAGGGCATTCAGTTCTGTAGTTCTGACTTGTGGTTTGTTAATTAATAGTTCTAATAGCTGCCTAGCATAGATGCTCCATTTAATTGTTAGATTCTATCTTTTGTTATAGCTATCATTCTAAATTACTATTTCTAGCTTTTTGTGCTGCCGTTTGAGGTGGGGGATCCGCGGGACCCCTACTGAGCCAATGAGACGAGGCTCACCCCCTTTGTTTTTAGGTGAGGCACAGCTTGTTCGCAGTGCTTCGGAGGCATCGCGTGGCGCTGGTGGTCGGTAGTTGTGCTAGTTTGCCAGAACGGGGTATGCCCATTATAGTGGACTGACTGTCTCACAGCCCAACAAATGTTGTTGATGCGTTGAACAAGGTATATATGGATACTTTACCGTATTGGACATGAAAATAATTATGTAACTATTTTTTATCCGTAAATGTAGATGAAATCATTTAGAGAGGCAATTGATTCATTTGTAACACCTAATGTCGTTGCCAACCTTGAGATACTTGATGTAGGTAATTTACTTATACAATACTCATTCTATGGTTCGGTAAGTAGTTATTGCATCTAATTTTTATAATGTTTATCATCCACTTTACTAACAGTTAAGTGGTGGCTCAATTACGGCACAAGTGCACCGACATTGAGGAAGATTGCAATGAAAGTTTTATCCCAAACATCCTCCTCAAGTGAGTGTGAGTAGAATTGGTCAACAGTCTCCTTCCTACATACCAAGTTGAGAAATAGGCTAACACACAGAAGGTTGGACAAAATGGTCTATGTTTATTACCACATGAAGTTAAAGGTTAAGTATGTACTGATGGATGCAAGGATAGGAGAGGGAGACTATGACCCAACAAATGTTGTATACTTACGAGACGATGATGACCCTATAGTTTCATGGGTTTCAAAACAAAAACTGAGTGTAGTGAGGTGGAATTTGATGAGAAGGCCGAAGAGCTAGGAGAGACACCACGGCCTAATACTTTTCTCGTAGTAGCTGTGCAGTAGGCAGTGGGGTGGGAGATGGCGCTGATGTGTAGATGGTTGGAGACGTGTCAGTGGCCGAACATGATGAGGAAGTTAACTTGGATGAAGACCCCATCATTGGGAGTGAGGACACATCATATGCGTACGATGATGTAGCATAGGAGTGATTGATGCAGCCACCAGCAAATGCACGTCCACCAGCCTCTCAGGTGACATAACATATACATATTGAATTACACATTTGGTTAGAGAGCGAATGCATATATTTATGTATTATGTGTTGTGTCCCTGTGTTTTGATGATGTCAACACTGTGACTCATCCTTGAGTTTTATGTGTTATTGATTCTTATGGTTCATACGTGTTTCATATGTTCTTGAGTTCATATGTCCTTAATGATGTTCATGTTCTTCATATATACATGTATCTTCATGAGTTTTGTAAAGACAGGATTTGTTTTGGATAAAGGAATGGCTAAAAGTGTGAAAAGCAAGCCAGATGCATGAAAATCATGAAGTGGAGTCGACTCCAAATGCAACTCGAGTCGACTCTAGTCAATCAAGAGCCAACCGCAAGCTTACGGAATAGAGGTGACAAATAAGTCCATACGGGTGACAAATATGGACTCAGGGTGATAAATAGGTTGACAGAAGTAACAAATAGCTTGGCACGGGAGATGAAGAGCTGAAAAGAATAAAAAGCCAAGTGGAGTCGACACAATGCTTAGTAGAGTTGACGCAGCCAAGCTCGGACAAAAGAAGTGCACAAGCGAGACAATTATCAGATTAAGGGTGACAAATAGATGGATAAATGTGACAAATATGAAGTAAGGGTGACAAATAGGTGTGTAGTGCTGACAAATGGCTAACGGAGACAAAAGCTTGGAATTTGAAGAAGAAGAGTCGACTAAAGTCGAGTTCGGTTGCATTTGGAGCCGACTCGGCTTCAGCTCGCAAGGCAAAAATTCTAAGGTCAGCGGCGACGGCTTGTGCCCATTAGTGGTGACAAATAGGTAGGTAGTGGTGTGATAAGTGCTATATTTCATATCATAAGTTGCATCACATTCATCGTATTTGAGCATTAAATGAGTAAAGTTATGTATTAATATGAACAAATCTCATTCTCACCATTATTTGAGTATGCATACATTTTATCATCTTTTTGAGCCTAAATGACCATGTGAGAAATATTCAAGAATTTGCACAATTATTTTGAGAGTCATTCTGAGAGGAAATATATTGATATTTTGAATTTTATGAATTTTCAAGAAATAGCGACCGGATTATTAGACGCCATTTTTAAAGAATTTTTTGAAAATAAGAAATAGCGACTGACCGAACGGGCGCCAATTTACTTTGCTGGAAAAAGAAAAAGAAGAATTAATGACTTTATGCATGGACACTATTTCATTTAAGAAAAATAGAAAAAAAAGAAGAAAAGCTGAAAAATAAGAGGAATCTGCGACCACTCTCGAAGGCGCTATTTCTTTTGGAAAAGAATATGCGACTGTTCAAGAGGGCACCTATTCATTTATATGGAAAAATCAGAGAAAAAAATGAAGAAAATGGAAAAAGAATTAGCGACTTTCTGCAAAGTCACCATTTCAAGGATTTATGAAAAAAAAGAAAAATATCAAAAAGAGGAAATAAAAGAATGTACTACTGCTCGCGCAGCTGCTATTTTAATTTGCGCCCGTAGCCCCAGTCGCCATTTTCAGTCTGAACTAGAAACGGAACCCGATCGCAGTTATCTTCTACTTTTTGAGCTTATCTCCTCTTGTTTGAGGAAAGGAGGACTCTAAACATGACAAGAGATGTACTTTGATCAATCCTTGATGCTGATAAGGTGGATTCAAGCTAAATATGGAGAGATCTTCATGGGTTTTCTCTAACCCTATATAAACTGCCCAAGAGCAGACCGATGGAAGAGTTAACCTTTCTTATAAGCCCATTTTCATGCTTTTCTAGTCATTTTCTTAAATGTCTTTCTTCTAAAAAGTTTTTTGTTTTTAAGTTGTCTACAATTTCTTCTTCTTCCTCCTCTTCTAATTCTCTCCCATTTTCAAGCTATTCTTAGTTTTTCAAAGTTCAGTTCTACATTTTTATTGTTCACTCGATTTTACACAACTTTACTCTTCCTCTTCTGCTCTTCGTTTTATCTAAGTCTCTTCATTAAACTTCTTCGTTTTTCAAAGATCTAAATTTTCTTCTTCTTCATCTTCCTCTAATTCCTCTTCGTTTTCAAGCTATAACTTCTTTTTCAAGGTGCTGTCTTCCCATTTTTCACTGTTCATCCGCGCAAATACCTTCTATTCTTCCTCGATTTTCATCGACATAGGATGAAAGGTCTGGGTTAATGGGATACTGACCGATCTTGACGATGATAACAAGGGTCAGTGTTGGTTTGTTCATCGACATTGGCTAAATGCCGAAGCAAAAGATAGGTTTAGTGATTAATGAGGACGAAAGGTCCGGGCTAACGGTTCACTGACTGACCTTGCCGATAATGACAAGAATCAACGTTGGTTTGTTCATCGACATTGGCTAAATGCCGAAGCAAAAGGTAGGTTTGTTCATCGGTGGGGACGGAAGGTCCGAGTCGATAGTTTGAGAGAAGCAGACCTCCGGTGGGACTTGTGACGAACGTCCTATCCGGAGTCTCATGGGGATGAAGGCGAAGGGGAACTTTTGATTACAACATTACTGACCCAAGTGCCCCTTTGGGTTTTTCACCGGGGCCAGCCCCTTCTTGCTTTTGCCCACCTACCCTTTTGGGTTTTCACGTGGAGAGGTACCTAATTTTGCCTACAGCGCCCTTTCGGGTTTTCGCCACAGCTGGGTTGCAGCCATTTTTGCCCTTGTCCAGGATATCTGAACAAGACTGGTGGGGCACCTCTATTTTAAGCCCCCCCCTTTTTTTTGAATGGAAATATTGGGCCAGCATATGGCGCTTGATCTTGACTGTTTGGTTCGTTCATGTGGTAGCAACATGTAGCTATTGGCTAAGGCACGAAGCCTTGTGCCAAAAAGGTTTATTCGTTGACAAGAAGATAATGTCAATGCAACGGAGACAATTTATGCTTTGATTTAGACGTGGGGTCCGCAGTGGCGATAGATATCGGCTAGGGCATAACGCCTTGTGCCAGAGAAGGGCGTATTCATTGGCAAGAAAGCAATGCCAATGCAAAGAAAAATATTTATGCACCGAATCAGACGTAAGGTCCGCAATGGTAATAATGTGAATGTATCAGCTAGGGCATAAACCCTTACACCGGAAAAGGTTTATTCATCGGCAAGAAGATAATGCCAACGCAATGAAGAGAGTTTATGCGCCGATTCGGACGTAAAGTCCGTAGTGGCGATAATGCGTATATATCGGCTAGGGCATAAAGCCTTGCACCGGAGAAGGGTGTATTCATTGGCAAGAAAGCAATGCCAATGCAAGGCAAGATTTATGCACCGATTTGGACGTAAGGTCTGCAATGATGATAATGTGGATATATCGGCTAGGGCATAAAGCCTTGCACCAGAAAAAGTTTATTCATCGGCAAGAAGATAATGCCAACGCAAGGAAGAGAGTTTTTGCGACGATTCGAACGTAAGGTCCATAGTGGCGATAATGCGTAAATATTGGCTAGGGCATAAAGCCTTGCACCGGAAAATGTACATTCATAGGCGCGGGGATAATGCCAGCGCAAAGGGAACGATTTATGCACCAATGTGGGCATAAGGTCCAACATGGTGTTGATGTGTAGATATCGGCTAGGGAATGAAGCCTTGCACCGAAACTGTGTATTCGGAGGCGTGGGGATAACGCCAGCCCAAAGAAAATGGTTTATGCACCGATGCGGATGTAGGGTCCAACATGGTGATGATGTGTAGATATCGGCTAGCGCATGAAGCCTTACACCGAAACTGTGTATTCGCAGGCGTGGGGATAACGCCAGCGCAAACAAAATGGTTTATGCATCGATGCGGATGTAAGGTCCAACATGGTGATGACGTGTAAAGTGGTAGCCCTGTGGGACTATGTGGGGTTCTCAAGGAGCCCTGGGATTTGTGTATACTGGGGAGGTTGTGGCAATTGCACGCCAACGAGCTCGGAATCGGTCTGAGCTGGGTGGGTATTTTGGAGAGCTCGGCCAGGGCGGAGTGCCACTAGACCAAGGTAGATTTCGGTCATTCTTCGAATGCCGGCAAGGCTTGATGGTACAGCCTCAGGTGTCTCCCATTGAGCAGGGAGAATTGCACTATCCCCTTGTGGTCTACGAGAACGTAGGCACCACCCTCATAGACTCGACAGAAAACATACAGCCCCACCCAATTTTCAACCAACTTCCCTTTGGGGTTGGAGGCCATTACTTCTCTTCTTTTGACCATCACTAGGTCACCTTTCTTGAATTGTCGCCCTTTGACCAGCTTGTCGAAGGCATGGGCCATGCGAGCTTGATATAGCTGGATGTTTTGTTGTGCCCGGAGGCATCATCCTTCGAGCACAGCAAGCTCCTCTAGTCTTCTTTCGATGTTTGCTTGTTCACCGTTTGTCAAGTCATTTTTTATAGCAACTCGCAGTGACGGCACTTCTAGCTCTATTAGTACCACTGCCTCTGACCCATATACCAGGGAGAATGGTGAACAACCAGTTGGAGTTTTATAGAATGTAAGATAAGCCTATAGTGCTTCGTACATTTTCTCTTCCCAGTCTCTCTTGCTAGAGTTGATGGTCTTGGCTAGCAAGGCGTAGAGAGTCTTGTTAAATGCCTCTGCAAGTCCGTTGGCCAGTGGATTGTAGGGTGATGATGTCCTCCAATCAATTTTATACTTATCGGCTAGCCTGTAGACCTTCTGGTTTCTGAAATGGCTGCCGTTGTCAAAAATAATTCGACTGGGGACCCCGAACCGTGTTGACCCGTTTAGGAAAGCAATCGAGAGGGGGGGGGGGAGTGAATTGATTGCGCCCCCGTTTTGACAAACTTAAAATATAACCGTAGAGATGGCAAGAAAAATCTAGATAGCTAAACAAGAATATATAGATATGATGAATATCAACCAAGCTATCACAACTCTCCAGCACTTTTGATGAATCACTCGGACAGAACGTGATGAACGGATAGATTAATTGAGCTCTCAGCTCACCGTATCACACTCGTAAGATGAACGGATAGAGAAGAACAACAAGCACACAAATAGCAACCTATGACACATCAATTTTTAGGTGGTTAGGACGCACCCAAGTGCCGTCCTACGTCCACCCCTTTGAACTTGAGAGGATTCCACTACGAACGCTGCACGATGGCAGCAAGCAACCACACACACGGGCTCGACGGCCCAACACACGTGGGTTCTCGTACGACGACGAGAGACCACACACATGGAGACAAAGCTCCAAGATCGTCTATGAAGAAAATGTAATATGGAAATACAAAGCCCAGTTCAAGGATAATAAGCTAAGCACAAATGATAAGAAGGTGTTAAGAACAATATATTCCCCCTTAGATCTTCATTACAAAATGGAGATAAAATAGAGGGGTGCTTTAGAACGATAAGAGCATGAGAGAAGAAATCGGCCCCTTTGTAGATGCTCCCAAGCCAGCAGCCGGTGAAGAGCAGCGGCGGCTCCCTTTCAGCTCCAAGCTCGAGTTCGTGAGACTCACTCCTTGGCAGCGTAGACTTCCTTCTCCAACAGATGCACAACCCTTCTCCTCCTCTTCCTGCAAGGATGAACACTATTAGCCCTCAAGATCATTCTCCTTTGATGGAGATCGTAGGGTATAAATAGGGCAGTAATATAGAACAAAAGACCACAAGTCCACTTGTAAAAACCTATCAAAACTACACCCAAACCATAGGAGAAACCCTAAGGGTAATGGTGTAAAAGATCAAGTATATTGGATCTTCAAATGGGCATTTCGAAATCAATCCGGAAAACACGATCCGGATCCGAACCAGAGAAAGTGTCCTGCCAACATATAGAAAAACCAATACACAAGCTAAGGTGTATGTGCATATTTGTAAAGCAGCAAAGACCAGGTTGGTGCAAAAATGAAAGGGTCGGTGCATGTTATGTAGAGGCTATGGATCTGTGCACATTCAAGGGCAGGTCGGTGCATGTATTTGATAGGGTCGGTGCACATTATGTAGAGGCTATGAATAGGGTAGGTGCAAGTTTTATGAAACGTAAGGAGGGTTGGTGCAAAGTCTGTAGAAGATGAGGTCGGTGCACTTTTTATCAAGTATAAGGAAGGTCGGTGCAAATTTTATGAAATGAAAAGATAGCACGGTGCACATCTGTAGAAGATGAGGTCGGTGCAAGTTTTTATCAAGCAAGGAAGGTCGGTGCAAAGCCAGGCAAACATGGTCGGTGAAAGTTTTGGTCGGTGCAATTTTTATCAACACCCAGGGTGAAAGTGTCGACTCCTTGAGTCGACACATTTCACCTGGGGTTTTGTTTTACCAAAAATAGTCCCCAGGACTGTAGGAGTCGACTCTGAGAGTCGACTCTTGCAACTCCAGACCAGAAAAATAAAGGTTTTCAAGGAATTAAACCTAGTGAGCTCAATACATGAATCAACTCTATTAAGCCCACAAGAGAAATCATTCAACCATCAATTTTACCATGGGATCAAGGGACGGGAACCTCCTTGAACTTGCAATAACTGAAGATCACATTATGAAAACATTAATGTCCATTCTCATGAAATTTCTAGCTTTCTAGCTTCATAGTCATTCAAACAACCAACAAGACATTTATGGTAGCAAATGCATCCTTGTTCCAAGTCCACAACAGATTCACATTCATCATGAGATATTCAATGCAAATCATCAAACTGGTACGATATGTCTTTGTCAAAACACGCCCGGGCCACAACAATCTCCCCCTTTTTGACGAAGATAAAACCCTTTGAAGAACCACAAGGATTTGCATGAAAGAACCAATACAACTATCAGAGCAAGGCATTTTCTGACTTTCATCAACTTTCGTCAACCCATTCAACAATCAAAACATCTTGCAAACTTTATTACTCCCCCTTTTTGTCAGAGTCAAATAGGGGATTATGAAAAGACATGGAAGCAAAATCGCATATGCACAATTAACTCAATGAAATGCAGATGAAAGGCAATGAATGAACATTCAAGCATATATGCATTCATTATTCTATATATCATCAAGCATGTTCTATATGAACAGGTTAAGAACAATGCTATTGACTGAGAGCATGAGTTGCATGAGAAAATATTAAAAGGGTAGTGCTTACAAAAAGTGATACTACATTACCCATTAAATATGACTTACCCAAAAGGTACATTCACACAATCACTCTCTAGACATATATGTGAAGGATGAGCAATGAAATCTAAGTAATATGGATTTTCAGATTTTCTAAGGAACACAAGTAAGAACTTTTCATCCCTACACTTCCATACACTGTGCTCGACTTTAGTAGCTTCGCACAACCCCAAATTTATATAATTTTTTTTATTTTAAATAATAAGATGACTAACCTTTTGACATGAGTCATGCCCTTTATTTCAGGGGCATTTCCTGGTTACTCAGTATCGTCACTTATGATGTTGTGGATGAGACACTTTTCAATTCGAGTTTCCTCCTTTATTTCAGGGGGGATTCCCGACTACTCGGTGCCAAATCACACTTATTCACTTTTTGGCGGGGCTGACAGCTTTTTCCCCACAAGACACATGTTTTCTATGTAGGGGATGAAGAGCCCTCAAGTGTGTTGAGTGGAATAGGTGAAATCCTTAGAAGATAGAATCATTTAACTCAAAAGTGCAATTAGTGTGAGAGATTGCATAGAATGTAAGAGATGAATTAGTCTGTTCATTGTGATATCTCCCCTTAAGTGTATGCACAGTTATAAAAAGTTCTCCCCCTTAATGTGTGCCATGTAACAAACATGTCTAAATCAAAGCAATTTTTTTTAGCAAGGGAGTTAGGTCATAGAAGTAATCAAAAACTGTAAGGTGTATGATGGAGAGGGGGATTCCTACAGCCCACTCAAAGAGCAGGCCCAACTAGGCCCAACAGGGCCCGACGAGGCAAGCTCGTCTAAGTGACAGTCCATAGGGCCCACTTGGAAAAGCCCAATAAAACAATGCTCGAGGAAACAACTCTCCTAGGCGGCCCCAAGGCTCGGAGAGTTCGAGCATCGGTCAGGTCACAGGAAGACCCGCGCACGAGCTATCCCTCCGCACGAAGGAGGGAAGCGCTAGCCGGTCTGTCCGACCCATCTCCTCACCGAGCTAGGCCTATTGCCCAAGTAGGGCCGGCCCCTCTAAGCTCGGTACGACCGATAAAATATTTATCATTGCAGCCGTTAGAGTCCACAGCGGGCCGGGCGCCAAGAAGTCCAGGAGCTTCGGCTTCCCCGCGAGGATAACACCCCCACGATGAGGCCATAAAAGTCCACGGCGAGGACGTAACCTCCACCAGAGACCCCTCGGCTTGCAGGACTCCAGAGGGCGGTGCACTATTTAAACCTAGGATACCCTCCGGTAAAAGGTAAGTCAGAAAGGGCATTGATCCACCCCCAATTCCTGAGCACGGATCACTTCACCCCATTGGTGGAGAGGGATCTCGCGCCTTCACCTTCTCCTCCCTATCGCTGCTCCCACCATTGCTCTACTGACTTGAGCGTCGGAGGGTTTCGCCCCAGGGAATCCCCCTGGCCCCTCTGACCCGTTTCCCTATCTTGCAGTTCACAAACTTGGTGATTACCAGCCCGCTCAGGAACCGGCGGGAGATTTCACCTCTTCATCTGGCGCCGTCTGTGGGAAACGCACGAAGAGCCAACATGGTGAGAAGGAGCTCAGGGAGGAGGTCCGCCGGCGAAAGGGGTAAGGCCATGGTAGCTGCAGGGGATGGCCCTTCCAGGACGTCACAGAACCCTCCCTCCAACGCCAGCATCCCCGCCGACGGACCACCACCCCCCCTGCGGCGGTGGGGCTACCCCCCTATGGTGGCGCCGAAGCCTTCCAGGCCCTCAACTCCAAACTGGATGTCCTCGTGGAACTCATGAAGACCCAGGCGGTCAGGGATGCAAGGTCCCGTGCCCCGTCGGGGAGCCCCCCCCGCAGGAGTACGTCCCAGCACACAGCTGGGGGCCGCTTCACCCTCCGCGGCCAGTAGCTCATTCGTAACAGGGTCGGAGGACCCTCGCAAGCTCCGCCTCCAGAGCAAGAGGCCTCCTCCGCACCGAGGAAAGGAAGGCGGAGGATGCAACGGCCAGATCCGGAAGCCGACGTTCCCAGGGACCGCCAAGATGCTCCCCCCAGCCTCGCGGCACGATCGCAACCGGAGTTATCCCTCCGGCTACGAGATTTCGAAAGGCGCTTCGCTGAGCAGGAGCGCACCCTTCGCGCCCTACAGAAGGCCTCTTCCCCGGAAGACGAGGAGAAATCCCCGTTCTCCGAGTATATCTTGAAGTTAGAGGTATCTCCCAGAGCCCCCATACCAACCTTCAAGCTTTACGACGGCCAGGGCGACCCGGCCGGCCATTATGATAGCTTCGACGCCCTGATGACTCTACACGGAGCGTCGGACCCCATCAAGTGCCGAGCCTTCGTGACCACTCTGGTCCAGGGCGCTCAAGCGTTGTTCCGGGCCCTCGCCCCCGGATCCATCCGAGACTTCAAGCATTTCGGGCGAGTCTTCAAGGAGGGCTTCGCCGGAAGTGCCCCCCCAAGGTCGGTAGCGGGGCTCTTGGCCCTCAAACAGGCGTAAGGGGAAAGGCTCCGGGCTTACGTCCACCGATTTAAATCGGAAGCCCTCCGAATCCCCTGCCTGGACGTGGCCTCGGCCACAACCGCACTGACCGGGGGTACCCGGGACAAGAACCTCCACCGTGAACTTGTCCTCCACCCTCCCTCGACCCTTACCGAGCTAGTGACTCTGGCTCTGCGCCACGCCGAGTGCGAAGAAGTACTCAGCGCTTGCCGAGACGCAACCGGCTCGGGTCGGGAGGGGGACAAGAAGCGGGGCCCCAAGCCAAATCCTAGCTCGGGAAAGAAGCGAGACCGAGATGGAGAACGCAAGCGGAAGTACGAGCGGTACACCTCGTTAACCGCACCGGTCTATGAAATCTATGAAGACGTCAAAGACTTGGGACTCCTTTGTCGGCCCGAGCCGATGAGGTCGAAAAATCGCAAGTGAGACAGACATTGTCTATTCCACGGCGATCATGGGCATCACACCGGTGACTGCCACCAGCTCCAAGATGAAATCGAGCGCCTCATCTGCCTGGGGCACCTGGCTCGGTTCACTACCGAGCGCAGAGAAGATCAAGGCACCGCAGAAGAGATCGACAATGCCCCCCGAGGGGTTCACATCAACGTCATCTCTGGAGGAATAGCATCAGGAGGCGACAGCAGCCGTGGAAGGAAGCGTCATGCCGAGCGGGCGAGCCGAGCCCCAGAGCCACCCAAGGCACCACCCCAGGTCATAGTCTTCTCCGATCAAGACCTGGAGGGGCTGAGCACCCCGCATGATGATGCCCTTGTAATCTCGGCCACTATAAACCATTGTAACGTAGATAGGATTCTTGTGGACAATGGAAGTGCCCCTGATGTATTGTCTTATGACTGTTTCCCCAAAATGGGAGAGTATCCATCCAAACTCCGCCCGGTCCGAATGCGCCTCTGTGGGTTCAACGGCCTGGCCACTCTCCCCGAAGGAGCCCTAAGCCTGCCGGTTACCCTCGTCACCCCACCCAAAACCGTTACGGTCATGGTAGACTTCATGGTGATCAAAGGGATGATAGCGTACAACGCCATCTTCGGCCGGGGAATCCTCAGCCGGATCAAGGCAGTACCATCTACCTATCACCAAAAAATGAAGTTCCCCACCAAAAACGGGGTAGGGGAAATCCGAGGTAACCAGGCCACGGCCCGAAGGTGCTATAATATCTCGGTGGAGGCCACAAGGCCGGGCGGGAACGATAAGGGCCCCCGGAAAGTCGAGGAAAAATCCACAACCACTGAGCTAGGTGGCGAGTTGCTAACAATTTTCCTAAACGATGACCCGACCCTAGGAGTAAGGATCGGAGCCGACCTACCACCCGAGGAACAGCAGCAATATAAGAAATTTCTTTCTGAGTACATCCGAGTCTTCGCTTGGTCTGACGATCAGCTCCCTGAGATACCAGAGGAGACCGTGATGCACCGACTCAACCTCAACCCCACCATGAAGCCCGTGCAGTAGCGCCGAAAGAAGCACGTACCCGAGAAGCAGACGATTATCAAGGCGCAGGTCACCAAGGGGCAAGAGACTGGTCTTTTTAAACCGGTCCGGTACCCGACGTGGCTAGCCAATGTCGTCCTGGTACCAAAGGCTTCCGGCAAGTGGCGGATGTGCGTGGACTTCACCGACTTGAATAAGGTGACCCCTAAGGACTGATATCCCTTGCCCAGCATCGACCAACTGGTTGATTCGATATCAGGCAACGAGATGCTCAGCTTCCTAGACGCCTATTCGGGTTACCATCAGATCAGAATGAATTCTGAGGACGTCGAAAAGACCGCCGTCATCACCGACTACGGCGTGTACTGCTATACCCGGATGCCTTTCGAGTTGAAGAACGCCGGAGACACATATCAAAGACTGGTCAATCACATGTTCGAGGAGCAGCTAGGTCGGAACGTCGAGGCCAACATTGACGACATGCTTGTCAAGACCCCCAAGGCCCAGGACCACTTCACCGACCTCGCTGAAACCTTCGGCGTCCTCCTGAAGTATAACATGAAGCTCAATCCTGCCAAGTGCGCCTTCGGAGTAAGATCCGAGAAGTTCTTGGGTTTCCTGGTCACTCAGCGTGGGATCGAAACCAACCCCGATAAAATCTAGGCCATCCTGGACATGCGCTCGCCCGCCTGCATTAAGGACGTCCAGCGCCTGACGGGGCGTGTCGCCGCTCTCAACCGTTTCTTGTCCCGTGCGGCTGAATGATGCCTGCCCTTTTTTAAACTATTGAGGGGACCCAAATTGGCATCTGCTACGTTCACATGGGATGAGGAATACCAGAAAGCGTTCGTCGAGCTCAAGGGGTTCCTGGCTTCACCCCCGGTGCTCTCCAAGCCCGTGCCGGGCGAAGTCTTGCTGCTCTATCTCTCGGCGACGTCATCAACGGTCAGCTCGGTCCTAGTCAGAAATGACTCGGGAATCGAAAGACCAGTCTACTACACCAGCAAGGTGCTCAACGAGGCCGAGAGGAGGTACCCCGCAACCGAGAAGCTCGTGCTAGCGCTGGTTACCTCCGCGAAACGCCTCCGACCCTACTTCCAGGGGCACCCCATCACCGTGCTAACCGGCGAGCCGTTGAAGAAGATTTTTGCCCACCCCGAGGCCTCGGGGCGACTCGTCAAATGGGCCATTATGCTTGGGGCCTACGACATCTCGTATCGCCCGCGCTCAGCTATAAAAGGTCAAGCGCTCGCCGACTTCATCGCCGAAAGCACCATCCCGACCGAAGGTAGACTACCGACCATGCCCGGGCCAACCTAGGAACTGTACGTCGACGGATCTTCCAACTCGATCGGTAGTGGTGCTGGGATCCTCCTAAGATCCCCCGAAGGAGTGGAGCTGCAATACGCCTTGAAATTCAACTTTCAGGCGTCCAACAACGCTTCCGAGTACGAGGCCCTTATATCGGGAGCGCGCATGGCCCGACGGTTGGGGGCTGAGCGAGTCAGGATCCACACCGACTCTCAGCTGGTCGCCAGCCAGGTCAACGGCGAGTACGAAGCTCGAGAGGCACCCATGATCAAATACCTCCAGCTGGTCAGGAGCCTGGCCCAACAATTCAAGGGGTTCGAGGTAGTCCGAATAGCCCGGGAAGAAAACTCCCGAGCGGACGCCCTCTCTCGGTTGGCCTCCTCCCTAGACCCTGAAGGTACCCGATCGGTCCTCCTCGAAGAGCTAGAATGCCCGAGCATTGACTCGGAGCTCCTCGCTGTTGACTCGGCCGTCCCGAGCGACTGGCGCGCCCCCTACCTGTCTTGGCTCCGAGACTCCCAAGAGCCCTCCGACTCTTGAGAAGCACACCGAATGAAGTACCAAGCCCGGCGCTTCATCGTCCTAGACGACACACTCTACCGAAGGTCTTTCGCCGGCCCTCTCCTGAAGTGCCTCGGCCCCGGCGAAGCCAGCCGAGCCATCCAAGAGGTTCATAAAGGCCTGTGTGAAGCGCACTCAGGGGCAAGGTCACTGGCCAGGATCCTGTTACGATAGGGGTACTGGTGGCCCACCCTACAGCGCGACTGCTCGGCCTATGCTCAATAGTGCGACCGATGCCAGCGGTTCGACCACTTGGTCCATCAGCAGGCTACAGAACTCATCACCCTCGCCGAGCCTTATCCCTTCGCTCGGTGGGGGATCGACATTCTCGGGCCATTCCCCATGGCTCAGTCCCAGAAAAAGTTCATTGTCATCGCCATCGACTACTTCACTAAATGGATCGAGGCCGAAGCCACTGCAAGGATCACTGAGACAGTCGTCTGGAGTTTCGTCTGGAAATCGATCATTTGTCGCTTCAGCATCCCCCGAGTGATAGTGAGCGATAACGGTCGGCAATTCGATTCTCGATATTTTCGAGACAGATGCGCCAACCTAAACATCCGCAACCACTTCACATCGGTCGCCCACCCTTAGGCCAATGGGTTAGTCGAAAATGCCAATAAGACTATCTTGAAAGGCATAAAGACCAGACTCGGCAAAGCCAAGGGTAGTTGGCTCGAGGAATTTCCTAGCGTACTGTGGTCGCACCGAACGAATCCCAGGATGGCAACCGGTGAAAGTCCTTTTCAGTTGGTGTACGGCACTGAGGCCGTCATTCCATTAGAGATTGTCAACCCGTCTCTCCGAGTCATCCGCTACTCGCTCGAGGAAAACAACCAAAAGTTACTCGACAACCTCGACCTAGCCGATGAACTCCGGGATATTGCCAGCATCCGAGCGACGGAATACTAGCGACGCCTCACTCGATACTACAACGCCAAAGTCTGAAGCAGACACTTCCAACCGGGAGACTTCATCCTCAGAAAAACCGAAGCCTCTCGACCACTAGAGGCGGCGGGTAAGCTGTCCCCTAACTGGGAAGGCCCCTACCGAGTGGTCGAGACGCTCGGGAAAGGTGCGTACAGGTTAGCAACAATGGAAGGGGAACCCCTTCCTCGGACATGGAACGCAGCCGCACTACGCAAATTCTATTTTTGAAATTGTACAACAAGATGGACGAAATAAATTCCTTTTATTTTCATTCAAAATTATTGATACATCAGAAAGGCGAAGGCCAAAGTACATTGCATGACAAAAAGTAGGAAAATCCGTCTAACACCGCTGCAAGGGGTCATCGCTCGGTTGACTCGATCTCGATCTCCTCGCGTCCAGCCACTGACTCTGCCTCACGTAGAAACTGGCTCGGACAAGAGGGGGCCGATCCAGTTGGCTCAGATGACCCCTGACAAAGGTGACAGAGGGACTGCAGAGAAGGTAACCACCTTCTAAAGTTGGGGAAGGCTACCTTCCAAGTTGATAGAGGCCAGGGAGAAGGAGCGCCATGAAGACCTCCTCTTTCCCAACCTACCAACTCCCTGGAAGGGAATAGAGAACAAGCAGCCTCCGAAGAGTAAAAGAAATGAAGAGCAGAAGAGGGAAAAAGAGGCTGCAGATGGAGGAAGGCTTCGGTGAGGAGGGAACTTGATGCGCCTCCCCCCCCATGCAGAGGGGGAGTGGCGGCAGGCATCCCTAATACCCCCATCCGTCCTCCGCCTCGGTGCCCGCCCGGAAGCCACGCCAGAACTGAGAAAGGGCAAGAGCCGTGCCCTCACACGTCGAAGCCCTCTCCAGATCCGCGCGGCGACCGTCGGACCCGTCTCAAACCCGCGCGGTTACCGTGGGACCCGTCCAACAAGCCAGGACAGCAAGAGCTCTCTGCTCCCCGTCGTCGGCGGCGTCGCCCTCCGAAGGATCCTCCATGCTCCGAATGCAACGGCACAACACAGAGTGAAGAAGAAGGAGTGAGGAAAGACGGTTAGAGAAAATCCCAAGTGGTAAAGAGGAAAGGGCGCCCTTTGGTCCTTCTTATAGGCCAAAGGAGGCTACACGCCTTAAATGACTCCCCCCTCGAAAACACGCCAAAGGATTTCTCCCCTGAACAGTCACCTCCAACTCCTCGTTTCCCGCCCTAGCGGGATTCATGAAGCGGCCTGGCATTCAAAGCGTGAGGGAACGGAAGGACGCCCCGTCAGAAGCCTACCAAATCAGCATGCGAAAACCACGCAGGACATATCGGCACTCTCCAACTACTTCAGATACTCCAACCAAATCACGGTAAGGATGGCGATCAAATAAGTAAGTCATTCATTATCTCATAAAGAGGAAACTCTCTAAAGGAGGAAAGAGAGACAAACAAGAGACAGGGGCAAAATAAGGTAAAATACATCAGGCCTCGGGCCCACTTTGAAGCTCGGGAGCGACGGAAGTGGGCGCGTCACCCCCAGCACCCTCGGTGACGACCGACATGGGCACTGACCTCGCCTGTGCGAGAACTGTCTCGGTCGCGAGCCCTCCCGAGACGTCCAGAGTTGGTGACCCCGCCGGAGGAGACCCCTCTGGATCTTCCCCGCTCGACGTAGAGGAGCTAGAAGCCGACTCATCCGAGTCATAGCTCTGGCCCAAAGGGAACTCGATCCGGGAGTCTTGCTCGTCGGCGTAGTCCACCGCCCGACGATAACCCTGCTTAAACCCCTTTCGGGCACCCCGGCGAAGCGCTACCTCGTAATATGGTAGGGTGACTCTCTCCAGGTCGGCTGAGTAGGCGTCCGAGCTCCTATACCGCTTGATCGCCTCCGCCTCGATCTGCTCCGTCCTTCCAACGAGCTCGACCCAAGCCCGCTCCACCTCGGCCGCATGCTCCTCTGCCCCCGCCAGGCGTTCCTTTGCCTCGACCATCCCTCGCTCGGCTTCGCTCGACCGCCTCTCCACCCGGGCTCAGTCCGCCTCGGCCACGGAATGAAGGCGCTCCGCTACCTCCGCCCGGTCCAGTAGCTCGGCACGTTCGAGCTCCCAGCGACCGTCCAGCTCAAGGTGACGCAGACGCTCCTCTTCCAAGAGTTTGCCCTTCCTCTCGAGCGACTCTTGGACTTAGCCAACTGCTCAGTCAGCACCTCAGTTTCTAGCCAGCTCGCCCGTGCCAAATCCCTGATCACGGAGAACTCCCGTCGAAGCCCCTCATGCTCCTCGCTGAGGCGGGCCAGTTTCCTCTCGCACCCCCAGAGGGCCCAGGCGAGACTCGATCGCTCCGCCTCCGTCCGAGCGTACATCTCCGCCATCAAGGCCGCCGACCGAGCCATGACTAGGCCGCCCTCCATGAGGATGTCGAGGACTCCGGAGGGGGAGTGGCGCTTGTCTCCCCCCTCATCTTTGCGGCAACCTCTCGGCAAACCTGATACAGGTCGCCCGAAACACCGAGCCTTTCCAAGGCCTCCGGCATGGAGATCCGCTCCCCACCGGACGCCCCGCTAGAAGGTTCGGCTCGAGCAACGGGGCCGACCGCCCCGCGCGCTGCGGTCGGTTGGGGTTGCGACGCCTCCCCGGGCGAATCCCCAACCTCGACTGACGCCATGGGATCGACCGCACCGGGAACTTCGAGCACTTGGGGCTGCGAAGCCCTCGCAGGCGAACCCCCAAACCTATCTATCTCGGCCCGTGCCTCGCCGCCTGAGACATCACCGACCTCGACCGGTCTCCCGGTCTCGACGTCGGCTACTTCAGCACCGGTCCCCTCCATCCCCGGGGAGGGGAGAACCGACCCATCTCCGCCCTCTGAGGGGCCCCTGGTCTCCTCGGCCCCCTCTCGCCTGGTTGGTGGGGGAGCTGGCCCAGAAGGGTCGGCCCCATCTTGCCCCCGAGAGGGGAGCGCCGCCGAACCAGAGTCGCCCCCGGCAGCGGTAGGAAGGCCAGCCTTCTTGGCCCGTTTCTTGGCCTTCGCGGCTTCCCGCAATTTTCCCTCCATGGGATCCTTGCGTTTCACCCCGCTTGGCCGCGAAGATCCCTCGGAGGCCACCCCCTTGCCCTTATCCCGGGCTTGGGAACGACCCACGGGAACGACAGACTCATCAGCCGCTGAGTCATCCCCAAGATCGATGACCTCGGTGACCTCTTCCAAAGGTTCCCGCCGGATGTCTACAATGAAGAAGAAGATTCGGTTAAGGAGTGAAAAGGTGACCCTCCGACCCCGCAGAAGGATCCGAAGGATGATACCTGATGGCTTGAGCTGTGTAAGCAGATACTGCTCTACGTTCTCCAGCGTCGCCAGCTCCTCAGTCGACCGGTGATTTGTCAACAAGCGAGAGGCGTATCCCTCCACATCGGTGGGGAACTCCTCCTGTTGCGGGGGAAGATTCGGATGGAAGTTGGGCATAACCTGGCACCTCCAGGATTCATCCACTGCTTCCGCCTTCACCCAGAAAGACTACCTCTTCCACCCTTTGTGCGAAGAATCCTTCGCCGCCAGCGGAATACAACTCCGATTCCTGCGCTCCTGAATAAAGTAGAAGCCTTTCCCCGCCGACGGATGTGCCTTCAGCTCGAAGAAATAATGAAAAAGATCCAGGGACGGGGTAACCCCCTGCAGACGGCAGAGGATCCGAAAGGCAGACAGTAGAAGATACGAGTTGGCCACCAGCTGGACATGCGCCAACACGAAAAAATTGAGAAGCTTTAGAACGAAGGGCTCGAAGGGGAGGCAGAATCCGCTCTTCCACGCCAGGAGAAAAGTACAAATATGGCTCGTGCGGCTATCCAAGCTCGTCTCGTATGGGGCAGTGGCTACAAAGCTATATCGGAGAGGCAGGTGAAACCGATGCTCCAGTTTTTTCACATCAGCCTCCCCCAACTCGTTGCGATTGGGGACAGGCTCCTGCCTCACCTGCTCGATTTTCGAGCACAGATCCGCCATAGAGCTAGAAGAAGAACCTTCACGAGAGCCCGAAGACTCCGGGGGAGAAGGAAGCTGCCGGATCACCTCCGCGGTTATATGCGCCAGCTCCTCAAATGCCGCCGCAAGAGCTTGCTCCCCCACTGTATCTTCACGGCGCATCAAGGAGCCCCAGAAGCAAAGAAATGGAGGAAAGGCCAAAAACCCAAGAAAGGCTGGGAGGACGAGCAGCGCCCTACGCCTATAAACCCTCACGGGAGGCGGCGCGCCATTCCAACCTCTGAGAAAAAGGGGGCCCCTTCATTTCAAATCCGTCAGGATCATTATTACTACGGGCCCAGGCGACCACTACACGTGGCTTCATAACGCCGACAGGATTCCACCCACCTGAGCCACGCCGGTCCAAAGCCTCGAACAACTACTCAACCGAGCCCCCTTGGCTCGGGAGTAGGAGGGGGACAAGTGGGGAGGGGGATTCCTGCAGCCCACTCAAAGAGAAGACCCAACTAGGCCCAACAGGGCCTGACGAGGCAAGCTCGTCCAAGTGACAGTCCACAGGGCCCACTTGGAAAAGCCCAATAAAACAATGCTCGAGGAAACAACTCTCCTAGGCGGCCCCAAGGCTCGGAGAGCCCGAGCATCGGTAAGGTCACAGGAAGACCCGCGCACGAGCTATCTCTCCGCACGAAGGAGGGAAGCGCTAGCCGGTCTGTCCGACCCATCTCCTCACCGAGCTAGGCCTATTGCCCAAGTAGGGCCGGCCCCTCTAAGCTCGGTACGACCGATAAAATGTTTATCATTGCAGCCGTTAGAGTCCACAGCGGGCCGGGCGCCAAGAAGTCCAGGAGCTCCGGCTTCCCCGCGAGGATAACGCCCCCACGATGAGGCCATAAAAGCCCACGGTGAGGACGTAACCTCCACCGGAGACCCCTCGGCTTGCAGGACTCCAGAGGGCGGTGCACTATTTAAACCTGAGATTCCCTCCGGCGAAAGGTAAGTCAGAAAGGGCATTGATCCACCCCCAATTCCTGAGCACGGATCACTTCACCCCATTGGTGGAGAGGGATCTCGCGCCTTCACCTTCTCCTCCCTATCGCTGATCCCACCATTGCTCTACTGACTTGAGCGTCAGAGGGTTTCGCCCCAGGGAATCCCCCTGGGCCCTCTGACCCGTTTCCCTGTCTTGCAGTTCACAAACTTGGTAATTACCAGCCCGCTCAGGAACCAGGGCGAGATTTCACCTCCTCATATGATATATACATTCAAGCATGTATCAAAATGGAATTCTCAAGCAGGTTGATTACCGGTACATGGCAGAGGTGGAGGTCCAAAGACCCTCCTCACGCATAAGGAAAGCTTCTAGGTGGATATAATCCACCTTTCCACTAACGTCATTTTATATAACGGTTAATCATGGCATTCAAGCACACAAGTATGAAGTATATGCATTTATGTACATGCGGATGCAAGCGGATAAAAGCATGTTTGAAAATTAAATGTTATTGACTGTGTTATGCACAAAAAGCAAAGATTAAAATGTAAATGTCATGGAAATTCTCCTTATGTGTAAAGAGTAAAGCAGTATGCACAATTCCTTTATGAAAAGTTTAAAGTGTGTATATACATGGCAATTCAAAAAGATTTAACTATCTAATCTGCACACTCCTAATTCTCTCCTAAGAAAGCAAAACTGATCAGAATTCAAAGGTTTTGTAAAGATATATGCAAGTTGATGTTTTGTATCGACAAAAATTAACTCAAAATGACCTTTATTTATATGATCTCTAATGAAGTGATGTCTAACCTTAATGTGTTTTGTGCGAGAGTGTTGGACATGATTTTTGGACAGATTTATTACAGATGTGTTATCACACATGATGGGAGTGTTTTTCAAACAAAAACTAAAATCTAACAGTTGATGTTGGATCCAGAGTACTTGAGCCGGACAACTGCCTGCAGCCACATACTTGGCTTCAGCAGTTGATAAGGCCATACAGTGTTGTTTCTTTGTGGCCCATGAGACCATGCAACCCCCTAGAAACTGATAGTGTCCGCTTGTGCTCTTACGATTCATTTTACACCCAGCATAATCAGAATCAATGTAAGCATGTAAATCAAAAGAATTATTCTTAGGATACCACAAACCAAGATCAAGAGAACCATTCAAATACCTATAAATTCTTTTTATGGCTGACAAATGAGATTCCCCGAGACAAGATTGATATCTTGCACAGAGACACACACTGAAATGTATGTCAAGCCTACTAGCAGTAAGATACAATAGAGAACCAATCATACCCCTAAAAAGTTTCTGATTAACTTTGTTACCTTTCTCTTCTTCCAATTTCAGTGAGGGGGACATTGGTGTAGCAAACGGTTTGGCAGTCTCTAATTGAAATTTCTTCATGATCTTCTGAGTGTACTTCTTCTGGTTTATGAAGATGCCATCATCCAGTTGCTTTATTTGAAGCCCCAGGAAGAAGTTCAACTCGCCCATCAAGCTCATCTCGAACTCTCCCTGCATGAGTTGGCCAAATTCATCATTCATTTTCAGACATAGGCTCTAAAAATTATGTCATCTACATAAACTTGAACAATCAAGGCATGTTCATCACAAGTTTTGATGGGAATCGACACCGAGCCAGTACTTTTCATATTGCATTTATATCCTTTAGTTTATTTGTATATCCACGGGAAAGTATATGCGCAATTGTACGGCTTTATAAGCCAATGCGTCATTCCCACGGATTGTTTGGGTTTCTTTGTAATTTATCAGTAGGACCAGCAAGGGGGCCCTCAGTCCTTTCCCATTGGTCCATGTCACCTATGTGGGGCTGGTCAACCATCCTAGGTGGCCATCTAGAAGGGTTGAATGTCAAATGCCACATGGGTAGACAAAGGGAGTAAAAAGTCTAAGGTAGGCTACCTACCATGTCAAGCTTGTCTCCCACTTGGGTTATTTTATTTTTTGTGTGTGTGTTGGTCACATTTAATCTAGGCCATTCATTCCCCATCCCTAGATCCAATGGTGGAGATTGGATTAGATTGGAGGCATATAAATACTTGTATTTTCCATTTGAATATTAATGAAAGTGAAAAAATCATTGTGCAAGAACCCCTCTCTTGGAGAATTTGACCTCTCCTCTCTCTCCCCCTGGTTTCTTCATCCCCAACCCCCATTCTAGAGTGATATCTCCTTCCCCCCACCTCCGGTGATCATCGGTGCCACCGCCGCCGCCGTCCGTGCCGCCATCACGCCGCCGCGGAGCCGCCTTCGGTGTTCTGTCCATCCTGGATAGAGGCTTCTTGTCCGAATATCTGCTCTCAACCACGTGAAGATCTCCATCTACAATGTTTATGGTGTGTTCTTCCCTTGTACCCCAAGCTCCACCTAAATTTTCACGCCCAAATTCTATCGTTTAGTATTTTCCCATTTTCGTGCATCTTTCATTTCTAGTTCTGTTTTGTCTCTATCTACAGTGACAACAGCCCTATGTTTCCCACGTCCGGCCATCTTTTTGATTTTTCCAAACCCTCCCAATTTTACTGGGAGTTCTGTCCATCACCCCCTACCTCCACAAATTTTCTTAATTTTTTATCAGCCTTCTATGTATTTTTATAAATTCGTGTTCTTCCTCAGCTACAGTGTTATCAGTCAGATCCCAGATCTGACCACCATCCACTTCAAAAATCATAAAAGCTCACCACCACCTCCAAATCCAGATCCAAAAATACTCCTGGTTTCCTTACTTGATTTCCTACAACTTTAATGAACAAGTCGAAGTCTGAATTCGAGAGCTTCATATCGGTCAAAGGCAATCCACAGGAAAGTTCTCTGCTGACCTGAGATTTCAGGAACTGTACAACAGGAACTTGATAATTCCATAATTCCAGATCCGTGCATATCCAGGCCAGATCTCTAGGCCTAGATTGAAGGATTTGAAGTTATCTTTCCAACGGCACTAGTCTCGTGTCGATCCGACATCGGGGCTGATCGCAGCGCCCGTTCTCGCCGGGACGCGCGCTGAAAACCAGAAGCTGCAGATCCGTGGCCGGTCATTCCGACCGGTGCCGAACGGAGCCGCCCGGCCTCCGGCAGGCGAACCAGCGTGCCGCCAGCCCAGGGAGCAGTTCCACAAGTGTCCTCACCACAGTGGTGACACCGGGTCCCGCACGGTCCCTCCGGACAGCACGTGGGTCCCACCGTCACTAGTTCGGGTGCTGCCGAAGAGACGCGAGAAGCCGCCCGTCAACCCGAATTCGGTCCTCCCGAGCCCGTTTGTGTAGCCCTTTACCTCCCTGCGTGGAGTGGGCAGTAATTCATTTGCTGTAATATGGTGTATTAATTATCCCGGGAGTTCGAGTTTCGGCCGGGTCCGTCGTCCCCACGCCGAGCGCGTGGAGGTATCGTCCTCGCTCCTTACTTGGCATTTGCTTAATTTCATATATGCTTGTTTATGCCGCTGCTAGAGAGCATGTGTAGGGATATCTAGCTCGCTTTATCTATTCATTACCGCTGCTGCGAGAGAGTGCGACACCGTCCCGTGACCCGATCCGGGCACACGAGAGAGCCGATCACCCTAGCTCATTGCCGATTTCTCAACTGCGCACGTCCGACGCTTCCCTCGTTAAGGGACAGTCACGAGCTTGTCGTGTCTGTGGTCTCGTCCCACATCAATTTGGTATCAGAGCAAGTTGAGTCTAGGGTGTCAAAAAAAAGTGTGTCATTCATTAGTCATTTACATCTAAGTCGTGTTTAGGGTCATCATTGTTTTAAAACAAACAAAAAAAAGTGTCTTTTTACATTTGCATCCCTTTACTCGGTATATCAAAAGGTGTTGTCCGAACGTTAGGCTACGCCTATCGGGAAGGCCGCACACTTGCGCGAGTGATCTTCAGATCAGTTATCTCCGCCACGTACCGAGTCTTGGTCGTCATGTCTAGAGTTGTAGTCCATTGTCTAGTTGGTTTATCTACTAGTGTCGACATGTCCACCCACTAGTCCCCAATCATCCATGGACTCCCAAACGCCCGGATGGTGGCGATACTATCTCAAATGGAAGAACCACCCGAACCACCCCACGAGGCCCGAAACCCGGGACTTCTACGGGTCCGATGACCCGAGTGTCTACCTAGAATGGGAAGCCATTATGGACGATTACTTCGAGGTGTACATTATGTACGGGCCCATGCAAGTGGATGTTGCCAAAAGGTGACTTTTTGGTGAAGCCGCCGCAACTTGGAGGAACATCAAATATTGGAGGGAGGATAGGAATCTAAGGCCCATCGAGTCATGGTGGGAAATGAAGAGAGCGCTTAGGAGGGCCTACTTGCCCCGCCCACCTACCTCCAACCACGGAGGTCATACCACTCACCCACCCCACCAACTCACCCACAACCAAGTGGGCCACACCGCTACCCAATCCCACCCCTTCACCGCCGTCCAAGCCCAACAAAGCGACCCCAATCAAGTGGCCCGCCCAAGCACCTCCAACCAACCTCCCCTTGGCACCCCCATCCCAACCCACTCAAGTACCTCCAACCGAGTGGAAGCCCCGCTTATAGCCGAGCCTAGGACCACACCTAAGTCGAGGGACGAGGAGCGAGTCCACCCCAAGGTCCCTACTCCAACCCGTTCCTTTGAGGAATGCAAGAAAATGATTTCGAATTTGTTGGAAAGGATAAGTGCTTCTTCACCTCTCGTAGGTGCTCCCTCACCACCCGCTCCTTCCGAGCTCTATTCGAAACCTTCTTCTTTAGAGCTACCAAAGCCCGAGCCACCTGTGTTTCTTACGGGAACACTTTACATAGCCGAGCCACTTCTTAGTTGGCTCAAGGATGGCTTGGTCCCACATCCCTTCCCGTCCATGGACCCCACCTTACCTTTAGTGCCAGTCAACTCATTCCATACTACCTTTCGACCTAGTCACCATGTTGACACATTGGACGATCTTGTCATGGGATTGGATTCACAATGGGAGTTGACGCATCTTTTGGCGCGAGACTTTGACCAACCCGCTAGTCTTAGCTTCACCCATCCGGCCTTAGGGTCCATTACCTCCGAGTGCACCGTGGGTTGTGTCACCACGCAGGTCCTCTTACTCCTTCCCTTACCGGACGAGCCCGAATTCATACCCTTTTGTCCGAGGGAGGAATCATACATCTTGCCTACGATCCCCGTCCCACCCGTTACAATTCAAGAAGGTGACTACCCACACCTTCAAAACTTCTACATGTGGGACCGTGACTTGTGGGAACCCACCACAAGGGGTCATACCTTCTTTGACCCTTTTGACCCCTTCACTATTAGGCTTCCCGAGTTACCACCCGTACTCCCCTTCGTCAAGGAAGCCCACTTTTAGGCCCCTTCCCCTCGGGATGGTCCATCTACATCCACCAACCCCGACCCACCTACACCCGGCCCTTCTAAACCACCCGAGTCGCCCACATTCAAAAGACCATCCACACATAACCACACCCGAAGTATAGGTGTTCCCCATGCCATCCATTCCCAGTTGTACAACATGCATGCATGGCACATATTCGGGTGTCCTGGTCCGCCGTCGCCCATGTACGGGTTGGAATAACATTAGGTGTGTCTAGGGTCATAGATGAGTCCGTGTGTTTTCCTTGTGTGGTTTGTTTTGTGTGGTTTGTTTGCATGGTTTGTGTATCGTTTGTCTGCATGTGTCTTGTGCAAGCTCGTTGTCGTTCTCTTATGAGTAAGAGGCGAGTGGACTCATTCGATGAGTATGGGATCGGTTCTACATCTATACCCGGATCAGTCACCTACAGGGACTCAGCGGTGATTCCTAGTGAGTCTTCAAGCTGTTTCCTTCCCTTTGAGAGTGCCCCACCCGGAGTGTCCACCTCTAGCCTATGGAAGCTTGCGCATATCGAGTATATATGGAATGAGCAGGTCACGGTCACTTGGAGTGGAGCATACCCGCGCTACTTGGCACGGTGACGGATCCGCCAGAGTACTCGAGCATCCATACCCCTACTCGACGGGGTCGAGTTCCTCCCACCCGGGGAGAGTTGATGGGAATCGACGCCAAGCCAGTACTTTTCATATTGCATTTATATTCTTTAGTTTATTTGTATATCCACAGGAAAGTATATGCGCAATTGTACGGCTTTATAAGCCAATGCGTCATTCCCACGGATTGTTTGGGTTTCTTTGTAATTTATCAGTAGGACCAGCAAGGGGGCCCTCAGCCCTTTCCCATTGGTCCATGTCACCTATGTGGGGCTGGTCAACCATCCTAGGTGGCCATCTAGAAGGGTTGAATGTCAAATGCCACATGGGTAGACAAAGGGAGTAAAAAGTCTAAGGTAGGCTACCTACCATGTCAAGCTTGTCTCCCACTTGGGTTATTTTATTTTGTGTGTGTGTGTTGGTCACATTTAATCTAGGCCATTCATTCCCCATCCCTAGATCCAATGGTGGAGATTGGATTAGATTGGAGGCATATAAATACTTGTATTTTCCATTTGAATATTAATGAAAGTGAAAAAATCATTGTGCAAGAACCCCTCTCTTGGAGAATTTCGACCTCTCCTCTCTCTCCCCCTGGTTTCTTCATCCCCAACCCCCATTCTAGAGTGATATCTCCTTCCCCCCACCTCCGGTGATCATCGGTGCCGCCGCCGTCCGTGCCGCCATCACGCCGCCGCGGAGCCGCCTTCGGTGTTCTGTCCATCCTGGATAGAGGCTTCTTGTCCGAATATCTGCTCTCCACCACGTGAAGATCTCCATCTATCATTTTTATGATGTGTTTTTCCCTTATACCCCAAGCTCCACCTAAATTTTCACGCCCAAATTCCATCGTTTACTATTTTCCCATTTTCGTGCATCTTTCATTCCTAGTTCTGTTTTGTCTCTGTCTACAGTGACAGCAGCCCTGTGTTTCCCAGCTCCGGCCATCTTTTTGATTTGTACAAACTCTCCCAATTTTACTGGGAGTTCTGTCCATCACCCCCTACCTCCACAAATTTTCTTAATTTTTTATCAGCCTTATATATCTTTTTAGAAATTCGTGTTCTTCCTCAACTACAGTGTTGTTAGTCAGATCCCAGATCTGACCACCCTCCACTTCCAAAATCATAAAAGATCACCACCACCTCCAAATCTAGATCCAAAAATAGTCCTGGTTTCCTTACTTGATTTCCTACAACTTTAATGAACAAGTCGAAGTCTGAATTCAAGAGCTTCATATCGGTCAAAGGCAATCCACAAGAAAGTTCTCTGCTAACCTGAGATTTCAGGAACTGTACATTAGGAACTTGGAAATTCCATAATTCTAGATCCATGCAGATCCAGGCCAGATCTCTAGACCTAGATTGAAGGATTTGAAGTTATCTTTCCAACGGCGCTAGTCTCGTGTCGATCCGACATCGGGGCTGATCGCAGCGCCCGTTCTCGTCGGGACGCACGCTAAAAACCAGAAGCTGCAGATCCGTGGCCGGTCATTCCGACCGGTGCCGAACGGAGCCGCCCGGCCTCCGGCCGGCGAACCAGCGTGCCGCCAGCCCAGGGAGCACTTCCACAAGTGTCCCCACCACAGTGGTGACACCGG
This sequence comes from Amorphophallus konjac, assembly GCA_022559845.1. Lineage (NCBI taxonomy): Eukaryota > Viridiplantae > Streptophyta > Magnoliopsida > Alismatales > Araceae > Amorphophallus > Amorphophallus konjac. The sequence goes on along the minus strand of CM040121.1, from coordinate 440,661,070 downwards.
GTCCCGCACGGTCCCTCCGGACAGCACGTGGGTCCCACCGTCACTAGTTCGGGTGCTGCCGAAGAGACGCGAGAAGCCGCCCGTCAACCCAAATTCGGTCCTCCCGGGCCCGTTTGTGTAGCCCTTTACCTCCCTGCGTGGAGTGGGCAGTAATTCATTTGCTGTAATATGGTGTATTAATTGTCCCGGGAGTACGAGTTTCGGCCGGGTCCGTCGTCCCCACGCCGAGCGCGTGGAGGTATCATCCTCGCTCCTTACTTGGCATTTGCTTAATTTCATATATGCTTATTTATGCCGCTGCTAGAGAGCATGTGTAGGGATATCTAGCTCGCTTTATCTATTCATTACCGCTGCTGCGAGAGAGTGCGACACCGTCCCGTGACCCGATCCGGGCACACGAGAGAGCCGATCACCCTAGCTCATTGCCGGTTTCTCAACCGCGCACGTCCGATGCTTCCCTCGTTAAGGGACAGTCACGAGCTTATCGTGTCTGTGGTCTCGTCCCGCATCATGTTTTAGTAAACAATGTTTGATCTATATTACCTCGTTTGAAGCCATTATCTATCAAAAATGAACTTAAACGATCATACCATGCCCGGGGAGCTTGTTTTAACCCATACAGTGCCTTATCCAATTTGTAGACATGGTCCGGAAATTTTTCATCTTCGAATCCCGACGGTTGCTCCACGTATACTTCTTCCTTGATAACGCCATTGAGGAAAGCACTTTTCATTACCATTTGAAAAAGCTTGATGTTCCTGTGACAAGCATAAGCAAGAAGTATTCTTACTGCTTCCAATCTAGCCACAGGAGAGAAAGATTCATCAAAATCAATGCCAAATTCTTGAGTTTAGCCCTTAGCTACAAGTCTAGCCTTATTCCTTACAACCACCCCGTCTTCACTAAGTTTGTTTCGAAAAAACCACTTAGTTCTGATTATGGGATGATCATTAGGCCGGGGCACGAGAAACCACACCCAATTCTTTTAGAATTGGTGCAGTTCTTCTTACATGGCGAGAACCCAAGAATTGTCATTAAGAGCATCATCTAAAGACTTTGGCTCAATAGAGGAAAGTAAAGCTAAATTATCATGAATTTCAACTTCCCTGATTGAGGCCCGTGTCCGGATTCCTTCATCCACAATGCCAATCACATTCTCCAAAGGATGGTCTTTGAGTGTCATCCATTGGCGTGTTAAGGTTGGTTGTACTTGCTCCACTTGTTGTTCTTTCTCCTTTTCCTTTTCTTGACTTCTTGCCTCACCTTGTTTGCTCGATTCTCCTTTCTCACCTTCACTCTCACCTGTAACAATAAAATGATCATCATCATTTGACTTTCTCAAAGTGTATTCATCAACTGTAACATGTGGACTCTCCTCGACAACAAGAGTTCTGGAGTTGTAAACACGGTAAGCTCTAGATGTCAAAGAATACATGAGGAAAATCCCTTTATCACTTTTAGCATCAAATTTCTTCAATTTGTCTTTACCATTGTTCAAGATATAGCATATAGATCCAAACGGTTTAAAATGAGATATGTTGGGTTTTTTACCTTTGTACAACTCGTAAGGAGTTTTCTTAAGGATAGGTCTTACCATTGCTCGATTAGTGATATAGCAAGCAGTATTCACTGCCTCAGCCCATTAATACCGTGGAAGACCATTCTTCGCTAGCATTGTACGTGCCATCTCCACGAGCATCCTGTTCTTCCTTTTGACCACTCCATTTTGTTGCGGGGTTCTCGGTGCTGAAAATTGATGCTCGTACCCCTGCTTCCTGCAAAATTCATCAAATTCATGATTTTTAAATTCCTTTCTGTGGTCACTTTGGATTTTTTGAATTGAATATTCTTTTTCATTTTGAACCTTTGTACATAAATCAATAAATTCTTTGCATTCTTGTTAGCTAAAAACAAAACCCATGCATATCTTGAAAAATCATCGACGATCACAAAGCCATAAAGTTTCCCTCCAAGACTGCGAGTCCTGGTGGAACCAAACAAGTCCAATTGTAATAGCTGAAGGTTTTTTTCAGTAGAAACAACATTTTTGCATTTGAATGTGGCTGTGGTTTATTTTCCTTTATTACATGCTTCACAGATTTTTGAAGTTTCAAAATTCAAACAAGGAAGACCTCTAACTAAACCATTTCGATTCAACCTCCTAATGACATTGAAACTGACATGCCCAAGGCGGCGATGCCACAACCAAACATCATCATTTTTATTAGCAACTAAACATAAGTTTTCAGAAGCAATTTCATTAAAGTCAACATGATAAGTGTTGTTACTCCTCACTCCTATGAACTTGATTCATGAGTGTTTGCTTCAACAGTGGTGCAGTGAGAAGATTCAAAAATAACCTTGTGACCTTTGTCACAAAGTTGACTAATACTGAGCAAGTTATGATTTAGACCTCTAACAAGCAAGACATCTTTAATGCAATGGTTGAGGTCCTTACCAATTCTCCCAATGCCAATTATCTTACCTCTATCCTATCCACCAAAAATTACCGTTCCTCCTTCTTTCTCTGCTAGGACTACAAAAAGTTGTTTATTGCCAGTCATGTGCCTGGAGCATCTGCTGTCCAGGTACCATTTATTTTCCATTGCTTTCATGCAGACCTGTAAAAATAAATATCAAATATCATTTTGATTTAGGTACCCAAGCAAGCTTGGGTCCCTTGGTGTTAGCATCCATCTCAGCATGATAATACTTTCTCAAAAATAAGTCATCATCATACTTCATCAACTGACATATGTACATGTCATGACCTATTCTCCCACAGTAAAAACAGATGGGTCTTTTCCTATCAAGATTTTTTCTTTTATTTACATGTGTAGAAGTAGAGGGGAATCGAGAATAAACAGCTTGTGGATTTGTGTGTGTGTATGAACATTCTCCATGATTTTGTGAACTTCTAGCCTTAAATTGCAATTGAGTTTTGTTACCATGCATAGAACTTGAATTTTTCTCCACTTGTTTTTCTTTTGCCTTCAACATCTTTTCATGAGCATTTTTCACTTTATCCAATTCTGTGATAAGTCTTCCATTTTTACTCTTCAGTTCTTCCAGCTCATTTTCAACTTATCATGCTTTTCTTGGATTTTCTCTTTGATTTTGAATGCATTTTATTTTTCTACCTCTAAGCATGAAATTTCATCTTCAAACAAGAGCAATTTTGATTCAAGAGTGTCATTTGCATTTTTGAAATTTTGAACTTGCATTTCAAACATACTACATTTTTCACGGGAATTAGGTGAATGTATGATTTCATGAATTTTCTTTCTTAAAGTTCTATTCCCATTTCTGACTCTTTTGTATTTCTCATCTAATTCCTCATAAGCTAATTCCCATTGTTCGTTTATAATAAATTCTGAATCAAAAATTGCCTGTTCTTGATCACTCTTCACCATGAGACACAGATTCTTGACCAATTCTTCAATGTTTTCCTCTTCCTCGGACGTTGGTTCGTCCTCGTCCTCATCACTCCAGGTGGCTTTCATTGCATTTGGCTTCTTGCCCTTGATCATCTTGCTTTTCTTCTTCTACAACTCGGGGCACTCACCCCTCACGTGTCCCATTTTCTTGCATTCGTAACACATAACCTCATCCGCTTTGAATGGTTCATTCCTTTGCTTGGGTTGCCTCTTTCCTTTCTTGAACTTTCTGCCAAATCTTCTCCTTTGGTGCAGAAATTGTCTAACTCTCCTTGTTAGTATGGCGACTTCCTCATCATCCGTGGTTCCCATGGAATCCTCTTGACTAGAGATAGGCTCTGGGTTTGCTTTCAATGCGATTGACTTCTTCTTCTTGGTATCCTCTTCTGTCCTCTTAATGTTTATCTCATAGGCCATTAGAGACCCTATGAGAGCATCCACAGTGAGGGTAGAAAGATCCTTCTAGTCCTCTATCACCATTGCCTTGGTGTGCCAGCTTGGTGATAAAGACCTCAGCACCTTCCTGACCAAATCAGCGTCATTGAATTCCCTTCCGAGTGATTTCAAACCATTGGTGATCTCTATGAGACGTGCGAACATCTCGGAGATGGTCTCTTCCTCTTTCATGTGGAATAGCTCGTAATCCCAGATAAGCATGTTTGCCTTCGTCTCCTTGACCTCTATAGTACCTTCATAGATTAGCTTCAGCTTATCCCACATTTCTTTCGCGCTGCTGCACATAGAAACATGAGCATATTCATTTGGGTGAATAGCACACTGAATTATATTTAAAGCATTAAAATTCACAGTGGCCTTCTTTATAAGATCATCATTCCAACCTTCCTCATCAGGGGGTAAAGTGTATGGACCATTTTTAATCACAATCCATATTTCATGGCTTTGGGCACGAAGAAAAACAATCATCCTATTTTTCCAATAAGTGTAATTACTACCATCAAAGAAGGGTGGCCTATGAATAGAATGCCCTTCGGGCAGTAACCCTTTGTTAGCCATTCCTAACAGATCTCTCTAAACTGCGAGGTTTCTAGATGAAAATAGAGCCGAGGCTCTGATACCAATTGTTGGCCCGGTTAGGAAAGCAATCGAGAGGGGGGGTGAATTGATTGTGCCCCCTTTTTGACAAACTTAAAATATAACCGTAGAGATGACAAGAAAAATCTAGATAGCTAAACAAGAATATCTAGATATGATGAATATCAACCAAGCTCTCACAACTCTCTAGCGCTTTTGATGAATCACTCGGACAAAACGTGATGAACGGACAGATTAATTGAGCTCTCAGCTCACCGTATCACACTCGTAAGATGAACGGATAGAGAAGAATAACAAGCACACAAATAGCAACCCACGACACAATAGTTTTTAGGTGGTTCGGACGCACCCAAGTGCCATCCTACGTCCACCCCTCTCAACTCGAGAGGATTCCACTACGAACGCTGCACGACGGCAGCAAGCAACCACACACACGGGCTCGACGGCCCAACACACGTGGGTTCTCGTACGACGATGAGAGACCACACACACGGAGACAAAGCTCCAAGATCGTCTATGAAGAAAATGTAATATGGAAATACAAAGTCCAGTTCAAGGATAATAAGCTATGCACAAATGATAAGAAGGTGTTAAGAACAAGATATTCCCCCTTAGATCTTCATTACAAAACGGAGATAAAATAGCGGGGTGCTTTAGAACAATAAGAGCATGAGAGAAGAAATCGGCCCCTTTGTAGATGCTCCCAAGCCAGCAGCCGATGAAGAGCAGCGACGGCTCCCCTTCAGCTCTGAGCTCGAGTTCGTGAGACTCACTCCTTGGCGGCGTAGACTTCCTTCTCCAGCAGATGCATAACCCTTCTCCTCCTCTTCCTGCAAGGATGAACACTATTAGCCCTCAAGATCATTCTCCTTCGATGGAGATCGTAGGGTATAAATAGGGCAGTAATATAGAACAAAAGACCACAAAAACCCCTTGTAAAAACCTCTCAAAACTACACCCAAACCATAGGAGAAACCCTAAGGGTAATGGTGTAAAAGATCATGTCAATCAGATCTTCAAATGGGCATTTCGAAATCAATCCGGAAAACACGATCCGGATCCGAACTAAACAAAGTGTCCTGCCAACATATAGAAAACCAATACACAGGCTAAGGTGTCTGTGCATATTTGTAAAGCAGCAAAGACCAGGTCGGTGCACAAATGAAAGGGTCGGTGCATGTTATGTAGAGGCTATGGATCTGTGCACATTCAAGGGCAGGTCGGTGCATGTATTTGACAGGGTCGGTGCACATTATGTAGAGGCAATGAATAGGGTCGGTTGGGATAGGATATACTTCAGTGGATTCGCCTTGGATATCTGCCTTATCTCATGCGACAACATATAGTGTCGAAGTTTCTTGACTGCGAAGACCAGCGCCATGCAGTCCTTCTCAGTGAAAGTGTATTTTTCTTCAGTTTTGACCAGCCTTCGACTGAGATAGTAAAGAGCTTGTTCTTTTCCCTCTTCATTATTCTGGGCCAGCATTGCCCCCAGAGAGTAGTAGGTGGCTGCTATATACAGCATCAACGGCCGTCCTTTCACCGATGCGCCAAGCACTAGAGGAGTTTTCAGGTAATCTTTCAGCTTGTTAAGAGCTATCTAGCATTCTTCATCCCAGTAAAAGGGAACATCTTTCATCATGAACTTGTGAAAGGGGTGACACCGACCTGACAACTTGGATATAAATCGCCGGATATAAGCCAGTCGGCCTTGAAGAGATCTCAGCTCAGAGATGTTCCTTGGCGGAGGTAGCTCCTGAATTGCCTTGATCTTTACGGGGTCTATTTCAATCCCCCGATATCTGACAATAAATCCCAAGAATTTTTTGCTCGACACTTCGAAGGCGCACTTCATGGGGTTCATCTTTAGTTCATATTGCCTGAGCCTCTGAAATATGACTTGGAGGTCCTGCAGATGGTCTTCTTTTCTTCTGGTCTTGACCACCAGATCATCTATGTAGCACTCGACCTTGTGGTGGAGCAGCTCATCAAAGATTCCGGTCATTGCTCGCAGGTAAGTTGCACCAGCGTTCTTCAGTCTGAACGGCATCCTTTTGTAGTGGTAGATGCCCTTGAGGGTTCGGAAGGCAGTGTGGACCCGGTCATGCTCCACGATCCATATTTGATTATAACCGGATGACCCATCCATAAACGACAAGGCTTCGTGACTGGTTGTAGCATCAATCATAACCTCCGTTATTGGCACCGAAAAGTCATCCTTGGGACATGCCTTATTCAGATCCCAAAAGTCTACACATATTTGGATCTGCCCATTCTTCTTCTTTATGGGCACAATATTGGCCAGCCACGTGGTATATTGATTCTCTTCAATGAAACCCACCTCAATGAGTTTGTCTACTTCTTTGCATATTTGAGTAATGTGCTCGGGCCTCATGCGCCGTGATGATTGCTTTACTGGCTCCGCTTCGGGACTTATGGCCAGCTCATGCTGTGAAACTGTAGGGCTGAGTCTTGGCATCTCTTTATAGCTCCAGGCAAAGCAGTCTCGGAATTCTTGTAGCAGCTGAATGTACATCTTCTGTTCTTCTGGAGAAAGTTGGGCACTGAGGAAGGTTGGCCTGGGGTCATCCTCACTTCCCAAGTTAAGTTCTATTAGCTTGTCGACCATGGCTTGGCCTTCGTCTTCTATTTCTGGGGGCGCCAGCTGGAGGTCGATGAAGTCTGGAACATCATCCTCAAGTTTGAAAACTTCTACCTCTTCATTGTGTTGCCCCCTGACCCTGTTGGGAGCTTCTAGTTCAACCGGTGGCGGCTGTGTGAATTGTTCTGCTAGTGGGCCTTATGCAGTTTCAGCTTCAGCTGGTGAGTTAGCAGTCTGGAGAGGCTAACATTTGTTCATTGCTGGCTTGGAGGGATGGCGTTCCGGCTTTACAATGGGTAAGGATAATTCCATCCTCATATTGCTTTGAATCACCGTATCCTCAATGGAGGTGGCTTGTTCTTTTCCAGCGGGTATTTCCTAATCGGTCTCAATAGAAACTTCCTTGATCGGCCCAAGGGGTGCTAATGTCGTCGCTAAAGGAGGGCTATAGGAGAAGGAAAGCCTTGCTTCTTCAGTGTCTTCGGCTTCACTACTGCTGGCCGTGTCAAATCTGGCTTGAAAAGCCGTCTCTTCAGGGTAAACCTGCTCCCAGCACCTGCAGGGAGCTGCAGGGAGCTATGGCTTCTGATTCTGGGTCTCTCAATTGAGCCGACCTGGTATGTTCAGCTTCCGCCGGGTATTCATCATAAGTTGCCCCCGGTGGACTATCTTTTGTCGAGAAGAAAGCGGATATGGTATCCACCACATAGCACCCACTATAATAGTATTCTTTAAGGGTGATGTAACATCCTGGTTAAATAATAAAATACAAAAGAAAAAAATTTAATTATGTATTAGAATTAAAGAAATTTTATTGTTATTTAATGACTTTAATGATTTTCTTAATTAAAGAATATTATCTATTTTTGAAAGTGGCCAAAATTATATCAATAATTATTTTTCTATAATCACCATAAAGAGACTTCCATATTCCAAGATGCAATCGAATTTTTTACGTTGAATTGGATTTAATAGGTATAAATCAAAATTAATCGAATTTCACTCGTAGGCCAAAGTTTTGACTAATTTCTAAAAATATGAAAAAATTATATTCTTGTAGAGAACGAAGTGGTTAACAATATTGTCAACTGGGCCGACCCTTAATAAAAATTTAATGAGCCGAATTAAAGAGGTTTAGTTCAAAATCGTTGCTTTTCATAGACCAACCTTAATCGATCAAATTTGAGCCCATTTCTCAACCAATCGAGCCCAAACCGGTCCCAAATGATAGGTTAACCCTAGTAGATCGTTTCCCCTCTCAAATCCTAGCCTCTAGGAGCTCCCATTCGACGGTGGCGGCACGGATATGATCGAGTGTGAGTTTTTCGCCGGTTTTTCCTCCTTGGACTCTCGAGGCCAATTCGATCCCTAGAACGACCTATAGGCTCTATAAATAGAGGGCTTTCGCAGCCCTAGACCTCCTTTTGATTTTTCCAACAGGTGGTGTGGGCGATCGTGGTCGAACCTAGGCGAATTCGGGCGTTTGGTGGTGGCGTGTATTAGGGTTCCGACGAGTGCGTCTTCCCTTCTTCTTCCCAAATCGGTAGGTTTCTCTCAGGCCCAACCTTAATTAAACCATACCATGACATGCACCTCAAAGTTTTCTATTATTTGATCATATTTTGCGCAATTTGTATGAAGTATATAGATCGAATTAAGCTTTTCATTTGACATGTATCGGGTTTGTCACCGTTCTGGGCATGGCGAGCATTGAACGGCCCTAACAGAGACCGCTTATTGTTCCGCGGTCGCACGACATACCGTTTGTTTGGACTGAGCGGCCTCCAGCTAGACCGCTTATATGTCAAGCGGCCACGATGTTGACCGTCGTTATACGGCAGGGTTACAAGTGGAGCGGCCCTCAAACGACCGTTTACAGAATTGAACGGCCCCTTGAGAGACCGCGTTATGACGGTGGGTTTTTCAAAGAAAAGGGGAGTTGCGCTGGTTCTGAGCGGTCCTCCTCTGACCGTCGAATGTATTGAGTGGTCCATATATAGACCATTTTAACCCTGTTTCAGTAAAATGTTACTCGTTTCCAGCATGTTGTGTTCTATTTTTCCTGATTAGATAATATGAATTTAGGACTTAAATTTGTAGTATGAACACACTAATGACTAGGATTCATGAAATATTTGATCTAAGATCTAATTCTCATCCAATTATGTTATCCTCTCCATGTTCACCTTTCATGTATCCTAGTTTAATTGAAAAGAAAGTAGACTAATATGCTTGATCAAGTAATTAGTTACAATTCATTTATATAGTTAGAACTGTTTTAAGGTCGTGCTACTCCGGTGGTGGCAACTGGACCGAATGTCTCGTTTTCCGTTGATTGTGAACTAGCAAATTCGTGGACATCGAATTACCTCTCCGTCGGATATTCCTTCCACCGGACTAGTTGTTCATGTTCCGAAGCCTCCGTAAGCCCCTGTAAGCCTGGGATTCCGACTAGGACGCCGGGCGGGTTGCACCCACAAGCCTGAACCTTTTTGACTTGATCGAATCATGTATTTTTGCTAAATCTCGGAATAGGGACTAGTCTATTGATGGCAGCCCTCCTGAGATCGTCTCTATCAGTAAGCGGTCTAGTCATGACCGCCAGACTGTTTGAATGGCCCTCCTGTGACCGTGTTTAACCGGCTATGCGTCGACTTTAGTCCTTGGACTCTGTAATGTAAACGATTGAGATTAGACCGTTTATATCTCCAAGCGGCCCAGCCAGGACCGTCAAGTCCTGATCACGGCCCATCTTGGACTGTTTTATACTCGTTCGCTCTGGGTTGGATCTTTGACCCATCTAGCCTTTAGCGGTCCTACTTAGACCGTTTAGTTTGTGCACGCGGTCTTGATTTGACCGTGTACCTCTTTTAGCGGTCCTTTGCTGACCGTTTCACTTTCCAGTTTTTCAAAAATTGATGTTTTCATAGTTTTGATATGTGTATGCTATTCTAGCCCAACTAGGCTATCGTACCTCAAATTTTTGACCTATTGTTAGGTCTACTGTCGACATTTATCTATTCAAGAGTCACTTCTTTAAATGACTATTGCTCTCGATTAATGAGCTTGTTCTTGGAATCTCAAGAAAAATCAATATTCTTATGCATTTTTACCTTGATTACATGAACTTGATCTTGAAACTCTTGGCCATTAAACATTATGGATGTCTAGATTCATGGGATCTATGATCCAAACAAATGATGCCAAGACAAACACATTAAAGGGCCAAGTCTGGTCCTGGGAGGTGCACCCGAAAAGTACTTGATCCTCGGGGAGGTGAATGACTAGGTGTGGCATTTGGCACCGGTACTATCTAGCGTGTTGGGTCTATGACATTCCACATTCTCGTGAACTTGCTATTCGTGCTTGGAAGCATGAAGTACTTGCTTGCATGACTCGACTTGACTTGACTTGATACATGGCCATTCACTTGAAGTTCTGATTACTTGCTCTTGCTATCGTGACTTGCAATCCTTATCGTGCTAGTTATCTTGTCATCATGCTTAATTGTTTTCTCGCGTTATTCATGCATTCATGAAATGGTTAATTACTTAAACTATGCTTGATGGTAGAGTGTAATTCCTACTGAGCTTCTTGCTCACCCCTGCTTTCCAACCCTTTTCAGGTAACGCGATAGTTGGAACGTTACAATTGGGATCGGGCCAGCGTGATCGAATGAACCTGGAGTTTAGAGACCGGAGTCTTTTATTTTCTTGAGTCTAGATAGTATTGTGGTCTTGCTATTTTATCTTCTATATTTCTTTTATTGAGTCCACATTATATTTAAATTTCCAAATATCAATAAACTTACATTTTTCTCAAATTAATGGCCTCCATGTGTTGAATATTATTTATTTGTGTTTAATTTATTTTGCTCTTGCTATCATGACTATTTCACTATACGTACCGAACACTGCTTCCCGCTGCTATCGGTTCGGGGCGTGACAGAAGTGGTATCAGAGCCTCGGTTGTTGAGTCCTAGGTTCTTGTCCGTAAGTATAGGTTACCTTAAGTAATAGGTTGTGTAATCCTTGTCATCCCTCGTGTCACCTGGTGAGATTGGGTAGTGTCTTGGGTTAAGTAATAAAATATGTATAAGATTGTGTAACGCCATGCGTAAGGGTGATAAATATGTTAACTTTATAAATTTTTACAGGTATCAAAGTCCTTTTTGAAATGAAAACAATAGGATCTATGAGTAAGCTAAGGTTCGGTTTCGCTAGAAGGTGGCGAGTCCATCGCAAGAAGATTCGAAGTAATAAGAAGAAAAGGCATAACCTTTCGCAAATGAAATGTTTTCACTGTCACAAAATTGGTCATTTAATCAAGGAGTGCTGGCGAAGGAGCGGAGCGTGTCTTCATTGTGGAAACAAAGAACATGTAATGGCTAATTGCCCTAAGCTACTTCCATAAGCAAATTGCAACTGATTTCTATCCAATGAAGAATTATATAAGGTATCGTTCTCCATTATCTTTAACTATAGTTAAAATTCTTTTACATTCCATTAGCTGTATGATTATCATGTTATTTTGTGAATAGATAATGACGTCCGACGAATTTGGAGACCAAATTCCCTAAAGTGGGGGAGGATGTAACACCCCGGTTAAATAATAAAATACAAAAGAAAAATTTTGAATTATGTATTGGAATTAAAGAAATTTCCTTGTTATTTAATGACTTCAATGATTTTCTTAATTAAAGAATATTATCTATTTTTGAAAGTGACCAAAATTATATCAATAATTATTTTTCTACAATCACCATAAAGAGACTTTCATATTCCAAGATGCAATCGAATTTTCTACGTTGAATTGGATTTAATAGGTATAAATCAAAATTAATCGAATTTCACCCGTAGGCCAAAGTTCCGACTAATTTATATAAATATGAAAAAATTATATTCTTGTAGAGAATGAAGTGCTTAACAATATTGTCAACTGGACCGACCCCTAATAAAAATTTAATGAGGCCAAATTAAAGAGGTTTAGTCCAAAATCGTTGCTTTTCATAGGCCAGCCTTAATCGATCAAATTCGAACCCATTTCTCAACCAATCGATCCCAAACCGGTCCCAAATGATAGGTTAACCCTAGTAGATCGTGTCCCCTCTCAAATACTAGTCTATAGAAGCTCCCATTCGACGGTGGCGGCGCGGCTATGATCGAGTGTGAGTTTTTCGCTGGTTTATCCTCCTTGGACTCTCAAGTCCAATTCGATCCCTAGAACGACCTATAGGCTCTATAAATAGAAGGCTTTCGCAGCACTATACCTCCTTTTGATGTTTCCAACAGGTGACGTGGGCGATCGTGGTCGAACCTAATCGAATTTGGGCGTTTGGTGGCGGCGTGTATTAGGGTTCCAGCGAGCGCGTCTTCCCTTCTTCTTCCCAAATCGGTAGGTTTCTCTCAGGCCCAACCTTAATTAAACCATACCATGACATGCACCTCGAAGTCTTCTTTTATTTGATCATGTTTTGCCCAATTTGTATGAAGTATATAGATCGAATCAAGCTTTTCATTTGACATGTATCGGGTTTGTCACCGTTCTGGGCATGGCGAGCATTGAACGGCCCTAACAGAGACCGCTTATTGTTCCACGGTTGCACGACAGACCATTTGTTTGGACTGAGCGGCCTCCAGCTAGACCGCTTATATGTCAAGTGGTCACGATGTTGTCCGTTGTTATACGGCGGGGTTCCAAGTGGAGCGGCCCTCAAACGATCGTTTACAGAATTGAACGGCCCCTCGATAGACCACGTTATGACGGTGGGTTTTTCAAAGAAAAGGGGAGTTGCGCTGGTTCTGAGCGGTCCTCCTTTGACCGTCGAATGTATTGAGCGGTCCATATATAGACTGTTTTAACCCTGTTTCAGTAAAATGTTACTCGTTTCCAGAATGTTGTGTTCTATTTTTCCTGATTAGATAATATGAATTTGGGCTTAAATTTGTAGTATGAACATACCAATGACTAGGATTCATGAAATATTTGATCTAAGGTCTAATTCTCATCCAATTATGTTATCCTCTCCATGTTCACCTTTCATGTATCCTAGTTTAATTGAAAAGAAAGTAGACTAATATGCTTGATCAAGTAATTAGTTGCAATTCATTTATATAGTTAGAACTGTTTTAAGGTCGTGCTACTCCGGTGGTGGCGACTGGACCGAGTGTCTCGTTTTCCGTTGATTGTGAACTAGCAAATTCTTGGACATCGAATTATCTCTCCATCGGATATTCCTTCCGCCGGACTAGGTGTTCATGTTCCGAGGCCTCCGTAAGCCTCTGTGAGCCTGGGATTCCCACTAGGACGCCGGGCGGGTTGCACCCACAAGCCTGAACCTTTTTGACTCGATCGAATCGTGTATTTTTGCTAAATCCTGGAATAGGGACTGTTTTGTTGATGGCGGCCATCCTGAGACCGTCTCTATCAGTAAGCGGTCCAGTCATGACCACCAGACTGTTTGAACGGCCCTCCTGTGACCGTGTTTAACCGGTTGTGCGTCAACTTTAGTCCTTGGACTCTGTAATGTAAACGGTTGAGATTAGACTGTTTATATCTCCAAGCGGCCCAGCCAGGACCGTCCAGTCCTGATCACGGCCCATCTTGGACCATTTTATACTCGTTCGCTCTTGGTTGGATGTTTGACCCAGCTAGCCTTTAGCGGTCCTGCTTAGACCGTTTAGTTTGTGCACGCGGTCTTGATTTGACCGTGTACCTCTTTTAGCGGTCCTTTGTGACCGTTTCACTTTCCAGTTTTTCAGAAATTGATGTTTTTGTAGTTTTGATATGTGTATGCTATTCTAGCCTAACTAGGCTATTGTACCTCGAATTTTTGACCTATTGTTTAGTCTACTGTCGACATTTATCTATTCTTGAGTCACTTCTTAAAATGACTATTCCTCTCGATTAATGAGCTTGTTGTTGGAATCTCAAGAAAAATCAATATTCTTATGCATTTTTACCTTGATTACATGAATTTGATCTTGGAACTCTTGGCTATTAAACATTGTGGATGTCTAGATTCGTGGGATCTATGATCCAAACAAATCAATGGCAAGGCAAACACATTAAAGGGCCCAGTCTGGTCTTGGGAAGTGCACCCGAAAAGTACTTGATACCCGGGGAGGTGAATGACTAGGTGTGGCATTTGGCACCGGTACTATCTAGCGTGTTGGGTCTACGACATTCCACATTCTCGTGAACTTGCTATTCATGCTTGGAAGCATGAAGTACTTGCTTGCATGACTCTACTTGACTTGACTTGATACATGTCCATTCACTCGAAGTTCTGATTACTTGCTCTTGCTATCGTGACTTGCAATCCTTATCATGCTAGTTATCTTGTCATCATGCTTAATTGTTTTCTCGCGTTATTCATGCATTCCTAAAATGATTAATTACTTAAACTATGCCTGATGATAGAGTGTAATTCCTACTGAGCTTCTTGCTCACCCCTGCTTTCCAACCATTTTCAGGTAACGCGGTAGTTGGAACGTTACAATTGGGATCGGGCCAGCGTGATCGAGTGAACCTGGAGTTTAGAGACCGGAGTCTTTTATTTTCTTGAGTCTTGATAGTATTGTGGTCTTGCTATTTTATCTTCTATATTTCTTTTATTGAGTCCACATTGTATTTAAATTTCAAAATATCAATAAAATTACAATTTTCTCAAATTAATGGCCTCCAGGTGTTGAATATTATTTATTTGTGTTTAATTTATTTTGCTCTTGCTATTATGACTGTTTCACTGTACGTTCCGAACACTGCTTCCCGCTGCTATCGGTTCGGGGCGTGATAGGTGAACCCCAACCCCGGGTGTTAGGAGATACGCCTTGATTCTTTGTCTAGGCTGGCATGATACCAAAGCCTTTTGAATGCTTCTTTCTCTTTGCGGGGCATGCCAGAGAGAATGTGCTGCTTCCGGAACATCTTAGCCACCCGATCTGTCATGAATGTTAGCCCTTGAATGGGGACTAACGGGTTCTCTATGTCTTTAGGGAGATGACAGTCGGTTTCTTCCTGTACAGGGTGCTCTTCTGCTACATAGAATAAGCTGCTGGGGCCCTCGGATTGTGCTACCTCCAATGTCTTGAGATGCTCAACAGTGAGATGGTCGAGGCCAGCTATTGGTTTGATGAGACCCTCCGGGATCTTGATATGGCCATGAGGCTGCTCGATCTCAGCTTCATTGGCTTCAGGGTAGGTGGTGGGAGGTGTAGCTCTGCCCACGTCCCCCGTGCTGGCGATGTGCGAGACCGTCTTGGGATTCACATATCCCGGCGGTGCTGGTGGAAACCAGTCATCGCTGGAGGTATTTCTTGGTGCCCTGATAGGGGCCTTGGCTTTGGAGGTCTTCTGTGACTGCTCCACATATAAAGAAGCATCGGGCAGATGGCATTCGAACACTTCAAATGGGTGGAAGTCGACAAATATCCTCTCCTCCTTCCCCTCCTGATTATATTTAATACACTAGTGTAATGTGGATGGTACCACCAAATTTTCATGTAGCCAGGGTGGCCAAGTAGCACTGTGTACGAGGTGCTAGAGTTAATGACATGGAACTGCACTCTCGTAGTAAAATCTGCCATAGTGAGGGTGAATTTCGCCACTCCTAACGGCACTTCAAATTTTTCATTGAAGCTGGCAATACGCATATCTCTGACTTTATCGAAGCACACATTGAAGTAGTACCTCTGGTAAATTCTGTATGGAAGAATGTTGACGACTACTCCGGGATCTACCAGAATTCTGTTCAGATCCCGACCTTTCAACTATACCTTCATGTACAATGGTCTGTTGTGGCTGATAGTGGGGAGTAACATGTCCTCCTCTGTGAAGGTCACATTTGCCCCTAATAGTGTCTCAGCCAAATAGGCTTCGTACTAGGTAGGCGTCTGCAGAGCAGTGATAATTGCTTGTCGGGTCTCTTTACTCAGGGAGAGAATCTTCCATATGGTGAAGCTTGCCGAGAGATTTTTCAGCAACTTCATTATCCTGCTTCCAGCTCAGACATTGGATAGCTTCAATTCTTCTGCCCATCTCGGCTTGGAAGATCCTTGTACTGCAACCCCTGATGGACATGCTTCATCGGACTCCGAGTCTCCACCTTTCTGCTGAGTGGCATCCTCTTGTTGTCCCCTGCCGCCTGCCGTCGGGCCAGTCCTATCTTCATCTGGAGCACCAGAGGGTTGCTGAAGATGCAGGAGAGTGCCCCCGGCTGTAGGGCTGGCATCCTGACCTGGCTGCTTGCCCTTAGACATCTTAAGAAATTCAAGGAAGGAAAGGACACCGCTGTTGCCCACACTCTGATTGTATAGCCCTAGCGGAGGAGGGATTTGGACTCCCATGACCTCTGGAGGGGGTATTTTATAGGGTTACTCCCCTATGAAAATAATGTTGTGGTTAGCGGGCGGTTGGCGCCCCCATTTTAAACCTGACCGGGTTGCATGAGTGACGATCTCGACTTCGGCCTGGCTTGCCTCAGCTGCTGGTGTAAAGCATATTTCTTCCTCATCTTCCTCACTGGGTAGATTGAAGAGGGTAGACAGGGTGTTACAGGAGAGTATTGTCTCCTTCTTGACCTTCCACGCCTTGCTTTTCTTCTTTTGCTTTTTCTTTGACGGTGCCTGCCCCAGAATAGAGTATCGTTCTTTTCCGTTGCTTTGTCGGTCTCTTCTTTTTGCTCTAGTGAGACCTATTCCAGTTCTCGCCATGGGAAATGGTCCCTTATCAGCAAGGGTTTCAACTCAGGTTGTTCATATTCATGTAGCCCATTTATGTAGCCCTGAAGCCATTGGACCTCTGGACTAATTTCTTTGACTGCCGGCAATGGAGTCTGTCTCCTTCGGTTGTGGGTGTGTATTCTGATTAATGGAGGCGGGCTGGTCCATATTAACGCTGGCACCGGAGGAGTGGGTTGTGATGTGATGCCACGGACATGTGCCCCCGCCTTTGGTTGAGGCATGGCTTTCTTCTTGTTCTTTGCAGGGATCTGCTGCCATCCCTGTTGTTCTTTCATCGGCGTCAGAAAGCAGGCCTCATAAGTGTGCTGAGTGCTTGCTTCCGTGACTTCTTCACACAGTGCATGGTATAGAAAAATCATGTTGGCTACAGCCCTTCTTAGAGGCGCTTCATGAGGTTGTGGACGGTCAACCTTGTACTCCCCCAACTCTATTTCTTGTTTACTTATCATGCCTTCAATGACATCTTTGAACACATAGCAGTCTTCAAATGGATGTCCCAGCATCTGATGGTAAGGGCAGAATCTTGGACTGTCTCTTCTTCTTAGGTCCTCCGGCCTTTCTGACTCAGGCAGGGTGACCTTGTTGTACTGGGTGACCCACTCAAACAAAACTTTGGTCTTTTCCTTTGGGAAAGAGTAGGCCCTTTTCATTTTGTCCCTGAGTGAGGGACCCTCTTTCTTTTCTTCAGTCATGTCGGGTTGAGGTGTAGCTGTCTTCTTGTCCTTATCTCTCTGCTGTTCAAACACCTTGATGTCAAGGGTGTATGCTTCCTTTGGCGCTGGGCGCCGATCTGCTGCCTTCACCTTCTGTGTGGTGGCAGTGGCTGGTGTAGGGGCAGGCCTTGCCAGAAAGACTTCAATTTCGGCCACTGCGTTGTTCAGGCGGTCAAATGACCGAATTTCCATGCCGATCATCTTTTCCAGTACCTCCCTCCTGAGGTTCTGCTTGCAAATCTGTACACCATCTTCCTGATGCGGGGGCCGCTTGCATCTCATTCCGAGGTTCCTCCACCTCTTAATATATTCAAGGCCCGTTTCATCTGCTTTTTGTCTTGTTGAGTAAAGTTCAGCCACCGTGACCTCCCTCTCGTTGACATAAAATCTTTCTCTGAATTTCTTTTGCATGTTCGGCCAGTCACTAATTGACCCGGTCGGAAGGTTGGAGTACCATTCAAATACAAGCCCTGTCAGTGAGGACCTGGAAAACTTCAGTAGATATGACTCGTCTGTGGCTAGGTCGCCCATGATGGTCATGTAGTATGCAGCATGCTCTTTCGGGGATCCCTTCCTGTTAAACTTGTCAAACTTAGGCGGCTTGCTGATCCCCAGAGGGAGCCGCTTAGCTGCATGATGTGGCGGGTATGGCACCCGATAAGCGTCAAACGTGACATAGTCACCTTCATTTTGCTTAGTGAGCTTTAGTTCAATCATCCTCTCCACCATCAACCTGTTTACAGCGGTTGGATCGACTGGCTCAGGGTAGAAGTGTGCTGGCTACATGTACGGGGTGACCCGGGTGGTTGCCTATGGTGGAGGACGCAGCAACGGAGGCACTTGGTGCACTTAAGGTAGCACTGGTGGCATCAGCGGCTTAGATGGGCGGTTCTGGGTGGCCGCCTGGCTGTGCTCTACCGGCTGGGGCAGAGTATATAGTGGTGGGAAGTCGCACGGGTTGACACATCCTTACGACGATTCAGCCTGCATCTCGGGTTGCTTGGAAGTCGAAGTCTGCTCTGTCTTCTCATGCAGTTGTTTCTTCAGAAGCTCTATCTCCTGTCGGTATTTTTGTAATAGCATCAACACCGACAGGTCTATGGCTGCTACGCTGGGGATGGCTTCCACTGCTTCCCCTGAAGTGCCTTCAGGCGAGGTGTTCATCAGAACCTCCTCCTCTTCAGCTATCACTACATTTGTAGTCAGGGTAGTGACTTCTTCGAACAATATTTGCTTTCGTTTTGCCGCTTTCATCATTTCCCTCGCGGCTTCAGTTCTTCTGGTGTTCGGCCCTGGCCTCTCGGCTAGTCGGACCAATTCCTGGTGCTCCTCAGGCAGACTTCCATACCTGCTAGTCACCCCGGCCATATTGCAAGCAAAGACTCACATTTCTCTTTTCTGTTTGTAGACCCTCCTCTTTGCATGGCCGGGGAAGGTCAGTCTTTCAAATACAAAAATTCTTCTTCTCTCCTCCTGCTAGGGAGGGGCTTCATCAGCCTCGTAATCTGGGCCGTCTTCATATCCATTGTCATCAATAGATGACGTTGTTCTTCTTTCTTCTTCTTCTTTGACCGCTGTTGGCAAGCAGTCTTCTTCTTCGGCTGTAGTTGCTTGGAACAATCGCTGCTGGCCCAATGAGGGGTTTCCTAGACCCCTAAAGTAGGTTCTGACCATATTGGTCATCTCTTTTGGACCCCATCCTTGGTGGAGGACCGAGGATAATTGTTGACCTCCTACCGGAGGGATGTAAGCTAGCCGGGCTCTCCCAGCATGTCGGTCAAATCTTCTCTCTACTGTAGGGATGTCGGCTTGTCGGGCGTAGGCCCTGGGGGTAGCACGGCGTGGAGGGTCCACGACCATCTCTTCTCTTCTTGAGGCCAAGCCCCTCTCATTCCTCCTCAATAGGCTCGGGGTAGTGCCGAACTGGTACATTTTGACGGGCAGGTTGGGTCTTCGTAGGGACCCATACTCGCTTGAATATTTTCGGCCTTGGGGCCAGCTCCCTTCGGCCTTGACGGCCGACTTCTTCTTTCTCAGCCCTTCTTCCGGACAGGGCCTGGAAGGAGTTGCGGGTCGGTACAGTAGGGACCACCTGATCTGAGATCACTTGGGCATCGCGTTAGTCCAGAAAAACTCAGACGCTACCGATTAAAATGGATTTGCCGGACGCTGACAGCCATTCGGTGATGGGTGCAGCAGCTTTCCTTCGGGAGTTCCCATAGCGGCGACTCCTGGGCTTGTTGTAGTGGGCAGGGCGAGCCCCTTGAGCTACGTGGTGGACCATGCAGCTTGTCAGTTGGATTCGGCCTCTTGGCAGGCCTTTGCAGCTTCGGGCATCGGCCATCCAGGGCTTCTTGTTGAAGTTTTCCCTAGCCACCTCCGGAGCTTTGACCTTCAGCACGTCAGTGAAGCCTACCCCCAAGAAATTGGGGAAGTCGACCACCGGTGGGAAGGTGCCAAAAATGGTCGGTACTGCCAGGTACCCAGAGGTAGCATGGTTGGCCACGATGGCTGGGCCAAAAGTCAATGCAGCAAATCTAGCAGCCATCGTTGCTTCCTGGAGTCACAGAAACAAACAATCAGCATTCTTTAGGAGGGCCCCGGGGCCCATTTATCTTGGCAAAGAGATGAAGGGATACTTAGTCCCACCGGGCATCCCAGCTTGTGGGAGATGAGATTGTTATTTTCTAATTTTATTATTATTTATTATTATTTAGTTTTATTAGATTTATTAGGTTTATTGCATAGGCGAGCCAGTCACTAAGTGACAGATTTATTATGCACTCGATCTAACTTGGTCAGACGAAAGTGAAGTCCGTGTCGGGACCGACAGTCCGTCATACCATAAAGGCTATGACGTTAATTACATCCTCCAAAAAGGAGGAAAACCCTTGATTAATTGACAAGATAGTGGACCGCCGGGGCTGGGTAGATATATATATAAGCATAAGCAGATTAGCAAAATGATATTACGCAATGCAGGGATTGAATATAAATTCACACATGCAGTTCGATCACATTCATCATCCTGAGCCCTCGGTACGTGGCGGAGAACGTAGGTCCGAAGACCACCATCACACTTAGTGAAAGCTTCCAGTCAGACATGATCTGGCCTTCAGCAAATCACCATTTGATATTCCGAGGTTTGGAATAATGATAGATATGCAACAATAACAAGCAAGCATTCATGTGTACATAGATGCATGGCAAAAGCAGACCCAAAGCAGCAAACGACTGGGAGCCAGCAATGATTTTATTGATTAGTTATGGAACCTCCATGAGTTAAGTATGATAGGGAAATGGGGGAGTAAAAGAATTGATAGAGATATGAGTGGGGAGTTAAATCGGCGCGAGGGGATGGTTAAATTCTAATCCGGCGCGGGAGGCGTAGGAATAGGTTAAAACGGCGCGAGGGGTTCAACCGGCGAGGTGCGTGAGGGGCGCGGCATGTAGATGAGGTTGAAGACTTCGGGGTTTTAAGAGTGAAGTTAATCCGGCGCGGTGGGGGTGGACGTTGGATTAAGGCGCGTCGGTTAAAGGCTTTGTCATTTTTGGAAAATTTTATGAATTATGGGCTTATTTGAGTTATGTTGCAACTTAACTCAATTAACAACTACTTTCATTGATCATTAGTAATGATTATTGAGTGAATTTAGGTCCTAATTGTCCTACATGCATGATAGATCAAGACTTGTGTGAGGTTAATACTCAAGCTCAGTCTATTCTCCGTCTAAGATATGTTTACAGTCACCACAATTTGGATTTTTAGCAGAGTTTAGTTAAACTAATCACATTAAAATTGGGCAGCATCTCCCCATACCTAGAGGGTCATGGGGGAGAAGTGGAAACCTACCCACAGAGATTGGGGTAAGCTCCTGAATGTCGGGAGGCCAAGACGGTGACCGACGAACCCGAACAGATGGAAACCGCGAGGGCTAGCCTACTAGGGACACCAATACTCTTTGGGCCAATAATCATTCAATGGGACAGCCTGAATGGGAGGAGACCCCGAGGACTAGCCTACAAGGGGTTCCGTGACCCATGGCCACCACAATTCCCCAAAGGAATGTGGATTTAATTTAATGTTGGATCAAAGGATCCATCTCTGTTCACCTTTAATGGCTCATAGGGCTCCACGGCACGGGGGGACGGGACCCTGTGACCTTATGGCAGTTTGGAGAGAATTAATGGTAGGAGTGTTGATGGGGTATGTCCCCCTCCCCGGTTGGAAAATCGACATTATCGTAGAAGGACAGTGTTCAATAGCGCCCAAATGTCACCCATATAACAAGAAGGAGGGAGGTAGGTCATTCTGACGGGCCATCCTCCAGCCCATTCTCAGGGTAAAGAAGAAAACATAATAACTTGCTCGATCACCAGTAAACCAAGTGACCAAGCACACATAATCTAATTGATCATCGTAAGGGGTTCATTGGGGAAACACATAGATTACGAAGTCCGTAGGAAGGGAAGGCAGTAACTTAGAGCCATTGTATCAGGCATATACCCGAGCAACTGACAAGCATACGTGTATGAGAGGGGTCCGGATGCTTGGACACACGGTGCTTGGAGTGTAGGGATGATCATACTCCACCCATCCCATGGTATTGAGAAGGGGGAGCGACGAGGGTTTTAACTCTATTACTGAATCTGAGAATGCGACATGGTCGATTGAGAGTACCCCAGGGAGGGGGTGGTTTTGATATAGCCCTTAGAGTAACCCAGGGCATGTTCTAGCTAATGCATAAACTCGGACTCTAATGCTTAGACTAGATAAAAAGGGATACAGCAGGAGAGAGGGGAAGCTCAGATATGCACATACACTT
This sequence comes from Amorphophallus konjac, assembly GCA_022559845.1. Lineage (NCBI taxonomy): Eukaryota > Viridiplantae > Streptophyta > Magnoliopsida > Alismatales > Araceae > Amorphophallus > Amorphophallus konjac. Next base: position 440,638,696 of record CM040121.1, on the reverse strand, counting down.
TCATCCCAGGTGAAATACAATTATATTGTAGAGGAGACGCCAAAACAACGCTCGCACCGGCACGGCCTGGCGTTGTCACTCAAGGGCCGGTCACCATTCATACATCCCCCATTCCGAACAGATACAAAGGAAGAAGATGCATATGTATAAGGAAAATAAAACTAAAAAAAGGAATTAGACAGAGGCGGGCTCATATCATTTCCCTTTTACATAGCAAATCCTAGGTGATTTGAAGAAGGGGGGAGACAGGAAGGCATAATCTTCACGGAACCCACCTATGCTTCCTCAGGCAAAAAATACAGCACCGGAGAATGGGGTTTCTCTCTTCACTGTGTGAGCGGGCTTTATAGAGAACGGGACGGCGACCTCTCTCTCTGGTATTTCTCTCCATGTAAGGCTTTCTTCTTCCCCAATCCTACTTTTTCTACTTTTCTTTTTTCTATTCTTTCTTCTCTCCTCCCTCTCTTTTTTCTATTCACGAATGAAGCCTTCTTATAGGGTTCAAGTGGGCTGGCTTAATCTGGCGCGGGGGGTGAGTGCGCCGGTTAAGTGCCGCTCGATTGCTCTTTGCGCGCCGGATTGGACGGCATCGGTGGAGGGGAGCGCGCCGGATTAGGGAGCGCCAGATTCAACTTCTTTTGGCGTTTGATCGGTCCGAGTTGGTCTGTGGATTTTGGACTAGCTCCGGGAGTCAGCTCGAACTTTCATCTCATTCTGGCCTTGTGGGATCGTCATGAGAAGTATCGAGAAAGCCTTCAGGCCACTGACCAGCCAATTCTGGCGTCGTCGTGCACTTAGTTTTGTCACTCGGGTTTCCCATTGACATGGCCTTCGGCACCGTGATCTGTGCTACCGGGCCGACTTCATTTATATTTGCAACATCCCCAGGAAGTGGGTCACTACCCGGGGTACTTCTGCCTTGGCTGGGCAGCTATTTGGTCACTAATGGACCTATCTGGTAAGAAGACGTGCCCGCGTTGGGTCACTCGGGTCTTCTGTTGACATGGCCTTTGGCACCTTGTTCTAAGGAGCCAGGGACGCTCCTTCACCTCGAAAGGGTTTCTTATCAGGTGGCGGACCACCAGGTATATTCTCGTCCTGATCGGACGAAGGATAGGGTTTGTTCGGCACGATCGAGTCGACGTCGATTTTATGGGCAGGTCGTACGGCATTGCCGGTTTGTTGTAGATTTCTTCCGACCATCCCGAGGTGATGAATCATGGAGTCCCTGATGCTCTTGTCAGGTGACTTGAGGCTTAAGCAGTCCGAGAGGACCCTTGTTTGTTAATTTTCTTCTGCTCTTGCAATTTTGTGGGTTGCATCCTTCGGTCGTTCAGGCGTGATTGCCATTTGATTATATTTTGGGTGCCAACAGTGCATCGATGCACCCATAGCACAACGTCGACCCAACAACATTGCTCGAGCTAAAAGAAGACTCTGGACAAAGGCTACGTTGACGCAGCTCCCAGCCTGCGTTGACGCAACTGAAGACAGAAGATGAAAGCCGCCCCTGGCAACTGGCTACGTTGACACAGCACCCTAAAGGCATTGATGCACATAAAGACGGAGAACGAAACCTGCCCCTGGCAACGGGCCACGTCGATGCAGGACCCCAGCCGTGTCGGCGCGTCTAAAGACGAAGCAGAACGACACTGTCAGGACAAAGCTACATCGACGCACCCTCAAGACGCGCAAAGGACCGTACCAGCACGTGGTTCAATCATGGCACGCATTCTTAAAAAGATTTGATCGAGGACCCTCCCAGAAGACCTTACAGTCCGTGCATGACATGTGGAAGGGTAATCTCCAATCATTGGAGATTCCATCTCCCTGCCTTGGGGGAAAAGAAGCATCGTGCTGCTATAAAAGAGGACTAACACCCAGAAGAACCCCCCCCGTTGGTGTGCCATTCGAAGCTGCCTATGAGGGTGATCCCCCGAATTCCTACTGCTACTCCTGTGTGAAGAAGAAGAAGAGAAGAAGGGAGAGAGAGAGAAGGTGCTACTTGGGGAGGGAGAGGAGTCAATGCTCCGCCCTCCCCCTTCTTTCTTCTTTCCTCTGCTATGCAATTCTACAATATCTTTTTTTGTTTTGCTTAAGCACTTCCCAAGCTCATTGGTCCTGGGATGCTGTACCCCTTTTGTCTGAAATGAATAGAAATCAACTTTTGGTGCTTGGATGTGCATATTTTCGTTCTTGCAGATTTCTCTCCAATCCCCATTCCCCAAGTTTGTTGTGATTCTGCTATTATGTTCTTCTTTTCTTTTTTGTTTTATCGCTTGGAGGAAAGCTCTGTATCATGAGAAGAGGTCAGGCCCAGCCTATCCAATCGCAATGGATTGGGTCTAGGTTTCACCCTTCTCAACTTGCTATATGAGGGTCCTCTCTTAGGCCTCATTCTGCTCTCCAGGGCGAGGTGGGTTGCAGGATATTACCCCAGTTCTTATGGTGGGTTAATGCCCTTCTGGGCGACAGTAATACGCATAAGCCCTTTCTCCAATATCCCAGGCGGGTCCAGACTATCCCTCATCTTCCTGATGTACATGTCTCTTGAACTTTAGAAGCGTGCTATTTCTCTGTTTGCTGTAATGCTCATGAAGGGATAGCCATTAGCTTTTCACGCATGCCATGGGCTGTTGAGGCTTTGGCTCAGTCCTGAAATTGCTCGATATGCATATCCTTTCGCTGCTCAGTACATGAGGTGTTTTCTATGGTAATGGCCACTTGCCTTCTCACCCACGTCTATGGGTTGTTGAGGCCTTGGTTCAACCCCAGAGTAGCAGGAATCTGCACTTCCCTACTTTTAATTTCATGAAAGTCCAGCCCTTCAGGGAGCTGCTGTGCATCGCATAAGAATCACTCTGGCTTTCGTGCCAATCACACATGAGTACTCTTTCCGATTGCCTGAATGATCAGTGGAATCATGTCTCCCCTGGACCTCATGCTCGCATGCTTGCTGAATGTTGTTTACTACGACCTTTAGTCCCCGTCTGAAGCACGGGTTTGCTAGTTCTCCCACAGCATGATCTGTGTTCCTATGCACTGGGGCAACAATGCGCTTCTGCCGATTCCATTTCTATAAACATGGACCCGTCTTTGGGGAAAGGATACATTATGGTTTTATGCTAATCAGATTTCTGCAGCCACCCTTACATCCCCAGGGATTTGCTTCTTTATAGCATGATCTCTGGAGGACGCTGCACCAAGGGGATGGATATCAATGGCCATGGAGCCAGCAGTAGCATACGCACAATTGGGAGCTGGAAACGGAATCATCCCTGGGCCAGTGGAGCTCCCCTTGTAGGCCAATCCTCGGGGTTCTCCATACCCAATTTTGGGATGTGGATTAGCCATTCTTGGCTTGCTCTGATTTTAGGAGCCATCTCAGAATTTCTGTGGATGTGCCTCCAATTTTTACCCTTCGAATGCTCTGGTCTAGGGGAGGTGCTACCCAATTTTCGTCAGGGTTGTGGACTTAACCAAAATAGACTAATGCTAAAACATGAATTGAGTAATGGACATAACGCTAAAACAAACACATCAATCACAAAAAATAAAGAGCAATGCTGAACTAAGAATGATGCTGAAGAGAACATTGTCGCACTGACAAAGTGATCAAACAAGTTAAGAACATATATGTACAAGTAGTGTGAATAGACAAATCAAGAGCAGATCTGAACAAGGAAGATGATCAAATAGAGATGTTATGCTGGCAGTAATAAAAGAAAAAATTCACTTAAAGGTGATGATAAAAGAAGAAAAAAGAATAGAAGAAAGAAAATCAAATTGTGTTGGTATGTGCATTGGTTTATGCATTCATATGTTTTCTGAGCTTAGAACGACTGAAGGTGTGCTGCAGCAGGGGTCGACCCCATTGGTTGACTCCTTCTTGAATCCGTTTGCTGCTCAATAGCCAGTCCTGTCATGGAACAAATCAAATGCCTTAAATGCATCACACAATTCATGTTAATGCTCGTCACATTTCCATGAGTGTGGTTGAGATCACTCCCTCATGCATTTCCCAACATGGAGTAATCCATTTACATCCACATTGAGTCATGCATGCATGCGTTTTCGAGTTGAAACCCCCCTGTACGGGCTAACATCAGATTTTGGTCGACCAATGCATAATTTCGGTAGGGCAAACCCTCAATGCGTCGACGCATGGAATGGCTGGGCCGACGCATCTGTTTGTTGACCTGCCAACAGCCCTCTGGCAGCTCTCTTTCTCTTGGACTATGCACATGGGCATACACCCACAATGCATCATGCATGTATCACGTGCGTAAAATTAACCTCATGCATTTGAATATGCATTCTTGAATGTCATGACTTGTGGTATATCAAATGATGGGTTGGAGAAGGTTGGGTTATACCCAATTGGATACTCCCACTATGCGCGAGTTCATAAATCCACCTTGTACCAAAGTCTCACCGCATAAATGCATCATTTAAACCCTACATGTTGCCGTGTAGATGTTTGCAAAAGCATTCCCTATCGTCCCTGCATAAACAATTCATGCATTGATGCATGCTATACACAAAGAAGAAACAAAATAAATAAAATTTAAAGAATAGAGAAAGATATAAAAGAAAGAAAACCATCAGAATCAAGCAAGAAAGGAAAATAGGAGTTCAACACTTCTTAAGCTTCCACGATTAATCTGTCTCACGAGTAAACAAACAAGCAAATGAGGTAGGAATATTCCATTTCCTGGCGCTAGCTGCATCGACGCAGCTCGATCCTGCCTCGACGCAGTGTAACTCCCTACACGCGCTCCTAATGCGCTTGTGCCAACGTTGGCTACACATGGCGTCGACGTAGCAACACCCTGGGTGAAACCCCAGCGTGTTGCGCCGACACAACCGGTGCCCCGCGTTGACGTGGCTTAGCCTGCGCTAGCCTCCGCTGGGTCTGGTGCGTCGACGCGGGCTGGCTTTGCGTCGACGCGGTGGTCGTTTGGCCCTCTTGCGCATTAAAAGAAGTAAGAGAAATAACCAAAGAGAAACGATAGTAACAAGAAAATAAATATGCATAAATAATAAATGATAAGCAAGATAACAAAACAATAATGATAGTGGCATAAAACCTGATAAAAAATATACATATAAAAACAAAATAATAACAATAATGCCTAAAAGAAAAGAAAAGAAAGAAAAGAACTAATAGACCTACAACATAATAAAAGGATAAATGATAATGCTAATGCTCTCACCTCTCTAGACCCTATGCAAAGGGGACATTAACAAGGCCTCTATGGGTCATGCTTGAACCTTGGGATCATCCCATCATGGTCATAGCATGACCCCGCTCTGGGCCAACAACCCGCTGTGTTTAAACATATTTCTATTGGGATCTGATCCCGGATATCAAACTTGCCATAACTGGCAGACTGTGTTTACAAATTGGGACTTTATCCAGATATGAGTGTTGACACCCGTTTTTAGCCCACAAGTTGCGTTATTTCTCTTATTCATCATTTTTGATATCTCGAATTACCCATTATTTTGGAGCCTTAGACGAATTTCGAGTCCATTTCATTATTCCCTAGCCTTTGAGTCATAGAGATCATGATTTTTTAGAGCCCTGGAGCTTATCTTATCAACTCCCGGTCTTCCAAGTTGACTTGCGACCCATTTAGGCCCATTTCCATCAAGCATTCGGCCCCTTTCCTTGCGCAGTCTTGAAAATGGCCATTTTCATTCCCTTCTGTTCTTCTATTCAAAAAGTGTCCTTCACCAAAGTTGTTCGTATTGTAAAGACCTACAATTCCTTCTTCTACGGCAGTATCCCGTTCTGTACCGATTTCAAGTTATTCACGTTTTCTCAATAGAATACACTGTTCACCTGCATCCCAGAATTCTTCCTCTCTATTCTCACCCCATTTTATCTCTCTTATGATCATCTTACTTTTTTCATAAAAGTTGTTCATCTTTTAGTTATCTATAATTTCTTCTTCTACCACTTTCACTAGTTCTGCATTGTTTGGGAGATATGATCCGATTTCCAAAGTCACGCGAAGTCTGCCCAAACGGTCGTGCAAACGACCGTTTCTTATTTCTAACGGTCGTGCAAACGACCGTTTGTTCCTTAGCGGTCAGTCGACCGACCGCTAAGCAAACCGCTAAGAGTGCAGCCTGGTTGGACTCTGCCCCGATTCTGCTCGATGGGCCTATCTTGCGGCGGCCATATCTTCTAGGATATAGCTTCGAATTGATCCCCGTTTGTTCCTATCTCTTGTCCTTTGGATTATCTTGAGTTTGATCTATAGAACTTGAATTTTCATTAGCTGTATATCTCAGAATCTTGGTCAAAAAATTGAGATTTAGGTGTCCTGGTTCAACTCAAACTCTATTTTTTGAGCGACGTGGCCTCCTTGCGTCGAGCATATCCTCTAGAATACTCCTCCAAATCGAGTCCCGTTTGTTCCTATATCTTATCCTTAGTATTATCTCGAGTTTGATCCATAGAACTCGATTTATCTTGGACTATATCTTTGGGAATCATGATGAGAAGATGGGGCTTTTCTCTGTAAACTCTATATAATCTGCCTAGTTCGCAGTGGCGACGAGGGGCTCTTTCTTGACTCGGGGCAAAGCCATGCTGTACCGCCGACTCTATCCTTCGACCCTGGCTTGAAGAGGGAAGTATTAGCTTCCCATTGCATCTTTTTGGGCTTGATTTCATGGTCTATTCTTTTAGTTCTCTTCTTCTCAAAATCACAAATCATCATAGTTTTCTGCACTTTCTGCTACATATGCATTTTTCCCCGTTTTGCATCATCATTTTCTCTCTATTATGTCAATCAAATTTCATGATTTCAACTCTCATGCATGCACAACACATACACCTATCTTTTCCACCCTTCCACAGGGGGTTAAAAACCTCTCCCCAGAGAGTATGAACGTAATGTGAGGCCCTCCTCTCCTAGTCGACTGGGAGAACGAGGAGGTTTGATTCCACAAGTTCCCCGCACCCGTCTCTTGAGCGCGGTCAAGTCTTCTTTCCAAGGTACACGGCGCCATCCTTTGATCTCTTCATCCTTTCGGCGTTGTTAAATCCTTGGTGGCGATCATGGTTAGTTCATCTATTCATTACCCCCTTGTTCATACTTCCATGATTGCTTCATATACATGCATTAGCTTATTAGTTTAAAAGGGGCGGGGGTACATTAATCCATCTACACCCTTATTTTTTTGGCGATCGCGATGGGACAACAATGCCCATCACGCTTGTTTTCATGCTATTTTGTAGGTTGGGTGTGTGTATATTCATGTTTGGGTAGCATTTCCTCCATTCTCCCACCATTTTAGATGTTTTAAGGCCTTTGGTTGCCTAGCGGTCGTTTGGTAGACCGCAAGGGGTTCAAAAATGGTCATTTGGTAGACCGCAAGGGGATTCTGGCAGTTCTACGTGCATGCTCACGGGGCCCTGTTCGTCGAGGCATAACTTTTGATCCCGGTGTCCGATTGAGCTGATTTTTGTTCCGTTGGATAGACCTTTGTATTGTCTTTCCATCCATATATTACTTGCATTATTTGGGTCACATTTGCATAGTCTAATATTGTGAAACTTTTTTAAGTTTTCTACATAAGTTCTGCAGGCAGGTGCAGGGACAGGTTCACAGGTACATCTTTGCTCAGTGATTTGATTGGCTTACCGATGTCTGATTGCACTGATTTTTATTCCATTGGATAGTCCTTTGTATTATCTTTCCATCCATATCTTATTTGTATCATTTGGGTCTTATTTGCTTAGTTAAATATTATCATTATTTTAGCATTTTGTGCATAAAATCTGCATGCAGTCTGCGCACAGGCTCACGGGGGTAACTTTGCTCAGTGATTTGATTGACCTCCCGAGGTCCGATTGATCTATTCTTTAGCCCGTTGTGTAGACCTTTGTATTGTCTTTCCATCCATATATTACTTGCATCATTTGAGTCACGTTTGCATAGTCAAATCTTGTCTCCATTTTAGCATTTTGTGCATAAAATCTGCATGCAGGTTCGAGGGCAGACTCACAGGTACGCTTTGCATTGGTGATTTCTTTACCTCTCGGGTTCTATTTGTGGTTGTTTCTGATCCTACATTGTTGTCCTTTGTATTAGCTTCATTTTCATATATGATTTGCATGCATTTGATCATGTTTGCATAGTTTAATCTTATCCTGATTTTCTAGTTTTAGGTTAGAAATTGCATGCACTCCGGTGCACATAGGGCCATGCATTGCATATCATAGTTGCATTCCTACCTTCGTAAGTGATCCTCTCGCCTCCATATTCTTTGGGGTCCACTAGGTGATCTTATCTGGGACCTCCGCAAGTCCCTGTGAGCCGTGGATTCTCTCACGGACGCCGGGCCGGTTGTACCTTTTCCACCCCTTAGGCTTGCGTTTGCATACGTGTGAGGGAGTTAACCTTAGTCAACCCAAAGTTTGGACCTTATTCCCATATGATTCCTATCTTGAGAGAATTATTCTTAAATTCAAATCATTAAAAGGTCTATTAAATCCTTAAAAAATTTTCCATCATATCAACTTGTTTGACTTGGGTGAAAACTCTCACATTGCATTGTCTGTATTGTTTGGGCTTGTCCAGGGCCATTAGTGGTGTTTGTGTTGCATTCTTTCATCATCCACATGTTTCATCATTGTTAGGCTCATTTAGGTTAACTCATTTTGTGTGTCCATTGTCTAGTCCAATGACCAGTCCCATTCTCCCTTGGTCTTTGCATTAGTGGGTCAGTCCCCCCTTATTTTCAGACCCATTAAGCCCTTGCTTCCCCACCTGTATTCTCCTTGATATCCTTGTATAAAGTCTCCATTTGCCATCATGGAGCATCGTTCTAACCCCTAGTATCATTCTTCTTCTCAATCTTCTGCCTATTCCCGCGTGGAATCCTCTTCCCACGTGGGCCCATCGTCCCGTGGTACTTCTGATCCATCCGAGGAACAGGCTAACCTCATGGCCCATCTATCATCTCTTGTTCGCCAAATGGACCCGGCCCAAGCCTGACATCTTATTGCATCTCATCTTAATGGGCCTTCTTCTCATAATGGGCCCTCTTCCCTTCATGGGCCTCTTTCTTCTCCTTCATATGCTGCCGACCCAATTAGTCCATATGCCAACGTCTCTTCCAGGCCCACACATTCTTCCACTCCCGGAATGGGCCCTTTTCCTTCTCAGCCCAGATCTTCTTATCCGACCCATTACCATCATCCTGGTTCGAATTCACAACCTCTTGTTCAAGTTGGCGTGCATTACTCTCGATCTCTCCTTACCCAGGAGATGATTGCTCAAGCCCAATGCCAGCTTGATAAGCTCCAACACCGAATTGATCCAAAAACATCCTTAAGTGTTCCATTCATATTTCAAAATCTTCGGCTCCCGCCATCTTCACAAATTCCTGCATATCACCGCTATGGTGGAGTCGGTGACCCGTATGTGCACATTAAGGAGTTCCTCTATGAATCGACCCCATTTCGACATGACCAATGCTTGATGGCTTACTTGTTTGGTCTGTCATTGGAAGGCCCGGCTCGAGATTGGTTCTTCTCTCTTCCGCAAGAGCAAGTTGTGAGTTTTCAAGACGTTTAAGAGAAGTTTATTCAGCAGTATCAGGACCAGGTTGGGCCCAAGTATTCCATGGTGGATGTGGCCCACGACAAGATGGAGCCCGAACAGGATTTCTGCACCTTTGCCAATCGCTGGCGTCGCCTTGCCGCGCAAGTCCGGGGGCACATCCTGGAGCAAGAACAAATCAAGATGCTAATTTCCAATGCCACGCCTGTAGACACGCCAAAATTGACGTTACTGTGAGTACATCTCATATCGCCTTGTAATGCCCCAATTTGACCCTCAAATTAGTTCTATTTGAGTGGTTTTTCTCACTTTTCTTGGATTTCTCCCCTTTTTCACCCTTTTATTATTTTTTTTCTTATTTTTCCCTTTTTTTTGGATTTTTCTGGATTTTTTTAGATTTTCTGGGTATTTTTCTCTATTTTTCCGAATTAACGACTTGACGTGGGGCGTCTTTTAAATAACGACTTATACATGGGCGTTTTTTAAAAAATTAACGACTATATTGGAGGGCGTCCATTCTTTCAAATTCCTATTTTTCTAGATTTTTCTGGGAATTTTTCGGAATTTTTCAAGAATTAACGACTTAAAAGGGGGCGTTATTTTGAATCTAAAAATAATAAAAATTAAACAAAATGAATTCACGCCTTAAACAAAGGCGTGACTTTCAAATTGAATATTTTAATATTATTTTTCAACCCCTTCCAGAGGTGATTTGGTGGCCTTCCGGGTGTCAGAAAAATTCGCAAAAATAGTCGTTGGAATCAGGGCAACGAGATGCACCTTCACCTAAAAAATGGGAAAATAATATTGAGAAATAAAAAATGGCCCTATTTTGAATATTTTGAATTAACGTCCTTTGTTAGGGCGTGTCTTAATTAACGCCTTTGAATCAGACGTGTTTCACAATTTTTCAAATAAATTCTAAAATTTGATTTTTGAATTAACGCCCTTATATAAGTCGTGTTTTAATTAACGCCTTTTCGAAAGGTCGTCAATTCTTTAAGTAATGCCTTCTCCTAAGGCGTGTTTTAGAATTTTCAAATAAAAGATAGACTTATTTCCAAAAGTGATCCAGGAAGAGACGCCTTAGCCTAAGGCGTGTTTTTAAGAAACGCCCTCTGGGAAGGTCGTCAATTCTTGAATTGACGCCCTGCTCCAAGTCGTGTTTCAGTTTTATGTTCCGAACGAACGCAGCCTTTCCCCAGAGAATCCCTGCTTCGTTTGGGCTCTTGCCCAGTCTTATCTTCCCCTCTTTGGGCTCTTGCCCCTTCTTATCTTTTCCTCCGTAGGACTCTTTCCTTCTTATCTCTTCATTCGAGTCTATTTTAATAGAGCATACCGCTCTGTTAATAGGTTGGATCCCCTTCGATTTCTGTCATCTTCTCCTCTTCTTCTTCCGTCTTCTTCTTCTTCCCAGTTTTTCTTCTTTCTTCTATCTTCCGTTTTCTTCACCTTCCCCTTCTTCTTCTTCTTCTTCTTCTTCTTCTTCTATTCTTCTTCTTTCTCCTCCTTCTTTCGATTATCTTCTTCTGTTCTTTCTCTTTTTCTGTTTTCTTCTTTTCTACAGGAACCGAAGGAAGGCTTTTTGGCTAAGGAGGATTTCTACATCAACATCTTCATCCTTTTTGAAGATTTTCTCCCCATCAAGCATCAAAACCAAAGAGCACAATCAGATTTTTATTCTATCTCCTCTTATTTTCATTAGTTCATAGTGCATGCATCATTATTATTATATTGATTTTTTTTTTTCATACTCAATCACATTGAGATCTCCCCTTAGTGCACTCTTGCACTCTTTCCCCTTTTCCTATTCATATTTTTGCATCTTCACGCATTCATTCATCTCCCACACCCTTTTTGCATAGGGGTTTAAGGGCAACCACCCTTAAGGTGTGTTCTTCACCATGATTTCATGCTCATCTTTATTTAGGATTTGATGCTACACTCACCACATATCTAATGCAATTTCTTTATTGGTGTTGTCTTTGTTGTTTGCAAGGGTAATCAAAGGAAGAACTCTCTTCATCGGCCGGCCGATTTGAAGAGAAAGGAGCACTCACAATCCCCGCACTTAAAGGTATTTTTCGCGATCTCTCCCATGCTTTTTATTTGTTAAATCTTTTGAGACCCTCGCGTCTCTGGCGATCACACACACTCCACATTAGCACCTCGTGCTATTTTTATTGCACCCATATATTTATTGCTTTTTATATTTTTAAGTGTGGATTTTAATCCGAATCTACAAATTGGCGATCACGGTGGGACCATTTTTGTTTTTCATTTGATTACCCCTTTCCCTTTGGCACCCAAGTGTGCCCTTTCCCATTGGTACCCTCGGTACCCTTTCCTTTGTGCCCCTCGGGCACCCTCCATTGTGCTTTGCACTTTCCCCTAAGTGATTTGTCAATTGAATAGATTTGTTTTAAAATCTCCACTTAGTTAAAATTTTGATGAGCATGTTTTTATCTTGATAATCATATGTGATGATTGCCTCTGTGACTGTGAGTGTTTCCACTCTGCTGGCCGTGAGAGTTTGAAAGAATTCACGCCCTCCCACAGGGCGTTTCTTTATTTAGTAGCGCCTCTCATCAGGGCGCTTTTTCATGATTTGACGCCCCCACCCCTGGGCGTCTCTTTATTTGGTTGAGTATCGTTGATAATTAACGCCCTGCCCCAGGGCGTCTCTTTTATTGGTAGCGCCTCTCATCAAGGCGTGTTTTACCTTGCCTGTAGACCTCCCACAGTGATTCACGCCCTGCCAAAGGGCGTCTTTTGATTGGTAGCGCCCTGCCCCAGGGCGTCTTATTCCTGTGTTTTCACCGAACCCCTTTGTTTATCACTGTATCATATTTTTGCTTATATCTTGCATTCATTCATTCATTCATTTTGCATTGGTTTGGGAGACCTCCTCTCTCCACATACTAGGAGCCACACACCCCCTTGGTGAAGGAACGACCCTCCATTGAGCATTCCGTCTCTTTGGATTGGAAATTCCTAAACCAAGCCTCCATAAGTCCCCGCACCCGTGGATTCCCTCACGGACGCCGGGCAGGTTGTACCCTTTTTGGAGTCCCGAGTTTAGTTGGCCTACACGTGGTGAGAGAGTGTTCCTAGTTGGCATTGGAGTTAAATCATATTGAAACTAGGACTCTCCTTGTGTGAATCTTTCCAAACTTTATTAAAATCCTTAATTCACCAAGGATAAAACAATCAAAAATCACGGTAACCATTCCAACTTGTGTGCTTCTTTGCATATTATTGTGAAATTTTGATTATATAATGGCTTACCATGATAAGAAAAACATGTTCAATTCAATTCATGAGGATGCACAACCTAGCACTTCTTATCCTCAATTTCAACATGTTAATCATCACAATTCTCACCACTCTTTCAAGGGACCACGTCCTTATTCTCATGGTCATGCCCGACCCATGGGCAGTGTCCATTCTTATGGTCCCCCTCCTCAATTGCGAACCACTATTCCTCCGGGACCGTCTCCTCCCAACGATGAGAGGGTCTCTCAAATCTTGCATGCATTAGATCATCTTACCCCTCAACAGATCCAAGCCCTTAAGGCCGCCGTTGAGGGTACATCTCATGCATCTCCCTCCAATTCTACACGGGTGGCCCATCACCCATTTCCCTCTTCCGTTCATATTCCTAATCGGGTGGCCCATCACCCACCTCCTTCCAATTCTATTCGGGTGGCCCATCACCCATCTCCTCCTTCTAATCCTGATCGGGTAGCCCATTACCCATCTCCTCCTGTTCATTCTACTCGGGTGGCCCATCACCCGCCTCCTTCTATTCCTCCTCCAACACGGCCCCGAGGCCCATTTATTTCTTGCAACTCGGCCCATTCAGGTTCTTCTACGGGTTATCCTATTAATTCCCCTCCACGGCCTCTTTATGCGGTCCCTCCTCCTTCAATGCCCTGCCAACCCGCTATTGTTCATGTTACTCCCCTCCAGCAAAATATCTTTGATAAGATTGCTTCCATGGAGGAACAATTAAAGAGGGTTACAAGTTCACGGCCCGCTCCTCCTACTCCGGTTAATCCTCTCCATGCCGCTTTGGATGACATTACAAGAATGGAGAGAGAATGGAAGGATAGGATGGACGACTACGGCGTTGACATTTCAAGCAATCAAGAGCCGGCATTTGAAGAATCTGAAGCGATGTACGATGATGAAGCTATGCAGGCACCCCTTCCGAGTTTCCTTAACTTTCCACTTCCCCCACTATCATTTGATGAACCCCCTGCTCAGGAGGAAACCATCCCTGATCCAACCCCCGTTTCCGAGACCTCTTGGTGTTACGATGATGGGTCGATACTCCAATCACCCACACCGGCGCATCTTGAGTCTCCTCCCACTCCTAACACCGCTCGCCCCGTCCGGCGTTTTCCCCGCACCAAACCTCCACCAGTTATACCTCCCCCAGTTACATCAACCTTCATATCATCACCCTCCCCTGAACCTTCCATCAAACCTCCACCAATGATACCTCCACCCATTAAACCATTAACCTTCACACCATCGGCCTCCATTGAACCCACCATTAAACCTTCCCCAATTAACATCCCACCACTTCAACCCTCCATTACCCCTTTAACCTCAAAACCCTCCACTATGCCTATAATACCTACTCCACCACATAACCCTTCACCTTTACCCGTGGCTAATCCTGAGCAGGATTCACCCTTTTTTGCACTCGAGCCAATCCCAACTGCTTCCGAGCAAAGGGAGAAACTCGACGTGTTTATACCTCCGCCTCCACTTATCCTTTCTCCAACGCCTTTCATTACGCCCCCACCATTCATGGAGCCTTCCGCCTCTGTTTCACCTCCCTCTACTACTCGGAAGGGGAGTGCTTCTACAAACACTTGTGCCGAGGATGATCAAGAGCTGCGAAAGAAGAATTTGGCCATGGCCGCGCTATTCAAAATGCAAGAGTTCATTTGCCGGATGCCAATCCGGGTTATTGTGCCAGGCATGATTGAAGAGGCCAAGTCGCCGTCATGCCAAGCACTGATGCTGTGTAAGGGCTGGGCAGGGCACCCTCTGTTCCAACTTCCAAATCTTGAACCCCCGGGCAACATGATGCTTCTGAGCCCTACTTTCCAACTCCCTCACACCATTACTTTTCACCCTCCAAGGGAGTTGTCGTTTACTATTGAAGCTTCGTCATGGGCTTGTATTTCATCCATTAGGCCATTTGGCTGTATTCTTTCACTGCCGTGGAGGGGCAGTTATCTTGGTGCCGAAAGGCCTTCCGCTATTTCATCCACCTTCTTGTCTATCACATCTTTTCCATGGGCCATTCCCAGGGTTAGGAGGAGGATCTCGTCCTCTCGCCCTTCATATTCTCCATATTCTTTGCATCTCATTGCATTCGCGCATTCATTGCATTCATCGCATCCATCCCATTGCATGCATTTGCACCTCCTACTTCCCGGGTTTCCAAACCCGTATCTTCCCCGCCTTCCGGCACCTCCGGATATTCCGCACTTCCCATCTTATTCATCTTCATCTTTTTATCCACTATCCCCGGGGCATCGCGTCCCTTTTCCTGCTATCTCCCTGGAACCTCCAGGAATTTTATCCCTCCTCTTTGGGCATCGCGCCCCTTTTCATCTTCTTCCTCCGGATTCTCCACCTGATTGTCTCCATCTTTTCCCCGGGCATCGTGCCCCTTTCCATTTGCTTCCTCCGGAACCTCCGGATTCTCCGTCTTATTCTCTCTATCATCTCTCAGGGCATCGCGACCCTCCTGATTTCATTCCTCCGGAACCTCCGGACCTTCCATATTTCCTTCAATTCATCTTTTTGCTCCTCCGGGACTCCATATCTTTTATTCTCTTCTTTCATTTCCGTCATCTTTTTCATCATCTTTTTCCCTATTTCTCCCTAGGGCATCGCGTCCCTTCTTTCGTTATCCCTCCGGAGCCTCCGGATGATTCCTCTTATCATGATTCTCCTCCGCCTCCGGACCCTCCAGATCCACCTCTTTCTATCTACCAATTTCTTCTTCTGATTCCTCCCGATCCTGGGTCCGACCCAACTTCTTCTACATCCATTGCTCTGGGCATCTGCCCTTTCTCCCATTGTTTTAGGGGCTTTAGTCCTTACTCCACCTCCTAATTTTTCGCTTCTTTTGTAGACTGTTCCATGTAATCAGGGTCTCTGTGCCTTAGTGAGGGAGTTCTAGCCCTCGCCTCTCTTCCTTTTTCTCCTTATTCGTCTGAGTCTGGTCTTGGCACCACTCCCTCTTGTTAAGCCACTTTCAAATCCTTTGCTTCCAATCCTTTTGACTGCCAAAGAGGACAAATCCCATGATGATCAACCTCTCGCAGCAGCTGCTTCTACAAAGGTTGCAAGGTAACATATTGGCGTAAGTAAGCATTTTTATGATATCATTTCCTCATTACTTCACGCATGATATTCAAAATGAAGTGCTTCTTAACAAGATTCAAAAGTGGTGTTTTAAACCTTTATCTTAAACTTTTGAATTCTCATTAAAAAAAAAAAAAAAAGAAAAAAGAAAGAGTCTTTAGGCTTGCTATGCAGCACCTTTGGTTAATAAGAACCCCGCGCTGGGAATTCGACATTCTCTCCCCGCTTGTTAAGAGCAACCCTTAGCTGGGCATTCCACACACTTCACGGCGTCCTTAGCCGGCTTCTTTGGTTAAACACCGTTGCTACCTTGGCCATGCCATGAGTATATCTGAAAGTCTTTTCTCTTCTCTACTCGGCCGCGTGCAGGGGCAAGAGGTTGACGGATGAGATGACCCAACCTAGGTAATCCCCAATACGAGAGGAGTCTCAAATAGGGGCAGTCTTGACCCAAAATCAACATTAATATGAGTTTTCATATGAGTTTCATGATATACATCTCGCCAAAAGGGCTATTATGAAAATCAAGTCAAAATTTCGATAAATTCAAAATTGTGAATTATGGCATGTCAAGAGTGGCAAAGTCCCCGCAGGAAAAACCCTGGTCGTATGCATGTCAAGGGTCTAAAAATCAAAGGCATAAAGCCCCGGCACAACAGACTATCTCTTTGAAGGGAACACCTTGGAAGGAATTCAAGTCTTGATATCTCTCATCCTGCATAAAGCTTATCTCCAATTATTCTTCTCTTCTCCCTCCAAGACTGAATGTTTCTCGGGTATGGCCTTGGTAGGGGCACCGTTGATCAAAGACGGTCGGTTATAGGGCGCCACCTTGCAATGCACGCCCAGCTTTGGGCAGTTTTAAGCAAAAAGGGAAGGAACAAGGACCCCTAGCCAGTGGTTTAAAACACTCTTTGATGCTGCTTTAGCAATGTCTAACCAAAATCAAACAAAAAAATTGAATATTTCTTGTCCAAAATCCATAAAAATTTGAATACCTTTCTCAAAACTTCATAAAAATTTGAATATTTTTCAAAACCCACAAAAATTTGCATATTGATCAAAACTCATAAAAATTTGAATATCTTTTTCAAAACTCATAAAAATTTGCATATTTCAAAACTCCAAAAATTTTGCATTGTATTTTCTGATGGTGCCTTTTGCAGGAACAACAAACTTTCCAAGGACCGAGAGCCCGGGATGAGTCCTCCCTCCACTCATTATTATCAATCTATTGATTCTCTCCCGATATTTTCATAAAATGCCGCCCAGGGGCATTTTGATTGTCATCTCCACCACGTTTCTTGATGATTATTTATCTCCAAATCTTTTTAATCAACTCCTGCTAATTTCATCTGATCACTCCGCCGATGGGCATTATATCAGATCTTGATCATTCATCTCCAAATCTTGATTAGCCAGATTATCTCCTCATGATAAAACAACAAACAATGCTATGAGTTGACTTATGCTATTCATGCTGTTCATGCCATATGCATGCTATAATTGAGGTTTTGATGATTGCTATGCTTTGAGTCATGCCTTATTCATTATTTGTTATCTTTTATATCTTGGCTGATGAATTTTTGAGCGCAGGATAAGAAGCTCTTGGTCACGCCGGCTGGGCATCATCATCAAAGCCCCACGGTGCTTGCAGCTCATTCCCAGTTCCCATACTTATTGCTCCACCATCTCTCCCTGTATGCATTCTACTATATGTTATTACGCTACTAGATTATATCAAGGACCTTGTGGCTTTGGTAAATCTGGAATTTGAGTTCCCCTTCATCAAAAACAATGATGATTCCAGAGGAGTCTTAGTCACACGGATAGGCCGTTGAGCCATCCAAGACTGGGGACGATGGTTCCCTTTTACGAGTTGGTGCGTGGATAAACGGGCTTCGGCTTAGTATCAGCTCGCGAAATTGGTTTCTTGACCCAGTCTTGGCAGTTTAACAATATTATCCTTGATTATTCTATATTTTCATTTGATTTATTTTTTCCCTTTGAACCCAGCATGCATTCATGTAGGAATTTGAAACAATTGTTGAAAAATCATTCTGATAAGCTGTTTTTGTGGGTCAAATTGATCTTGATCTTCAATGTGAGATATTCCATGCCGAATTGAGTCCTCAGTTCGTTTTGTCGCTGTTTTGGGTCATTTTCTCGAAAGCTCCTTGTTTGGATTTCTATCATCTTATTTTATCTCCTTTCTTTGATCCACCTTGGCTGCAGCACGTCCACTGGCTGGTAACCGCTCCCCAATGGTGAAACTTGCAGGTTTGTGACCTGAGGTACTTCCACCGCGCTGGAAGTTGATCATTTTATTTTATCTCCTTCGTGCACCGCGTGCACACCTCCCCCTTTATCCAAACATTGTTGATTTCGTTGGATTTCCCGAGATTGCTTCATCTCGTGCTTTTGATTTCAATTCTCATCAAGTGATGTCGATTGCGTGTCTCATCACACCTTGGCATCTACTTTTCAGTTTGCTCTGCTCCCTTGCAAAGCAGACGCCAAGGCGGGGCAGCTGTAGACACGCCAAAATTGACGTTACTGTGAGTACATCTCATATCGCCTTGTAATGCCCCAATTTGACCCTCAAATTAGTTCTATTTGAGTGGTTTTTCTCACTTTTCTTGGATTTCTCCCCTTTTTCACCCTTTTATTATTTTTTTTCTTATTTTTCCCTTTTTTTTGGATTTTTCTGGATTTTTTTAGATTTTCTGGGTATTTTTCTCTATTTTTCCGAATTAACGACTTGACGTGGGGCGTCTTTTAAATAACGACTTATACATGGGCGTTTTTTAAAAAATTAACGACTATATTGGAGGGCGTCCATTCTTTCAAATTCCTATTTTTCTAGATTTTTCTGGGAATTTTTCGAATTTTTCAAGAATTAACGACTTAAAAGGGGGCGTTATTTTGAATCTAAAAATAATAAAAATTAAACAAAATGAATTCACGCCTTAAACAAAGGCGTGACTTTCAAATTGAATATTTTAATATTATTTTTCAACCCCTTCCAGAGGTGATTTGGTGGCCTTCCGGGTGTCAGAAAAATTCGCAAAAATAGTCGTTGGAATCAGGGCAACGAGATGCACCTTCACCTAAAAAATGGGAAAATAATATTGAGAAATAAAAAATGGCCCTATTTTGAATATTTTGAATTAACGTCCTTTGTTAGGGCGTGTCTTAATTAACGCCTTTGAATCAGACGTGTTTCACAATTTTTCAAATAAATTCTAAAATTTGATTTTTGAATTAACGCCCTTATATAAGTCGTGTTTTAATTAACGCCTTTTCGAAAGGTCGTCAATTCTTTAAGTAATGCCTTCTCCTAAGGCGTGTTTTAGAATTTTCAAATAAAAGATAGACTTATTTCCAAAAGTGATCCAGGAAGAGACGCCTTAGCCTAAGGCGTGTTTTTAAGAAACGCCCTCTGGGAAGGTCGTCAATTCTTGAATTGACGCCCTGCTCCAAGTCGTGTTTCAGTTTTATGTTCCGAACGAACGCAGCCTTTCCCCAGAGAATCCCTGCTTCGTTTGGGCTCTTGCCCAGT
Source organism: Amorphophallus konjac (assembly GCA_022559845.1). Taxonomy (NCBI): domain Eukaryota; kingdom Viridiplantae; phylum Streptophyta; class Magnoliopsida; order Alismatales; family Araceae; genus Amorphophallus; species Amorphophallus konjac. The sequence continues at coordinate 440,619,154 of CM040121.1, read as the reverse complement.
CTTATCTTCCCCTCTTTGGGCTCTTGCCCCTTCTTATCTTTTCCTCCGTAGGACTCTTTCCTTCTTATCTCTTCATTCGAGTCTATTTTAATAGAGCATACCGCTCTGTTAATAGGTTGGATCCCCTTCGATTTCTGTCATCTTCTCCTCTTCTTCTTCCGTCTTCTTCTTCTTCCCAGTTTTTCTTCTTTCTTCTATCTTCCGTTTTCTTCACCTTCCCCTTCTTCTTCTTCTTCTTCTTCTTCTTCTTCTATTCTTCTTCTTTCTCCTCCTTCTTTCGATTATCTTCTTCTGTTCTTTCTCTTTTTCTGTTTTCTTCTTTTCTACAGGAACCGAAGGAAGGCTTTTTGGCTAAGGAGGATTTCTACATCAACATCTTCATCCTTTTTGAAGATTTTCTCCCCATCAAGCATCAAAACCAAAGAGCACAATCAGATTTTTATTCTATCTCCTCTTATTTTCATTAGTTCATAGTGCATGCATCATTATTATTATATTGATTTTTTTTTTTCATACTCAATCACATTGAGATCTCCCCTTAGTGCACTCTTGCACTCTTTCCCCTTTTCCTATTCATATTTTTGCATCTTCACGCATTCATTCATCTCCCACACCCTTTTTGCATAGGGGTTTAAGGGCAACCACCCTTAAGGTGTGTTCTTCACCATGATTTCATGCTCATCTTTATTTAGGATTTGATGCTACACTCACCACATATCTAATGCAATTTCTTTATTGGTGTTGTCTTTGTTGTTTGCAAGGGTAATCAAAGGAAGAACTCTCTTCATCGGCCGGCCGATTTGAAGAGAAAGGAGCACTCACAATCCCCGCACTTAAAGGTATTTTTCGCGATCTCTCCCATGCTTTTTATTTGTTAAATCTTTTGAGACCCTCGCGTCTCTGGCGATCACACACACTCCACATTAGCACCTCGTGCTATTTTTATTGCACCCATATATTTATTGCTTTTTATATTTTTAAGTGTGGATTTTAATCCGAATCTACAACGCCCGAGTACCAGTTCATCTTAGCCCTCAACGACATCACCTCCTGTCAACAACTTTATAGTTGAGCCCGCTTCGTTTGCCAACAACTTCAAGGTTCCCTTGACACCGAGTCTTCCCCATCTTCCGCGTCTACATACGCCTCTCCATCCACATTCACCGTTTACTACTCGCCTTCCACGAGTCAACCCTCCTCTCCTACGTGTCCGTCTGCCCCCGCATGCCATCCCACCATGAGCCAGTCTCCCACATACCAACCCTCTACACACCCGTCCGCTCCCACGAGTCAACCCTCCACAAGTCAGCCTTCTACATATCCACGTCCCCCTCCATCACCTCCGGTCAAGGGGATACCACATCCCGAACAAGTAGATGCCATCTATATACCCCCTTATCCCGCTCCACATATGCCTTCACCAAATCCCTCCACCACTAGCCAAGCACTCTTGCCTTGCAACCTTCACTTTCGTCTCCATAACCTTCTCCACCATTACATATCCCTCGGCATCCACCTTGCCCGAAGCGGGTTCCTTACTCTCCATTGTCGGAGTGTTTCACCGATATCTTTCAGGCTTTGATGGCCACTCACGGTTGCCGCTCCCTCCGGTTGTGCCTTGTCGACCCTCGGTCGTGGATTTGCTCCAATTTTGTGATTATCATCGCCAGCAGGGGCATTTGGTTGAAGATTGTCCCGAGTTCCAGGAGTTTGTTTATGACTTGGAAGATCAGAAAAGGATTGATTGGGCCGCTATTCACAAAGTCATTCTACATCTTCACAGCAAGCAGCAGCAACAAGAAGTGCCGCCCAGGCAGCCGTCTCCGTTACTTCAAGACCAGGGGCACCCCTGTGATTCCTCGTCTAGTGATACACTTGCTCCGTCACCTACCCCGTTACCTTCGCCATCTCCTATCCAATCTCCGCAACCTCCACAAACCCAAGCCTCTGCTCAGGCCAGTGCCTCCCCTTCTTCTCCTGCCGTCACTTCCACTACTTCTATCCCTGACGCAGCTCGACGTATTGTGTCGACACATTGACGGTGGGCGCCACGACCTCCCTCTTTACCCTCTCCACCTCCATGTCTACTACCCCCATCACCTTCATCGCCATCCTCACCATCTCCATTGCCATCACCATCATCTCCATCTCCGCCACCAGTGCTTCCATCACCTCCACCATCTCCACCTTCTTTGCCATCTCCGTCACCATCGTGGCTCGAGCCTGAGCAGGCTATACCCCCACCTTCACCTCTGGCTTCACCTTTGCCCACACTCGAGCTTGCCATCATCACAACCCCTTTGCCTCCACCTAAACACACCACTCCCGTTGAAGCCTCCACACCATCTAAACCTATTTCTACCATCTCCACTTCTCTATCCATTTCCACCCCTCGGAGCAGGTGTGTGCTACCTATGGTGCCCCTTGGGTCTGGTCCCCAGGGAGACAATAAGTCAAGTCAGGATGATTTAGTGCCGGCCGTGCATTTCAAGATTCAGGATTTTATCTGTCGGATGCCGATCCATGTGATGATGCGCCTGCACTTTCAAAGATGACAGTTGCTAAGGTTCCCATGAGTTGATGTCAGTTTCTTCCCAAGCGAGGCTGGTGGCAATCTCTTTGCTCACCGGAGAGTTCACCATTGATGCCGTTATTTCTCCTCGCTTCGTTGCTATTCAGATGACTGGCCAAGAAGAGCTCTCTACTCGGATTGTGCTAACTCATACGGTTGCCAAGCAGATTATAGATTCTATGTTCAAGGGGCAATTGGACGTATCTGCTAGATTTTCTAAGGATATTCTGCACGTTCTATGCAATCTCTCTCAGTTTATCAGTATGCCGGCCAAGTCAACGCCATGTATTACTCTCCCTCAGTTCTGTCCTTCTCTTCTATCAAGGGAGTTATGCTTCAGGTCTGATTGTCGAGAGTAGTTACCGAATCTCATGTTGCTAGTGCAAAGTGACAGAACTCCGTGGTTTTCTAATATTCGTCATTCTGAGGAATTATTTGTCCAAGAATGTTTACATGTTAGCACTGGGTGTCTAGGTCAACCACCCCAACAAAGCTGCATATTCATAATCGGGCCATGCCCTCTGCCAGATCGGCTCATTATTTGAGAAGATGTTGCAAGATAAGAAGGCCAAAACTCCGGGTACGCACTAGGCGGGTCTGTGTTCAAGATATTTCGGCCAAAAAGAGGCGACGACACAAGTTTAAGGGTGGTCAGTTGTGCACTCAGGGGTCCACTTCTCCTTCTTCTTCTTCATTCCATTCCTCATCTTTTTTCTTGCTCAATTCCCACCCTTGGGTGGTGTACCTCCCCTCCTCCAATCCTATTTCCATGATCTTCTCCTCTTCTCCCCATCCAGAGTCTCTGGATTTTCCCTCCTCTCACAATTTTAGGCCTCGGCCTCTGCCCTCTCATCATCCCGATCTTGGGACATCTTCTGATTCTTCTCCTCCGGTATCTCCAGGTTCTTACTCTCCTTCCCCGACCTTGTCCGGTGATTCTGGTTCTCCTTCCCGAGCTTGTCGTGTAATTACCCTTCCCTTTCCCCGACTCTGTCGAGTGTTTCTCATTCTCCTTCTCTGACCCAGTCGGATGATTCCCATTCCCCTTCTCCGACCATGTCGGATGATTCTTCTTCTCCTCTTTCTTCTTACTCCTCGCCCTTTCAGGGTCACCACCCTTTTTCTTGCTGTTTTCGAGGCTTTAGCCCGCCTTGATCTCAATTAATCCCTGGATTATTCTGTATCTGGTTCCTTGTTATCAGGGCCTCAGTGCCTTAACGAGGAAGTTCTAGCCCTCGTCTCTCTTCCCTTTTATCCCTTCTTCATCTAGTATGATGTCTGCCACCCCTCTGTGTCGAGGGATCCAATCCTTTGCTCTCCTTTCATCATTTATCCTAGCAAGCAAGGAATACAAAGATACTCGTGCTCCTCAAAGCTCGATGATCGAAATCGCTTCAGGATGCCGATTTTCACGCCATGGATTACAAAGGTATCTTTTATTTTGTGCAAGAACATGTTATCATTACTATTACTCTGTTATTTCTGCACGCGGTTATATTGCTGGTTCCTCAAAACATGGTTGAGTGACTTTAGGCCTTGGTTAGTTTGCTTAGTCAAAAGAGTTCACTTCTACAGCATCCTTAGGTAGGTGATAGCTTCGCGCTGGGAGTCCAGTTCTTTCCCACGATCGTTGAGGGTGTCCTTTTTAGCACGGGTTTTTCACACACTTCACGGCAAGCCATAGCCATAGCCGATTCTTCTGAGCAACACCGTTGCTACTTTGGCCATACCATGGGTATGCACAAAGGCCTTTTCTCCTCTCTGCTCGGTCGAGTGCATGGGCAAGAGATTGACGGATGAGATGACCAACCTAGGTGCTCCCTAATACGAGAGAGGTCTCAAATAGGGGCAGTCTTGACCCTCGAAAGTGGGCTTTCATGCTAAATCTGGCCGATAAGGGCTCTCAAAATCAATAAGAATGAATATGCAAAATTATGAAATCAAAGGCATGGCAAAGAGTGGTAGTACAGTTCCCCGCGGGACTTTATGAGCCCGGTCGCACGCATGCCTGATAAATATGGGTCTCAAAATCAAAGACAGAAAGCCCCGGCGCAATAGACCTACTCTTTGAGGGGTAGTGCCCTGGAAGGAAGTCAAATTATGATTTCTCTCATCCTGTATAAAGTTTGTCTCCAATTTTTCTTCTACTTCTCCCTCGTAGGCTGGGTTCTATCCCAGGTATGGCCTTAGTAGAGGCACCGTTCTTTAGAGGTGGTTGGTTGTGGTGGGCCACCATCATATGCACGCCCTGCTTAAGGGAAGCATTTAATGAGAAGAGTAGGAATGACGACCCCTAGTCAATAGTTTAAGCCCGTCTCTAGGTGCTGCAGATATCTTTGTTCAAAATTCTAAAAAAAAAATCAGATATGTCAAAATTCCAAAAAATTGAATACTTCAAAATTTCAAAAAAAAATGATGAGATATTGTCAAAAACCTAAAAAATCAAATATTTCAAAAATCCAGAAAAAAATATCAAATATTGTTAAAAATCAAAAAAAATTAAGAAAATTGAAAAATAAAAAAAAAACATTTGTCTTTTTGTTCCTTTCTATCTATTTGTTTTGAGGACATGTGTGATCTATTTTGTTAAGTGTGCAGGTTGCAGGTGTTCAAGTTTTCCTTACTCTTCATCTCTCTTCTCTGTCTCCTGTTCATATCTTTTATATGTTCTCTTCTTCAATCTTGTCTCTCGATCTATTCTGAAGCTCATGTCCTTCTCATGCTTTGCTTAGCTTTATGATGGGGACATCGAAGCAAGACCGCGCATATTTTATTTGCATTTATGTCCTTTTATATTTGTATGTATACCCTTGTGTTATATGGGTACACAATTGTGAGTCTTAGTGGGTTTTGTGTAAAATGTCAGTAAGACCAGCAAGGGGGCCCTTACTCCTTCCTCATTGGTCCAAGTGGCACAATTTGGGTCCATGTGGGGCTGGTCAAAGTCCTAGGTGGCATCTAGAAGGTCAATTGACACATGGGGAGACAAGTGGTTTAAAATTTCAAAGGAGGCCACCTACCTTACCTACCTTGTCCCCTTGGTCAAGGGGGCGCCCCCCCTTTTGGTCCAATTTAATTTTTTTTAAAAAAAGTCTATTAGAACTAATTAGTTCTATACCTGGTATGCCCCTCCTAATTCTAGATCTGAGGGCATAGTTGGTCATTTTCATTTTATTATATAAGGCATGTATTTTCCATTTGTGTGAATTAATGAGAAGAAAAATTGTGCAAGCATTGTAGCAAATTTGCGCCCCCTACTCTCTCCCTCTGGTTCCTTCCTCCTCCTTCAAGATATTAGGGCGTAAACCCCTTCTATCTCAGCCCCCCTACATCTAGATTCTATCTCTGGTGTCGCCGCCGCCGTTCGTGCCACCATCGAGCCACCGCGAAGCCGCTTCCGAAGTTCTGTCCAAGGTTCTGTTTTGCTAGATAGGGGTTCACTCCGAGAATTTTAGCTCCCAACTCCGACATCACATGGAGCTGAGATTTTCAGAGTTGGTTCCTCTCTTGATTTCCAACCTCCAGTAAAAACATCACATCATTTAGACTTCGTTTTATATTTTTTCATTTTCGTGCTTTCCAATCCACCAGTTCTGCCTGCAGTCTGTCCAGTGTTACAGCCACTCTGAGTTTCCCCTTTCGACACACTTCTTGATTTTTTTTTGAATCCCCAAATTTATTGGAGGTTCTTTCCACCATCCCCATCCTCCAAAAATTTTTGTCGAATTTCAAAAGCCCTCTACTTATTTTTAGAAATTGTGTCTTTTCCCCAAATTCAGTTCTATTTCTGTTGTCCAGATCCGACCCCAGGTCAGTATAAAATCCCTAAAAAATCGACACTATCACCAAACCTTTCATACGATATATTCTTGTTTTTCTCTCTTCTCTCTCTACAACTTTCATGAAGGGCTTAAAAGCTGAATCAAAGGTCTACATCACGGTCAACGCCAACTCTTAGGAAAACTTAGTTCCATCCTGAGTTTTCAGGTCCTGTCAACCAGCAGATTGAATATTCAACAAAGGCTATCAAAAAGAAATTCAAATTTATTTATCCAGCCATAGATTTAAGTATTTGAAGTCAGCTTTCCATCGGTACCTCTTGTGCGTCAATATGACGTCGGGAGTGACCGCAGCAGCAGATTTTGTCGGGACGCGCGGGTCTTAAACATCAGTTCAGATCCGTGGGCAGCAACTCCGACGAGTGAAGATCGGAGCCGCCCGGCCTCCGACCGGCGAACCAGCGTACCGCCATCCCAGGGAGCGCCCCTCCAGGCGTCCCCGCCATAGTGGTGCCATCCCGGTCCCACACAGCCCCTCGGACCAGCACGTGGGTCCCACGATCGTGAGTACGTGTGCCGCCGAAGCTCCACAAGAAGCTGCCCGTCAACCCGAACCCGCTACTCCCGGGTTCCATTGTGTCACCCTTTACCTCCCTGTGTGGAGTGGGCATTCATATTCATTGTTGTAATATTTGTGTAATAATTGTTCCGAGAGTATCAGTTCGGCCGGGGTCATCTTCCCCACGCCGAGAGCGTGGAGGTATCGTATTCGCTCACATCTCGGCATTTGCTTTATTTCGTATATACTTGTTTATGCAGCTTCTAGAGAGCATGTGTTAGGTCCGTTAGCTTGATATATTTATTTCACCGCTGCTGCAAAAGATAGCGAGACCGTCCCGTGACCCGATCTGGGCACGAATTTGTGAGTTGACCACCCTAGTTCACTACCGGTTTCTCAACCGTGCACGTCCGTACGCTTCCCTCGTCAGGGGCGATCGCGGGCTTGCTTAGAGTCCAAGGATCGCATATCCATTTGGAGTCGAGTCGCGTGTCCGTCCCGCATCACTTTAGCTCACTTTGATCATATCTTTATGAGAGGGCTCCTTGCCTCACGATTATAAACCCGGCAATTCTGCTTCGTCTGATCTTGGGCTTGATTGAAGAGCATATCTGTCATGTCTTGTGTTGTCATATCACATATGTTGTCTCCTACATTGTTGTCATCCCACATGTGTGGTCATCCCTTATGTTCTTGTCCCAACGGTGTGTTGTCCCACTGTATTGTTGTCTTGTCCCACCATGTTCGTCATACATACATGTTGTTGGTTTGTGCCTTGCATGTGTTGTTGGTTCGTCCGTTGATATGTTATGTTGAGCTGTCCTTTCGTTCACTTGTTCGTTACATTATGTTCATGCTTGCTTGTTCATGTTGTTGGTTGTCTTATTCGAAAAATCCATAAAAATCAGATATCGAAAATCAAAAAAGAAAAATACCATTTCGCTTGGCAGGTAAGTCAGGTATGGCTCTCTATCCCTACTCATTGTTACATTACTATATGTTATCTACCTTATTATAGTCTCTCAACGACCGGCTGGTTGCCCGTGTGTTCTAGGATCTGATGTTCCCCTTTAACAAAAACGATGATGATCTAGGAGCATACGGTTAATCGTTAGATAAGCCGTTAGTTTGAGTCGGGTGGGGGACGATGGACTCTGTCTCGCACGCCGTGGTTGCAAGAAGACTCTTGACCCCATCTTGGCTTGGTCTAGTAATATTATCTTTGAGTACTTTCTATTTTATACTTTCTTTGCATTCGTTTTGATGATTTCTTTATTTTAGCCCAACATGCATCATGTCATTTTGAGCATTCACGCCTCGCGATCCGTTCAAAGTTTCTCCTCAGCAATGGTTAATTGCACTTCAGCTCTCTTGGGTAAGAGATTCCTCATTCCACTCTGAATTTGAATGATTTCTCTGATCTTCCCGCTTGGTCTGGTTGGCCAGCGTGATTCCTGCCTTGATTTTATGTCAATTTTATCTTTCCTTTTCCAGCTCTTATGGTGTGTTTCCTTCCGACCAACTCATTATCCGTGGATTATGTCCCCAATGAGGCTGGTCGTCTTTCCTTTTCTCCCTTAGTTTAGCTCTCCAAACATGTCTCATTCGTGTCATCCATTCCTTGTGGTTAGTTTGGCATTTTCGGGAGAATTCCTGTCGCTTGTTGATTATGATGGGTGTCTTTTGCCTTGATGCCCGCTTATCAGTTCTCTCCGCTTAATCTCCGCGTCATCTCCATTTCACGTCACTGTCGCTTTCGCTCTACCTCCTTTTCATTCTGCCTCCGCGTCACTTTTGCTCGTTTCCTTGCAAAGCGGACATCAAGGAGGTGCATCTGTTGACTCCTATTTTTAGCCCACAAGTTGCGTTATTTCTCTTATTCATCATTTTTGATGTCCCGAATTAACCATTGTTTTAGAGCCTTCCTTGGATGGAATTCGAGTCCATTTCATTATTCCCTAGCCTTTGAGCCATAGAGATCATGATTTCTTAGAGTCCTGGAGCTTATCTTATCAACTTTCGATCTTCCAAGTTGACTTGCGGCCCATTTAGGCCCATTTCCATCAAGCATTCGGCCCCTTTCCTTGCGCAGTCTTGAAAATGGCCATTTTTCATCCTCTTATATTCTTCTATTCAAAAAGTGTCCATCACCAAAGTTATTCGTCTTTTAAAGACCTACAATTCCTTCTGATACGGCATTAGCCACTTCTTCACCAATTTCAAGTTATTCACGTTTTTTCAGCAGACTGCACTATTCACCTTCATCCCAGAATTCTTCCTCTCTATTCTCACCCCATTTTATCTCTCTTATGATCATCTTTTCATCTTACTTTCTTCATAAAATTTGTTCATCTTTTAGTTATCTATAATTTCTTCTTCTACCACTTTCACTAGTTCTGCATTGTTTGGGAGATATGATCCGATTTCCAAAGTCCCGCAAAGTCTGCCCAAACGGTCGTGCAAATGACCGTTTCATATTTCTAACGATCGTGCAAACGACCATTTGTTCCTTAGCAGTCAGTCGACCGACCGCTAAGCAAACCGGTAAGAGTCCAGCCTGCGTTGGACTCTACCCCGATTCTGCTCGATGGGCCTATCTTGCGGTGGCCATATCTTCTAGGATATAGCTCCGAATTGATCCCCATTTGTTCATATCTCTTGTCCTTTGAATTATCTTGAGTTTGATCTATAGAACTCGAATTTTCATTAGCTGTATCTCTCGGAATCTTGGTCGAAAAATTAGGATTTAGGTGTCCTAGTTGATGGGAATCGATGCCGAGCATGTACATTTACTTTTGCATTTATGTCCTTTTAGTTTGTGTCATATCCTTGGGAAAGTATATGCGCAATTATACGGCTTTATAAGCCAATGCGTCATTCCCATGGATTGTGTGGGCTTTTATGCAATTATACAGTAGGACCAGCAAGGGGGCCCTCAGCCCTTTCTCATTGGTCCATGTCACCTATGTGGGGTTGGTCAACCATCCTAGGTGGCCATCTAGAAGGGTTGAATGTCAAATGCCATATGGGTAGACAAAGGGAGTAAAAAGTCTAAGGTAGGCTACCTACCATGTCAAGCTTGTCTCCCGCTTGGGTTATTTTATTTTTTCTGTGTGTGTTGGTCGCATTTAATCTAGGCCATTCATTCCCCATCCCTAGATCCAACGGTAGAGATTGGATTAGATTGGAGGCATATAAATACTTGTATTTTCCATGTGAATATTAATGAAAGTGAAAAAATCATTGTGCAAGAACCCCTCTCTTGGAGAATTTCAACCTATCCTCTCTCTCCCCCTGGTTTCTTCATCCCCAACCCCCATTCTAGAGTGATATCTCCTTCCCCCCACCTCCGGTGATCATCGGTGCTGCCGCCGCCGCTGTTCGTGCCGCCATCACGCCGCCGCGGAGCCGCCTTTGATGTTCTGTCCATCTTGGAAAGAGGCTTCTTGTCCGAATATCTTCTCTCCTCCACGTGAAGATCTCAAGCTGTAATTTTTATGATGTGTTCTACCCTTGCATCCCAAGTGCCACCTAAATTGTCACGCCCAAAATTCACCGTTTAGTATTTTTACATTTTCGTCCAACCTGTCATCCCAGATCTGCCAGGTTTCTATCTACAGTGACAGAACCTCTGAGTTCTCCCCCTCCGACCATCTTTTTGATTTGTCAAAACTCTCCCAATTTTACTGGGAGTTCTGTCCATCACCCCCTACCTCCACAAATTTTCTTAATTTTTTTTCAGCCCTCTATCTATTTTTAGCAATTCGTGTTCTTCCTCTGCTACAATGTTTTCAGTCAGATCCCAGATCCGACCACCCTCCACTTCCAAAATCATAAAAAATCACCATTACCTCCAAATCCAGATCCAAAAATACTCATGGTTTCCTTCCTTAATTTCCTACAACTTTTATGAACAGGTCAAGGGCTGAATCTGAGGTCTTCATTACGGTCAAAGGCAGTTCTCAGGAAAGTTCACTGTAGATCTGAGAATCAGGTTACTGTACAATAGCAAATTGAAAGTTCATTAAGGCTACGATTCGTGCAGATCCAGGCCAGATCTTTAGGCCTAGTTTTAAGTACTTCAAAGTAGCTTTCCAACGGCGTTGGTTTCGTGTCGATCCGACATCGGGGCTGATCATAGTGTCCGTTCCCGTCCGAGCGCGCGCTGAAAATCAAAAAGTGCAGGTCCGAGGCCGGTTACTCCGACCGGTGCCGAACGGAGCCGCCTGGCCTCCGACCGGCGTTCCAGTGCGCCGCCACCCCAAGGAGCAATCCTCCGGGCATCCACCACTACAGCGGTGCCACCGGGTCCCATACGGCCCCTCCGGACAACGCGTGGGTCCCACCGTCACTAGTTCGGGCGCTGCCGAAGCTACGCGGAAAGCCGCCCGTCAACCCGAAATCGGTCCTCCCGGACCCCATTGTGTAGCCCTTTACCTCCCTGCGTGGAGTGGATAGCGACGTGTATTGCTATATTATTGTGTATCATTGTTTCGGGAGTACGAGTTTCGGCCGGGTCCGTTGTCCCCACGCCGAGCGCGTTGAGGTATCGCCTTCACTCCTTACTTGGCATTTTGCTTAATTTCATATATGCTTGCTTATGCCGCTGCTAGGGAGCATGTGTAGGGATATCTAGCTCGCTTTATCTATTCATTACCGCTGCTGCGAGAGAGTGCGACACCGTCCCGTGACCCGATCCGGGCACACGAGAGAGCCGACCACCCTACCTCATTACCGATTTCTCAACCGCGTACGTCCGACGCTTCCCTCGTTAAGGGGCAGTCATGAGCTTGTCATGTCCGTGGTCTCGTCCCGCATCAATTTGGTATCAGAGCGAGTTTGAGTCTAGGGTGTCCAAAAAAAAAAAGTGTCATTTACGTCTAGTCGTGTTTAGGGTCATCATTGTTTCAAAACAAAAAAAAGTGTCTTTTTGCATTTCATCCCTTTACTCGGTATATCAAAAGGTGTTGTCCAAACGCTAGACTACGCCTATCGGGAAGGCCACACACTTGTGCGAGTGGTCTTCGGATCGCTTATCTCCGCCACGTACCGAGTCTTGGTTTACGTCTAGGGTCCTTAGTGTGCATGCATTCCAAACTTGCATAGTCGGTCTAGTGTCTTGTCACCGTGAGTATGCATGTCCATGTCCGCTACCCATGGCCGTTCCCCAAGACCATATGTCCGAGTGGTCAACCTTTGTGGCCAAAGTCAATGTCCTTATGGACCGAGCCCTTGGTTTTACCCCTCTCACTATGAAAGTCGCTCTACCCAACGGGTCCACAACGGAACTCCATTTCACCGATAGGGAGTCGGGTAATTGGGTTTCTCTTGACATCGTGGAGTCTCTCTCCAAGACAGGCGAGATTGTCCACGATGGTGATTTTGCTTTTGTTGTGTTCTATAAGAGGATCGGATCTGTTCTCTACACCGATGGTGCATGGTGCAGGATCGGCACACTTGCTGGTTCATGCATCATTTTAGGGCAAAAGTGGTTAGGAGAGAAAAGGGCCAATCTTGACTGGGACAAGAGGACTTGCACCTTATGCCCACCTTACCTACCCGGTAAGATCACCCTTAGGGACCCCGTATGTCCAGCCACCCAGCCCCAGCGGCCCACTCCACCTTCGGATTCGCGCTTGGAGCCACCTCATCCCGAGCCACCCGTATTTCTAACGGGTACATTATACATAGCCGAGCCGCTTCTTAGTTGGCTCAAGGATGGCTTGGTCCCACTCCCTTACCCGTCTATGGACCCTACCCTACCTTTAGTGCCCGCCAGCTCCTACCATACTACGTTCCGATCTCGTCACCATGTTGACACATTGGGTGACCTTATCCTTGGTTTAGGTTGGCAATGGTAGTTGACACATATGTTAGCCCGAGGTTTTGACCAACCCACGAGTCGTAGCTTCACCCATCCGGCCTTCGGGTCCATTACTTCCGAGTGCACCATGGGTTGTGTCACCACAGAGGTTCTTCTACTTCTCCCGCTACCGGATGAGCCCGACCTCATGACTTTGCTTCCGAGGGAGGAGTCATATTTCCTATACACGGTCCCATCTACCATGACGGAGAAAGGTGACCACCCGCACCTTCAAGAATTTCACGATTGGGACCATGTCATGTTGGAACCCACCATAAGGGGTCATACCTTCTTTGATCCCTTTGACCCCTTCCCTAGTGGATCCCTAGACCCTTCATATTCCCTTCACTTCTTCGGGGAAGTCCACCTTCATACCCCTTTCCTACGGGTCGGGTCCTCCATACCCACCAAGCCCGTCCACGATACACCTACACCCGGCACTTCCACACCCGGCTTTCCTAGCCCACTCAAGTCTCCTAAATCTAAAGGGCCGTCCATGCATGACTGGGTCATACTTGGATGTTTAGGTGTTCCCCATACCACCCATCTCCGGTTACATAACATGCATGCATGGCACACATTCGGGTGTCCTGGTCCGCCGTCACCTATGTACGGGTCGGGCTAACAATAGGTGTGTCTAGAGTCATGCATGAGTCGGTTTCTTATTTGTGTGGTTTATTTTGTTTGTGTGTCGTTTGTTTGTCTGCATACGTCTTGTGCAAGCTCGTTGTCGTTCTCTTATGAGTAATAGGCGAGTGGACTCACTTGATGAGTATGGGATCGGATCTACATCTATACCCGGATCAGTCACCTAAAGGGACTCAGCGGTGATTCCTAGTGAGTCTTCGAGCTGCTTCCTTTCCTTTTGAGAGTGTCCCACTCGAAGTGTCCACCTTTAGCCCATAGCAGTCGCGCATATCGAGTATATATGGAATGAGCAGGTGACGATCATTTGGAGTGGAGCGTACCCGCGTTACTTGGAACGGTGACGGATCCGTCGGAGTATTCGAGCATCCCTACCCCTACTCGACGGGGTCGAGTTCCTCCCACCCGGGGAGAGTTGATGGGAATCGACGCCGAGCATGTACATTTACTTTTGCATTTATGTCCTTTTAGTTTGTGTTATATCCTTGGGAAAGTATATGCGCAATAATATGGCTTTATAAGCCAATGCGTCATTCCCATGGATTGTGTGGGCTTTTATGCAATTATACAGTAGGACCAGCAAGGGGGCCCTCAGCCCTTTCCCATTGGTCCATGTCACCTATGTGGGGCTGGTCAACCATCCTAGGTGGCCATCTAGAAGGGTTGAATGTCAAATGCCACATGGGTAGACAAAGGGAGTAAAAAGTCTAAGGTAGGCTACCTACCATGTCAAGCTTGTCTCCCACTTGGGTTATTTTATTTTTTGTGTGTGTGTTGGTCACATTTAATCTAGGCCATTCATTCCTCATCCCTAGATCCAATGGTAGAGATTGGATGTGATTGGAGGCATATAAATACTTGTATTTTCCATTTGAATATTAATGAAAGTGAAAAAATCATTGTGCAAGAACCCCTCCCTTGGAGAATTTCTACCTCTCCTCTCTCTCCCCCTGGTTTCTTCATCCCCAACCCCCATTCTAGAGTGATATCTCCTTCCCCCCACCTCCGGTGATCATCGGTGCCGCCGCCGCCGCCGTTCGTGCCGCCATCACGCCGCCGCGGAGCCACCTTCGGTGTTCTGTCCATCCTAGATAGAGACTTCTTGTCCGAATATCTTCTCTCCTCCACTTGAATATCTCAAGCTGCAATTTTTATGGTGTGTTCTACCCTTACATCCCAAGTGCCACCTAAATTTTTACGCCCAAAATCTACCATTTAGTATTTTTACATTTTCGTCCAACCTGTCATCCCAGATCTGCCAGGTTTCTATCTACAGTGACAGAACCTCTGAGTTCTCCCCCTCCGACCATCTTTTTGATTTTTCCAAACCCTCCCAATTTTACTGGGAGTTCTGTCCATCACCCCTCACCTCCACAAATTTTCTTAATGTTTTATCAGCCTTCTATCTATTTTCAGAAATTCGTGTTCTTCCTCTGCTACAGTATTTTCAGTCAGATACCAGATCCGACCACCCTCCACTTCCAAAATCAGAAAACATCACCATTACCTCCAAATCCAGATCCAAAAATAGTCATGGTTTCCTTACTTAATTTCCTACAACTTTTATGAAGAGGTTAAGGGCTGAATCCGAGACCTTCATAGCAGTCAAAGGCAGTTCTCAGGAAAGTTCTCTGTAGATCTGAGAATCAGGTTACTGTACAACAGCAAATTGAAAATTCATTAAGGCTAAGATCCGTGCAGAGCCAGGCCAGATCTTTAAGCCTAGTTTTAAGTACTTCAAAGCAGCTTTCCAATGGCGCTGGTTTCGTGTCGATCCGATATCGGGGCTGATCACAGCGTCCGTTCCCGTCCGAGCGCGCGCTAAAAATCAGAAAGTGCAGGTCCGAGGCCGGTTACTCCAACCGGTGCCGAACGGAGCCGCCCGGCCTCCGACCGGCGTTCCAGTGCGCCGCCACCCCAAGGAGCAATCCTCCGGGCATCCACCACTACAGCGGTGCCACCGGGTCCCACACGGCCCCTCTGGACAGCGCGTGGGTCCCACCATCACTAGTTCGGGCACTGCCGAAGCTACGCGGAAAGCCGCCCGTCAACCCGAAATCGATCCTCCCGGACCCCATTGTGTAGCCCTTTACCTCTCTGCGTGGAGTGGGCAGCGACGTGTATTACTGTATTATTGTGTATCATTATTCCGGGAGTACAAGTTTCGGCCGGGTCCGTCGTCCCCACGCCGAGCGCGTGGAGGTATCGCCTTCACTCCTTACTTGGCATTTTGCTTAATTTCATATATGCTTGTTTATGCCGCTGCTAGAGAGCATGTGTAGGGATATCTAGCTCGCTTTATCTATTCATTACCGCTGCTGTGAGAGAGTGCGACACCGTCCCGTGACCCGATCTGGGCACACGAGAGAGCCGATCACCCTAGCTCATTGCCGGTTTCTCAACCGCGCACGTCCGACGCTTCCCTCGTTAAGGGGCAGTCACGAGCTTGTCGTGTCCGTGGTCTCGTCCCGCATCACTAGTTCAACTCAAACTCTATTTTTTGAGTGACGTGACCTCCTTGCGTCGAGCATATCTTCTAGACTACTCCTCCAAATCAAGTCCCATTTGTTCCTATCTCTTGTCCTTAGTATTATCTCGAGTTTGATCCATAGAACTCGATTTATCTTGGACTATATCTTCGGGAATCGTGATGAGAAGATGGGGATTTTTGCTGCAAACTCTATATGAACTGCCCAGTTCGCAGTGGCGACGAGGGGCTCTTTCTCGACTCGGGGCGAAGCCATGCTACACCGCCGACTCAATCCTTCGACCCTGGCTTGAAGAGGGGGGTATTAGCTTACATTGCATCTTTTTGGGCTTGATTTCACGGTCTATTCTCTTAGTTCTCGTTCTCTCAAAATCACAAATCATCACAAATTTCTGCACTTTTTGCTACATAGGCGTTTTTCCTCGTTTTGCATCATTGTTTTCTCTCTATTCTCTCAATCAAATTTCGTGATTTCAACTCTCATGCATGCACAACACATACACCTATCTTTTCCACCATTTCACATGGGTTAAAAACCTCCCCCCGGAGAGCATGAGTACAAGTTCCCCGTACCCGTCTCTTGAGCGCGGTCAAGTCTTCTTTCCAAGGTACACGGCGCCATCCTTTGATCTCTTCATCCTTTTGGCGTTGTTAAATCCTTGGTGGCGATCACAGTTAGTTCATCTATTCATTACCCCCTTGTTCATACTTCTATGATTGCTTCATATACATGCATTAGCATTTAGTTTAAAAGGGGCGGGGGTACATTAATCCATCTACAATGAATTGGTCAATTTAATGACTGGCTTTGTTCAACTATTTACCTCTCAATGGGGGATGTGTTTGTCATTGAAGTTCAGAATTTTCATTCATTTTTTAATTAATATCAATTTAAGGCCCGAGGTCCCCTTCTCCTGGTGTTTAAGCAAAGGTTTTCTCCTCCTCGAGGAGATGTAATTAACGCTGTGACCTTTATGGCACGGCGGGTTCTTAGTCCCGACCCGATACCTACATCATCTGGTTAGTCAGACGGAGCGCACCTGTGGTTTCAGACCCTCCCAGTCTTGAAACTCGAATAGATTATCACTTTGGTGACTGGCACGCCCACACACTTAATAATAAAGCCAAATAAATCACCCAAGAATGAAAAGAACAAATAAAACAATTAAAAAGATGATATGAACCATAAAGTGCGTCCAACAGGTTTGGCACGCCCGGTGGGACTATGACCTCCTTTCATCTTCTCGCCAGTATTAGGGGCCCAACGACCTCCTCCTAAAATATTGACTTGCTTTAAACCCAAAATTATAGGTTGCATCCTGACTAATCCGATGGCTATCTTATTCGGATCACTGGTGGTAGCTGATCACGCTAGGTATGGCTACTTGGCCGTGCCTACAAAGTTCGGCAACTTCCTGCCGGTAGTCGGCTTCCCCAACTTTTTGGGGGTAGCATTCGTTGAGCTCCTGGACGTCCAGGAGATGAAGCTGGTCGGTGCTGCAAAGGCGACCATGACCGATGTTGTTGCGGTGGGCTGCTTGGTCCACCACGTTCACTCCCATGCTTCCCACAACAAGAGGCACTCACCGACTGCCAGGAGGGTGCCCATGAAGAATACCGACATTCTACAAGGCTGACTATCGACGTCGGGGAAGTCTGTGTTAATCGGAGGAGTTCATGTGTTTCTGAACTGCCGATAGGCCAGGATTTCACCCGATAGGGTGATTGCCAATGTACCAGTGCGGAACTCATTCCAGGCACTAGCTCAAGAGAAGTCGGACTATGTCAAGTCCAGATCAAGGGGAGGTTTGGCCCCGAAACTAACCAAGTTTAAACAAGTGTGGGTGCCTAAGTGGATGCGGGCCGCGACAGCTGCTCATCCTGAACCTGTCCAAGCTGGCAGGTTCGATAGAAAAGAAAAAGAAGAAGAAGAAGAGAGAATTGAGGTGCCAAGTCCGACACCTCGCAGACCTGCCTTCCGGGCCTACGGCCGATAGGCGAATGTTCATGCTTTTAGCAGAAGATGCAGCACAATAGACGAACAATGGCGGCTCGCATATAGGCCACCGGCTCAACACAGAATGTCACCATCAACACTCTGCCCAACAGGCGGGCAAGATGATATCACCGAAGCCGTCCGAGGATATTTTTGGGGTCTCAAGAATACCCATCAAGGGACGTATCGGCTCTTAGAGGCTATGAGCATTGCAGAAGATGAAGACCGGGGAGAGCAAGTCAACCCGGAAGAAGTTGCTGAGGAAGGGTCTAGTTGCTATGGACCATCCTTCTATGAAGAAATGACACTAAGGGTCTCGTTGTTCGACAGGCAAACCTTCCTTGGGCAGCCAGCTATGGAAACACACTAAATCTCTTTTGTTCATCTTAAAATATCATGGGAATCTTTAATTATTATTTTTTTATCATTTTATCTTCCATCGGTTTATTTAGTGCGAGGGCGTGCGAGTCGCCTAGGTGACGATTTATTCGGGTTCTGAGACTAGAGTGGTCTGGAACCCAGGATGCGCTTCATCCAACTAATCAGACGATTGTGGCTATCGGGTCAGGATTGCAGACCCGCCGTGTCATAAAGGCCACGGCGTTAATTACATTCTCTCGGAGAGGGGAACACTTTTGATTAATCGCCAAGATAAGGGGCCTCATGGCCTAAAAATCAAATTTCATAAAATGAGCGAATGATATGTCAAAGAGCATTAAAGTCCCCCATATTAGGCGTGCAAAAGGGAATTTGAAATTATGTTAGTCGTATATCGACCATTTCGTGGTCGGATTAACGTCTGGGTTGAAAACATCGTGAAGATATGTGTACCATCGGGACATATGTATGTCAGAGTACGACACATTTAATATTTGGAGAAATAGAGGAATTCAATTAAATCGTGGCCAAAACGGTTCAAATTCAGTGGGTTATTGGCTCGGTGCGAAGTGAGGCTATGACCATAATGGGGGTAACCCCCGGGGTCGAGCATGCCTCGCAAGGGCATCTTTGATATTCCCTTCTCATAGTGTCACGCCCCGAGATTATGCAGCGGAAATAATCGGGAACGTGAACAGTCGGCTAGTACACCTCAAGCGAGCAATACAATCAGAGCGTAAATCATTCACACATAAAATGAATGGACATAATGATTGTTCAAAAATCTAACTTTTATTGATAATAATAATCAAACTACAATGATATTTGACTCAATTCACTAGACTCAAATAAAGGGAAAAATACATAGACTCGACTTGACTTAAGACTATAATAGGTCTTCTCTCGATCTTTAATCACTCTCAGATCTACCGCTTGAATAGTCTGAATCCGACCTGCTAGAATTTCTTGAAAAAGATTGAAAAAGTAGAGAATGATCACACTTTCCCAGTAGGTATCTTCTTATCAACATGAAGGCAGTGTTTAAGTAATTAACATTTTAGCTCTAGAGTGTAAGATAAGTCATAGAAAATACGATGAAACTCGTGAGTAAACCAAAATAACGCAATATTGAGGATACGATTAAGGTGAGATATGAACATTCTTGTAGACTGGAAATATGATCAAGCAAGAATATAACATGAATGTAATTTGGCCTTTCATGAACAAGAATGTACTTTTCGTAACCATAAAGGCTATGCACTAGAAAGTCGTATAACGAGAATGTACTAGCAAGCATGTAGTTTCACAAGATTGCCTCGTGAGAATTCGTAGATTTCACCCATTTATAAAAAAAGTATTCCCGACGTAATGCGACGCCAGTATTCATCATACCCCATGGTTTTATAGTATGTTTCTGGCTATCTGCCGAGGGGACTAGAGTGGAGTCCTTGGACACTGTCCGTGCCCGCTCTTGCATCTTCAAGTTATAAATCAAGTAACTTCCACGAGAAATATCAATAATTTAGGCCAGTAATGAACAAGTTCAAACTATAGTTTCATGATAACAATTATCAAGGTTAGAATGCACCAATTAAGAATATGAGAGTTCAAGATTGATTTAGAACAAGGTTATGCTATGAAGAAAATTCGGCAGTATAACGACACATTCTTTACTTTTCATAAGTTATTAATATCTTATTTGACCAGTGTTAAGTTCAAGCAATCATCAGACCATCTAGGAACTTATAAAACCCAACCCAAAGGTCAAACCTCAGGTTAGACTGAGTTAGGGACCAAGCGGTCGTTTACTGGACCGTTTGAGAACTCATGCGGTCAGATTCGGACCGTTAAGGAGATCCATGCGATCAGGTAAGGACCGTTTACGTTGGGTCGAAGCCAGAATCAAAAGGCTTGACTCAAGGACACATGCGGTCATAGACGGACCATTTGTGGACAAAAGCGGTCTAGGGCCAACTGCTAGACAGGGCTTAGCAGTCGTCTGAGGACCGTTTAGAACCAGAACTCAGAAAATTACCAGTAGTGTAAGTACTTTCTAGACAATTTGGGTTTTGATGGTACAACCAGCTCGGCGTCCTAGTGGAAATCCCAGGCTCATGAAGACTTACGGAGGCCTTGAAACAAGATCACCTAATCCGGTGGAAGGAATATCAAACGGAGAGGATCACAAGTCTAAGATTGTGTGCTTAAGTGCAAAGTGTATCTAATGGCCACGCACCGGAGTACGCACCATGTACTTAAGAAAATGACTCATAGATAAGAAGAGCTTGTAAAACAATGATCAACCAATTAGTTAAACAAGTTCATCTATCACTTTAAAATATGCATTTAATACAAGAATATATTGTTTTGGCATGAAACTAGCTTAGATTAAAAATATTGGCTAAGTGCATGAAACCATGAAACATATCCGGGTTTACGACTATAGTGCTTTAAACAGGAATGGCGTCTAATTATCAAGGTTTATCATATGATAAATAAAGCTAATCTGGATTATGTTTCGGGTTAACATAAATACAGAACTCAAGAAAACCTGGCGGTCACTTGAGGACCGTTTGACCTGGTCTAGCGGCCTATCGTAGGGCTGCTAGAGAACTCAGGCGGTCTTACGGAGACCGTTTGGTTCCCGTAACAGACAGAACACGATAGGTCATGTAAGGCCAATTCTAAAGAAATATATGCATGGAAACATGCTAGAAAAGAATTTGAAACATGCTGCAAGGGAAATAAAGTCATGAAGATGCATGGGTTTCATAGATTAAGCTAGAATTATTATCTTTGTACTTAAGGTTAGGGACCATGCATGCCGAGTAATCTGATTGCGCAGTTGATGGGGGAATCTCTCGTCCTTCACATTTTTCCACAGCTCCGATTGTTCAACGGCATGGTTCCATTGTGTCCGTCACATTTTTCTGAGTCGAGTCATGTAATTTTCTTATTTTATTTGAGTCATATCATTGTAATTTTACTTTTATTTGAGTCATGTACCTAGGTTAATGAGTCATTTACCTAAGAATGTTTGTCATTAGGTTGATTAGGCTAGCTAATGGGCCCAATCCATTGGGATAGGCCCATGGGCACCCCCTACCTCTTGGTTATTTGTCATTGTGTCTAGAGTCAGGGACTTTTTGTAAAATGTGGGTTACCTATATATAGGACCCCCATCTCCCCATTTGAGGTTAATGAATCAATGAATGAAATCTGAGAATTTAGTCCAACCTAATTGTTCTTGTGGTGAGAAGCCATTAGAGTGGAGTGAGAAGATCCCCTCCCCTATCTCTCTCCTCTCTCTCTCTCTCACTCTCTCTCTCCAAGAAGAGGAGGGTGCCCCCCTCTCTCTCTCCTCCCCTCCCTCTCTCTCCTCCACATCATCAACCCTCTCTCTCCCCCTCATTATTCATCCTCCCAACTACCCCCAACCCTCATTACTCCACCCCTAGTCCCAAGAGACCCTCCACCAATCCATACTCCACCACCCAACCACCAACTACCCAATCCCCTTCCCTAAGCACCCTCTCATCTCCCAAGGAAGAATTCCCCACTCCCCAAGTACCCCTTCCCTTCCCCAACACAACCCCTCCCATCCCCAAGATAAAAAAAAATTAATCCCACCCTTAAACCCATTTCCAAATATCCTTTCCCTCTCACCCACCATCCCAAATTCGCAGCTCCTCTCTCACCCACTGTAAACACCTCATTCCAGCCCCCATTCTCCCCTTCCCAAACCTTGGAACACCCCCTCCCAGACCCCCTCACACCTAGAGGTTTCCCCCATACATATCCACCTCATTTCCCCTCCCATATATCCCATTTCCCCCCATCATCTTCAACCTGCAGTTCTCAGTTCGGAGGAAGCAGAGAAGCTGCGGATTGCAGAGGCTGGCCTGTCGTCTCCTCGATGAACCTGGTGGCAAGTTCTATATTGCTGGAAAGATCGTCAAGTCAGCTTCGCAATCGTGGTGTTCTCGTCCCTGTTCGAGTTCGTAGCTGCCCGGAAGAGCCATCTTCGCTGGACTGCACTTCTTCCTCCTGACAGTCAACTTGAAGCATTGTTCAGAGACTGCCACGGCCATCCTCCTGAGGATCTGGAGATGGGACTTGGTTGGGAGCTTCTAAAATGAGCCTACTTCGAGGAACTAAAAGTGGAATCACGTTCGGCATCCGGAGCTAAGATTTATCAATTTTCTCCTCCAGGTGCACAGTTCTATCTCCTCTGGAACAGAGCCGATCCCTGTCCACTATTCGAGCTCTCCCCATCTTCTCCGACGTCTTCTGGCATCCACATTGGTCTCGTTTCTAAGAGGACTCAACAATAGTTCCAACGACTCCGACCACGCCTGATTCTGAGCTCTGGAGCGTCCGTAGTGTCTTCGTCTTCCAGCTGCAGTGGTTCTGAGACAGTCAGAATCAGAACTCAGGGTACCTGTTCGCACCTTTGCCCCGACCAGCACAGTCAACGAGGAAATTCCAAAAAAATTGGACGTCTTCCGGGGTCACCTACAAAGATTCTCCATCTGGTCTCATTGCCAAAAAAATTCGGGAGTGGTGTCAGCGACATCAACTTCAACTATCTGTCCCTAGTTCCTGAGAACAGGCAGAGTCGGCAACCTCCATCGTTTAGCTTCTATTTTAGTCTTTCCCCTCCCCCGCCTGGCCGGCTGAGCGCCCCTCCCTACGTGGAGGTATATTTTGGTTGTAATCCAATTCCCCACCCCTAGTCCAACCACCTTGCAAGGGGCGAAGTGCGTGTAATTTGATCTAATCAGGTTGAAGCTTCATCGGCGCGGCGTGCGGGTGCATACCCACACCTCCCCGCTCCCCATCGTCTCCGGCTGGGATCGGCGTCTTCACGCTGATCAGGTGAGCTTCTGGCACCCCCTCCCTTTGCTGGTTAATCTTGCTTAATTAGTATTGCTTCTTAACTCCGTCGGACGGTGAGTGAGCGCCCGCTCCGAATTTGCTTATATTTGAGTGGCTACTGCGGGTGAGTTGTGAGAGTGACCCTTCAACCCATGCCTTCGGCGTGCTGACCACCCGTGAATTTGGGCAACCCCTGGCCCTTAGGGGTCCTCCCCAAGCCAGCCATACCTTTGAAAACCTCTGGTCCAACCTCGGACCCTCACCCCATTACCGGTCCACCTACGGACCCGAGTGTGCCAAACGCGAGTGAGTCCGCTTGTGTGACATTGCCAAGTCGTTGCGTTGCTTGCAATTTAGGTCCTAGTTTGTGTCATATCAATTGGTATCAAAGCAAGTCATTGACTTGTCTCTACAAGTCAAGTCCTAGGGCACGCTTGCATTAGAGTCATCATCAGTCCGACCCTTGCATTTATCCCCCCGATCATCATGGCCACTTCCTACTTAACCTACTCGCCACCCATGGACTACATTCTAGATGACGATATTACCTTTGACGGATCATGTTTTAGTGATTATGTTAGGTGGGAGGCTACTATAGAAAGGTACTTTTAAAAGACTTGGGTATATGGACCCGCGAGAGTCCGTAACCCGCGAGAGTCTGTAAGGCCAAGGGACGATTTCGGGGTCAAACCAAGAGTAAGTGGGAACACATAGAGGGATTAAGAAGGGTTAGGAGGCAAGAGCCCATTTCTTCATGGGATGATATGAAGGAGGAACTTAGGGAGATCTACATCCCCAAATATTCCCACCCCTCCTACTCAAACACCCCTAGCCCGTGGAGCACTACCACTTCTCCATCCCCTCCCGGCCAACTTGAGACCACCTTTAGGCCTCCTCCCCCACCACTCCCAATAAATTCCTTCTCAACCATCACCACTACACTTAGCCACCAAATCCTATCCCTTGAGACCCAACTAATCCAAGCATCCACCTCCCCACCTAACCCCATGAGGATCCCCACACCCCAACTAAAACCCCCTTCCACAAACCTCACTATCCAAACCCAATTGGCCCCCACTTCCACCCCTCCACAACCGGCCGATCCCAAGGGGAAGAGACCCTCTCTCACCCAAGGGCCACCACTCACCCCATTCTCACCATTCAAACTCACGTGGACCCCGTGTCCACCCCTCCACCTAGGCCCACAACGACAACCATCCCCCAACCGACAATTCCCAACAAAACCCATATTCCACAAGCCCCCTTGGTCCCCACCACTACCCCTCAATCTTCCCCTATAAGGGACACTCCCCCCAAGACCGACGAACCCAAGCCACCCCAACCAACCCATCTCCCACTCCCTCCCCCAAAAATCCCATGTCCTAGGCCTCCACTACTTCCCTTACCAATCCCAACCTGAGTCCAACCTTGCCCACCACCCCGAGTGCACCATGCACCAACCATCATCACCCTGCCACCAAAAGACCCTCTCACCTCCTTGGAGGGGGAACCCATACCCGACCCCATAGTGGTGAACACTCCGGACCCTATCCCCACCACGGAGACCACCCATGTCCAAGTAGAAGAAGAAACCTCACATGGTGGCCTTCACCTTACACCACCCTCTCTAGTTGGCGCCGAGCTCATCTTAAGAGAACCCCTTATTAGTTTGCTAAAGGAGAGCCCAATAAGAGAGATCACAGCCCACGATTTCCCTCCCATGAAGCAAAACCTTCCCATAGTGCCCTTCTTCTCCTATCATACCACCTTCCAATCATCTTACCAAGTGGAAACCTTAGGGGACCTTCTCAAGGGCTTAGCATGGCAATTAGAGTTGACCAGCATGTTAACCCCAATGGTCAAACAACCTAGGAGCCTTAACCTCCTACACCTATGCATCGGGTCGATCACCTCGGTATACACCATTGGTTGCTACAGTAGTGACCTCCTTTTATTCCTCCCCACACCCGATGAGCCCAACCTTCTCCTTAATTTGGAGCTTATTATATCGGGTAGAAAGCCAAAACCTCCCTTCATGGCCGATCCACCCACCAAGAACTTCGGCCCAATTGTTTCATTAAAGGAGGATGACCCACCACCATTTGAGGACCTTTAGGACATGGAGCTCCTCCCCCTTGGTAACCCATTTTATGATCCCTATGATCCATTCCAATGGGAGTCAAGGAACCCGTGTGACCCAACCACCTTATCCACCACCCACCTTTCCCTACCCCAACCCACCGTGTTTGACCCAATCCACCCCATCCTAGACCCGGGTTACACCATGGGAGCCATGACTATGGACAATTTACACCTAGGGATCAAGGAAGTGCCCCACTTCATGATATCCACCTTCCTAGACCCCTTTAAGCCATTCCAATGGAAGTCCAAAAACCCACACATAGGAGACATCTTTGGCACAAGAATGCATAAGTCTTGCCATACAAAACCACTTGACATGATTCATAAGTCGGGTACATTATTTCATATCACCCACATGTCAAGTAGGAAACATGAGTGGTCCATATTCGGATGTAATGGTCCACCTTCATTCATCATGGGTCTTAAGCATGTCAAAAATATCTACGGATGTCCGGGTCCCCCAATATTTACCACCACTTTGCATGACGGGTTCACCTACGCGTGTCCCGGCCCACCTAGGCCGACCAAAGTCTACACGTCATCATTGCATGATAGGGTCATACATGGCTGCCCTGGTTCCCCGACATTTGCTTCACCCATGCATGATAGATTCACCTACGGGTGCCCTGGCCCTCCTAGGTCCATCAAGGTTTACATAGCCGCATTGCATGATAGGTCCACTTATGGTTGCCCCGGTCCCCCTTTGCATACCACACACTTCCCACCCACACCGCACCGTAGCTCATGGCATACTCATTCAAGCAAGCATCTAGCAACGAGCGGTGAGGTTCATAATGAACGGGTAAAAACTCGCGAGTGCCACTTTGGATTCAAAGTAGGCAACCTTATGATGGTGGCTTTGGAATGGCTCTACCATAGGGTCACCTCCAAATCGAGGGCATGAGGACTTGGACCTTCTATGTTCTGAGTGGCTTTGGCAACCTGGCATACGGGTTGGATTTACCGATGGGATTTTGGGATATACCCCACTTTTCACGTAGCGGATCTAGCACCCTCTAAGGGCACCGCGGTGGATCCCAGTGAGCACCTTGAGCCTACCCCCACCTTTGTGAGTGACACCCTCAGAGAGCCTCCTCATATCAGCTTGAGAGTCCGACGTGTGCACACGGAGGCAATACTAGGCAAGCAGGGTACCATCGCCAGTAAGAGGGTGTGCCCGAGCCACCTTGAGAGGATGAAGAGCAGTCCCCGGCTAAGGACGCGCGGTTGAGTTTGGAGGTTGTTGCTCACCCGGAGCTGTATTGGAGGACCTCTTCCCCGGCAGACCTATACTCGACGGAGTCGAGTTCTTCGCACCCCGGGGGTATGATGGGGGCATCTCTCATCCTTCACATTTTTCCACATCTCCGATTGTTCAACGGCATGGTTCCATTGTGTCCGTCACATTTTTCTGAGTCGAGTCATGTAATTTTCTTATTTTATTTGAGTCATATCATTGTAATTTTCCTTTTATTTGAGTCATGTATCTAGGTTAATGAGTCATTTACCTAAGAATGTTTGTCATTAGGTTGATTAGGCTAGCTAATGGGCCCAATCCTTTGGGATAGGCTCATGGGCACCCCCTACCTCTTGGTTATTTGTCATTGTGTCTAGAGTCAGGGTCTTTTTGTAAAATGTGGGTTGCCTATATATAGGACCCCCATCTCCCCATTTGAGATTAATGAATCAATGAATGAAATCTGAGAATTTAGTCCAACCTAATTGTTCTTGTGGTGAGAAGCCATTAGAGTGGAGTGAGAAGCTCCCCTCCCCTATCTCTCCCCCCCTCTCTCTCTCTCTCACTCTCACTCTCTCTCTCTCCAAGAAGAGGAGGGTGCCCCCCTCTCTCTCTCCTCCCCTCCCTCTCTCTCCCCCTCATTAGTCATCCTCCCAACTACCCCAAACCCTCATTACTCCACCCCTAGTCCCAAGAGACCGTCCACCAATCCATACTCCACCACCCAACCACCAACTACCCAATCCCCTTCCCTAAGCACCCTCTCATCTCCCAAGGAAGAATTCCCCACTCCCCAAGCACCCCTTCCCTTCCCCAACACAACCCCTCCCATCCCCAAGACAAAAAAAAATTAATCCCACCCTTAAACCCATTTCCAAATATCCTTTCCCTCTCACCCACCATCCCAAATTCGTAGCTCCTCTCTCACCCACTGTAAACACCTCATTCCAGCCCCCATTCTCCCCTTCCCAAACCTTGGAACACCCCCTCCCAGACCCCCTCACACCTAGAGGTTGCCCCCATACACATCCACCTCATTTCCCCTCCCATATACCCCATTTCCCCCCATCATCTTCAACCTGCAGTTCTCAGTTCGGAGGAAGCAGAGAAGCTGCGGATTGTAGAGGCTGGCCCGTCATCTCCTCGACGAACCTGGTGGAAAGTTCTATATTTCTGGAAAGATCGTCAAGTCAGCTTTGCAACCATGGTGGTCTCGTCCCTGTCCGAGTTCGTAGCTGCCCGGAAGAGCCATCTTCGCTGGACTGCACTTCTTCCTCCTGAAAGTCAACCTGAAGCATCGTTCAGAGACTGCCACGGCCATCCTCCTGAGGATCTGGAGGCAGGACTTGGGTGGGAGCTTCTACAATGAGCCTACTTTAAGGAACTAAAAGCAGAATACCGTTCGGCATCCGGAGCTAAGATTTATCAATTTTCTCCTCCAGGTGCGCAGTTCTGTCTCCTCTGGAACAGAACCGACCCCTGTCCACAATTCGAACTCTCCCCATCTTCTCTGACATCTTCTGGCATCCCAGTTGGTCTCGTTTCGAAGAGGACTCAACAGTGGTTCCAACGACTCTGACCACGCCTGATTCCGAGCTCTGGAGCATCCGTAGTGTCTTCCTCTTCCAGCTATAGTGGTTCTGAGACAGTCAGAATCAGAACTCAGGGTACCTGTTTGCACCTCTGCCCCAACCAGCACAGCCAACGAGGAAATTCCAAAAAATTTGGACGTCTTCCGGGGTCACCTAAGAAGATTCTCCAGCTGGTCTCATCGCAAAAAAAATTCGAGAGTGGCGTCAGCGGCATCAACTTCAACTGTCTATCCCTGGTTCCTGAGAACAGGCAGAGTCGGCAACCTCCATCATTTAGCTTCTATTTTAGTCTTTCCCCTCCCCGCCTGGCCGGCTGAGCGCCCCTCCCTGCGTGGAGGTATATTTTGGTTGTAATCCAATTCCCCACCCCTAGTCCAACCCCCTTGCAAGGGGCGTAGTGCATGTAATTTGATTTAGTCAGGTTGAAGCTTCATCGGCGCGGCGTGCGGGTGCATACCCACGCCTCCCCGCTCGCCATCATCTCCGACCGGGATCGGCGTCTTCACGCTGATCAGGTGAGCTTCTGCCCCCCTCTCCCTTTGCTGGTTAATCTTGCTTAATTAGTATTGCTTCTTAACTCCGTCGGACGGTGAGTGAGTGCCCGTTCCGAATTTGCTTATATTTGAGTGGCTACCGCGGGTGAGTTGTGAGAGTGACCCTTCAACCCATGCCTTCGGCGTGCTGACCGCCGGTGAATTTGGGCAACCCCTGGCCCTTAGGGGTCCTCCCCAAGCCAGCTATACCCTTGGAAACCTCCGGTCCAACCTCAGACCCTCACCCCATTACCGGTCCACCTACGGACCCGAGTGTGCAAAATGCGAGTGAGTGTGCTTGTGTGACATTGCCAAGTCGTTGCGTTGCTTGCAATTTAGGTCCTAGTTTGTGTCACATCAGCAGTGATAACAAAACATTAAATACAACGTGTATAATGCATGAAAACTCATGAAATAAGAGGGCTATTAGTCCTAACTCATTGTTCTAGCCATCCATGAGATATCCTACCTCTGGTAGTGCTCCTAGACTTTGAATTTTTGACTGGAAGTAGACCGTAGTTCCTGCACCTCCTGTGCCAAACCAGTATGTTCCCGTCCCTCTATCTCTTGATACTCTTGACCTAAATCCATGAAAATTGGAGGGTAGATAGAAGGTACAAAGGGGAACATAAAGTTCTAAAGGACCAATTTCTAAATATCTCGATTTGGACTTCTATTTCCCTGATCTTCACTGGACCGTCGCCCTAGTTCTTGTGCAGTCTATTGCGAACCAGCAACTTGTAGAGGCTCTAACTCTCCAACGGCTTGGTCTTCTAGCACAAAAATTTGAGAGAAGTTAGACAAAACTAAGACGATTATAAAGTTCTAAATAACTAACTTGTGAAGACGTCTCCTTACCTTCGAAATATGCGAGCCAACATTAGGGTTCACATGAGTCGAAGTTAGGGTCTATTTATAGGATTCACCTAGGGTTTAAGGGATTAGATCGAACCTAGAGTCCTAAATTGGAGTAGAGTTAATCCCTAGAGAGTTATAGAGAGTCTTCTATGCCAGGTAGCTTCGATCTAGGGTGATTTGGCCTTCAAAGATCCAAGCTTTTCACATTTTCTTCCATTCACGGAACTAGGGTTGCTTAGCGGTCATAGCAGGACCGCCAGGGTGGGTCTGGCGGTCGCGCGATAGACCTCCAGGCTTCAAGAGATCTTAAATTTTTGAATTTTCATATTATCCCCCATTTATCCCCTAATTGATGTATATATCTCATTTTAAATCCGTAAATTACCTAAATTACGTTTATATTAATGGACTTGGGTCTAAAATTCTTAAAATTGGGTCTTTGGGCTTATTTGAGTTGGGCTTAGCCCTTTGATAAATATAGGGCCTTTAAATGGATTAAATAAATCCTTAATTCTCCTTAATTGTCTATTAAACCTTTTAAACATGCCTAATAATTATATTTTAATTCTGAAAAATTCCTAAAAAATTCTCGGACGTTACACATAGGGTCAAGGAGGAGGAACCCTGGATGAACGCCATTTAACCTCTTAACGAGGATGGTTTTTTGGTTCATCACTTTTGTTAATATCCATGGCTTATCATTCATTATTTTATTGTTGCTTTGTTGGTTTTTTTTTGTTTATGTTGAATTTTGTTTGTGTTTCATTGCTGTTTTCTCTTTTTTTTGTTGAAATGGGGGGGTTCGGCCGATCGGACCTCCCAGGGACTGGGGCATGCCGGATGGGTCGACGCAGTCATTAGGGTGCGTCGACTCGTCCTTTAATCGGTCGACTGAAAATCCATTTCGATCGACCGAAGCTCAGGCCGCGTCGACTCCCCCTCACAGGGAGTCGACCCCACCGGGGATCGATTGACCAAAGCCTGAGTTCAATCGACCGAACCCAACAGTAGCAGCAATTTCAATTTTTTTTTTGTTTGGTTTTAAAAGGAAGGGCTCACAAGAATCACATGTTATCCAAATGTGCATGTTTGTGAGATTTTTATACAAGTCATGTTCGAATTCAAAACATGGAAGCAAATGTGAAGGAACACATGCCAGTTTAAAAGGGTTTGTGAAGTCTGATGAAGAACCCTGTAGATGCATTTTTTTGTGGGTTTCTTCTTGCACATGGGCCAAAATCTTGCAGGATGCATATGCGAGTGTGTGCATGAAAGAAGGGACAGAGGGGACCATGACAAAGCCCTGGGGAGCCAGGTTGACCAGCCTGGCCAAGGGTGGCTTTTATCCTTTATCTTCATTCATTCATCACTTTTGGGTTTCTGCATGTAGGTGCATTTTCTGATTTTTTTTTACACATGCAAATGGGATTCTTGGGTTCATGCATGCAAGATGCATACGAGGTGTTGTTCATGCTTGAAGTTTAGTCATAAGCCATGCACATGCAAATGCACATGAAGTTTTTGGTTATCTCTGAAATTCAGTCATAAGGCTATGCAAATGCACATGAGATTTTGGTTATCTTTGAAATTCAGTCATAGGACCATGCAAATGCACTTGAGAATTTGTTTTTCCTTTGAAATTCAGTCATAAGCCATGCACATGCACCATTCTTTTATTTATTATTATTATTATTATGATTTCTCTGTTGCTTCTCTCCCCCCTTTTTTTAGATGGGAATAAGGGCCGAGGGGGCAAGTCGACTTGCCCCAGGGAACAAGTCTCCTGGGGCAAGTCGACTTGCTCCTGGGAAATAGGGAGGAAGAGGTGGGCTAGAAGGGGGGCAGGTTGACTTGGGGTCAGCCCAAGTCGACTTGACCCCAACCAGAAGCAAATTTTGCTTCTGGGATTCAGTGGCAAGTTGACTTGGACAGGGCCAAGTCGACTTGATCCCAACCAGAGGTAGATTTCTGTTTTGTTTATTTTTTGTTTGATAGCATGAAATGCGATAATGCATGCTTTGATGATCATGCAAGGTTTTGATCATGCGTTTATGTAGAGTACTCCTCGGTACAAGGCAGAGTGTTTCATTGACGCATCGTGAGGATTTTCACCCGGACATAATCCGGGTTTCCATCGCTCACCATTTGATATACCGGAGGAATCATGGGAAGCATGCATTCGAAAGAAATAAAGTGTGCATGCGGTCCTTTCTGAATTAGTGCACATACGAATCAAGACACACATATGGGTGTGAATGCCATGTTTATTTCTGAATGATAAGTAGAAGGGCAGACATGCCCATGCTCATGCACGTTCAATGAAAATCTGGGGTGAACCAGTGAGAGATACTATGAGTGATCATTTCATGCAAATTCTATGGAGCTCATCATATCCATGCAACATAGAAGAATTTCTGATGCAGAAATCATTATGTAAATGCACACTTGTTCTCTTCTCTTTTTTTTTTAGAGCAGACTGAACCACTTACGCATGGGAGGAATCCAAACAGAAGCAGGATGATGAAGGGGTCGACCCTCACAGCAACATGAGGGTCGACCCTCACAGCAACAATAGGGAAATGGCCGAATGCAAAATGAACATGCGATTTCCCATTAGAAGCATCTTTGATTTCTGAATTTTCTTATATAGACATGGGCTCCTCATATATCTTTGACATTCATGATTGAAACACATGTGTGAAATCATACATATGGATGTATTTTTTAAAAAATTTATGGAGCCCCAATTGTTGGCACCCGTTTTTAGCCCACAAGTCGAGTTATTTCTCTTATTCATCATTTTTGATGTCCCGGATTACCCATTATTTTGGAGCCTTCCTTGGTGGATTTAAAGCCCATTTTATCATTCCCTAACCTTTGAGCGTTGGAGATTATGGTTCTATTGAGCCTTGGAGGTTGTTTCCTTCATTTTTGGCCTTTTCTAACATCCCAAGTCGACCTAAGGCCTGTTTAGGTTGACTTCCAACCTTCCAAGCTGACTTAGGGCCCATTTAGGTCGACTTACATCAAGCATTCGGCCCCTTTCGCTACGAAATCCTAAACGAGGCCCTTTTTCATCCCCTTCTGTTCCTATATTCACTAGGTGCCTTTCACAAAAGTTGTTCATTTTTTTAAGCCCTAGATTTTATTCTTCTCCATTCGC
Organism: Amorphophallus konjac; assembly: GCA_022559845.1. Taxonomy (NCBI): domain Eukaryota; kingdom Viridiplantae; phylum Streptophyta; class Magnoliopsida; order Alismatales; family Araceae; genus Amorphophallus; species Amorphophallus konjac. The sequence goes on along the minus strand of CM040121.1, from coordinate 440,586,471 downwards.
TAGTTCTCCACCATTTTTAAGTTATTTACATTTTTCCGGCGTGCTGCGCTGTTCACCCGCGTCCCAACATTTTTCTATGTTCTCTCCCTATTTTCTCCCCCTTTTGCTCATCTTCTCATCTTGATCCTTTTACGAAAGTTGTTCGGTTTTTTGTTATCTACAATTTATTCTTCTTCACCTTTCACTAGTTATGCACCATTTTTAAGATATTATCCAATTTCTAAAATCAACCGTTTCTTGGCTGAAGAGTCCAGCTCTCGCTGGACTCCGTATCTTGTGTGTCAGGGAGCCCCTTGTGAGGTTGATAACATCGAGATTAGTCCACCAATTCACGTTCAATCTTTTCTGGGATCTTACAGTTGATATTATCTCGAGATTGATCTTCCAAACTTGATTTATCTTGGACTTTATCCCTCGAAATTCGTAGGAGTTGTTCTGGATTTCTGCACTTTTTATATAAACAGAACCTGATCGCTGTGCACGACGGGGGCGTGTTCTTCAGGTCGGGGCAGAGCCATGCTGCATCTCCGACTCATCTCTTCGACCCTAACCTGTCAAGGGAAGTATTAGCTTCGCATTGATCCTATTTGGGCTTCATTTCATCATCACTTTCCCTTATTTCTTCGCCCCTACTTTTGCCGAATCATCATAGATTGTTGGTTTTCGTCTACAACTTCACGACGGGGGCGTGTTTCCCAAGCCGAGGCGGAGCCACACTGCACCTTCATCATCTTCCTTCGACCCTAGGCTACAGAGGGGAGTGTAGACACCCCAAAATCGATGATATGATGAGTAAATTTCATGTCACCACGTGATGTCCCAAAGTGGACTTCAATATTGGCTTAATATGAAGTTTTTCTAATTTATTTGGTATTTTTCCATGATAATCATAATTAGCGCCTGGGAGCAGGGCGTTATTTAATTGACAACTTAAGGGGTGTCGTGGTTTCATTAGTAGACGACTGTTCGCGCAGGCGTTGTTTCCTGGTGTTTACGAATCCCATTCAAAATAAAATTCAAAAGAATTGACATCAGCTTCTGGGGCGTTGATTATTTGACGCCATTGTAAGAAGGCGTCATTTCCTATTTTTAAATATGGAAAGTCATTTATTTCTATAATTAAACCCAGGAATTAGCGATTGCATGCGCGATCGTTATTTTAATTAGCGCCCCCCTCTATGTCGTCATTTGAGCTTCCGTCTCCGTTTCGCCTGCTACTTTCCCGGGAAGAATCCTTCCTTGTTCTAACATCATATTCGATTGGGGAAGGTAAATCCTTGCTGGAGGATTGCTTCCTTGTTTTAATCCTATTGAAATAAGGATTTTTAGCCCTGTAAATACCACATGGCTTCCTACGCGCGCGATGTTGAACACATGTGCACCATGATTACTATTATGGTTTTGATGATAGCAACTACTATAAGTCACATTGTGTTTGCATATGATGTCATTGTGTATCTGTTTAAGCAATTTGTCATTTCATCGAACAGGTTGCGGGCATGTGCACTGCATTCGAAGTCTATACGTTGGACAAAGTCTTATGATGGACAAAGTCTATACGTTGGACAAAGTCTATACGTTGGACAAAGTCTGTACATTGGACAAAGTCTATACGTTGGATAAAGTCTATGCGTTGGACAAAGTCTGTACATTGGACGAAGTCTATACGTTGGACAAAGTTTGTACGTTGCTGAACATGAAGTCTGTACGTTGGCTACCTAGCACAACTCGAAGTCTATACGTTGCTGCAGATGAAGTCAGTACGTTGGCTGCATGCACAACTCAAAGTCTATACGTTGCACAACATGAAGTCTGTACGTTGCGGCAGATGAAGTCTGTACGTTGCTGCAGATGAAGTCTATACGTTGGCTGCATGCACAAAACAAAGTCTGTACGTTGCACAAGACAAAGTCTGTACGTTGGCTGCTAGCACAACTCCAAGTGTTTACGTTGGTTGATGGCTGCAACACAAGTATATACATTGGCCGGCTACTTCACACGCAAAGTCTATACATTGCGTTCTGTTATGTTCGTGCATCAAGTTACCAAGTCTGTACGTTCATGAAGCAAGTCTGTACAGGCTCATGCATGCTCAAGGTGCAAAGTCTGTACAGAGTTCATACATGCACACAAAGTCTACACGTCCAAGCCTAGATGCAAAGTCTATACAACAACTATAAGCTTCATTCAAATAGCCAAGGCCACTGCACAAGATGAGAGTCAAAAGACAAAGATTCAGTTGGTACCTTCTAGACCAACAAGGATGAAGTTACAGACATGAACGGGCTGCTAATGGACTCAAGCGACTGAGCTGGAGGGCTGACGAACCGACCCGGACTGAACTGGGGGTCTGCCCAGCTGGCGGTCGACCGCCAGCACAGGGGCGGTCGACCGCCCCAGCCAGGGAATCCTCGTCTATTGTTCTTTCAGCTGCAGGTCGACCGCCAGCCAGTAGCGGTCGACCGAAAATCCCAGGGACCATCCGTCAACAGTATTTTTCAGTAGAGGTCGACCGCGAGAAGCCACAGGTCGACCGCCAGCCCCGAGCCATCAATTGTTGACTTTTGTTTCAACTTCGAAAAGGGCCATTCAACATGGATTTGTTTAATCCAAAACTCACCTAATCTCCCATGATTTGTGGATCTGGTCTGGGGGGTGTCCAAGGACCATTCAAGGTCTATAAAACCAACACATGAAGGGTTAGAAACTCTAATGCTTCAAGGCTTCAAGAGAGATCAAGGGAGGCCATTCGTGGGCACTATAGCACCTCCGTGAACAGTGTTTCGGGCAGGAGTTCTTCATCCATTCCAAGGCATTCAAGTCCAGATCTGAAGCCATCTCAACCTCCAAGGAAGAAGAAGCAATCGAGGCTCTCAAGGGTGATCTAAACTGCATCCTTTTTCCTCTTCATCAACCCAAGCAGATTCAAGGAAGCACAACTCACAAGGAAGAAGAAGCCATTGCTGTTGAATCAAGAAGAGAGCTTTGTGAAGAAGATAGAAGCCTCTATTGGTGATCTACATCCATAGAAGAATCCGAATCAAGCTCCAGCAATCTCAGACAAGATTTTTCTTCTTGAGCTTATTTCATATCTTGTTTGAATAGCTTGATATTTGTTCTTTCTTCTTCATTTCATTCGAACAATCAAAACTCAAGATCGTCCCTACCGGTGGTTAGTAGGAAGGTAATCGGAAGTTGTCCGATCTGCGGTGTTGACGTCCCTACTGGTGGTTAGTAGGAAGGCAATCGGAAGTTGTCCAATATGCGGTGTTGACGTCCCTACCGGTGGTTAGTAGGAAGGTAGTCGGTGGTTCTCCGATTTACGGTTTGGTGTGCTGCACTAGTGAAGCCTCACCGGTTTTGGTGAGGGGTGGACGTAGGACTGGAGATTCAGTCCGAACCACCTTAAAATCTCTTGTGTTGTGGTTTGCTTGTGCGATTACTTTTTGTTAGATGCATGCTTAGGTTCAATATCTATATTACGTAATCATCTTGCCAAGCAAATCATTTGTGTTCTTCGTCAAGCTAGTTATATTCCGCTGCTTATTTCATCATCTAGCTTTAAAGAGGGTTTCATTGCGAAAAGAGGGGCAGATCTATTCACCCCTCCCCTCTAGATCCGCTGTCCACTAAACAACAAGTGGTATCAGAGCCTAATCTCTCATTATGGGGTCCAACGACCTTGTGAGAAATGGTGGATCAGCGTCTAAGGGTTATTTACCAGAAGGACACTCTATGAACAGAGCTCCTTATTTCACTGGATCTAACTATCCTTATTGGAAACATCGCATGTAGGTGTTCATTCGCGCTCAAGACTACGAACTTTGGCGAGTGATCAACAAAGGTCCGTATAAGCTTACGGATAATGAGGACTTGTAGACCAAAAAACAAATAAGACAATCCACTGTCAACTGGAGTGCCAAACACATCATGCAATGCTCACTCCATCAAGTAGAGTTCTCAAGAGTGGTGACATGTGCAACTCCAAATCAAATGTGGGACAAGTTAGAGGTAATCTACAAAGGAACCTCTCAGGTACGAGAAACAAAAGCTAATATCTTAGTTTCTGAATACGAAATGTTCCGCATATAGCCTAATGAATCAATTCGAGATATGTATGCTCGATTAACTATGCTTACTAACAGTTTGACTGATTTGAGAAAGAAATATTCAAAACAGGAAATTGTAAGGAAAATTCTCAGATCGTTAACTCCAGTATGGCACACAAAGGCTACCGTGGTTGAAGAATCGAGAGATCTCGCAACTACCAAGGTAGATGAACTCATTGGGTCATTGATGACCTATGAGATCAATCTCAAGAACAAAGAGGCTGAGACACCTAAGAAGAAGTCCCTAGCTCTTAAAGCAAGGCCTAGCCGTCAAGGCTCTTCCGATGAAGGTGAGGATTCGGGAAGTGAGCGAGATGAGGATGACGTAGCCATGCTCACACGTAAGTTCAAAAAATTCCTGAGAAAGGAAGGTAAGAGCTTCATGAGAGGAAGGTCAAAGGTAAGAAATTGTTTCAAATCTAATTCTAAAAACTCTAAGAAATCTGACAAAATCATTTGTTATTCTTGCAACAAACCAGGGCATTTCAAGAATGATTGTCCCGACAGATTCAGAAAAGCTGACAAATGGAAGGGTAAGAAGAAGAACAAGGCCATGGTGTCCACATGGAGCAATGAAGAGGAAAGTGATGACGGAACTAGCTCCTCGGACAAAGAAAAAGAAGATTTCTGCCTTATGGCCAAAGGTGATGAAGAAACTAAGGTAAATTCTCCATTTGAAGATTATACAATTGATGATTGGGAGGATGCATATATACAACTCATTGAAAAATATGAAATGTACAAAAATGAGAATAAATCATTGAAAAAGAAAATTAACTCATTTGTGCATGATCATGATATGAATGATAAGACTGCTCTACTTGAGACTGAAATTGAAGATCTTAAGAAAATGATTGAGGATTTGGAGGAAGGAAGAAAAGAAATGGCTGACTTGGAAACTGAAAATGAGGATTTGAGAAATGAGATTGATAGCATGAAGCTCAAAATGCAAAGCTATGAAAAAGACAGTAAATTGAGCAATGAAAAGTATGAAGCTATCAAACAAGTCAACATTCAACTTCTTCAAAATATTGAAAACCTACAAAAAGAATTGAAGAATAAACAACAATCTTTAGAAAAGTTTATGAATGGAAGATAAAACCTAGATGCATTGCTAGGAACTAGAATGAACCACAACAAAGATGGGTTAGGTTTTGAACCTACAAACAAAAGGCCAATTGGGTTAAAAACTGTCACATTTGTTTCATCTTCCGAAGCTTCCACCTCAAACACAACTCCCACACAAAATCAGCAAAAACAAAAGGAGAAAGGGAAAGAAAAGATTGAAGAGGTAGTCACCAACATTCCCAAAAAGCCTGTCCAAAAACCTAAGAAAGGTCGACCTTCCCCGCAGCATAGGTCAACACTTCCTTGGCCATTGCATGCTCAACCTTCAAGATTTCACCGCAATTGGATTGCACACTCATATAGGCCAACATCACCATATCTTTGAGACAATTGTGATTTCTGTGTTCATCAATTTCCTAGGTGGCAAAACAATCACTTTCAACCCAAAACCAACCGACCGCCTCAATGGCTTAAGAAGCAAACTTCATCAAACTTCTACAAACTCCAACCAAGAGCCTCCAAACAGAAAATGAATGTCAAGATTAAAAAGAAAAATCAAATCCCTGCTCTAAGCAAATAAAACATGAATGTTAGGAAGGTCTGGATTCTAAAAGAAATGGTTTCATGTTTTGAAAATCTAAAGAGTTTGATGCAAATTTGGTTGGGTTCCAAACACAATTGCTTAATTGCTTGTGCAGGAGTGTCTTGCAGCCATGCATAACAGGTGGTACCTTGATAGCGGCTGTTCAAGACACATGACTGGAGATAAATTAAAATTTTATCTCTTGGAGGAAAAGGAAGGAGGATACGTTACGTTTGGAGGGAATAACAAAGGAAAAATCATTGGAACATGTAATGTAGGTAAGAATCTCTCCAACTCTATCGGAAATGTGTTGCTAGTTGAAGGTTTGAAATACAACTTGCTTAGTATAAGTCAATTGTGTGATAAGGGTCACAAAATGTTGTTTGACTCTCATGAATGCAGAATTCTTGAACCAAAATCTGACAAGGTAAAATTTTCTGGTAAGAGAGTCAACAATGTTTACATGATTGACTTAGATGATCCTGCTCATTTAAATCTTTATCTTGCTGCACCAAAATCTGAAATTGCTTGGTTATGGCATCGTAGACTAGGACATGCTAGCTACAATGTCTTACATAAACTGTTGAAGCATTCAATGGTGAAAGGGTTGCCTGAATTATCATTTAAAAAAGAAAACAAGTTGTGTGATGCATGTGCCATAGGTAAGCAAACAAGAAAATCTTTCAAGGGAAGATATGAAAATACATCATCCAAACCACTCGAGCTAATTCATATGGACTTGTTTGGCCCAACCAGAACTGCTAGCTTAAGTGGTAGAAAATATGGATATGTCTTGGTGGATGACTTTTCTAGGTTCACATGGGTTTTCTTTCTCACACACAAAAATGATGCTTTTGATGAGTTTCAAGCACTCTACATGAAGATAAAGCAGGACGGTGTGTTTAAAATTTCCAAGATTCAATCTGATCATGGTGGTGAAGTTGAAAATGCTGATTTGGATCTAAATGCTTCATCCACAATAATGACAAAAGAGATTTAAATAAATTCGAGCCCAAGAGTTATGAAGGTATATTCCTTGGATATTCTGATAGATCTAGGGCTTATAGAATTTATAATATCAAGAGTCAAACTGTGGAAGAATCACCCCATGTTTCCGTTGATGAATATCATGATTCTAACAATGATAACTCTTGCAGGAAAAACGATGAAGATGGGGAATTTCTAAGCATAAAGGACAAGAGTGATCCTCCACAAGAAGAAATAAAAGAAGCTGGTGACCTAGCTGAATCAAGCAATGCAACGGATCAAGCTCCAGGAGAAGGTAACGATTCTACAAACATTAGAATTCTTAAGGATCATCCTTTAGAAAATGTCATTGGCAGCTTGAATGACCCACCTAGAACAAGGTCACATTTTAAAATTGTGGAAGAATTAGATCAACTTGCTCTTGTCTCGCAGCATGAACCCAAAAATATTGATGAAGCATTAAAAGATGAAAACTGGATAAATTCAATGCAAGATGAGTTAAACCAGTTTGAAAGGAATAAAGCTTGGCATCTTGTTCCTAGACCTTCATCACAATCTGTCATAGGCACTAAATGGGTCTTTAGGAACAAACTAAGTGAGGATGGCAAGATAATAAGAAACAAAGATAGATTGGTGGTTCAAGGGTATAATCAAGAGTTTGGGGTAGACTTTGATGAATCTTATGCCCCAGTTGCTAGACTCGAAGCCATCAGAATTTTACTTGCCTTTGCATGCTCCCTTAGAATAAAGCTGTATCAAATGGATGTCAAAAGTGCTTTCTTGAATGGCTTGATCAAAGAAGAAGTCTATATTGAGTAGCCCCCTGGCTTTGAGAATTCTAACAATGCAGATTTTGTATCCAAGCTAGATAGGGAGCTTTATAGACTTAAGCAAGCACCGAGAGCTTGGTATGAGAGACTAAGCTCATTCCTCATTGAAAAAGGGTACACACGAGGTAAGGTAGATCAAACACTTTTCACCAAGAAGCAAGGTAAGAACATCTTGATTGTTCAAATTTATGTTGATGACATTGTGTTTGGTTCTACAAAATCTGAAATGTGTGAGGAATTTGTTAACCTCATGACTAGCGAATTTGAGATGAGCCTAATGGGAGAACTTCAATTCTTTCTCGATTTGCAGGTCAACCAAGGAGAAGATGGATGCTTCATAAATCAATCCAAATACATCAAGGAGCTGCTGAAAAGATTTGACATGGCAAACAGTAAAATCATTGCAACTCCTATGAGCACCACAACATCACTGGATTCGAATGAAAATGGTAAATTAGTGGATGCAAAGATCTATAGAGGTATGATTGGCTCTTTGCTTTATTTGACTGTATCCCGACCAGATATCTAATTTAGTGTATGCCTTTGTGCTAGATTTTAAGCTAGTCCTAGAGAATCTCATTTGACTGCCGTCAAACGTATCCTTCGATATCTTGTCGGCACTCAAGATTTGGGATTGTGGTATCCGTCATCATGTGATTTATCTCTTATATCTTATTCTGATGCAGATTACGCTGGATGCAAGCTGGATCGTAAGAGTACTAGTGGCTATTGCCAATTTCTAGGCGGGTGTTTAGTTTCTTGGGCCTCCAAGAAACAACACTCGGTTGCCCTCTCAACCGCGGAGGCAGAATATGTTACTGCGGGGAGCTGTGGCACCCAAGTGTTATTGATTAAACACCAACTCCAAGACTACTTGGTGGATCTTGATTGTGTCCCGATTCTGTGTGATAACACTAGTGCTATCAACCTTGCAAAAAATCCAGTCCAGCACTCTAGGACTAAGCATATTGAGATTAGGCATCACTTCATTAGAGACGAGGTCAGTAAGAAAAATTTTGAACTGCATTTTGTTGATACTCTAAATCAAATTGCTGATATTTTCACCAAGCCCTTGTGTAATGACAGGTTTTCAACACTCAGAAGGGAGCTTGATCTTTGTCGACCTCAGGCCACTAAAAATTAGAATGATGATCATGTTCAATTTAGTTGTGTGTTTTTGCAGATTGGTGTGTTCATGCATTGTTTATATGTCAATGTGTCATTTTGCATATGTGTCGTATTGCATGGTTTGTGTAGCATCATTCTTTCATGGCCATAGTATATCAAATGTTGATGTATGGAAAGGCAGGTTATGCTTGCCTAGACACACTCAATATGCGTGAGGTTTCACCTCCGCCAAGTACCATGAGTCATTGTCACATATAGGCCATATAGTAAAGGGTAGTTGTCACTTTGCAGCATTCATGCATATGTTTCATTTTCATTCTATTGCATTTAATAAATGTACAACCATGTGTTGGGTCATGCATTTCATGCCTGCCAAATTCATGTTTGATTAGGTCAACCCCTGCATGGTTCTACTCTCTCATTCCTTGACGTTTGTCCTTACATTTACTTGCAAACATAACTCCTTGAGTGCATTCTCTGCATATCTTTAGGGGGAGTTTTGTTACTTTTCTTATCTCTTGCAATTTGAACTTCACTGGCTTCCAGTTTGACAATACCGTTCATGAGACAGACGGACATATGGAGTAAGAGCTTTCTATTATTTGCCCTGATGATTATCCATTCAATGAAATCGGTTCAGATTTAATGATTTCCTTAAAGTTCTGAAATATTGGTTCTGAAATCATCTATGTTCTTGGTTTTAATAGACCTTAACTAGAGATTGCATATTATGCTTTGAATGACTATCCTGATATCTGAAAATCCAAACGTCATGACAATCTTGGTGATATTCTAGAGCTTAGTATTGTTTCTAAACATCTTGATGAGCTGGAACTCTTGAAAATCAATTTGGCAGAGTACTGATATTGTTGCACGGAGAAATATGTCACATCATAAAATCAAGTGACGAATGATATGTCATGATGTGCCTCTGTTATCTCTGTCTTAATTCATTTGGACTCCAGGCAGAGCAATGGTATAATTGCTGAGAAACATATCTTCTCATCAAAGAAATGAGATCGGATATGTCATGACATGACTTTGCTATCTCTGTTCATTCCGAAGCATAACCGTCAGTCTTGCCAAATACCTAGGAATACTGGCGTCTAAACAACGTGTATTCTTACGGGTAGGAGGCATGTACTAGACTTGATTACTCGTAAAATATGAGTCATGTGCCTTCAAATACTAAAGATATTGAAAATCAAAATATGCTACAATCATACAATTCCATGCTCTAGTCATGCTTGTTTAGCCTCAATACTAGTTTTTATGTTATTCCCTTTGTAGTTATTGAATATAAATATATAAGACAAGGGAAGGTTAAACACTGCCATGATATGCACCTTTGGTTCATTTCTATTAAATCTTGGATGTAGCTGCTTTTCAAACTCTGTGGATGATCTCAGATTTCATTAGCTTTGAACCATATATGTTGCTTACAGTCTGTTTCAGGTTTGCATATAATGGCTTGCTCTTCACTCCTTTCAGCTCTGGTTTACCAGACATTTTACCTTATCCCTCCTTTTTGCTATTGGCAAAGGGGGAGAATTTTCTGTGTGAGTCCTTTGTAAGAGCTATGCCTTATCGCGTTGTCAAAGGGGAGAGTAGGGATGTGTGAATGGTGTACGGGGAGAGTCAAAGGGGGAGAATCTATTGCTCACTTTGCATCTCATATGTGTATGTGATGGGGTTTGCATAATTCCATCGCATTCATATTTGCATTCATACTTGCATTCACATGCTATTACTATCATGGATCTTGAGCTGCATATGTTACATATATCATACACTTTGCCATCTTGGCTATTTCTGTCATATAATGACTCACATTGTTGCCATCATCAAAAAGGGGGAGAATGTTGAACACATGTGCACCATGATTACTATTATGGTTTTGATGATAGCAACTACTATAAGTCACATTGTGTTTGCATATGATGTCATTGTGTATCTGTTTAAGCAGTTTGTCATTTCATCGAACAGGTTGCGGGCATGTGCACTGCATTCGAAGTCTATACATTGGACAAAGTCTGTATGATGGACAAAGTCTATACGTTGGACAAAGTCTATACATTGGACAAAGTCTGTACATTAGACAAAGTCTATACGTTGGACTAAGTCTGTACGTTGGACAAAGTCTATGCGTTGGACAAAGTCTGTACATTGGACGAAGTCTATAGGTTGGACAAAGTCTGTACGTTGCTGAACATGAAGTCTGTACACTGGCTACCTAGCACAACTCGAAGTCTATACGTTGCTGCAGATGAAGTCTGTATGTTGGCTGCATGTACAACTCAAAGTCTGTACGTTGCACAACACGAAGTCTATACGTTGCGGCAGATGAAGTATGTACGTTGCTGCAGATGAAGTCTATACGTTGGCTGCATGCACAAAACAAAGTCTGTACGTTGCAAAAGATAAAGTCTGTACGTTGGCTGCTAGCACAACTCCAAGTGTGTACGTTGGTTGATGGCTGCAACACAAGTCTATACATTGGTCGGCTACTTCACACGCAAAGTCTATACATTGCATTCTGTTGTGTTCGTGCATCAAGTTACCAAGTCTGTACGTTCATGAAGCAAGTCTGTACAGGCTCATGCATGCTCAAGGTGCAAAGTCTGTATAGAGTTCATACATGCACACAAAGTCTACACGTCCAAGTCTTGATGCAAAGTCTATACAACAACTATAAGCTTCATTCAAATAGCCAAGGCCATTGCACAAGATGAGAGTCAAAAGACAAAAATTTAGTTGGTACCTTCTAGACCAACAAGGATGAAGCTACAGACATGAACGGGCTGCTAATGGACTCAAGCGACCGAGCTGGAGGGCTGACGAACCGACCCGGACTGAACTGGGGGTCTGCCCAGCTGGCGGTCGACCGCTAGCACAGGGGCGGTCGACCGCCCCAGCCAGGGAATCCCCGTCTGCAGTTCTTTCAGCTGCAGGTCGACCGCCAGCCAGTAGCGGTCGACCGGAAATCCCAGGGACCATCCGTCAACAGTACTTTTCAGTAGAGGTCGACCGCGAGAAGCCACAGGTCGACCGCCAGCCCCGAGCCATCAATTGTTGACTTTTGTTTCCACTTCGAAAAGGGCCATTCAACATGGATTTGTTTAATCCAAAACTCACCTAATCTCCCATGATTTGTGGATCTGGTCTGGGGGGTGTCCAAGGACCATTCAAGGTCTATAAAACCAACACATGAAGGGTTAGAAACTCTAATGCTTCAAGGCTTCAAGAGAGATCAAGGGAGGCCATTCGCGGGCACTGTAGCACCTCCGTGAACAGTGTTTCGGGCAGGAGTTCTTCATCCATTCCAAGGCATTCAAGTCCAGATCTGAAGCCATCTCAACCTCCAAAGAAGAAGAAGCAATCAAGGCTCTCAAGGGTGATCTAAACTACATCCTTCTTCCTCTTCATCAACTCAAGTAGATTCAAGGAAGCACAACTCACAAGGAAGAAGAAGCCCACAAAGTCTACACGTCCAAGCCTTGATGCAAAGTCTATACAACAACTATAAGCTTCATTCAAATAGCCAAGGCCATTGCACAAGATGAGAGTCAAAAGACAAAAATTTAGTTGGTACCTTCTAGACCAACAAGGATGAAGCTACAGACATGAACGGGCTGCTAATGGACTCAAGCGGCCGAGCTGGAGGGCTGACGAACCGACCCGGACTGAACTGGGGGTCTGCCCAGCTGGCGGTCGACCGCTAGCACAGGGGCGGTCGACCGCCCCAGCCAGGGAATCCCCGTCTGCAGTTCTTTCAGCTGCAGGTCGACCGCCAGCCAGTAGCGGTCGACCGGAAATCCCAGGGACCATCCGTCAACAGTACTTTTCAGTAGAGGTCGACCGCGAGAAGCCACAGGTCGACCGCCAGCCCCGAGCCATCAATTGTTGACTTTTGTTTCCACTTCGAAAAGGGCCATTCAACATGGATTTGTTTAATCCAAAACTCACCTAATCTCCCATGATTTGTGGATCTGGTCTGGGGGGTGTCCAAGGACCATTCAAGGTCTATAAAACCAACACATGAAGGGTTAGAAACTCTAATGCTTCAAGGCTTCAAGAGAGATCAAGGGAGGCCATTCGCGGGCACTGTAGCACCTCCGTGAACAGTGTTTCGGGCAGGAGTTCTTCATCCATTCCAAGGCATTCAAGTCCAGATCTGAAGCCATCTCAACCTCCAAAGAAGAAGAAGCAATCAAGGCTCTCAAGGGTGATCTAAACTGCATCCTTCTTCCTCTTCATCAACTCAAGTAGATTCAAGGAAGCACAACTCACAAGGAAGAAGAAGCCATTGCTGTTGAATCAAGAAGAGAGCTTTGTGAAGAAGATAGAAGCCTCTATTGGTGATCTACATCCATAGAAGAATTCGAATCAAGCTCCAGCAATCTCAGACAAGATTTTTCTTCTTGAGCTTATTTCATATCTTGTTTGAATAGCTTGATATTTGTTCTTTCTTCTTCATTTCATTCGAGCAATCAAAACTGAAGATCTCCCTACCGGTGGTTAGTAGGAAGGAAATCGGAAGTTGTCCGATCTGCGGTGTTGATGTCCCTACCGGTGGTTAGTAGGAAGGCAATCGGAAGTTGTCCGATCTGCGGTGTTGACGTCCCTACCGGTGGTTAGTAGGAAGGCAGTCGGTGGTTCTCCGATTTACGGTTTGGTGTGCTGCACTAGTGAAGCCTCACCGGTTTTGGTGAGGGGTGGACGTAGGACTGGAGATTCAGTCCGAACCACCTTAAAATCTCGTGTGTTGTGGTTTACTTGTGCAATTGCTTTTTGTAAGATGCATGCTTAGGTTCAATATCTATATTGCGTAATCATCTTGCCAAGCAAATCATTTGTGTTCTTCGTCAAGCTAGTTATATTCCGCTGCTTATTTCATCATCTAGCTTTAAAGAGGGTTACATTACGAAAAGAGGGGCAGATCTATTCACCCCTCCCCTCTAGATCCGATGTCCACTAAACAACACGCGAGAGTTAACAGCTGCACACAGAGCCTGCAGTATAGAGAAGAGAAGAGAGCTTTCTTTTGTTAACAATTTATTGTAGGAAGTTCTTCCTCCACGGGCGGCGTTTCTTCCTCCAGCGAATTCTCTGTAGCTGAAGCTCTCGTTTCCTCTCCCTTTACTGCTGCTACACACAGCAGAAGGGGCGCCCCTCCTCTTTTGAGTTTTAGTTTATTGTTATTCATCATACACATGCATCCCTCTCTCTGGTTATTTTACTAGAGATCTTCTCTACGCCATATCACTTATTTGCATAGCATAGCATATCTCCATCCCTTTTCACTCCTCTTAGGGGTTTTAAACAAAAACACACAAGGTGTGTTCATGCCCACTTTGCATAGTTATATTTTATTAGAGCATTGATACTACACACACTTTGGCTAATCCACATATTTGCTTGTTTTATTTGTCTTGCAAGGGTAATCAAAGTAAGAACCCCCCTTCATCGGCCGGCCAGTAGAAGGAGGAAGGGGGAGCTCATAATCTTGCCCACTTCTTACAAGGTACATGCGATCATCCTTTTGTTTTGAGGTAACCCTCTGGCGATCACCCTCCTTAGAGCATCACATGCTCATTTTTTCTTATTTCCCACATATTTAGCATATCCATCTTGTCTTAAAACTCCCCCCAAAGAAATTTTGAATTTCTCTTTTCTTTTAAAAATGTCTATGTGACACGTTCACAAATTGGCAATCACGGTGGGACCTTTGATATTTTTATTTTGATTACTCCTCCATCGGCACCCATGTGTGCCCCTCCCTTTGGCGCCCTCGCGTGCCCCTCCTTTGGCACCCACGTGTGCCCCTCCTTTGTGCTCTACGTAGCACACTCCCCTTGTGCACCACGTGCACATCTCCCACTGGATTAGCCAATTTTTGAACTGTCCATAACATTTTTAGAAAGGAAATTTAATTTCTGTTAGTTTATCAGTGCTCTCGATCCTCTGGAGTTGATTAGCGCCTGCTCCGCAGCCGCTATTTTGACATTCAGCGACCGCTCACACAGGCGCTGTTTCCAGTCATTTTTTTAGTATTTTCATCATTTTTCAATCAACACCCCTTCACAGAGGTGTCATTTTTGCATTCAATGCCTCACACCAAGGCGTCAGTTTTGTCATTACTATTGAGTCTCTTCCTTATTCCTGGTTACTGTTTACTCAATTTTGACGCCCCTCGACAGAGGCGTCATTCCTGCATTTAACACCTCACACCAAGGTGTCATTGCCTGGTTGATGTTATCCTGATTTATTCACTGATATCTGACGCCCCTCCACAGAGGCGTTATTTTCACATTCAGCGCCTCATACCAAGGTGCTATTTTACGTTGATTGTTCTCTATTTGCACTGTTTACAGTGATTAGCGACTGACACCTAGTCGTTGTTTGTTGAGACCGCGACTTTGGTCAGGTCATCATTTTTGTTCTGTTCTCACAGAACCGTGGTTACTACTATTACCTTCATCTGTTGGTTGCACTTATTGCTTATCTGATTATTGCTGCTTGATCTTCCGGCATTAGTGTGCATTCTAGGGCATTTGGTTGAGAGACCTCCTCTCTCTACATTTCTAGGATCCCACACCCCTTTCTTGGAATTGGAAGGACCCTCCATTGAGCATTCCGTCTCTTTAAACTGGAAATTCCTTTTCTAAGGCCTCCGTAAGTCCCCACACCCATGGATTCCCTCACGGACGTCTGGCCGGTTGTACCATTTGAAGCACCCAGAGTTTAGTTAACCCATACGTGGGCGAGGAGAGAGAAAGAACTTAGTTGACCCAGAGATTACACTCAAACTCTCAACTAGGACCCACATTGAAGAGAGAGAATTGATTGCGCCATTAAAACCCATTTTAATCTCAAGAAAAACTTTAAAACCTTGGGTTCATTACAACTCGTGTGTACAACTTATTTGATTGGGTGATTATCTCTTGCTTATACTTGTTGATTGGAAATACTTTCTTCTCCTTAAACATGAAACTTCGTTCATGTAAAATCATTAACATGGCCAACTATGGGTATTCCTATGATGGTTATGAGGAGGGTCAATTTGACCAATCCTATGAGGTCCCCCCTCAAGATTCCATTCATTATGAGGAAAACAATACTCCCTCTCATGATTATTATTCACAAGTTCATGTGGTTGATACCACTTCTCAAGAGGTTGAGCCTTCCTTCCAAGCTCAACCTACCACACAAAATACATCTAGGGACACTGCCCCATCCCTTAATCTTAATGATTTGATCCATGCTTTATCTCAATTGAATGATTCCCAACGTCAGGCGGTCCAGGCCGCCCTAAAAGGGAAATCTGTCCCTTCATCTTCAAATCCCCCTCAGGCCGTGGGTGGCCATCCATCTCTTAATGACCAGGCGGTCTTACAGAAAATCCCTTCATGTCCACCAACTCCTATCATGGCTACGCCGGCTCAACCGGCAAGCCACTCAATGGTTAGGCCCCAATATCCTCCACCTCCCCAAATCTTAAGGAGGCCTATGCCAAATACGCTCCCTTCCAATCCGGCCCCGGTCGAGTCCGACACCACCACTATACTCCTTCAAAAGATAGCTAGTATGGAGGAGCAGCTTAAGAAAGTCACAGCACCGAAGAATGCTCCAGAGATTGCTCTCCCCACTTCGCCAATCTTTCACTTGCCTCCTTCTGAGATGCCGAATTTTTGACGTTACAATAGAACGGGTTACCCGTTCATTCATTTGAAGGATTTTATGTATGAGACTTCTTTCTGGCAGGACAACAAGATCTCTCTGGCTTATTTATTTAGAAGGTCTCTAGATGGCCCGACACTTGAATGGTTCTATTCCTTGGAGCCGGCTGAAGCCAGTAATTTTTATATCGTTCAGCGGAAATTCTTGCAGAAGTACAAGGACCGTGCGGGTCTGTCTTTGTCCGTCACAGATCTGGTTGCTGAGAAGATGAATCCCGAGGAGGACTTCATTCTGTTTGCTCATAGGTGGTGGGCCATGGCCGAGAAATTAGAAGACACACTTTCAGAAACGGAACAGGTTAAAATGATTATATCAAATTCCACTCCATAGTGCCATCATATTCTGGCCATGAATAGGCTAAGCACTATGGAAGAGCTCTATGAGAGAGCTAGACACATACAGACCCAAATGAAAGATTCGCCTATCATGGGCATGTTTTAACAGAAACCGAGGCTGGTTAGGAAGACCACTAATGTCAATAATAGCGGTGGCACAACCAAGGGTACCGTGACTAATGAGCAGGTGGGCGTGGTTGGAAACCCCGCACCTTTCCGCCACCCTCACCCAAGACCTCCACAACCTCCACAACAACTCCCCTTCTTTAACCCCGCTCCCCAAGCAAACATCCTTCCTCCACGCTGATAGGTTGCAATGCCTGGATACAGAGGGGGGGGGGTGAATGTATCCTGCTCTAAAAATCACCCAATTAAAACTCTAATGCTCAAGTATGCGGAAATAAAAGCAGATTATGAAATGTGCTGAAAATGCTTAGAAGCAACTCAGCAAGACAACACAAATCTATTAGCTCTCACACGCTCCTAAGCAAGCATCTAAAGATCGCAGCAGAGAAAATAACATATAAGGAAGAACACACCACAAGAGAACACCAAGATTTTTTAGGTGGTTCGGTCCAAAGACCTACGTCCACTCCTCACTCCAAATCGGAGTGAGGCTTCCACTAGCTAGGCTAGAAACTACAGACTCAGTCTGTAACAAATTGCTGCCACATAGCTTGACCAGGGGAATAACCTCCTCTCTTCCTCCCAACCGGAGGGACACCCCAGGTGACTCCCAGCCACTTGGAAACCAGAGACGCAAGTCTCTCTTCCTCCAGACCAGGAGGGAACACCTAGTCTTGCAACCACAAGACCAGAACCGGAGGATCAATCTTCCCTTCCTCCAAACCGGAGGGAAACCTTGAGACCTAAGTCTCTCTTCCTCTGAAACACAGAGGGAAGCACAGGTGACACCAAGTCACCTGCAAACTAGAGGTCTCGGACCTCTCTTCCTCCCAACCGGAGGGAACCCGACCTCACACAAGAGAGTCGGAAGAACAACTGTTGAAGGTTTAAAAAGAAAAAACAAAAAACGCAGCAACAGAAAGCTGGAAGAATAAAATGCACAAAGGCTCTCGCAGGAGCTGGCTGGCCTGGATTTGATCCACGGTCCAGCAGGAACTGATCTTCAGTTGAAGCTTCCTTTGCTCTAGCTCTCTCTTCTTCTCACTCTTCTTTTTCTTCTCTTTCGCAGGCTCTCTCTCTGTCTCTTCTTTCTTCTTTCTTCTTCTTCTGCTCACAGCCTCTATGCTTTCTCTATCTCTTCTTTCTCTTCTGCCCTCTTCTTCTAGCGCTGGCTGCTTCTACTTCAGTCACTCTCTACTCTCCTCGCTACTCTTCAGAGGAAAAAGACACATATTTATAGCAGCAGCAGATTAGGGCAGCGTGTGCTCTCCACGATTCCCGCCCAAATGCTTCAGTCCACGTGGAGGCTCCTCTGCATCTCGGATCACGTGTCAGATGCCAGCCTCGTATCACGTGCCCCACTCTTCATAGGCTCCACGAACAGTACCTGTCACACAGTCATAGGAGATTAATCAGAAGGATAAAATGTATAGTCTTTGAAGACTTAGCCAATGAGTGTATTGACTTGAAGAGCTAGCCACGAGTGTATAGACTTAAGATGTGATAACAAGTGTGTAGACATGAACTTAGAAATGAATGTATAGACATTAGAACATCAAAAGGTGCACTATACTGAAAATGACACGGGGTACATAAGATGACTACAGCACGAGATAAACAGAGAACGACACGAGGTACATACAGTATCAAAGCTAACACTACAAGGATAACGACACGAAGTCAGATGAGAATAGCACGAGGTAAGAGAGAACGACACGAGGTAAAACGGTTGTAAAACACGCGATCAGAGAAAACCTGGACGAAGATAGAAAGAAACAACACGCGGACATAAACACAAGAATAACACGAAGACACGAATACAAAAGTAACACGACATAACAAACAGCAAAGAGAATGGCACGAGGTGAAATGACACTTTACTAAAAAGACTTGAATGCACACGAAAACAACTCGAGTACTAAGTTGCTCGAACGTACGAACGACTCGAAGACGAGGATGACACGAAAACAACATGGACTGAAACCAACTCGAAGATGAAAACGACACAAAAATAACATGAACTGAAAATAACTCGAAGACGAAAACAGAAACCGACACGAAGTGTGGTTACAAAACAAGAAAGACACGAGATCTAGGAAAAGCAACACGAAGATAGAAATAACAAAGAAACGACTCGAACTAAGGACGACATGGAGACAACACAGTTAGACTCGACTTGAGACACTTAAAGCTTGAATTTAGAGAAGAATGCACGAAGTAAAATCAACACGAAGATAGAAGATAGAAATAACATGAAGACTCAAACACAAAAATAACACGAAGACATGAAAACAACACGAAGACACAAATGCAGAAATAACATGAGGACACAACAAGAGACGGTCAACGAGACACTGACTCGGTACAGACTTAAGCTCAAGCAAGACAGTCAATGTATGGACTTGACGAACATTATGCAATGTATGGACTTTGATGTTCAACTGGTGAGTGTACAGACTTCACCAATGAAACGCTCACTGTACAGACTTGCTGGATGCAACGTGAGACGCTGTATAGACTTCGTCTTCCAGCGTATAGACTTAATGAATGCATATGCCAAGACCATTGTACAGACTTGACATATTTAAAGTGCATGCGATGCAGACTGTACAGACTTTGATATGTGAGACACAAAGAGAATGCACTGAAGTCTGTATAGACTTAGCATGAAGCACACATGCGATGTACAGACTTCAAGTCATGCAATGCAATGTACACACTTCAGCTAAGCAAGCTTCAGTGAATGTATGGACTTCATGAATAAGATGCAATGCTAACTGTTGTATAGACTTGTGAAACGATGCAAGCTACAGGACAATGCAAGCTGTTCAGACTTTGTGTGTTCAAATCCCAATGTACAGACTTAGCTTTGAGCATGGGATGTACAGACTTGGCGAATGCACTATTCAGACTTGGACGCATGCTGTGCCATGCGATGTATAGACTTTATGAGCATCTACAGTGTAGTGTATGGACATGCAAACTTGAATGTGCAGAATTGATGACTGATGAATGATGTATAGACTATGCTGAAAGGGTATGACAGCAACACCCATTTGTACAGACTAACATCAAACAATCCAGATAAAATGCAATTTATGAAATGCATGAACAATTATGAAATGCACCAATGCACACTACACACCGGCATATCTGAAATGCAGCAATAATTCAGATAATATTTTTAATGAACCATTCATCTGCACCACAAACAGACTTGTATACATTCAAATGACTTATAGTGTTTGCTATCATCAAAATCACAGGGACACAACAATCTCCCAAAATCACAGGGACACAACAATCTCCCCCTTTTTGATGATGGCAATACTATGAGTCTTATGAATGAAATAAGTGGAGTATTCAGACTAGGAGTATTCAGACTAGACTCATCAAAGAATTCTTCCCCTTTGACTTCATCAAAAAGAAAAATAATACTTTGATAACCTAGTGATGTCATATTAGACACTCAAGATAGTTTAGCAGAAGATGGCAACATAATATCAGAAGCAATTAAAACAATTCTCCCCCTTAGTCAAACAACTTATGCAGTCATGCATATGCAACAATACTCCCCCTTTGACATGGCAGAAGATATAGAGCAGATAAACAACATGATCAGACAATTTAGCACATTGTCCCCTTATGCATATAGTCTCTCAAACAGACCAGAGAATTCTACCCTTATGATCCATGATGCAATAGAAATCTACAAGGATGAACTCTGGTTATCCAAAGAAAATTCTGAGAGTTATGCGTTACATAAGAGAGAACCAATGTCAATCAAAACACATTGATAGAGGGCAATATGATCAGAAACGTTTTGAAGGTTGAAACCAATTGAGATGAAGGGAGAATATCAACAAAAACACAGGGACACTCAAGAATGCTGACTAGATTTCCCCCTTTAAGAAAGACACCCAGCAAGACAGGAAAGCTCCCCCTGATTAGATGATGGAGTGAAGCCAATTGATATAGTGAAGTGATTAGCATCTATCAGCAAGACACAAACTGTATTCACAGTGAATAAATGAGGGAGACAGATTTTCATTAGCACATCAAATTCATAAATCTTTGTAAACAAATTTCAGATTCTTCAATTATAATAGATTATGAATGAGTTTAAACTGACCATCATGATTTAAGAGAGATGTATTCAAAGTTTATCAAGGAAATTCAATACTCATATCTGAAACACCTATTAATAAAGGTGAACCAACAACTCATTTGATATTCATGTTTAACCTCCTTCCATCTTACTCATTTAAATTCAGTGACTCCTATGGAAAATACACAAGATCATATTGAGATTAAACAGAAATAAATGAGACTGAGCTTGTCTTTAGATTTTCAGAATTTTCTGACACCAATTGAGCAGCACTTATTTTTCCTGAGCAAGTTTGGTTCAGTCAACACCTTTTTACATGAGGCACAACATGTTTTAGGTGAAGTGATCCAGTTACTCAATGTGACAACCGTATTACCTCTTAAAGAGAATAGAGTTAGCAGTGGAGTATCTTTTTACATGAGGAGACACCTTGATCAGAGGCCAGAATCCCCAGTTACTCAACACATCCATGCCATTGCTCTGCCAGACTTTCAAACATATTGAAAAGAGGTAACTATGGTACTTCATGACATAGGCTTACTCTATTTCATTGATAGAAAACCCAATTTCTCTGTGACCACAGTCATTGCTCTAGCTTTAAATTTTAACTATTTTCAGATTCTTCAAACAAAGCTCAGTACACTTGAAATGATTAAGAACAATACTTTCTACATGTATCTTAACCAAAGAAAGCCATGTCTTTTAAAATTTCAGATTTCAGAAAGTTTTGCATGAAATTCATGAGGCAATTGGTTAAGACTTATTAAGCATGATGATTCAGATATTTTTCAAGTCTTTTACATCAAAACTTAGAAAATACATTAGGCTTAAATCAATTTGATTTATCAAAACATTCTTAAGCCAGTATAATAGAAGATTCTTCTTTTCAAAATGTCTGATTTATGCCTTGGGTGCACTGATTAAATCTTTCCTCATTCGGCTGAATCAATGACATAGTCAAGAGAAATTAGCAGAGAGCAATTCAGATACCAATAGTTGAGAGAATTGAGCAATTCAGATGCAAGCCTTAAAGACCAGAATTCAGTCAGATTAGCTTGGGACAGTCTTGATAAGATATGAAGAAATGTGTATGATAGTAACGAGTTATCAATTGAATTCATAGTAGACAGAATCAATGGAGCTACATCAGTGTAGACAACAGAGAATTCAAGTGAACCATACATTTGCCAAGAATGGATCAGATTGCTAGATAGAAGGAGTTCACGAGGTAAAGAGATGAATCAGGAATGCTCCCCCTATCTAGATGCAATGAATCATTTTTTTTTTTGTATGTAAGGAGATGCAATTGCAACTAACTACATGTATGCATTCAGCAAATGAGATTATCATGATTATGCAAGCATCAATCAAACTCCCCCTTACAAAGTGCATGATATGCAATTAACATATATGCACACAGCTCACAGTACAAGCAAGAAAGCCTACAAAGCTCAATGCAGGAGTCAAACCAAACAAACAGCATGTATGCATGAAATTATGACTTATCAGATCAACCATAAATTTCATTTGAACAGATGTGAAGAATTTACCTGAATGGGGTTTTATCAACTCGGGTGCCTTGGTTTATTTTCCCCTTTTTTTTATTATTACCTCAGCTTCCAAGCCACACCTTCAAGTTAGCACACTATGTTGCATGGGAGGTACCCAAACTGTCTTGGGCCCTGCATGGTTAATAGTGACACCTTTGGCAGGTGTTCTAAACAACCTCTTAGCATGTAGGTCATCAGATCTCATCAGATGGCAATTATTCATTGAATGACCTAATATACCACAATAATAGCAAGAGGCAGCAGATTTTAGATTTGATTTATGCACATTCTGATTAGTATGAGTTCTATGTGCATATGCATGAAATTTTCTGTTAACAGAATTAAGATTCTGTTTACCAACATAAGCCAGCCAACAGTCAGCAGCTCTATGGCCTGGCTTCCCACATTAAAAACATGTAAGTGTTTTCTTTTCAAACACAAATTCATTTCTATCAGAAATATTTCTATTGACAGGGAATTTACCAGATTTATTGTTAAACTTCCTTCCCTGAGCATGCCAACATTGGGCGGCAATGTGGCCCATCTTGCCACATTGAAAGCATGAACTAGAATTTCTTCCACCAGCCCTCAGCCAGCATTCAATGGCCCTGTGGCCAGTCTTTTCACACTCAAGGCATGTAATGAGCTTATCTTTAAAAATAATTTTGTTCTTATTAGGACCATGTTGGCTTGCAGGAGATTTACCATGATATGAATGAGATGTTTTCTTATCATTTGCAAACCAGCATTGTGCAATTGTGTGTCCTAATTTATCACAGTGAAAACATTCAATTTTCTTTTTCTGAAATGAAGGATTTCTATCATGAAGGTTCCTAGCAGTCATATCATCCTTCTCCATCAATTTACATTCATGCATCAGATGACCAAATTTATGACAATAATGACATGGCATTTTCTTTTTAGATGCATGTGAATGTGTGTGTGAACTTTGATCAACATGCCCTAATGAACCCTTTTTATTTATTTTCTGTTTTCCACTCTTTTTCTGATTTTTGTTCTGTTCTTCAGTTTTCTGAACAATGGGCTGTTTATCTTTTGAAGTGGTGGCTACATTTGAAGCTTTTACAAAAGATGTCATCAACTTGCTCTGAAACTCTTTCTTATTAGCATTGTTGTAGCCCAGCCCTTCCTTCCTAGTGTTGATTTTTACACCTAGTAGCTTGTCTAGATTTTTCTGCCCACTTACAAATTTTGACAGAGAATTGTTCAGATCATTTATTTCAGATTGAAGAGAAGAAATCTGATGTTCATAGTTGACTATATCTTCTTCACAGACCAGAATCTGTTGATGCATCACATCATTCAAATTTTTAAGAGTTTCAATCTCTTGTTTCAATTTGAGCTCATTTTGATTTTCATCAATAGATTTTCCCTTTTCAAATGTCAGCAATCTCTCTGACATGGTGGAGTTCAACTGTTTTAGTTTCTCAATTTCCTCCTTTAGACTAGTGTTCTCCTGCTCAAGTTTATCATCATCAAACAAAACATCAGTTAGGAAACTTGGATATTCTGATTTACAGTTTTCAAAGTTTTCCTGAGATTTTAAGTTCGCAACACTAACAGCCTCGAACTCTTCATTGATCAATTTGTTTTCATTCTCAAGACTGATTAGTTTTTGTTCAGATTCTTGACATTGATTTCTGAGTTTAGTGTTTTCAGATTTAACATGATCAAGTTCTAATTGAATTCCATATAATTTCGACACTTGTCTTCTGAGTATCTCATTTTCAGTTTTCAGAATTTCAGGATTTTCAAGATTTTCAGTCCCAGAAATGGGATCCCCTAGATTTGTTATCTTCTTTATCAGACTTTTATTTTTCTTCCTCAGTTTTTCATGGGAGTGTAACAGATTAGCATAGGCATCTTCCCAGTCATCTATGGTGAAATTCTCGAAAGGGTTTACCTCCACAGCATCTTCAAATTCATCTTGTTCACTGCCATGGTTGCTCTTGTCAGCCATCAGGCAGCTGTCCTCATTCATCCTCTGAGCTATCTTCAGCTGATCCAGAATGCCTTTAGCGGACCTGCAGTCATAAAAACAAGAATGTAGAGCCTTGTCAGTGACTTCTTTCATTAATTTCAAAACTTTTTGATTCTCTTCATTTCTCGATCTGTGACTTTTAGTCCATTTGGACTTTTCCTTTGGCAGTCTGTGAGGACCATGTGAGATTAACTTCCACAGATCCGGATTCATCAATTTCACATAGTTATGGAGACTGGTAACCCATGAGTTGAAATTAGAGCCATTGAAAACCGGTGGAAAACCCATTGAATAAATCGGCAAACAGATTAATGCAGCAAAGAGTAAAATCAGAAATGCACCAAGGGACAATAGGATCCTCTGCAGATCGTTGGATCTAATCAATCAGAGAACCGCTCTGATACCAATTGATAGGTTGCAATGCCTGGATATAGAGGGGGGGGGGGTGAATGTATCCTGCTCTAAAAATCGCCCAATTAAAACTCTAATGCTCAAGTATGCGGAAATAAAAGTAGATTATGAAATGTGCTGAAAATGCTTAGAAGCAACTCAGCAAGACAACACAAATCTATTAGCTCTCACACGCTCCTAAGCAAGCATCTAAAGATCGCAGCAGAGAAAATAACATATAAGGAAAAACACACCACAAGAGAACACCAAGATTTTTTAGGTGGTTCGGTCCAAAGACCTACGTCCACCCCTCACTCCAAATCGGAGTGAGGCTTCCACTAGCTAGGCTAGAAACTGCAGACTCAGTCTGCAACAAATTGCTGCCACACAGCTTGACCAGGGGAACAACCTCCCCTCTTCCTCCCAACCGGAGGGACACCCCAAGTGACTCCCAGCCACTTGGAAACCAGAGACGCAAGTCTCTCTTCCTCCAGACCAGGAGGGAACACCTAGTCTTGCAACCACAAGACCAGAACCGGAGGATCAATCCTCCCTTCCTCCAAACCGGAGGGAAACCTAGAGACCTAAGTCTCTCTTCCTCTGAAACCCAGAGGGAAGCACAGGTGACACCAAGCCACCTGCAAACTAGAGGTCTCGGACCTCTCTTCCTCCCAACCGGAGGGAACCCGACCTCACACAAGAGAGTCGGAAGAACAACTGTTGAAGGTTTAAAAAGAAAAAACAAAAAACGCAGCAACAGAAAGCTGGAAGAATAAAATGCACAAAGGCTCTCGCAGAAGCTGGCTGGCCTGGATTTGATCCACGGTCCAGTAGGAACTGATCTTCAGTTGAAGCTTCCTTTGCTCTAGCTCTCTCTTCTTCTCACTCTTCTTTTTCTTCTCTTTCGCAGGCTCTCTCTCTGTCTCTTCTTTCTTCTTTCTTCTTCTTCTTCTACTCACAGCCTCTATGCTTTCTCTATCTCTTCTTTCTCTTCTGCCCTCTTCTTCTAGCGCTGGCTGCTTCTACTTCAGTCACTCTCTACTCTCCTCGCTACTCTTCAGAGGAAGAAGACACATATTTATAGCAGCAGCAGATTAGGGCAGCGTGTGCTCTCGACGATTCCCGCCCAAATGCTTCAGTCCACGTGGAGACTTCTCTGCATCTCGAATCACGTGCCAGATGCCAGCCTCGTATCACGTGCCCCACTCTTCATAGGCTCCACGAACAGTACCTGTCACATAGTCATAGGAGATTAATCAGAAGGATAAAATGTATAGTCTTTGAAGACTTAGCCAATGAGTGTATTGACTTGAAGAGCTAGCCACGAGTGTATAGACTTAAGATGTGATAACAAGTGTGTAGACATGAACTTAGAAATGAATGTATAGACATTAGAACAGCAAAAGGTGCACTATACTGAAAACGACACGGGGTACATAAGATGACTACAGCACGAGATAAATAGAGAACGACACGAGGTACATACAGTATCAAAGCTAACACTACAAGGATAACGACATGAAGTCAGATGAGAACAACACGAGGTAAGAGAGAACGACACGAGGTAAAACGGTAGTAAAACACGCGATCAGAGAAAACCTGGACGAAGATAGAAAGAAACAACACGCGGACATAAACACAAGAATAACACGAAGACACGAATACAAAAGCAACACGACATAACAAACAGCAAAGAGAACGGCACGAGGTGAAACGACACTTTACTACAAAGACTAGAATGCACACGAAAACAACTCGAGTACTAAGTTGCTCGAACGTACGAACGACTCGAAGACGAGGACGACACGAAAACAACATGGACTGAAACCAACTCGAAGACGAAAACGACACAAAAACAACATGAACTGAAAATAACTCGAAGATGAAAACAGAAACCGACACGAAGTGTGGTTACAAAACAAGAAAGACACGAGGTCTAGGATAAGCAACACGAAGACAGAAATAACAAAGAAACGACTCGAACTAAGGACGACATGGAGACAACACAGTCAGACTCGACTTGAGACACTTAAAGCTTGAGTTTAGAGAAGAATGCACGAAGTAAAATCAACACGAAGACAGAAGACAAAAATAACATGAAGACTCAAACATAAAAATAACACGAAGACATGAAAACAACACGAAGATACAAACGCAGAAATAACATGAGGACACAACAAGAGACGGTCAACGAGACGCTGACTCGGTACAGACTTAAGCTCAAGCAAGACAGTCGATGTATAGACTTGACGAACATTATGCAATGTATGGACTTTGATGTTCAACTGGTGAGTGTACAGACTTCACCAATGAAACGCTCACTATACAGACTTGCTGGATGCAACGTGAGACGCTGTATAGACTTCGTCTTCCAGCGTATAGACTTAATGAATGCATATGCCAAGACCATTGTACAGACTTGACATATTTAAAGTGCATGCGATGCAGACTGTACAGACTTTGATATGTGAGACACAAAGAGAATGCACTGAAGTCTGTATAGACTTAGCATGAAGCACACATGCGATGTACAGACTTCAAGTCATGCAATGCAATGTACACACTTCAGCTAAGCAAGCTTCAGTGAATGTATGGACTTCATGAATAAGATGCAATGCTAACTGTTGTATAGACTTGTGAAACGATGCAAGCTACAGGACAATGCAAGCTGTTCAGACTTTGTGTGTTCAAATCCCAATGTACAGACTTAGCTTTGAGCATGGGATGTACAGACTTGGCGAATGCACTATTCAGACTTGGACGCATGCTGTGCCATGCGATGTATAGACTTTATGAGCATCTACAGTGTAGTGTATGGACATGCAAACTTGAATGTGCAGAATTGATGACTGATGAATGATGTATAGACTATGCTGAAAGGGTATGACAGCAACACCCATTTGTACAGACTAACATCAAACAATCCAGATAAAATGCAATTTATGAAATGCATGAACAATTATGAAATGCACCAATGCACACTACACACAGCCATATCTAAAATGCAGCAATAATTCAGATAAGATTTTCAATGAACCATTCATCTACACCACAAACAGACTTGTATGCATTCAAATGACTTATAGTGTTTGCTATCATCAAAATCACAGGGACACAACAATCTCCCAAAATCACAGGGACACAACACACACTTTCATTCTCCTCCACAAATCAAGCCGTCCATCCAAACCCACCAGTCCCTCAACAATACCACCAAGTGCCACCACCTACCAACTAGGGTCCCCAGCAGCCAAGAAGACCACTAGGCCCTAAAAAGGCCCAATACCCTCCGTTACCCGAGAGCCTTCCCGATATCTTTAATGCCCTCATGGCCGCCAACATGCTCATCTTGCCAAAGGAAAGAATGGCCTGGCCTGCTAATGTGCACACCTCTCGATATTGCGTTTTTCATCGACAGCATGGTCATAATGTAGATTACTGCTTCCATTTTAAAGATTATATCTATGATATGAATGATCAAGGTGGTATCAATTGGGATGAGATGAGGCAGTTCATTGCAACCTTAAAGGCAAGAAGACCTCCTCGACAGCAACAAGCTCAGCAGCCGCCTCAGTAGCAAGTTCAACCTCCTCCACAGCAGCAACAAGCTCCCACACCTCAACCGGACATGGGGATCATCCATAATCCACTGCCGGAGCACCCACCAAATCAACAAGTAAGCCATGTCACTTCCTTCCACGAAGTGGAAAGAGGACAAGGGTGGCACGAAAGAACGCCTCTGTCAGGGCTATAAACTAGAATCCAACCCAACCACCCCATCTGTTAAGAACACCTCTCCCTCCAACACCTTCTCTCCAACCCTCACGTCCCCTTTTACGCACTCCTAATCAAGTTCCCCCCGCTATCACTAATCCCTTACCAACTAGGCCACTCCTCATTCGCCCTCCACCATCTTTCATACCACAACAAACTCTCCCTCCCGTCACCAATACCTCTCTTTTGTCATCCAGGCTACTCCTTATTCGCCCCTCGCCAACACCTAATCCCTCCGCTACCACCAATCCTCTGCCACCCACAAACCCTTCATTTTGACCTAGACCCCTTCTCATTCGGCCTACACCTCCCGCAGCCATCCAGGCACCTCCTATTACTCCCGTTACCGCTATCCCTCAACCAGCAGGATCCCTCATAAGGGTTTCTCCTTTGGTTACCACCCCACCAACACCTGTCAATCCTAATATCCTCTCTTCATCCACGAACCCTCCGCCTACCCGTAACCTGACAGAGGCGCGATCATTGCAAATCACGGTGCTCCGCAGTGGACGGATGTTCCATCGTGTATTTCCGCAAAGGGAGCCAGAGCCCGTACAGGGGCAAGATGAACAGGAGCAAGAACATGAATCCATACCGGGCACACAATATGACTTGTTAAAGTACTTGGACAAAACCCCGGCAAGGATTTCCATTCTAGAGCTGATAAAGAGATCCACCGTTCACCAACAAGATTTGAAAGAATATTTACAATAGGTGATGGTTAATGAGGATATCCCAGCTGAACAAATTACAACAGTTTTAACACCGGCATGTGATCAGCCATCTATTACTTTCCATGAGCGTGAGTTAGCTCCCCAGCCGGCCAGAAAATATCCATTGTGCATTACCGTCAATATTAGCAAGGCGGTAGTTAAACAATGCTTGGTGGATACGGGAACGTCCATTAATGTGTTGCCGCCGAGCACTTTGAAGATGTGTGGCATTTCGGATAGCCAAATCCGGCCATCTACTATTACCCTCACTGCTTATGATAATAGCAAGAAACCTCCCCTGGGGATGATTACTCTGAAAGTTGGTTTGGGTCCGGTCTCAATCACAGCGGATTTCCACATCCTGGATATGGACCCAACCTTCAATGGCATTTTAGGCCGCCCTTACATTCAAGAGCTTGATGCTTTGCCCTCCACTAATCATCAATGCATAAAGTTTCCTCATAAAGGGCACATCGTCAAAGTCACTAGCATGCCCATTCTGCCATCAGAAGATATTCACTCAGCAACATCAGTACCTTCCATATGGCCTTCCAATAGGCCTTTGCTCTCAGTGTTAGATGTTGCCGACCCGTAGCAGGATTTGTTAAGGCCTCCAGTCATAACATCTGCATCGGCTCTAATGTCTCCCCTACCTCCCAAGGGGAAGAAGAAGAAGAATATGATGAATACCCCAGGGTGGAATATTTTAATGAAAATGGGGTACAGAACCGGCAAGGGCCTAGGTGCTAATCTCTAGGGCAGAGTGAAGCCCATTAAAAATAAAAAGCTTATTCCCCGAGGTGGCTTAGGATACAAAGGGCCGAGCAAAGAAAAATTTGACAAAGGTAATGAAGAGCCATGGGCTGTTATGACCTCCATGCTCAAGACAGATAGACAGCCCCTTACATGGACCCTGCAAACACACTTTGTAAAAGGGTGTACTAAATATGATGAGCAGACCACATTGGTTACTTCCATGTTAGATCATCAAGATGTACATGCACGCCAGTTTGCTCACCACATAGCCCCACTGGCTACATACAAAGCTCTGGAGTCTTTGAGGCCCGACAAAAGAAGAAAGATGGATGACCCGAAATGTGACTGGTACAGATGGTTTGATATGAATGACATCGCCATGGCTCTAAGCCGTCTATTCATGCCGACTGATCCGGAATGGCCACCGCTTATTCATGAGTTAATAGAAAAGCCGGCAGTGATTACAGACAAGAGGCAGCTCTTAAGCAACTATACAGATACTGGGGAGCCAGATGTGCCGTATGAAGAAGGCTTCACTGTGGATAGGCTGTGAGCTGGCCTTTTCTCTCTTGATTCCATACACCCGTCACTTACCATTTCCTGGTGTTTCAGGCTGTTTTCCCCCGGTATTCCTAGACCACCCGCGGTCTTGATTACTCTTTCTCTGGATTTTTTTCAAGTTTCTTTAATTCTTCCTTTGCTCCTTGAGCAATTTTCTCAACTCTCCATTGCATCCCCACGTGGGCAATCTCTCATCCAGTCTTTCTCTAATCTTTCGATCTCAACACCACCTCCTACCCCTTCCTCCCATTGCTTTATTCTTGAAAACGAAAAAAAAATGCCAAAATTCAAACTTTCCAATCTTACATCTCTATTGAAGAGACCTCCTATCTTGCTCAAGAGTGTGCCTCGATCCAAGGGTCACTCTTTCAAGGTTCGTTAGCGGACCTTATTTTCTCCTCCGATGAGGAGGCTCCTCCTGTATCTCCTCCTGTATCCATTGCGTCTTCCTCTTCTCCTCCTTCCTTAGGTCAGGGTAGTTCATCTAGTTTGTCATCTTATTCCTCCCTTTTCTTCTTCTTCCAAGAGTCTTGGGGTAGATACACATAAGAAGGCCAAGGGTAGACAGATTCCCCGTAGGTTCTTGTTAGATTTAGCCAGAAGATGCCAGGCATGCTTAGCTCTTCTCGAGTTTTTAGAGGATCTGATACTTCTGCCGGATATAGGATGTGAGGATGCATGCTCTATAGACGAAGGGTTTGGTGTTTATGAGATCATGAACGATGAAGACCCTATTGAAGAGGGGGATGAAGAATATGAAGAATATGAGGACGAGGCTAACGCTTTTGCTAGCGGCATGAGGAGATTCGATGAACCATCAGCCTCAGTAGAGGAACCCACCAAAGAGATCAATCTAGGTACCGAGGAAAATCCTAGGATTATCCTCATCTGTAAAAATTCGTCGCCCTCCGAAGAAGAGGCTCTCATTCAAGTTCTTCAAGAATATAAGGACACGTTTGCATGGAGTTTTGAAGAGATGCCGGGTCTGGACCCTGCGCTCGTTGAACACTGTCTCACACTTAAGCCAGGATCCGTCCTGGTCAAACAACGGTTAAGACATTTCCACCCCCACATGGCATTAAAGATGAAAGAAGAGGTCGATAAGCTTCATAAGGCTAGATTCATTAGAGTCATCATCTATCCTAATTGGGTGGCTAACATTGTCCCGGTTATGAAAAAGGACGGAAGAGTTAGAATTTGTATAGACTTCCGAGATTTTAACCGCGCGTGTCCTAAAGATGATTTCCCCCTCCCTCACATAGATGTGCTGATTGACAATACGACAGGGTATGAGACCCTCTCTTTTATGGATGGCTTCTCTGGTTCTAATCAGATTCGCTTGGCTGAGGAGGATCAGGATAAAACCTCATTCACTACACCTTGGGGAACTTACTATTATGTGGTCATGCCGTTTGGGCTCAAGAATGCCGGAGCCACTTACCAAATGGCCATGATGGCTATTTTTCATGACATGATCCATATTTCTATAGAGGTGTATGTGGATGACCGGGTAGTGAAATCAAGAACAAGGATTGAGCATCCCGGGGTTCTAGCTAAGGTTTTGCAAAGAGCATGGGAGTATCAATTGAAGTTGAACCTCAAGAAGTGCGTGTTTGGTGTTTCATCAGGAAAATTGCTTGGATTCATAGTTAGCAAGAGGGGTATTGAGATTGATCCCAATAAGGCAATGGCAATAAGAGATATGCCTCCTCCCAGGAATTTGAAGGAAGTCCGAGGATTGATTGGGAGGTTGCAATTTATTCGCCGGTTTGTCTCCCAGCATTCACA
Organism: Amorphophallus konjac; assembly: GCA_022559845.1. Lineage (NCBI taxonomy): Eukaryota > Viridiplantae > Streptophyta > Magnoliopsida > Alismatales > Araceae > Amorphophallus > Amorphophallus konjac. The sequence continues at coordinate 440,553,923 of CM040121.1, read as the reverse complement.
AAGGTGTAGGCCGTTTTACGAGCTTACTAAGTCGGGAGTCAAATTTAATTGGGATGACAAGTGTCAGGCAGTCTTTGACGGACTAAAGGATTATTTGGCCAATCCTCTTGTCCTGAGGCCGCCAGTTCCAAGTAAACCGCTTGTTCTTTATGTTTCTGTCCTGGATGACTCTGTAGGTGTTGTCCTTACGCAAGTTGATGAAGAAGGAAAAGAGAGGGTAGCCTACTACTTGTCTAAGTTTCTCAACCCCTGTGAGCAGAAGTACTCAGCCATGGAGAAGACTCGTGTTGCTTTAGTCTGGGTAGTGCAGAAGTTGAAGCATTATTTCTTAGCTCACGAGGTTCATCTTATTGCTCGCATGAATCCTATCAAGTTTCTCATTGAAAAATCTATCCTCATTGACCGTTTGGCACGATGGCAAAGCTTCCTTTCTCTGTTCGATATCATCTACATTTAGCAAAAAGTGATTAAAGGCTATGCCATAGCAGAACATCTTGCTCATCACCCTCTCCCTAGATTTGACCCTGTTCGCTTGGAGTTTCTAGATGAGAAACTAATGTCCGTCAATCAGTTCGATTCGATGTGGACATTATATTTTGATGGAGCTCAGAATTCACAAGGGAAGGGGATCGGCATTATTCTCCTATCACCTGAGGGTATCACTATTCTACTTGCCTCTCAGCTTGCATTTCCAGTTACAAATAATATAGCTGAGTATGAGGCTCTTTTGGCTGGACTGGAGGCCGCCCATCAATTCGGTGTTACCCAATTGCGGATTGTCGGTGATAGTCAGCTTATTCTTCGCCAAGTGCTCACCAAGTGTCGCACGCTTGATCCTAAACTCAAACCCTATCAGGAATTGGCTTCCGCTTATGCCAAGCTCTTCACCAAACAAATCTTCATCCATGTTCCTCGTGATCAGAACATTCTAGCTGATGCTCTCGCTTCCCTTGCATCCTCTTTGGTTTTCCTTCCCGAAAGGGACTTCCATTCGATCATAGTTCACAAGCGTCTTACTCCTGCCATCAAGGATCCATCATTCCTTAGTGTTAAGGAGGAGGTGCTCAACAAGTTTAAGGAAGGTGGAATCATCGAGAACAAGGAGATCATGTTGTTAGATCTAGAGGAAGAGTTGGCTGACGAAGAAAAGCCGTGGTATTACGAAATTGCTAAGTACTGCCAAGATCAATCTTATCTGAAGAGGCCACGGCTGAAGAGAAGAAAGCTATCCGAAGAGTTGCTCAGAGATACACCTTGGTTGGAGGTATGCTCTATAGAAGAGGCCTCACTGGAATTTTGCTTAGATGCCTCGACGATGACGAGTCTTGGAAGGTCGTGGAAGAGGTGCATTCAGGGGTATGTAGGGGTCATGTCAATAGCCATATGCTAGCTAAGAAAATCCTTAGATTAGGCTTCTATTGGCCCACTCTAGAAGAGGACTGCTCTATTTATGTTCGAAGGTGTGTTAAGTGCCAACTGCACGCCGATAAAATTCATTCTCCTGCTTCTTCACTCCATTCTATGTCCTCCCCATGGCCTTTCTCCATGTGGGCTTCCGATATCATTGGACCTCTTGGTGATTCAAACCTCCTCACAAAATTGAAATCATTTATACTCACGGCCATAGAGTACGTCACCAAGTGGGCGGAAGCGGAAGCGTACGCGGAGATCAAAGTGTCAACCATCTGTAAGTTCATAATGAAGAATATCATTGCAAGATTCGGCATCCCAAGTACCATCGTCACCGATAATGGGCCGCAATTCATCTCTCAAGAGCTCCAGGACCTCTGCAACAGGTATAACATTGCATTGCATCATTCATCTCCCTATTATCCGCAGGGCAATGGCCAAGCAGAGGCAACAAATTAAACTCCTATCAAAATCATCAAGAAAACGTGTGAGGCTAATAAATTCGTGAATTGGCCAGAGAAACTAGTGGAAGCTCTTTGGGCTTGCAGCACTTCCATTCGTACTCCTATTGGGCAAACCCCTTTCACCCTTACTTATGGAATGGAGGTGGTAGTCCCTTATGAGATTCTTATCCCTTCTCTTAGAGTATAATTGGACAAGGAGTTCTCTATTGATGAACGTCATGAATCTCTCCTTGCCTAATTGGAGCTCTTAGTTGAGAAGCGGCTGACCGCCGCCGAGCATGCACACGTTTATCAAAATAGGCTTTCACGTTTTTAACAAAAGAAAGTAATTGAGAGAAAATTTAAGGTCGGTGAAATGGTGATCAAAAGAATTTTTGTAAAACCAGGTGGACCCCGTTCAAAACTCCAACCGAATTGGGAAGGGCCTTACGTAATAAAAGAAGCTTATCCTGGCAACACTTATAAACTGGTTAACGCTGAAGGGGAAGAACTGGCTCACCCTTGGAATGGTTTGTATCTGAAGAAGTATTACCCTTAAGTCTTGAAAGAAAAAAAAGGGGGGGGGACAAAAACAAAAAAAAATAAAATGAAAAAACATTACAGGCTGGCATGGTGCATAGGCCGCGAGACCCGAAAAATCAAAATCCTTAATTCATTATTCAGTCTTGATGGTTTAACCTTGGGGTCAATACCTGCACACACTACACGCTTTACTCTTAAACTCGAGTGGTCCAAAATTCGAGGCAAGTCAGAGCCAAACTAAGAGTGTAAAACATTACCCATTCTCTTCTCTTCGGCTCACGAGAGGGAGTACGAGCCAAGGAATGCTAACCAAACCTACCCGCCACCCTAGTAGGTGGAAGTCAGGGCCCAAACAGGAACAAAATGCTATAAATCCCAAGTACAATTAGGTCTTTATTTATTTGTTGAAAGGAAAAGAAAAAAGAAAGAAAGTTACAAAAGCAAAGCATGTCAAGAGGGCAATGTCTCCGCAGGAAAGACCCTGGTCATAAGTATGCATGAATAAGGGCAAAAGAGCAACGAAATTTCCCTAAGCCGAAGACCGAACCCCAACAAGTATTAGGGTAGGGGAGGAAAGTTTCCCGGTTCTCTGAAACCTCTCGTGAGCTTCCTTAACTTGTTCTTCACTTCTCCCTCCATGGTATGTTATAAGCTCAAGGTACGGCAAAGACCGACTAAGAAGGATGGGCCGTAAGAGGATATGAATAAAAGCACAAGTCATTAAGCACGTTGACCCGTTGTTAAATCATTTAAGAAAGATTAATGAATTTAAGATGGTGATTGTGTAAGGTTTAAGACCCTTGTACTATGTTCAGCCTCATTTTATAAAAAAAAGATAAAAAAATATAATAAAAAATTCAAATTTTTTTTTGTCTTTTTAAATTAACGACTCCATTTACGGGCGTCATTTTAATAAGCTACGTCCCTCTGTCGTCATTTTCAAAAAAAAATATTTTTTGTAATTCACGCCCTCGTGGGGAGGCGTCTTTCACTTGATTCGTGACATTATTCATGTCGTCATTTTATAAAAAAACAAAAAAAAATAATTTTTCAATCAATGGCCGTTCATGGGGGCATCAATTTTAGAATTAACGACTTCGTATTGGGTCGTCATTTAAGAAAAAGATAAAAGAAAAGAAAGAAGAAAAAAAGGGAAAAAATAAAAAATAAAATAAAGAAAAACAAGAGAGGAAAAAGAACAAAAATTAAGCCCACTGCTTTCCCATTTCATATGCTTGCTTGCATTCTTATGTGGGCATTTTTTTTATTTGAAGTTTGCATCTGCTTGCTTGTATGTTGCATTTTCCCTATATATTTTGTTATTTGCCTTAATTAATTAGAGGCTTGGCCCCTTGACCCATCAACAAGGTCAAAGTAGTGACAACCCCTTGCTTATTGAGCAAGAGGCCAACTCGGACAGATGAAATAATCTATTTGTTTAAGTGTGAACTACAGGCGCATGGCAAGAAAGAAAAGAAAGGAAAAAGAAACACAAGTGCTTAAGTGCTCAAGACTCAGGTAACATCAAATAAAAATATCATATATATATATAAATATCTGAGTATAAGTATGAAGGTGGAGGAGTACAAGTCTCTCTCTCAGCTCTCACCTCCACCCTCCTCTCTCCTACTCTCTACCTCCCCGTCGTCCCGACGAGGTGCTCGTGGAGGGGGCATAGACCCCCGGGAAGTAGTTGGAGCTCGAGCCTGCTCCTCCGCCTCGTTCCTCTACTGGGTAGAGGAACTAGCTAAGTAGGTAGCGCTGGCGAAAGCTCTCGAGTGCCCCGCGGCTCATGCCCGCTCGCGTCCTCTCTAGAGTCACTCCTCGACCACTCGCAGACGCTCCTGCACGATGCCCAGCTACATCCTCAGGTCTGCAAGCTCTCGCTCGCGTGCTCTGTTCTCCTCTCTCTCTCGGGAGCGCTCTCTACGCTCCATGTCAAGGACGACTCTCAGCTCGGTCAGGTCCCTAGGCAGCTCCTCTCGCCGCCTCAGCATCCCCTCAAGCTCCGTGACTCGCTGGTCGCAGATGACGAGCTCGGTCCGGCCAGTGCATCCTGGATGAGCGGCTCCTGTAGTTCTGTAGTCTGCATCATTCAAACAATCATCAGTTTCATATTCTATTCAATTTCATAAACAACTGAAATGAATTTGTTGACTTACCCGAGTGGCGAGGTCGTGCTCTGTAGCCTCAGCCCGGTCAACCGCTCCTGCAAGCTGCTCCGCTAGTGCAGCCACCTCTACACTAGGCCCCCTCGAGCTGGAGGCTCCTGCTGTCTCTCTCCCCGCTGCTCCCTACTGGGCATGCTGCATTCATTAAAATTATCACTAGCTAATCATTAATAATTCAAAGAATCATTTGCATATAGTTAATTGCACTCACCAGGGTCTCCAAGTCTGCCCGTGTGGCAGCCAGCTAGGCTTCCAAGCTATGGAGATGAACCTGCATCTCCATCGCCGCTACATCCCATGCATCCTGCATTCATTACATATTAGTTGCATAATAGACATATGTCATTTGGACAAAAATACAAAAAAAAGGCATTCATACATACCCCTTTGAGCCTCATCTGGGGTCGGCCGGCGTAAACCTCCTAGTAGCACCGGAGGTACTCGGAGCCGCTTGCCGCTTGTGAGGTAACCCGAGTCCCGCCTCGCTACCAGTCGGCATACTGATCTGGGAACCGGATCCTCCAGTCGATCACCTTCGTGCGCCCTCGGGTCTTCTTCCCAATCCCACGAGGCTCTCCAACCTCGACCCACTCCTGGTGTAGGTCGAGGGTCCTCATCGCCATCCTAAGCCATAGCGGCTCGATCTCGTTCAGGCAGTGAACCCAAAGCTCACGCCCAAAGCGAGGTTGGCCCGCTACGACCCAAGGCTGACCCTCCTCGGTCATACCCTGGTAGGGCCTCCAAATCACCTGCATTCAAATTATGTCATCATATATAATTCATGTGCATATCATTTCATCATATTTCATAAAGCAGGAAATGAAAAGAAAATTGCATCATATATTTAACATACGTACCAGTGAGGCGGGGTAGTCACGAAACTCTCATCGAAGAACACACAACTCGTAAGCGAGCGGCACTCCAGTCACGAGAGGTAGCCAACGTAGTGCCAGCGGGAGCGCCCCCTCGTCTCCAGGTCGGGGATCGGCACGACCCATCGGCATGTATAAGTGGCTCCACACCTGCATCCATCAAATTGCATTAGTAAACATTCATATGCATATGCATATTTATAAGTATTTAAATAAAAAAGAAAAGAAAAAAATAGAATAAAAAGAGCATGCATACCTGAAGAAAGGGTGAGAAGCCACTGACAGTCGTCTCTCGACCTGTCCCTGTGGATAGGTCGGCCATCAAATGCGCTAGCAAGGCGGCTCCCCACGCGTATCTCCCAACGCTCTCTAGGTCCTCGAGGATGCCCAAGAATCTGCAGTTGATGATGTCCCTCTTCGTGCCCAGCAACAGCCTCCCAAGCATCAAGAATAGAAATCTCCTCAGATCTCGATCAACTCACTCTCTCTGAGCCGGGTCCTGGCAATAGGCGGCCCATGCTCTCCCAATCAATCTCTGAGAAAACTGCTCCAGTGACTCTCTCGGTCTCTGCCTAGAATCTCCTAACCCCATAGCTATGGTCAGGTCAGTGCGGTAGATGGTCCTACACTCTCTAGGGGTCTCGGCTATGGTATCTAATCCTAGCAGCCTCCGGGCTAACTCCCCATAATCTGGAAGGGTCACTCCACTCACTGCCTCCCCATCTACTCTCAACCCGGTGATCAGGGCAATGTCCTCTAAACTCGGAACCATATGACCCCAGGGCATCAGGAATGCCAGGCTAGTCCTATCCCATCTCTCCCTAAGAACCTGGATCAAGGAAAGATCGGGGCGGATGGGCTCTATTCTAAGGAAGGGTCCGAACCCCATGGCCTCTACCCTAGCCCTCTGAAAATCTGGCAATCCTTAGTAAGTTGCCCGGACTTGGACCCATGAGATCCGAGTCCTCATCAATCCCTGCCAAACAAAAAGAACATAAATTTATTCATATGTGCTAGATGGAGATTCATTTGCTATTTAAATTTTTTTACTATTTGAATTGACAACCAACCTTTGGTCGTTGATTATTGAATTGACGCCCCTGTGGGGGGCGCTATTTCAAAAGTAATTCTGGTTGTTACATGAATAATTTGAATTGATGCCCTTGTGGGGGGGCGCTATTTCAGAAAGTGTTTCTGTTTATTATATGAGTAAAATGAATTGACGGCCAACCCCAGGTTTGTTGAAGTGACGCCTGATGCGCTCGACACCCGTCGTTTAAAAATGCCGTGCCACACAAATTTCAAAATTGATAAAACCGCACTCACTCACTTAAATGATTTTGGAAATACGAGTACAGTGGTAAATACAGGTCGATCCCACGAGGAGAAAAAATCTTTATAGATCAAGTTAGAAAATATCCTTATGTTTTAAAAACCAATTTTTCTCTTTTGAGTGTGATTAACACTAAAGGAAATTAAATTGCAACTTTGAATAAGAAGAGAAAAGTGAAGGACATTTTAGCCAATGGATGAAGAACGCCGCCGTTTCCTCGCCGAGCCTTGGATGAAGATCACTCCGCCTTGGAAGTCGACGCCGTGAGATGACCGAAAGATGACTAACCGCCTTCGGTGTGTGTGAAGAAATTGTGAAGAGATGGAGATGGATAGAAATAGGAACAAAAATAAGTTGAAAACACAACAGAATTATATTGAAAATTAGGGGTTGGAAGGAAGAGAATAACATAAAATCTAAAGGGAATTAGAAGAAGTGGAAGAAATGAAAGTTATAGAGAATGAAAAGAGGAAGAAGTTTGATGAAGACCACAGAGATAGAAAATGAGAGGAAGACAGTGAAAAATATGAAAAATCAAGTTCTATCGGTGCAGATGAACAGTAGAAATGTTAAAGAAAGAACAGTGAAAAATTAATTATAACTCACAAACGAAGAAGAATTAGAAGAAGTGATAGAAGAATAAAATCTAGATCTATAAAATAAGAACAACGTTCATGAAGAACTCAGAGTAAAAAGAGTATTGGAAAGGCTTCAAAACAGAAGAATACTAGAAGGTATCACCTCGGATGAACAGTAATCGCATAGAACAGAACTTAGAAAAACGGGAAATAACTTTCAAACTAGATGGAATTAAGGGAAATGATAGAAAGAGAAATTGGAGAACACTTAAAGATGAACAACTTTCGTGAAGACAGAAAAATGAAATGGAGATCAGAACAACAAGTAATGGGACTAAGAAAGGACTAAATGCTTAAACAAAACATTCATTAAAACAACATCAACTTACAAAGTTTACATCAAAAGCTCTCAAAATAACACCCTCTAACTCTCCTATGTAGCTCTACTAAGGCCAACAAGAATGAACTTCAAAAATTCAAAGCAACCCCTTACAACTCTTAGCAACTCCCCCTCTCACTCCATCACAATAGAAGCCCCTTTTATAGGGTTAACACAACCCCCATTCCCCATGTGAACACTTTAACATTTCTTGCCTCTTTTGTTGAAAAACACAATCCATTGCTGCCATTTTTGACTTAGAATTGTGTGGCAACATGTGTTGTACACTTTTACAATTTTTTCTGATTTCTTTCTATTTTTTCTAGCCTTCTTTCTCTTCCTTTCTCTATCTTTCTCTCTCCTCTGGCCGCGTGCGCCGCGTTCCCTGCGCGTGGGCGCGGTGCGCCGGCCGCCTTCTCCTCCGCGGGGGCGCCACGGTGCGCCCAGCCCCCCTTTGACGCGCGTGAGCTCGTCGCCCGTGCCCGCCGCGAAGGCATGTGCGTGCCTTCTGCTGCCGACCTGCACAGAAAACACACACACACACTTATTATATATATGTATATATTATGTATATATATCTTATAAAAGCCTTTAAAAATATCAAATGAACTTATTATTTTTTTCTTTTTTTTCTTTTCTTTTTGAACAAGTCCATGGGCTTTTGGCTTTTATTAATTTTTTATTTTCTTTTTTTATATATTTATTTCTTGTCGCTTCCCTCGTACCGAGTGCTTGTATAAATAAGTAAATATCGTTATTAAAATTATTTAATTCCATAAAATTAAATATTTGACTCTAAATTAAAAGTAAGTGTGATACGTACATATTTATTAGTATTAAAGCTCATAACAAATGTGTATAACATGAATTAATATATAAAAATATACACTTATCACACCCCCCAACTTACTCATTGCTAGTCCCTTAGCAATGTAAATAATTAAAAAATTTAGGACCAACAAGAGTTTACAATATCCATGTCTCATTTCCAGATCATCTTTCATAGAGTCAACTAAAGATTAGGAATATGGAATCATTAACACATACTAGCCTTAGATTTAGAAAGTAAGGTACATGATCAAGAATTCTAATCAAAATTCAGTAGCACTTGTGCATGTGTAATACTAAGTCTACAGCGAAGACAATTGCGTCCCCCATTTGCTATTGCAAGTAAGTGTCTTTCAACCCTGCACTTCTGAATCAGAGCATTAAGCATAATAGCTTTTTGTCTGCCTTATTACTTTGTCACTTTTTAGATCTTTTTTTATTCTTTTCTTCTCTTTTTTTTCCTTTTCTATACACACATGATGCTGCACTACCTTTCACTATTTTACGCGAACCTCAACACGTCTTAGGTGAAGTAGGCCCGGTTACACAGATCAAAGTTCCCTTTTCCTTTTGACGCGAACCTCAACACGTCTTAGGTGAAGTAGGCCCGGTTACTCAGAATCGGAGTATTTTTCATTGTGTTTTTTTCAAAAATTTTCAATAGATAACATGGCAGAAAGCTTATAAAAGATCTCTTCTTCAAGAAGTGCAGAATATCAGACAGTATATCTAAAATAGCAGAAGGCTTGTCCTACTTGCTTCATTAGCGTGCAAAGTGATTTTCATTTTTCTAAATTGCACATGAACTTTAAAGAGATTCTTAAATCAGTTTTCTATGGCTAGATTAAATAAATTGTCCATCATCCTTTTCCCTAGTCTTTTCTATTCTAGAATCACTTTCAATAGAAGCATGAATCATGAAACTCAAAATGGGTTTATTGTGGTGATTTTCTAAATACTTTTTTTTGAGGTTATATGAATGCAACATGTGCAACATGATTTCTTGAGGTTATATGAATGCAACATGTGCAACATGATTTCCGTCCCCCCAACTTAAATGACATTGTCCTCAATGGCAGGAACAATAGAGAATAATGAACAATGTAGACATAAAATTTATGAAGGAACGGAACAACCTGACGGAAGTGAACTTCGACGGGCATCCTTGCTGATTAAAGGAGGTACTTTACTTTGAAAATTAGGGCAACAATGCAAGCAATCATCTCTCTCTCCCCAACTTATCTTTTATTCACGCCTGCAAAATAAAAATACAAACACAAGAAAAACTTGGGTTGTCTCCCAAGAAGCCATTTATTAGCACACAAAGAAATCAAAAATATTGGGTTGCCTCCCAAAAAGTGCTAAATTTTACGTCTTCAGCCAGACGCAATGTAGATCATTAACCAACGGGTGGCATTCAGAATGAGCCACCATGTGATCTTGTCTTCCTTCAAATTCCAGCCCTCATACCATTGGAAGACAAGAGGAAGTATGTACGGATTGGGGCCAGAAATATGTGGGTCTCGCACATTATTGATTTTAACGTTAACCATGTGTGTGAGCCAGTTTTCATCTGTAGGGATCCAAAAATGATCAATGGCCAATAAATTGTCAAGATCAAGGTAGTACCCTTGCACCATATCAATCCATTGGTCCCCTTCACCAATATCGTCCCTTCTGACTAACCCTTTAGTGACTACTTCCTCTATTGGAACTTGGTTAGGCACTTGTGGCTTATGAATAAGATTGTCATTATTAGCCACATTCCTCTCAGTAATAGCCTCATGAGCATTCAGGGCATTGATCAACTTGTCTTCCTGAGAGGAAGTCAAATCAAAGGTGAATGTGGTTGGCACAACCCCCTCGCGTCCTAGCATGTCAAATTGGAGAGGCTGTACTGCCAGGGGAATCAATTTAGAAGGAAGAGTGAGCCCAGAATCTAATTGATCCAATGATTCAAACATTGTGGGATAGCGCTCAGGGGTAAGATCAAATGTGAAATGTTCGAATATGACCCCGTCATCAAACTCATCACCCAATGGAAGATTATCTATCAAATGTTCCAATAATAAAGTGGGAAGATCAAATGTAAATGTTTCCAACTCGGTCCCTTCATCATAATAAGATCAAAAATAAATTTCTCCATTAGGACCCCTTCAGCACACTCATCAAGAGAAGAAGGATATTCAGAATTCATTTTCATTAAATCAACAATATTATTTACGAGATAACAATCCTCCTTGTTATGTATATCCTCGATTGAGTTGTTTGGGTCACTATTCTGCACAGTGATATTCTCAATCTCAAAAAATTCATAGAATGGGGTGATGATATCAATATGATCATCATTAGCCTTAAAGCCACCCCCTTCTTCCTTCCCTTCCTTCATCATGGTATTACGTGCGCACTCCCCCTCACTCCCAATAGTGATATCTTGAGCCAAAATGACAGGCAAAAGATCATCATCATCATCATTCACATATTGAGGGGGTTGGTTGAATAGTGAAGGAGGGTCATGATAAGTAGACTGAGAGTACATGATTTGAGGTTCAAAGCAGTGGCCCGGTGAATCACCCTTAGTATCAATGTTGATTCTAAAGTTTGGGTGAGATGAGTTGGGCGGAGGTTGAGTACACATGGGCCGCTCGTGGTCTGCTTGGGATGAAAGATGAGCTTGAAATGTTGGATCCATCCAAGGCAAATTTGGGTGATTACTCTAGCTAAGATTATAATCATCTGAAAATATAGTATGCTTGAGCTGAGAGAACCCTAGGGCATATTGAACTTGAGCTTGGATGGCCAGTGGGAGTTGGGCTATAGTAGGACACTGACTCACATGGTGAGTGAGACAAGCACAGAATTCACAGACTTCCATGAAAGTGTGGATTGGGTTTTCAGCCTGTTTGACATGTCCTACGGATTGTTGATGAGATGAGATGGAGACACGATTTATCAAATTTTCACTCAAAATTTCAAACAAATCATATGCATCATCTTCACCTTTGCTCATAAATGCCCCTCCGTAATATATGTCCACCATTTACCAATCAAAATCAGATAACCCCTCATAAAAGGTAAATATAATTTGCCATTTGGGCAACCCATGATGTGGACATTGACTTACTAGATCCTTCAGTCTCTCCCAAGAATCATGAATTTGCTCTACCGGACGTTGAGTAAATCCTATAATCGCCCTTCTCATCATGTTGGTCCAGACTATGGGGTAATTTTTTTTCAAAAATTCTAACTGCATATCTCCCCAAGTCCTGATAGTCTTTCCAAAACTCCCTAACCAACATTTGGCTTTGTCTTTCAATGAGAATGGAAATAAGATCAGTTTCAGGGCATCATCAATAAAATTCTGAATTTTGATCCGGGAGCAAACTTCTAGAAAATCATCTAGATACTTATAAAGATTTTCATTGAGATTCCCATAAAAAGATGGGAGCATCTGGATGAGAATAGGGCGAATCTCATATTGATCAACGAGAATGTCAGGGAGTTGAATACAGGTTGAGGGTTTGTAAGTAGAAGGAATAAAGTGCTCCTTCATAGGCGTAGGTTTCCCTCCAAGATGAATGGCCATAAAAAATGAGTTAGATCACAGAAAGATTTTTTTTAATTTTTTTTTCAAATTTTTTTTTACAATTTTTTTTCAAGTATTCCAAATTTTGTATGTTTTTCAATTTTTCAAATTTTATTTTTATCAAGTATTTCAAATTTATTTTTAAATTATATATTTTTTTGTAATTTTTTTGTCAATTTTATTTTCCCTTTATTAATATCCCTTTTTTAAATTCTTTTTTCTTCATTTTTTTGATTATTTATTTATTTATTTAGTTTTTTTATTTTGGATTTAGTTATTTTTTTATTGAGTTTTTTGTTTTTTTGTTTTGTAGAAACCTTCCATGTATCACTTTTTTATTTCTTTTTTAATTAAAAATTCATAATAATTATTATTTTTTAATTTAATTTTTTTTTATTTTTTTAAATATCACTAAGATGAAGAGAGAGAGAGAGAGAGAGAGAGAGAGAGAGAGAGAGAGAGAGAGAGAAGATGAGATTTCTTTATTATTTTATTTAATTTTTAAATTTTTTTTTATGCAAACACAAACAAGTTAACATAAATTACCTAACGACCTAGATGTGACCTAAACCTACAAATAGGGTTTCACAAAATGACTAAAGTGAAATTTAAGTTCACCCTCAGTATTTCCAGCAGCCAGGTAAGGGGTGGGGTAGTGGGAGGTTCCGTCCGACCAATTATGTCAAACCGCTAGTCCGCTTAAGGCGTTTACCGTCCTACCGTCTTGCCTTAGGCGCCGGTTTTTATAAGAGGGTAAACTCAAATAACACAAGAACCACAGTATGATCCTAGGGCCAACGTCTACTGACTTAATTTTATTTATGGCGTAGGTCATGCAGATATGTAAGGGAAATCTGGTTTGTGGGTTAAGGAAGGGTGATGAATTCCCCACCTTATGTTATTTAAAGGTAGTGCCCTTAGAATATTTTGAAATGAAATGCACACCATAATTTCAAATAAGGGGTTCTTATGCAATATGCATACCAGAATAGGATAAGTAGAACGTACCTTACTCCTCGCCATCTTCAAAATGTAATGACAGGAATTAAACGAAGAAAAATTCTATGCTAAATGATGCATGACCTAAAACATGATGGGTGTGATTTCTATTCTTGGAATGAATTTTTTTTTATTTTGGTGCAAGTATTTTTTTTATTATTAATGAACCTATCTAGTCAGCAAAATTTTCTTTTGTTTTCATGTTTTGATTTTTTTTTGAATTTTTCAATAAGAGATAAATGCAAGAGACTATAAATAATAAAATAACAAAGATATGCAAATTTAGTACAACATGAAACTTAAAATGATATTTTTATGTTTTCTGATTTTTTATGATTTTTATAGATTTTTCAAAAAATTGTCAGATTTTTTTGAAGATTTTTCAGAAATCGGAAAAATAGAACCTGTTCCCACGTTTCATTCCTTTAGCAACGCTTTATTGCTACAGTTCCAGGCTTTCAGCGACGCTTCATTTTCTGAGAATTTCAGATCCGATTTTCCTCTTTCTTTGATTTTTTGATTTTTCTTTTCTTTTTCTTGCAAAATAAAAATAGAAAAATCAATATACAAATATACAAATCAAACACAAGAATATCCCAACATTCAAAAATTCCTCTCCCTGGTAACGGCGCCAAAAATTTGATGCGCTCGACACCCGTCATTTAAAAAAGCCGTGCCATACAAATTTTAAAATTGATAAAATCGCACTCACTCACTTAAATGATTTTGGAAATACGAGTACAGTGGTAAATATGGGTCGATCCCACGAGGAGAAAAAATCTTTATAGATCAAGTTGAAAAATATCTTTATGTTTTGAAAACTAATTTTTATCTTTTGAGTGCGATTAACACTAAAGGAAATTAAATTGTAACTTTGAATAAGAAGAGAAAAGTGAAGGAAATTTTAGCCAATGGATGAAGAACGCCGCCGTTTCCTCGTCGAGCCTTGGATGAAGATCACTCCGCCTTGGAAGTCGACGCCGTGAGATGACCGGAAGATGACTAACCGCCTTCGGTGTGTGTTAAGAAATTGTGAAGAGATGGAGTGGATAGAAATAGGAACAAAAACAAGTTGAAAACACAACAAAATTATATTAAAAATTGGGGGTTGGAAGGAAGAGCATAACTTACAATTTAGAGGGAATTAGAAGAAGTGGAAGACATGAAAGTTGTAGAGAATGAAAAGATAAAGAAGTTTGATGAAGACCACAGAGATAGAAAACAAGAGGAAGACAATAAAAAACATGAAAAATTAAGTTCTATCGGTGCGGATGAACAGTAGAAACGTTAAAGATAGAACATTGAAAAATTAATTATAACTCACAAACGAAGAAGAATTATAAGAAGTGATAGAAGAATAAAATCTAGATCTATAAAATAAGTACAACTTTTATGAAGAACTCAGAGTAAAGAGAGGATTGGAAAGGCTTCAAAACAGAAGAATACTAGAAGGTATCACCTCGGATGAACATTAATCGCATAGAACAGAACTTAGGAAAATGAGAAATAACTTTCAAACTAGAAGTAATTAAGGGAAATGGTAGAAAGAGAAATTGGAGAAAACTTAAAGATGAACAACTTTCGTGAAGACAGGAAAATGAAATGGAGATCAGAACAACAAGTAATGGGACTAAGAAAGGACTAAATATTTAAACAAAACATTCATTAAAACAACATCAACTTACAAAATTTACATCAAAAGCTCTCAAAACAACACCCTCCAACTCTCCTATGTAGCTCTACTAAGTCCAACAAGAATAAACTTCAAAAACTCAAAGCAACCCCTTACAACTCTTAGCAACTCCCCCTCTCACTCCATCACAATAGAAGCCCCTTTTATAGGGTTAACACAACCTCCATTCCCCATGTGAACACTTTAACATTTCTTGTCTCTTTTGTTGAAAAACACAACCCATTGCTGCCATTTTTGACTCAGAATTGTGTGCCAACATGTGTTGCACACTTTTACAATTTTTTCTGATTTTTTTCTATTTTTTCTAGCCTTCTTTCTCTTCCTTTCTCTCTCTTTCTCTCTCTTTCTCTCTCCTCTGGCCGCGTGAGCCGCGTTCCCTGCGCGTGGGCGCGGTGCGCCAGCGGCCTTCTCCTCCGCGGGTGCGCTGCAGTGCGCCCGACCCCCCTTTGACGCGCGTGAGGTGCGCTGACCGCGCACCCCCCTCTCCCTCGTCGCCCGTGCCCGCCGCGAAGGCGCGGGCGCGCCTTCCACTGCCGACCTGCACAGAAAACACACACACTTATTTTATATATATATATATATATATATATATTATGTATATATATCTTATAAAAGCCTTTAAAAATATCAACTGAACTTATTATTTTTTTCTTTTCTTTTTGAACAAGTCCATGGGCTTTTGGCTTTTATTATTTTTTTTATATTTGTTTCTTATCGCTTCCCTCGTACCGAGTGCCTGCATAAATAAGTAAATATTGTTATTAAAATTATTTAATTCCATAAAATTAAATATTTGACTCTAAATTAAAAGTAAATGTGATACGTACATATTTATTAGTATTAAAGCTCATAAAAACTATGTATAACATGAATTAATATGTAAAAATACACACTTATCAACGCCCCTGTGGGGAGCGTTATATTGGAGGTTTTTTCTGTCCCAATAATTATGATTTTGAGAAATTTTAATTGACGACCACCCAAGTGGCCGTTGTATAATGAATTGACGACCCTGTGGGGGGCGTTGTTTTCTGAAGGTGTTTGAAATAACAGAAGATGAAATGGAAAAGAAAAAAATGAGATATATTAAAATAAAAGAAATGACAGGAAATTAACAGCAAATGATAAATAAATTTGGCATGTTTTAAGATAACGACATGGCTCATGGCGTGATTTCATGAATTATCTATTTTTAGATAATAAAAATGAAATGAATTGATGACCGGCCATGGGTCGTTATTTGAATTAGCGACACCCCCTGGGGCGTCATTTCTCTGGTTTACTGGTTCGACTTTTTTTCCTTTCACCGAGGGCTATGGAAATTATAGAAAAATGGAAATAATTTAAAAAAATGGAAGGGCTGGGGTAGAGGACCTACCTTGCTTCGCTCCGGCGCCATTAGACCTCCACGGAGTGGTTGCCGAGGTCGGGGAGCTACCGCCGGTGCTTCTTCTTCCCCCTCATCTTCTTCCTCGTCATCATCATCTTCATCCTCTTCTTCACCATCTTCATCATCTCCATCTCCATCTTCCCCGTCGTCCTCTCCTCCTTCGTCCATTCCTCCTTCTCCTTCAGTTGCAGCTTCTTCTTCTTCACCTTGCTCCATCGCCGGAGCGTCCTCAGCCGCCGCGGGGGGAAGCTCCTCGCCGGTGGGTTTGTCGTCGCCGAGGTCAACCACGTCAGGGGCCATGACCCTCTGAAGTTTGTTAAGGCCCGTCATGAGAGTATAAGAATGAGTAGGATTAGAGAATTAGAGGGGGATGAGAATGAGAGGGATAGAAGATGGAATGGGGAACAAGGGTTAGGGTTTGGTTCGTAGCAGACGAAGAGAGGATGAAGAAGAGGAAGGTGTAACGAAGGAAGGAGAAGAAAAGAGGGAAAGTAGGGCGGTTATGTTCGAAAAGAATTGACGCCCTAAGAAGTGTCATCACTTGTTTTATTAACGGCTTGGATCAGGGCATCATTTAAGGATCTGACGGTAGAGCGCTCAGTCGTCATTTAAGATTGCATGGGAAATTGAGCTGTCGTCAGAGCATTAATGGGAGAATTTGATTGATGCGGTAGAAGTAATCATTCTGTTTATAATTGATGACAACGAGAGGAGGCGTCAGTTGATTAAGGCACGACTTCTTCTCAGGCGTCATTTTAGAAAATTAATAGAATATCTGAAAAGAATTTAAAAAAATCAACACCTTTTGTTGGGGTGCCAATTAATCAACGCTAGTGTGAGAAGGCGTCAATCATGGTTTTTATTTATTTTTGAGGAAATTGATTAATATCGATTGACGACGCGGTTGGAGGCGTTATTTGACGAATTGACGACATGATGGCAGTCGCGGCTCAGTACAGAAAAATAGAATTGATTTAAATTTGGCAGAATTAATCATTCTAAAATGTTTTCTTTGGCTCAATTAAGGAAAAATTATTGTGCCCCTGTGGTTTTGATGATGGTTTTAATGGTGGGTTTGATGATTGGTCTTTGAGGTGAGTTATTCACTGTGAGTCATCTTCATAAGTTCTGATATGGCATTGCATATTTGATTATGTTCAGTCATGTTACTGTTGCTCCTTAGACTGAAGTTTGATACTGCAGCGTCGACCCATCGAACTGCAGCGTCGACGCTGCCAAGGCACTTCAGAGGTAGCAGTAAGAAATATTTGTACTGCTGCGTCCACGCTGCTTGGGCAATGCGTTGATGCTTGGTGCCTCTTTAACTTCATTTATTCTTTGGTCTGGTCTGTGGTGCGTTGACCCCTTGTGCTGATGGGTCGACCCCTCAGTTCATTCATCAGATTTATACAAGTCCATACATTGGTCTTCAGGCGTTCCAAGTATGCACATTAATTCAGGTTCTCCAAGTCTATACAATGAAGTCTGAACATTGCATTTGCATTCACAATGTCTTCACACCTGAAGTCTGTACATCCACAGTTAAACTTGAAGTCTGCACACTGGTCTTCAAATCCAAAAGTCTACACATCGGCCTGTGGCCTACTTAGCTGAAGTCTGTACAGCGTCCGTTGTCTAGAGTTTTTGAAGTCTGTACATCGGACTGTTTCAGCAAGTCTGTACATCCGACTGTTCAGCTTGCAACCAAGTCTGTACATCGGACTACTTCTTTTGAAGTCTATACATTCGTTTCTTTGGGCAAAGTCTATACATCGTGGCCTTGAACTTTCAAGTCTGTACACTCTTTATTTCAAAATCTGTACATTGTTACCTTGAAGCCGTTCCAAGTCTATACAACGCCCAAGTCTGTACAGCCATCAGTGAACCCTCCAAGCCTATACATCCAGTTGAACGCAAAGTCTACACATCGCCTCACATCTTGCAAGTCTGTACATTGGCGTCATTACACCAAGTCTATACACTACACTCATGCATTGTCCTTTACGATAAAGTGTATACACTGTCCATGTGCTAATTGTTCAAATGTATATACACTCGCTGCTATAAGAGCCTGAACTAACTAAGTATATACATTCCTTTTATCTCTATTTGCAGATGATTCAGACTGATGATTGGGCCAACGCAGCATGCTGAGAGCGTCAACGCAGCACATCTATCTGCTGAAGACCTGATCACTGGATCACCTACGCGTCAACGCAGCAGTGGAGCAGCGTCGACGCAACATTTAAAAAGGCTATGCTGGTTGCTCACTGGAACGCATCAATGCGTCAACGCCACGGGTTGGAAGCGTCGACACAGCAGTTAAAAAGGCTAGGTTGTTTGCTCGCTGGAACGTATCAATGCGTCAACGCAGCAGGCTGATGGAGTCAACGCAGCAGACTTGAGTTTTGCTGGTCGAATGTCTTTGAAGGCTGCGTCAACCCTTTGGAGCAAGTGTGTTGACGCCACCTCAACTCCAGTTGCTGAGCGTACTAATGAAGGGCACGTGATCCGAGTTGCCTGGCTCGTGATCCAAGGATGGACGAGATACCAGGATGCTGCCACGTGGTCCGAATTTCTAGGGCAAGAAATGTGGAAGCCACACGCGCCCAGTGTGCCTGCTGCTGCTATATATACGAGTCTTCATCCTCTGTAGAAGACTGATCGAAGAAGAAGCCTGGAGAGCAGAAAGCCCTTCGATCCAGAAAAAGAGAAAAAGAAGAGAAGCGGTGAGCAGAAGAAGAAGGAAGAAGAGAAAGAAGAAGAAGAAAGAGAAGAGACAGGGAGAGCCTGTGAAAGAGAAGAAAATAGAGAGTGAGAGCAGAAGAGAAAGATTGCGTGAGCTGAGAAGAAGAAAGAAGAGGAAGAAAAGAAGAAGAGGAGAGAGTCTATTGAAGACCTGTTCAGTCTGTTCGTGGATCAAATCCAGAACGACTATTGTGTTTCATTTCCAGCTTTTGTTGCTGTGCTTTTTATGTTTCCTTTTTTCCCTTTTTGTTTCTCTGGTTAGCTTTGTACTTCCGATCCTCTGGACTGAGGTCGGGTTCCTCCTGGTGGGTCAGGAGAAGGGAGATTTGATCTCCGGTTGCAAGTAGCTGGGAGCTACGTGTGGGTTCCCTCCGATTTGGAGGAAGGGAGACTTGTCTCCGGTTCTGGGCTTGTGGGTAGCAAGTCCAGGGGTCCCTCCGGTCTGGAGGAAGAGAGACTTCGGTCTCTGGTTTCCAAGTGGCTGGGAGTCACTTGGGGTGTCCCTCCGGTTGGGAGGAAGAGGGGAGGCTGTTCCCCTGGTCAAGCTGTGTGGCAGCAACTGTTCGCAGACTGAGTCTGCTTAGTTCTAACATTGGCTAGTGAAGCCTCACTCCGGTTGGGAGTGAGGGGTGGATGTAGGTCTGGAGGACCGAACCACCTAAAAAATCTATTGAGCAGTGGATTGATTGCTTGATTTGCTTCCGCTAGATGCTTGGATAGGCACGCTCCTACTGCTTGTTATTATGTTCAATCGAATTAGCCTAATTCTGGAACTTGCCTAGCATCTGAGTTTTTATTTTGGCCTTTATTAATAGAAGGATACATTCACCCCCCTCTGTATCTGGGCCTAGTACCCTAACAGTTGGTATCAGAGCCGGTTTCTGCTTAGAAGGTCCAACGACCTGCAGATCCGATCTTGTAGTCTTGGGTGATTATTTGCTTTTAGTGCATCAATATTCCTGTTGTTGTGAATCTGCTTGCCATTTGTTCTTAATGGCTCATCCTCCACTATTCGGTAGTTCAAATATTAAATTCTGGCTATATCGTATGCACAAGCATGTTAACTCTATTAATCCACAATTGTGGAAGGTTATCTCTCACAGTCCACATGAACTTCCTAAGGATAAGTCCAAGTGGACTCATGTTCACAAGTTGAAAAATGATGATAATGTGAGAGCTCTTAACCTAATGAAGGCTGCAATTGATTCTGACGATTTTCCTTTTATCTCAGATTGTAGCACTGCAAAGGAAATGTTTGATAGAGTGACTACAACACATATGGAACAGGAAGAAGAATGTCTTATGGCAAGAAGGAGTGATCAATCAGATGAGTCCTCATCCCAGGTAATCTCTGAGACCAAGGATATTAGCCATGATGAGTTAGTTGCCATGCATGAGCATCTTCTAGATAAATATGAAAGAGTCAAATCAGGAAAGAGAAAATTAAGAAAAGAGAAAAATGCTGAAATCACAAGTCTAAAGGCTGAAAATGAAAATCTAAAATCTAAATTGAAGGAATTGATTGAAGAACTACATTCTGATGATAATGAACAGAAAAACTTAATCACTTCCTTGAAAGAAGAAAATGATTCTCTGCTGACTCAGAAGAAGGAAATTGATAAATTAAAAGATAAGCGGATTGAAGAAAACAACCACTTGAAAGATCAAAATAAAAAGCTAATGGTTCTTAATATTGTCTTCTCTGAAAGATGGTTGTCAATTGAAAAAGGAAAAACTATTGTAAAGGAAAATGAGAACAACATTGAAATAATGGTTCAACAAGAAAATGAAACTCTGAAGAACCTGAATGATGCTTTGCAACAACAGCTGATTGTTTGTGAATCTGAGCTATCCAAGTGTGAAGTGAGCATTGCTTCATCGAATTCTGAGATTGAAGATCTGAAAAATTATTTGTCAAAATTCGTTAAAGGAAAAGACAATTTGAATAAGCTGCTTGGTTCTAAAGTGAAGTCTCAGAAAGAAGGACTTGGGTATGTGCATGTCAATAAGAAAGTGAATGAAAAGAAGAAGTCAACTGTATTCGTGATAAGCTCTGAACAAGCTAATCAATCTAGCTCTTCTATTTTTCAATTCACTGCTAAGAAGGCTGAAAATTCAGATAAGAAACAGAAAAAGATTCAAAAACAAAAGAAAAATGTTGATTTGAATAAGTCCAAATATGTCTCTGATTTACATGTGCATGCTGCTCACTGCTCACACACACATTCACACTCTCATGAGAATATCAATCTTGTCAAACAAGTGAATGAGAATAAAAAGGCTATAACATGTCACTATTGTGGGAAAGTTGGCCATATTATGCATAACTGTGTAGCATTGATAAATGATGAAAGAAATGCTGTTAGAAAGTATCCTAGAAATCATCTTAGGAAACACTCTACTGATCAGGAAAAGAAAATTCAATGCTATTGCTGTGGGAAGTTTGGTCACATTGCTGCCTTCTGCTGGCATGTTCAGGGAAAGAAAACTAACTCTGGATTTATTAATTTCCCTGTTAATAAAAACATTGTTGATAGAAAGAAGTTTGGTTCTAGAAGCAAACACACTGTATGTTTTGAATGTGGAAAGCTAGGCCACAGAGCTGTTAACTGTTGGCTGGCCGGTTATGAAAAGAAAAATTTTCATGTCAATAACAGAATTAATCATGTTCACTCACACCATGTTCACGCCAATGCTGATGTATACAAGGAGAACATGAAATCTGTTATTTCTTGTTATCATTGTGGGCAGGTAGGGCATTCCATGTATAATCGTCATATCATGGGTTGTGATGATAAACATGCGAAAAATCTGTTGAGAAAACCTGCTAGGAGTGTCACTGCTAAACCATGACCCAAGGCTTCTTGGGTACCTGTTACATCAAAATGATGTGTCTGCTACAGGTGTGCCTTGGAAGCTGAGGAATAAAAAGGGGGAAATAATCCAAGGCACTCAAGAATGAAAAATCCCTTCTGAACTGTTCAGGTAAACTCTCTGTATTTCTCATTTGAAATTCATTGCATATCTGATTTGATGTATTCTTGCATATCTGCCATTTGTAGTTGTTTGGTAATTGTTGAAATGCATAAACTCTGAAAAAAATTTACATTCTGAAAAAATCTAAACTGTATATGTATGTGGCTTGAAATTTGTCTGATGCATAGTTCATTGAAAATTTGTCTACTGCATTCTAAAAAATCTGATAAGCTGAAATTTGATCTATGCATGCTGCCCATGTAGAATTATCATGATTGACCTCATTGGTATATAAATGGTAAGGTATTAAAAGGCAGGGAAGTCTGTCTGGAGGTTCTTACTATGTGTGAGGTGGTCTTTTAGACCAAGTGCTCCGCCTAGTACCATTGGTCACTTTGCTGATAGGACAGTTTGATTGTGGACAAGTCACAATATCATTTGGAATCATATGTTCAGATTTTCAGTGCAAACATTACAATATTTTCAGAGGGAGTTAATTGCATGTTTTTGCATACATATAGTGCATTGCATTTCCTTATATTTGAAAATGCCAAAAAGTGAGTTTGAATGCATATTGTGAGGGGGAGTCAATGCATTGCATATAGGTTGTCAAATGCATACTCATGTGAGAATTCATTACATATCCTTCTTATTGATTTTGTTGACAGACCTTGAACATATTTTTGAAAACATTGAGCTTCAAAATCTCTCTTATCAATTGGTATCTTTTGGCTTCAGAAATCTATCAGTCTGTCATGAAGATTTCAATAGGACTATCTCAATCATAAATCTGAAAAATTCATGAACTAGAAATCTTCTATTATACGTTTTTATGAATGACTGAAATAACTCATGTGGTTTAAGGTTAATGTATTTAATGAGTTTGGCTTTAAAATCTCTTAAAAATTTCTGAAGCATGTTTAATAAACCTTAACCATCTGTTTCATGCTGTGTCTTGTAAAATCCTCTGAAATCTGTATTATTGAATACATGACTTTATTTGGTTAAGTACATGAAATTGTTATTGATTTGAAGCAAATGAATTTTTCTGAAATGTCTAAAGGGTATTTTCTGTCAGAGCAATGACCTTGGTCACTGAGAAACACATGTCCAAAGGACTGTGTCATGAGGTACCATAGTTAACTCTGATTAAGAATAATTGAAATTCAGGCAGAGCAATGGCATGCACACTGAGAAATACAACTCACTCATCAAGAAATGATTTACAGTGTGTCATGATGTGTAAATGCCATCTCTGTTCATATAAAGCATGACAGTTAGTCACACTAAGTGCTTAGGGATAGTGGCCTCTGATCAAGGTATATCCTCTATTTATAAGGTGTGCACTGAACTAGAGTGCTCGTAAAATTTGTAGCATGAAAAATTATTGAACGAATTGAAATATCTGAATATTGATGCTAAAATCAAATTGCTACAACTCTAGACAACATCTTATGACTTCATAATTGCTTGATTTCAATACTGATGTATGTAATTCCGAAAGAAGTCAATAAATTTGATTGTGTAAGAGAAAGGGAGTTTTATCAAGATAAATATGAGGGCTTGGTTCATTTTTATTAAACCATGGTTTTAGATATCAATACAGAGTTTTATTGATAAACTCTACATACATCATGTTTAAACCATGTTGTTCAATAAAGCTCATTCATAAGCCCTTATAATGGAAGACTTTGAAATATTCTGATTTGGATTTATGAGAATGACATTTCCTTGAAAATCTGACTGAAATTCTTGTAGTTGAAGCCTTCTTTAAAAAATATGATTATTTGAAACTCTTCTGCTCATGTCCTTGGCTCATCGTCCTGAACTTATCCTTGTATGCCCCTATGGTCTTCTTCTCATTCATTTCATAAGGTTCCATTTATTGAGGGGGAGCCTCCTTGTCATATGCATCATGCTGCATAGAAGGAGAAGAATTGTGCTCTGACATTCATATTTCTGGTATCTGCATCTACATTCATACCCCTTCCCATGGTTTATTTTGATTATACCAAAGGGGGAGAATATCATTCAATCAGTGCATGCAGGTTTCTTTTGATCATCTCTAACTCATGCTTTTGCTGAAACTCTTAAAGGGGGAGAATCATGTTCTTGCAAGGGGGAGAAATTGATTGAATTTTTATACATGCTATAATTTCTCAAACTATTTTCTTTTTGATGAAGTCAAAGGGGGAGAATAGTTTGAGTCATTAGATTGACTCACTGTGTAGTGTTGCCATCATCAAAAAGGGGGAGATTGTTATGCCCCTGTGGTTTTGATGATGGTTTTAATGGTGGGTTTGATGATTGGTCTTTGAGGTGAGTTATTCACTGTGAGTCATCTTCATAAGTTCTGATATGGCATTGCATATTTGATTATGTTCAGTCATGTTACTGTTGCTCCTTAGACTGAAGTTTGATACTGCAGCGTCGACCCATCGAACTGCAGCGTCGACGCTGCCAAGGCACTTCAGAGGTAGCAGTAAGAAATATTTGTACTGCTGCGTCCACGCTGCTTGGGCAATGCGTTGACGCTTGGTGCCTCTTTAACTTCATTTATTCTTTGGTCCGGTCTGTGGTGCGTTGACCCTTGTGCTGATGGGTCGACCCCTCAGTTCATTCATCAGATTTATACAAATCCATACATTGGTCTTCAGGCGTTCCAAGTATGCACATTAATTCAGGTTCTCCAAGTCTATACAATGAAGTCTGAACATTGCATTTGCATTCACAATGTCTTCACACCTGAAGTCTGTACATCCACAGTTAAACTTGAAGTCTGCACACTGGTCTTCAAATCTAAAAGTCTACACATCGGCCTGTGGCCTACTTAGCTGAAGTCTGTACAGCGTCCGTTGTCTAGAGTTTTTGAAGTCTGTACATCGGACTGTTTCAGCAAGTCTGTACATCCGACTGTTCAGCTTGCAACCAAGTCTGTACATCGGACTGCTTCTTTTGAAGTCTATACATTCATTTCTTTGGGCAAAGTCTATACATCGTGGCCTTGAACTTTCAAGTCTGTACACTCTTTATTTTAAAATCTGTACATTATTACCTTGAAGCCGTTCCAAGTCTATACAACACCCAAGTCTGTACAGCCATCAGTGAACCCTCCAAGCCTATACATCCAGTTGAACGCAAAGTCTACACATCGCCTCACATCTTGCAAGTCTGTACATTGGCGTCATTACACCAAGTCTATACACTGCACTCATGCATTGTCCTTTACGGTAAAGTGTATACACTATCCATGTGCTAATTGTTCAAATGTATATACACTCGCTGCTATAAGAGCCTGAACTAACTAAGTATATACATTCCTTTTATCTCTGTTTGCAGACGATTCAGACTGATGATTGGGCCAACGTAGCATGCTAAGAGCGTCAACGCAGCACATCTATCTGCTGAAGACCTGATCACTGGATCACCTACGCGTCAACGTAGCAGTGGAGCAGCGTCGACGCAATAGTTAAAAAGGCTAGGCTGGTTGCTCACTGGAACGCATCAATGTGTCAACGCCATAGGTTGGAAGCGTCGACGCAGCAGTTAAAAAGGCTAGGCTGTTTGCTCGCTGGAACGTATCAATGAGTCAACGTATCAGGCTGATGGAGTCAACGCAGCAGACTTGAGTTTTACTGGTCGAATGTCTTTGAAGGCTGCGTCAACCCTTTGGAGCAAGTGTGTTGACGCCACCTCAACTCTAGTTGCTGAGCGTACTAATGAAGGGCACGTGATCCGAGGTGCCTGGCTCGTGATCCAAGGATGGACGAGATACCAGGATGCTGCCACGTGGTCTGAATTTCTAGGGCAGGAAATGTGGAAGCCACACGCGCCCAGTGTGCCTGCTGCTGCTATATATACGAGTCTTCATCCTTTGTAGAAGACTGATCGAAGAAGAAGCTTGGAGAGCAGAAAGCCCTTCGATCCAGAAAAAGAGAAAAAGAAGAGAAGTAGTGAGCAGAAGAAGAAGGAAGAAGAGAAAGAAGAAGAAGAAAGAGAAGAGACAGGGAGAGCCTGCCAAAGAGAAGAAAATAGAGAGTGAGAGCAGAAGAGAAAGATTGCGTGAGCTGAGAAGAAGAAAGAAGAGGAAGAAAAGAAGAAGAGGAGAGAGTCTATTGAAGACCTGTTCAGTCTGTTCGTGGATCAAATCCAGAACGACTATTGTGTTTCATTTCCAACTTTTGTTGCTGTGCTTTTTATGATTCCTTTTTTCCCTTTTTGTTTCTCTGGTTAGCTTTGTACTTCCGATCCTCTGGACTGAGGTCGGGTTCCTCCTGGTGGGTCAGGAGAAGGGAGATCTGATCTCCGGTTGCAAGTAGCTGGGAGCTACATGTGGGTTCCCTCCGGTTTGGAGGAAGGGAGACTTGTCTCCGGTTCTGGGCTTGTGGGTAGCAAGTCCAGGGGTCCCTCCGGTCTGGAGGAAGAGAGACTTCGGTCTCTGGTTTCCAAGTGGCTGGGAGTCACTTGGGGTGTCCCTCCGGTTGGGAGGAAGAGGGGAGGCTGTTCCCCTAGTCAAACTGTGTGGCAGCAACTGTTCGCAGACTGAGTCTGCTTGGTTCTAGCATTGGCTAGTGAAGCCTCACTCCGGTTGGGAGTGAGGGGTGGATGTAGGTCTGGAGGACCGAATCACCTAAAAAATCTATTGAGCAGTGGATTGATTACTTGATTTGCTTCCGCTAGATGCTTGGATAGGCACGCTCCTACTGCTTGTTATTATGTTCAATCGAATTAGCCTAATTCTAGAACTTGCCTAGCATCTGAGTTTTTATTTTAGCCTTTATTAATAGAAGGATACATTCACCCCCCTCTGTATCCGGGCCTAGCACCCTAACAAAAATCCTTTATTTCATTAAAGAAAAGTATTAATACATCAATGAGCCACTTTGGGTCTCAATCCCCTAAGTGCTATTACATAAGTCTTCCATTGCTCTTTGTCTTCTTCAACCCTCTCTATGGGTTGATGTAGCTTGTTGATCCTCCATAGGGCTTGAATCGTCTTGATCTCCTCTTCATCCTTATTTGAGCAAAGATCCCTCCTCTTGATAGGTGGAAGGTGGGAAGCTTCTTTAAAGTGATGGCGTGGGAGGCCGAGTTGAGGTAGACAATGGTGAGCGTTGTAGAGGACTAGCTCGATGGCGCCCACTAGTCGGAGTTCAACTCCCGATGAGAGTCTTGTGCGAATATCTTGAGTCTTGAGAAACCCCAGTGCACATGTGAAGAGATTCTTAGGCATCACCCTTAGGTGTTCTCTCCATTCCACTCTCTTCTTTACTTTTGGGACCCGGTTCATCACTCTCTCACACAATCCTAGTGAACCTGTCATATAGTGGAGTGGGCTTCTAGAGAAAATCCTAGATGCTTGTTGAGTTTTCTCACATGAGTCAAACTTTAGATGGAGGTCTACCCAACTAGAAAGCAAGAGCATAGACCCATATAGGGGCCTTCCCATAGCCGCTGAGGTGATCCCACTATAGAGATAGGCTAGCACCGTCGGTCCTAATCTCTCTCCCTCCCAATTGCTAGCAATTGCACTCAATTGAGCTTCTTCTAAGAAATCATCTAAGGAAGGGAATAATAGTGCTCCCGCCAAGCATATTACAAACGCCTTTATCACCTTCTCTAGCTCATCCTCCTTGGCTTGATCCATCCTCTTGTAGACCCACGCCGCAAGCTTCATAAGGTTGATGCCTTTGGTAGCTTTGATTTGGTTCACCATGATTGAGCTTGGGATGAGGCTTGATAGCATCTCATGAGCACTTATGCTCCTTGTCATAGTGGCCATCTTCTCTTCATCTCCTTGCTTCATCTTCTTTAGGCCTAAGAGCAACTCCACTTCTTTTAGAAGTATGGTGACTTCAAAGGTAGAAAACAAGAAAGTATGAGTGGATGGGTGCCAAATTTCTATGAGAGCTCCTATGGCAGCCCAATCTAAGTGTACATCATCAAGGTGCTTTGCATGGGTTACTAATCCTAGTAGGTGCCATCTAGAGAGGTAGGCCCTCATGTCTAAGGAGAGTTTAGAGAGAAGGAGGGGAAGCCACTTGTTCTTGGTATATCTCCTTGCCCCCGGTATATTTGGGTAGTCCTGAAATAAAGATGAAAAGAAAAGAGAGGGAAAGAGGAAGTGTGATCAAAATTTGAGGAGAAAAGGGGGTAGGATAGAAGTCTAGAGATCAAATTGTCATACTTACTTGATTCATGGCAATCCTCCCATTAATGTGACCTGCAATGTCTGATATCCTAGGAAACCCAATCTTAGGTTTCTTTGAAGGCCTTTGCATCATCATTCTATTTATCTTCTTCCAGTTGAGAAAATCCCTGCGGTTCTCGATTCTCTATTTTTTGCTGTTGAATGGCTCGGCTGGTGGCTTCGGTTTGATGTGTTTAGCAGAGGACAAGCCTTCCTTTTATAATAATTGAAGCTTTAGCAGTTGTTCGAATGGCGCAATTTGAGTTTGAGAAGGAATAGTCTCTGGAGTTTTGTTTCCAAACAGGGAACGGATAGCGGAGCTTGCAGTTAATTGACGACAGAGATGCTGGCGTAATTTCATTGAATCGCGACATTGTGGGTGTCGTCATTTATCTAACGCCCTCTCATGCAGGTGTCATTTGCAATATGATTCCAAATTGAATAGTGATAGTAATTGGTGACATTGTGGATGTCGTTATTCATGTTTATAGCGCCCCTATATGGAGTCATCATTTCCTGAGCTTATATGTTTTGAACTGTTTTATGGCATTATGATTATTGAGTGGATTTACACTTTATATCTTGATAAAATTGATCATATCATGAACTAATTGATCATATCATGAACTTGGATTGAGCTAACAAATCCTTTGAACGCAGAAAATGACAGGATGTGTAGGTCTCGAGAAGTACTCGGGTCTGGTAACATCATTCTATCCTTTGTATTTCTCATGTATGCATTGTTACTATATGATATATACTCTACTATAACATATCAAGGACCTTGTGGTTCTGATGAACCTGGAATATAAGTTCCCCTTCATCAGAAATAGTGATAATTCCAGGGGAGTCTTGATCATACGGATAGGCCATTGGGTCATCTGAGGTTTGGGATGACGGTTCCACTTTCTGAGTTGATGCATGGATAAAAGGTCTTCGGCTTAGTATCAGCTCAGAGATCTGGATTCTTGACCAAGTCTGGATGGTTTAGCAATATTATCCTTGATTATTTTCTATTTTTAGTTTTTTTTTATTTTTCTTTTAGCCCAGTATGCATCATGTAGGACTTTGAGCTTTAATGATGAAAATCCTCATATTAAGCCAGTATTGAGGACCGCTTGCTCTTAATTTGAGTTGACATAAGATATTTCATTCAAAATCAAGTACTGTGTTCTCCTTGAAGTCGCTTAGGCTGGTTCCTTGAAATCAGTTATTCGCTGGTTCTTTATCTCATTTCACTTTATTTTTTTGTAAATCCACCTTGGTTGTAGCACGTCCACATTGGCTGGTAACCGCTCTCCAATGGTGTCTTTCCTTTCGTGCCCGCGTGCACATTTCATTTCGTTTATTAGCATAGTTCCTTTATCCAGTTGATCGTTGCTTTCTAGTAATCATCCGAAGTTGTTTCATTCAGAATCGTGGAAAGATTTCCAATATTTAGTGTCGGAGACGTGTCACATCACACCTTGGCATCTACTTTTCAGTTCATTCCCACTTCATTCTGCTTCTTGCACTTTCGCTTCATTCTATTTCACTCCCTTGCAAAGCAGACGCCAAGGCGGGACAGCTGTAGACACGCCAAAATCGATGCTATGATGAGTAAATTTCATGTCACCACGTGATGCCCCAAAGTGGACTTCAATATTGGCTCAATATGAAGTTTTTCTAATTTATTTGGTATATTTCCATAATAATCGTAATTAGCGCCTGGGAACAGGGCGTTATTTAATTGACGACTTAAGGGGTGTCGTGGTTTCATTAGAAGACGACTGTTCATGCAGGCGTTGTTTCCTGGTTTTTACGAATCCCATTCGAAATAAAATTCAAAAGAATTGACGTTAGCTTCTGGGGCGTTGATTATTTGACGCCATTGTAAGAAGGCATCATTTCCTATTTTTTAATATGGAAAGTCATTTATTTCTATAATTAAACCCAAGAATTAGCGACTGCAAGCGCGGTCGTCATTTTAATTAGCGCCCCCCTCTATGTCGTCATTTGAGCTTCCGTCTCCGTTTCGCCTGCTACTTTCCCAGGAAGAATCCTTCCTTGTTTTAACATCATATTCGATTGGGGAAGGGAAATCCTTGCTGGAGGATTGCTTCCTTGTTTTAATCCTATTGAAATAAGGATTTTTAGCTCTATAAATACCCCATGGCTTCCTACGCGCGTGAGAGTTAACAGCTGCACACAGAGCCTGCGGTATAGAGAAGAGAAGAGAGCTTTCCTTTGTTAACAATTTCTTGTAGGCAGTTCTTCCTCCACTGGCGGCGTTTCTTCCTCCAGCGAATTCTCTACAGCTGAAGCTCTCGTTTCCTCTCCCTTTACTGCTGCTACACACAGCAGAAGGGGCGCCCCTCCTCTTTTAGTTTTAGTTTATTGTTATTCATCATACACACGCATCCCTCTCTCTGGTTATTTTACTAGAGATCTTCTTTGCGCCATATCACTTATTTGCATAACATAGCATATCTCCATCCCTTTTCACTCCTCTGAAGGGTTTTAAACAAAAACACACAAGGTGTGTTCATGCCCACTTTGCATAGTTATATTTTATTAGAGCATTGATACTGCACACACTTTGGCTAATCCACATATTTGCTTGTTTTATTTGTCTTGCAAGGGTAATCAAAGTAAGAACCCCCTTCATCGGCCGGTCGGTAGAAGGAGGAAGGGAGAGCTCACAATCTTGCCCGCTTCTTACAAGGTACATGCGATCATCCTTTTATTTTGAGGTAACCCCTCTGGTGATCACCCTCCTTAGAGCATCACATGCTCATTTTTTCTTATTTCCCACATATTTAGCATATCCATCTTGTCTTAAAACTCCCCCAAAGAAATTTTGAATTTCTCTCTTCTTTTAAAAATGTCTATGTGACACGTTCACAAGGAGTATTAGCTTCGCGTTGATCATATTTGGGCGTTATTTTCTTCAACGTTTCCCTATTTTCCAAGCCCCAACTTTTCAGGTTTCACTACTCTGTTCTGCACTTTTCTAAAACCCAGATTTCTCTGTGAAGGGTGGAGCCTTTGCGTCTCCGGGGCGAAGCCATGTCGCACTTCCAACCTGTTCCTTTGGTTCCAGGCTCTTAAGGGAAGTATAATCTTCGTTTTCCCTCGTTTTGGGCTCATTTCCTCGTCCTTTTCATATTTATTTGCCCTCATATTTTCTACAAATCATCACAGTTTTCATACTTAAATCTATGTTCTACCTTGTTCTACACATTGTGTTTTCTTGCATCTTTCACCACGTTTTTCACTATTGTTTTACTCATTTTTAAACCCTTCTTTTTGCCCTAATCTCATCACAACATTCCCACCTTTCATTAGGATCATCCCTTTCCTTTTAAGGCTCTTTATTCAGCAAGTTATCCCCCATTCTTTGGGTCCAATTTATGCACTATTCTACAGTCTGCACAGTCTACATTTTTTTACCAAATCTCCGGCCTTCAAACAAGATGTCCAGCCATCTTTTTGCTATGATTTTTATTCCTATTTGTTCACAACACTCATGTCTTCTGTCAGCATCATTTTCTCTCTGTTAAGACTTCGTTTCCCATATTATTTTTATCATTCTTTGCACCATGTTTGCTCAGTTTGCACAATTTTCTCATGAACCACACTTTTGCACCCTATTCATCTTTGTTAATTGCTGCATTTTAAATCAGTCTCTGTATTTTAATCTCATCACAGTATACACACCTATTATTTACACCCATTTACAGGGGTTAAAAACCCTCCCTCGGTGCGTTCTCCCTCAATCTTTCATGCTACTTTATGCATTTGGGACAGATTTTACACTTTGTATTTTCTAATGGGTTTTGCCTCTTGTGTTATTTTTGTGTCACAGGAAAGCATGGAAAGTGAGGCCCTTACCTTCTAGCCGGCTAGAAGGCGAGGAGAGGTAAACCACATTGTCCACGCATTCTTTATATTGAGTGCGATCATCTTCTTTTTCCAAGGTACACAACGCACATAGCTTTTCTTTCATATCTTTCAGTGTTGTCATTCGTTGGTGGCGATCATAGTATTCTTCTGCATCTTATCGCCTTTCCTTGCTATATGATCATGCTACCACGTTCACCTAGCCATATGTTCATGCTATTCACTTGGTTGGCGCATTATGTTATCACTTATGCATCCATGCTTGTTCATGTGATTTATGGAGCCATGTTCCACATATCTACACCCACAGGTTTTTTGGCGATCACGGTGGGACACCTAGTGCCCATCACATTATTCATGCTCTCTTGTAAGTTAGGTGTATGCATGTGCATGTTTAGATAGTCTTTTGTCCATTTTCCTGCTATTCTGGGTGTTTTCGGGTCTGTCTGGTGGTAGCGGTCCTCTCTGAGGCCGCCAAATGCTGTTAGCGGCCATCACTAGGCCGCCCTACCTCTCTGCTAGCTTTGCGGTCTTCCAGTAGACCACTACCTCATAGAAACGGTCATGCAGAAGACCTCTACCTACTTTCTGGCAGGTCTGTGCACAGGATCATGGGGGCATCTTTCTTGGGCAGTTTAATTGACCTTCTGGGGTCGGATTGCTCTATTTTTGGGCCCATTTTGTAACCCTTTGATGTGACACCACCTTGGGGGTGGCAGCCACTCGTCCGATGCCCTTGGACCTATAATCACAGGCAAGCAACTTGAGCAGCAGACTTACTTTAGCGAACTCATTTGCGTAGCGCCCACTAGTGCCCGTAGGCGACTTGGCGATGGTGGAGAGGGTCCGAAGAGGGACCTTGACGTTCCAGGGTAAGGCTAGCTTAGGATGGACCCCTAAGGGCCTGGGATGCCGAATTCTTTGGGCGGCCAGCACGCCAAGGGCGTGGGATGTAAGGGGTTACTCTCACCTCGCTCTGCGGTGCTTACTCGATGTATGGAGAGTTGGAACGGGCACTCACTCGCCATCCAACGGGCAGCCAGAAATAATACTAAGCTAAGCAATGATAAAATCAGCAGAGGATGGGGCCCAAAACTCACCTGGTCGGCATGAAGATGCCGATCCCGGCGGGAGACGAGGCGAGCGGGGAGGCGTGGGTATACCCCACACGTTGCGTCGGTGTAGCTCTAACCTAAAAATTAATAAATTACACTCACTAAACCTCACACAGGAGGGTTGGACTAGGGGTGGGAGAATGAATGGTTACATACAAACACTATCTCCCACAGGGAGGGGCTTTAAGCCGGCCAGGCGGGGGGGGGGGGGGAAACCAAACTAAGACGGAATTACAGAAGTATGCTGGTTCTGTCCGCCCTGGAATAGCAGGATAGGAAGTCGATGACGCCATCGCCATGGACTCCTCCGACTGTTGGTGATGATGGGACCCATGCCAAAACGTCTTGGGTTGGCCCAGGAAGACGCCCAAAATTTTGGAGATCGTTCCGATGTCGATGGTGGCCAGGGCGGGATCGGGACCAGGGCCGATCTGACCTGGTTCTGGCTGTCCCAGAACCACTTCTATTGGAAGAAGTGGACGTCACGAGTACTCCCGAGGTCCGATGAGGGTGGAAGTAGAGCCATTGCGATCGTGGATGAGTCTTCTTCGATTAGAGACCAATGAGGTCGATGGAAGAGGTCGGAGCAGACTGTGAGAACTAGAATAGTGGGAGGAAGTCGGATCTATCTCAGGTGGAACTGACCTGCGAACTCCAGGGCAAAAAATTGGAACTCTGTGCTCCGGGGTCCAAATGGCGCCCTACTTCTTGGAGGTGGCAGGGGACTTAGAGGAGAAGATCTCAGTTAGAAAATCAGATCCAAACTCGCATAGGAGCGGCCATGGTGGATTCTTCTCTTGGGCTCTTGTTCCCTACCGGAGCAGGTTTGCGCAGTTGAGGGAGAATGGCTCTCCTGGGCAGCAGACGTCGGATGGATATGAGACCACCTCGCCTCTGAAGCTGCTTCGAAGAGATTTCCATAAATATAAGATACACCACCATAAGATGCACGATGAAGATGTGGCACCCTCTGCAACATCGTAGTACTCTGTTGCTACGAATCTGCCTGGGTAGTAGGTGGAGATTGAGGATGAGAATGGGGTAGATGAGAAGGGGGGAGGGGGTGGGAAGGGGCTAGGCTTTCCCTGGTTGAGAGGGGATATGGGGAGGGTGCAAACCAGGCTTGGTGGAGGGGAGGAGAGGGATAGGGGGTGGTGCTAGCAGGGGGGAGAGCTGGGGTCACAGGTCTCCAAGGGTGGGAGAGAGAGGGGGGGAGCAAATGGCTAGGGAAGGGAGATCTCTCCCTAGTCTGAATTCCCACTAATGGTTATTCAATGGAGGGTCCTTGGGGATGTGAAAGGTTGTCTTGGAGGATGAAAGAGTGTGTTGGGAGTGGGATTCTTTCTAGGGAGAGGAGAGGTTGCTTGGGAGAGTGGGGAAGTCTCCCTAGGGGGTGGTGTAGTTAATGGTGGAGTAATGGTGGGGTGGGGAAGTGTAGGGGTCACTTGGTGATGTGGAGGGTGATGTGGCAAAAGGGGATTGGGCTGAGGTGGAGGAGAGGAGACAGGAGAGGGGGCGGTCTAGAGAGAGAGAGAGCTAGAAAGAGAAAGGTGGCGCCCCCTTTAGAGAGAGAGACGGAAGAGAGAGAAGGAGGGGTAAGGGAGTTTCTCACTCCACAATTGGCTTCTCACCAAAGGAACACTCAAATTGGATTTCTAAAAATGCACAAATATTCATTCAACTATTCATTAGTTCTCAAATGGGGGAATGGGGTCCTATTTATAGGAATCCCACATTTTACAATAAGTCCCTGACTCTTAGACTAATGACCATACAAACCAAAGAGAGAGGGGTGCCCCTGGGCCTAGCCTACTTAATTGGGCCCAAATGACACATTAACCACTCTAATGACCTATTTACCTAGGTATTTGACACAATTAAAAGGAAAATTACATGATAAGTCTTAAATAAGAAAATGAAAAATACATCATATGACTCGAAATAAAGTGGCGAACAAGATGTAGCACTGCTGGCGATCATCATGAACCTCGAAAAATGTGGAGTGGTCGGAGATGTCCCCATCATACCCACGGGGTGCGTAGAACTCGACTCCGTCGTGTATGGGTCCACCGGGGAAGTGGTCCTCCAAAGTAGCTCCGGGCGAACCACGATCTCCTGATTGAACCTCGCGTCCTTAGCTGGGGGACGGCGCTTCAGCTTCTCAAGGTGGCATGGACACACCCTCTTGCCAGCGATGGTATCTTACTTGCCTAGTATTGCCATCATGTGCACACGTCGGGCTCTCAGGCAGCTATGAGGTGGCACTCTGCGGGTGTCTCTCTCAAAGGTAGGCATAGGCTCGAGGCACTCACTAGGATCCACCGTGGTACTTGTATAGGGTGTCGGGTCTGCCATGTGGGAAGTGGGGTGAATCCCAAAATCCATCGGTAAGTCCAACCCGTAAGCCAGGTTGCCAAAGCCACTCGGAACTCGGGAAGGTCCAAGTCCTCGTGCCCTCGATTTGGAGGTGACCCTAGGGTAGAGCCACTCCAATGTCACCATCACCAAGTTGCCTAGTTAGAATCCCAAGTGGCGCTTACGAGCTGTTGCCCGCTCTTTGTGATCCTCACCGCTCGTTGCTAGATGCTTGCGTGAATATGTATGCTATGCACTACGATGCGGTGTGGATGTGCAAAGTATGATGTGCAAAGGTGGACCGGGGCAACCATGGATGGCCCTATCATGCGTTAATGCCACATTGACTTGGATGAGCTTGGGAGGACCGGGGCATCCATAGGTGTCCCTCTCATGCGTGGGTGTGATGAATGTCGGAGGACCCGGACATCCATGAATGCTCCTAACATACGTAAGACCAATGATTAATGGGGGAGGGCCGCTACACCCAAATATGGACCACTCGTGGTTCGTACTTGACATGTGGGTGATATGAATGAATGGACCCAACTTACTAATCATGCCAAGGGGTGTGGTACGCCAAGACATAGGTACTCCTATCCCAAAAATGACCTTCATGTGTGGTGTTGTGGGATGGCCTTTGAACTTCCACTTGAAATGGTCGAAGGGGTCTAGGAAGGTGAACATCCTAGAGAGGGGCACTTCCTCGTTCCTTAGGTGTATGTCGCCCATGGTCATGGTTTCTTTTGTGTGGCCTGAGTCTTGGAAGAGATAGTCTTGGTTCAACATGGTTGGTTGGGGTAGCGAAAGGTGGGTAGTGGGTAAGGCGGGTGGGTCACATGGGTAACTAGGCTCCCATTGGAAGGGGTCGAAGGGATCATGATATGACTCACCTAGAGAGAGGCATTCCACATCCTCAAGGTCCACACAAGATGGGTCATCCTCCTCCAAGATAATTGGGCCAAGGTCGTTAGTGGGTTGGCCGATCAAAGCACTTGGGATCTCAATGGGTGGGGAGTAGACCGGGATGGGTTTCTCCTCCATGGGAAGAAAGAGAAGGAGGTTACTAGTGTAGCAACCAATGGTGCAGACCGAGGTGATAGACCCGATACATAGGTGTAGGAGGTCAAGGTTCCTAGATCGGCCAGCCACTGTGGTTAACATGTCAGTCAACTCCATTTGCCATGCTAAACCCTTAAGAAGATCCTCTAAAGTCTCTACTTAGTAGGATGATTGGATGGTGGTGGGATAGGAGAAGGGCACTATGGGGAGGTTTTGCTCCATAGAAGGGCAAACATGGGCCATGATCTCTCTAATTGGGCTCTCCCTTAGCCAATTAACAAGGGGTTCTCCTAAGATGAGCTCGACCCCAACTAGAGAGGGTGGTGTAGGGTGAAGGCCATCGTGCGAGGCTTCTCCTTCAAATTGGACATGTGTGGTCTCCATGGTGGGGATAGGGTCCGGTGGGGCATTTGTCCCCACGTGGCCGAGTGTGCGGGACACTTCTTCTAATGCCAATGGGGTAGGAAGATCTATGGTGGGTGGTTTGGTGATAGCCGACGCATGGCGCACCTGGGGTGGTGAGCGAGGTCGGACTTGGGTTGGGTTTTGGAGTGGAAGTAGTGGAGGCCCAGGTTGGGGTAGGATTGGGGTTGGAAGTGGAAGGTGGGTTGGGTGAGGAGGTTTGGGTTGTTTGGTTTTGGGAGGTGTGTCCCTTAAGGAAGAAGATGGAGGGGCGGAGGCCAATTGGGTTTGGGTGTGGGTTGGATAAGGGAGTGTGGGTTGGGGGGTAGCGGCCTTCATGGGGGGAACCAGGTTGGTTAATGGTTTCTTGCCCTTGGGATCGGTCGACTGTGGAGGGGTGGAAGTGGGTCACCCTTGGTTTTGGGGAGAGTTGGTGGGGGTTGGGTGGTGGAGTGTAGAGGTGTTGGCCGGGGTAGGAGGTGATGGGTGTTGTGAAGGTTGGGCCTTTATGGTGGCCTTGAACTGGCCGGGAGAGAAAGGAGGAGTGGTAGTGCTCCTTGGGCTATGGCTATCCGATTAGGAGGGGAAGGTTCGCGGAACATAGATCTTCCTTAGTTCAGTTTTCTTGTCTTCCCATGTGTCAATGGGCTCTTGATTTCTAATCCTCCTTAAGCCCTCAATGTTCCGCCACTTATCCCTGGCTTTACGCAAAAGCCGACGCTTGGCAAAATAGACTCTCGCAGGTCCATATAGCATAGCCCTCTCAAAGTGCTTGTCCATGGTACTCTCCCACTTTAGGTAGGCAGTAGGGCACGATCCATCAAAGAAGAGATCCTCAAATAGGATTATGTCAAAGGGAGGGTCAATCGGACCCTTGTGGAGGGCCGAGTGGGACGGATATGACCAAAGAGAGGTAGCCATGCTAGTGGGCACGGTTGATGCACCGGGTGACTCTAAATGCATATGCGCCCTAGGACCAACTTGTAGAGATAAGTTGAGAACTTGCTCTGATACCAATTTGATGTGACACCACCTTGGGGGTGGCAGCCACTCGACCGATGCCCTTGGACCTAGAATCACAGGCAAGCAACTTGAGCAGCGGACTCACTTTAGCGAACTCATTTGCGTAGCGCTCACTAGTGCCCATAGGCGACTCGGCGATGGTGGAGAGGGTCCAAAGTGGGACCTTGAAATTTTAGGGTAAAGCTAGCTTAGGATGGACCCCTAAGGGCCTAGGATGCCCAATTCCGCAGGTGGCCAGCACGCCAAGGGCGTGGGATGTAAGGGGTTGCTCTTGCCTCGCTCCGCGGTGGTCACTCGATGTATGGAACGTTGGAACGGGCACTCACTCGCCGTCCGATGGGTAGACAGAAATAATACTAAGCTAAGCAATGATAAAATCAGCAGAGGATGGGGCCCGAAACTCACCTAGTTGGCATGAAGATGCCGATCTCGGACGGAGACGAGGCGAGCGGGGAGGCGTGGGTATACCACGCACGCTGTGCCGGTGTAGCTCTAACCTGAAAATTAATCAATTACATTCACTACACCTCACACAGGAGGGTTGGACAAGGGGTGGGGGAATGAATGGTTACATACAAACACTATCTCCCACAGGGAGGGGCTTTAAGCCGGCCAGGCGGGGGTGGGGGAAACCAAGCTAAGACGGAATTGCTAAAGTATGCTGGTTCTGTCTGCTCTGGAACAACAGGATAGGAAGTCGTTGACGCCGCCACCACGGACTCCTCCGACTGCTGGTGATGATGGGACCAATGCCAAAACGTCCTGGGTTGGCCCATGAAGACGCCCAAAATTTTGGAGATCGTTCCGATGTCGACGGTGGCCGGGGCGGGATTGGGACCAGGGACGATTCGACCTGGTTCTGGCTGTCCCAGAACCACTGCTGCTGGAAGAAGTAGACGTCACGAGTACTCCCGGGGTCCGATGAGGGTGGGACTAGAGCCGTTCCGATCGTGGATGAGTCTTCTTCGATCAGAGACTAAAGAGGTTGTCGGAAGAGGTTGGAGCAGACCGTGAGAACTAGAATAGTGGGAGGGGGTCGGATCTATCTCAGGTGGAACTGACCTGCACACTCTGGGGAAAAAATTAGAACTCTATGCTCTGGGGTCCAAATGGCACCCTACTTCTTGGAGATGGCAGGGGACTTGGAGAAGAAGATCGCAGCCAAAAAATTAGGTCCAAACTAGCTCAGGTCCAGCCATGGTCGCTTCTTCTCTTGGGCTCTGGTTCCCTACCGGAGTAGCTTTGCGCAGTCGAGGGAGAATGGCTCTCCCAGATAGTACAGACGTCGGATGGATACGAGACTACCTATCCTCTGAAGCGGCTTCGAAGAGCTTTCCATAAATATAAGATACACCACCAGAAGATGCACGATGAAGATGTGGCAGCCTCTGCAACTTCGTAGTACTCTGTTGCTGTGAATATGCCTGGGTGGTAGGTGGAGATTGAGGATGAGAATGGGGTAGATGAGAAGGGGGAAGGGGGTGAGAAGGGGCTGGGCTTTCCCTGGTTGAGATGGGATATGGGGAGGGTGCAAACCATGCTAGGTGGAGGGGAGGAGAGGGCTGGGTGGCGGAGCTAGCAGGAGGGGAGAGCTGGGGTCGCAAGTCTCCAAGGGTGGGAGAGAGAGGGGGGGAGCAAATGGCTAGGGGAGGGAGATCTCTCCCTAGTCTTAATTCCCACTAATGGTTAATCAATGGAGAGTCCTTGGGGATGTGAAAGGGTGTCTTGGAGGATGAAAGGGTGTGTTGGGAGTGGGATTCTCCCTAGGGAGAGGAGAGGTTGCTTGGGAGAGTGGGGAAGTCTCCCTAGGGGGTGGTGTGGTTAATGGTGGAGTAATAGTGGGGTGGGGAAGTTGAGGGGTCACTTGGTGATGTGGAGGGTGATGTGGCAAGTGAGGGGTGATGTGGCAAAGGGGGATTGGGCTGAGGTGGAGGAGAGGAGAGAGGGGAGGGGGCGGTCTAGAGAGAGAGAGAGCTAGAGAGAGAAAGGGGCGCCCCCTTTAGAGAGAGAGAGGGAAGAGAGAGAAGGGGGTAAGGGAGTTTCTCACTCCACAATTGGCTTCTCACCAAAGGAACACTCAAATTGGATTTCTGAAAATGCACAAATATTAATTCAACTATTCATTTGTTCTCAAATGGGGTCCTATTTATAGGAATCCCACATTTTATAATAAGTCCCTGACTCTTAGACTAATGACCATACAAACCAAAGAGAGAGGGGCGCCCCTGGGCCTAGGCTACTTAATTGGGCCCAAAGGACACATTAACCACTCTAATGACCTATTTACCTAGGTACTTGACTCAATTAAAAGAAAAATTACATGATATGTCTTAAATAAGAAAATGAAAAATACATCATATGACTCGAAAAAAAGTGGCGAACAAGATACACTGCTGGCGATCATCATGATCCTCGAAAAATGTGGAGTGGTCGGAGATGTCCCCATCACCCTTTGTATTATCTTTCAGTCCATATATCATTTGCATCATTTGAGTCATGTTTGCATAATTTAATTGTGTCTTCATTTTTGAGTTTTCTGCATAAAGTCCGCAGGCAGGTCCAGGGATAGATTAACATGCTCATCTTTGAATAATGATTTGATTGGGTTTCCGAGGTCTGATTGCTTGCTTCTTTCTTCCATCTTGTTCCTATTTGTATTATCTTCATTTCCATATTTTATTTGCATTATTTGGGTCACGTTTGCATAGTTAAATCTTGTCTCCATTTTCGAGTTTTATGCATAAAATCTACATGCAGGTCTGGGGGCAGACTCACAGGTACGTTTTGCATTGATGATTTATTTGCCTTCCGGGTTCTGATTGTGTTATTTCTTGGTTCTATCTTGATGTCCTTTGTGTTAGCTTCGTTTTCATAGATCATTCTCATTCATATCATTGTGTTTGCATAGTTTAATTTTGCCTTCATTTTTCACTTTTATGCTAGATTTCTGCATGCACTCCGGTGCATATAGGGTCATGCATTACAAATTGTAGTTGCATTCCTATATTGGTAAGTGATCCTCTCGCCTCCATATTCCTTGGGGTCGACTAGGTGATATTATCCGGGACCTCCGTAAGTCCCCGTGAGCCGTGGATTCCCACACGGATGCCGGGCCGATTGTACCTTTCCACCCCTTAGGCTTGCATTTGCATACGTGTTAGGGAGTTAACCTTAGTCAACCCAAAGTTTGGACCTTTTCCCTTTAGGACTCCTATTTTGAGATAATTGTGCTTAATTTAAAACATTAAAAGGCCCACCAAAACTTTGGAGAATAAAAAAATTCCCATCATTTTAACATGTTTGACTTGGGTGAAATCCTTTATATTATTTGTGTTGTTTGGGCTTGTCCAAGCCCATTTGCGGTGTTTTGTATTGCATCCCTCATCATCCATATAGGCTTTGTTGATAGGCCCATTTAGGTTAGCCCATTTTGTGTGTCCATTATCCAGTTCCATTGTCCTAGGTTGGTGTTGGATTGGTCCTAGTGAGTCAACCCTCTCCTTTCTTTAGCCCTTCAAGCCCTTGCTTCCTTGCTTGTATCACCTTGATATCCCAGTATTAAGTCTCCATTTTCCCTCATGAAGCACCGCTTCAACCCCATGTATCCTTCTTTTCCCAAATTTCCTCTTATTCCCGTGTGGAATCCTCCTCCCACGTGGGCCCATCTCCTCGTGGTCCCTCTGAGCCCTCGAAAGAACAAGGAAATCTCATGGCCCATCTTCATCTCTTGTTCGCCAAATGGACCCGGCCTAGGCCCAAAAACTCGTGGCAAACCATCTTAATAGGCCTTCTTCTCTTAATGGGCCTCCTCCTTCTTCTCCTTATGCTGCTGGCCCAATGGGTCCTTACGCTCATGTTTCTTCCAGGCCCGCATACCCCTCTACTCCCGGAATGGGCCCATCTTCTTCTCACCCCGGATCCTATCATCCGGCCGATTATCATAATTCTGGTCCATGTTCACGACCTCTTGCTCAAGTTGGCCCACACCATTCTCGATCTCTCCCTACCCCAGAGATGATCTCTCAAGCCCAACGCCAGCTTGATGAACTACAACGTCGCATCGATCCTAAACCCCCCTTAAGTGTTCCATTCGCATTCCAAAATCTTTGGCTTCCACCTCCTTCACAAATTTTTACGTATCGCCGTTATGGTGGAACTGACAACCCCTATGTGCACTTGAAGGAGTTTGTTTATCAGTCGACCCAGTTTCGACATGACCAATGCTTGATGGCTTATCTATTTGGTCTATCTTTAGAAGGCCCGACTCATGATTGATTTTTCTCTTTGCCGCAAGATCCGATTATTAATTTTCAAGTGGTTCAAGATAAATTTA
Source organism: Amorphophallus konjac (assembly GCA_022559845.1). NCBI lineage: Eukaryota > Viridiplantae > Streptophyta > Magnoliopsida > Alismatales > Araceae > Amorphophallus > Amorphophallus konjac. The sequence goes on along the minus strand of CM040121.1, from coordinate 440,511,612 downwards.
TTCAACAGTATCAAGATCAGGTTGAGCCCAAGTATTTCGTTGTGGATCTGACCCTTGAGCATATGAAGCCCGACGAGGAGTTCTACACCTTTGCCGACCACTGGCGTCACCTAGCCGTGCAAGTCCCGGGGCATATTCCAGAGGGAGATCAAATCAAGATGCTAATATCCAATGCAACACCCGAGTATCGATTTATCTTAGCCCTTAATGATATTACCTCCTGGTAACAACTTTACAGTAGATCCCGCTTCATCCGCCAATAACTCCACAATTCCCTTGACCCCGAGTCTCCCACACCTTCTAAGCCCACATACACCCCCTTTGTACCTCCCATGAGTCAACCCACTATGAGTCAGCCCTCCGCCACCAACTCACCCTCCATGAATCATTCCGCCACATACACCCCTCACCCGCCTTCCATGAGTCAGCCATACGCTTCCACATGCCAACCCTCCATGAGTCAACCTACTACCATCCATAGCCAGCCTTCCACTCCCGCATATCTGCCTGCGTCTTCCCCTCCGGTCAAGGAAACACCACACCTCGAGTAGGTGGATGCTGTCTACATACCCCCTCATTCCGCTCCACATATGTCTCTGCCTTCCACTAGTCACCGAGCACCCTTGCCTACACAACCTCTACTTTCGTCTCCACAACCTTCCCCTCGACATCCTCCTTGCCCGAAGCGGGCTCCTCGTTCTCCGTTATCGGAGTCTTTTACGGATATTTTCAAGGCTTTGATGGCCACTCACGCGTTGCCACTCCCTCCGGTTGTGCCTTGTCGACCCACGGTCGGGAATTTGCTCCAGTTTTGTGATTATCATCGCCAACAGGGGCATTTGGTCAAGGATTGTCCCAAGTTCCAGGATTACATTTATGACATGGAAGATCAGAAGAGGATTGATTGGTCCGCCATTCACAAGGCTATTTTGTACCTTCACAGCAAGCGTGTAGTGCCCCAGAATTTATATAAATAATTTTTGAATTTTAAAATATTTTTTTAGAATTTATAAGGGCTAAATGGATTTATAAAAGGATTATTGAGTTTATTAGTCATTATATGCCCCAACTATGTTAATCAATTAACCTAATCCACTTAAACAGAACCCAAAAGGTTTAAAGACCAGGCCCATTCAATTTGGCCTATATTCTAGAAGGTTATTAAGCCTATTCATGGATTTCAAAGGATAAACACCACTTAATAGGATAACTAGATGAAAGATAAATAAAAGAGTTTTATTAAAATTAAAATTCTGAATGCGTCGAATGTAATGGTCCATCAGGAGACCGCCACAGCCTTATGACGCGTATACCCTAGACCGTCACAGCCTGCAAGTTCCGCAAGTAAGTGAATGTATAAAAAGATTAGAACTTGATGATCCTATCCATAAGAGACCTAATTAGAATGACATGTAAAATCACTAGGGACTCTTAGAAGTCAGGTTTTAGCAGAATAAGGATAGATACAATTCTATAAATATTTATATAGGATAATTAGCAAAAGAGTTTGATTAATGTTGAACTCTGGGAACATTGAATGTAACGGTCTATCGTGAGACCGTCACACGCTTGTAACGCAGGGGACTACAACCGTTACACCCTGTTAGTTCCGTGAAGGAAAGAACGAGTAGAAAGATCAGAACCTTGAGATCTTATCCACTAGGGATCAACTTGGGAGAGTTCATAACACTACTAAGGACTCTTAGGGATTAGATTTTGGCAGATTAAGGACTCTAGAATCGATCTAATCCTCAAACCCCAGCTAGAACTCTATAAATAGGACCTAGTTCTGAACTGCGCGACCCTTACTTTTACTCGCGTGGAATCAAGGTAAAGAGTCATAATCTCAGGTAAGTTCTTTAGAGGAATTTGTTTACAATACTTTAGACTAACTCCTCTCCAAATTTCACGTCTTTAGGTCAAGAGGTTGTGGAGTTAGAGCCCAAGGAAGTTGCTGAAAAGTCACAGGAAGAGGAGAACGTGGGCACGCTTTTCAGACCCAAATTGGAAGTTTGAAGCCTAGTTAAGGGGTAGGTTATCTCATGAACGGCAAAAAAAGCTTGATAGGAATAAAAGCCCTTTGGTTTGATTGAATTCCATGCATTATAGATCATGAATGTCATGTTTTAATAGTTTTATGCATTGCATGCATCTCTTAGCCCTAATTGGAAAATTAAAAGATGTTACCTTGTCTATTCACTGAGACCTATGCATGTAGTTGGCCTATACTTCGTTATCATGTCTAAGAATACATGATATTTTGATTATAGACATGATGTGAGTTAATCTCTTGTATCTCATACTGATTTATGTTAGCAGATTCTCTGACAGATCATAGTAGGACCGTCACAGTGATAAAACGGCCTTACGATAGACCGTCACACACTCTGTTATATTTTATTTTCACTATTGTCTCTAACGCACCCAGATAGGAGCGTTACATACTGTAACGGCCCCTCGATAGATCGTCACAGACACTGTGACGCACTCCTATTAGACCGTTAGACTCTGCGTTCTATCAACCTATGGCAGAATAATAACCAGTTAAGTTTACTTATAATTAAACCTAGATAGCTAAGTTTTGACCTATTATTATGATTTTAAGTTACTTACTATTCATATTGGAGTTTGCATGAATTAGGCATCTTGAGTTATTTTAAGTTATGTTAATTTCATGTGCCAAAAACTCTATAATTTGTATTGTAAATCATGATTTTTGAATGATGTATTGACGGAGTTTTATCATGATTTCCATATTGATACACATTGTTCTCTCTCTGTCAATGGAGTCATTCTTTAAGTACATGGCACATATTCCGGTATGTTGTCCATTAGTTCACACTTTGCACTATAGGAACATTATTCTTGGACTTGAGGACCTCCCTATTGGATATTCCTTCCAATGGAATAGGAAATCTTGTTTCAAAGCCTCCGTAATTCTTCGCGAGCCTGGGATTCCCACTAGGATGCCGAGTTGGTTGTACCCTTAAAGCCCATTGATTAGAGTACACTATCGATGTTTTCTGGTTATGAGTAGTGTAACGGCTCTATATTAGACCGTCAGGCAATGTAACGGCCCAATATAAGATCGTCACATTCATCTGAGTTCGATTGCTTGATTCCAATCTCAGGCCACTGTAACGGCCTAATCATGGACCGTCACACAACGTAACGGCCCAATAAATGACCGTCACACTTCTCTGAGTCTATTTGATCGTTCTGAATTCGGATCATTGTAACGGCCCACTACTGGAGCGTTACATGATGTAACGGCCCAGTTAACGACCATCACATTGTTTAAGTACTTAACCCAAGGTTTGACCCAAGGGTTGATATTCTAAGGGTTCTAGATGGACTAATGATAGTCTAGAACTTATAGTATTGATCAAGAAACTTAATATAATGATTGGAAAGTGAAAAGAATGCACCGTTATGCTGTCGATTTATTTCCGTGAGCATGACATTGTTTAATCTTTTCTTTGTCTCTCATACTCTAAATTGAAGCATTCATTCATTGATTGTTGTTATCATGAGTTATTGACCTTATTACATTCTTGGCCATACTTTATTGGTACACTCATGGAAGTAGCTTGATTTATACGTGAAGATGCAGTTCGGGTGCTGATTGTGTCCAAGGGCTCTATGCTAGTCCCCACGGCTGATTGCCGGAAACATACTATTTTATAAACCATGGGGTATGATGCTACTGGCGTCGCATTACGCTGTGAGTACTTTCTTTATAAATAAGTGAAATCCATGAGCACTCGTGAAAATCTAGTGAATTGCTACATGATTGACATTCTCGTGCGTAACCTTTATGGTTATGAAAGTGAAAGTGAAAGTGCATTCTCGTTACATTCTTGTTCATGAAAGGCCAACTATCATGTTCTTGTTACATTCATCCTTGTTCATTCTCGTTCACTCTATCTTACAGGATTATCGTGTTACTTTGGTTTAATCGCATGATATTCGCATTCACATGATTTTACCTTACTTCTTTAGAGCTAAATTATTAATTACTTTAATAGTGCCTTCATGTTGATGCGAAGATACCTACTAGGCAAGTGTGCTCATTACCTATTTTCAATGTTTTTCAAGAAATGAAAGTGAGTCGGGTTCGGATTCAGAATGTTCAAGTAGCGCATCCGAGAGTGAATAAAGATGAGCGAAGACTTAGGAAGTCTATATTGATTAGATGGAGTCAATGTAATTTCTTATTTCTTGAGTCTAGTAGAGTGATAGATGGTGGAAAAAGTTATTGTATTTTGAATATTTGATTGATAATGGAATGAAGTTGGATTTTTAGTAAATATTGTGCAATTGCATTCATTTTGTGTGATTGTCTTACGCTCTGATCGTTCTTGCTTGCAAGCGGCTTACCATGTCGGCTGTTCGCGCTCCCCGAGTTAGTCTTTCGCTGAAATAAAGGCTCGGGGCGTGACAGTTAAGTTGGTATCAGAGCCTAAGTCTCAGGACTTAGGAAGAAGGAATCATGTCATAGGATAAGTCCAAGGTTTAAGGGCCCCTACCTATGAACTAAGGAAGAAGTTTCCATACCCATGTGAGAAGTGGGTAGAGCCGGGATAAGATAATTAATTAGCTTTAAGATTTATTTTGCTCATTCCAATTTCATGAGAAATAACAAGTTGTTATTTTCTCCCAGGTACCTTATCTTACAAATGGCTCATCCTGTAGATTGGGATGGTATGCAACAAACAGTTGTCGGCCTTACCCAGGCATTGCAAACTATAGTGCAAGGTGGCGCAGAAGCACGGGCTGGCGATCTACATCGTAAATTTTGGAGTTTAAACCCTCCGCGTTTCTACGGTTCCTCTAACCTGGATGAAGCAGAAAATTGGATCGATGAAATGAATCGTATCTTTGATGTCATTCAATGCACCGATCAGGAGAAGGTGTGTCTGGCAACATTTCAACTTAATAAGGATGCCCGTACTTGGTGGAAGTCGGTTCCAGCACCTCCGGCCAATGCACCTCATACATGGGACGGTTTTCTTACCCTATTCCGTGCCAAGTACTTTTCTGAGCACGTAAAGGAATGAAAGGCTATGGAGTTCGCCGCTCTTCGGCAAGGAATGATGACGGTTGCCGAATATGAACTATAATTTTCAAGGCTAGCACCTTACGCACCACATCTTATCAGCACCGACTTATTGAAGGCAAATCGGTTTATGGACGGGTTACGACTCGGTTTCATCCAGCAACTCGGGACCCAAAACATCCGTACCTATGCGGAGATGATTCAACGAGCATATTTATGTGAAAGGACCTTAGAGAAGGTCTAGAAGTTAAAAGGAAAAGAATCAAGCCGACGTTCCGATCGGCGTTATAAGAAAGAGAAATTTAGTATCACGGAACCCTACAAAAGCCGTGATAGTAAGTAAAGATCTAGGAGTGATAACGGTGGAAGTTCCCACAAGCAAAAGAAAGTCAAGGAAGAGAAGGAGCAGGTCACCACGGCTTGCACATTTTGTGAGAAATTCGGCCATTCGGTTGAGGAGTGTTGGAAGCACCTTGGCGCTTGTTTACGTTGTGGAAGTAGGGAGCATCGCATGCCGGATTGCCCCCTTATGAAGGACCAGTCATATGGTAATAGACGCAGGAGGCAGGCTCGCCTCAATGCCATTCTAGATGAAGAGGAAGCGCCCAAGGATGATGGACTTATGGAAGGTACTCTTCAAATTTATTCTCGTCCTGCATTTGTGCTATTTGATACTGGTGCCTCTCATTCTTTTATCTCCACTACTTTTGCTAAGACATTACCAATCGCATCAGTTCCCTTATCCTCAGATCTTGCTATTTCCACACCCTTAGGATCTGGAACTAAGCTTACCAACTATTATTTTGATAGCGAAGTGATAGTAGAAGGTCACAATCTCCCCGCAAACTTAGTATGCCTTGACATGAAAGGTTATGATGCCATTTTAAGGGTAGATTGGCTTGTAGACCATGATGCTTATATCAATTGCCGAAATAAGATTATATCTTTTCGAAAACCCGGTCTTCCAAGATTCTCTTTTCTGGGCATCCAATACAAGAAACACCCCACTATCATATCCTCACTTCACGCTTGCATGCTCATCTCGCGAGGATGTGAAGCTTTTCTTGGTTCCGTCATTATTACAAAGACCAAGGAGATTATCATAGCAGACATCCCTATTGTAAATGAGTTCCCAGACGTGTTTCCATCTGAACTACCTGGTTTACCTCCCGAGAGGGATGTAAACTTCACTATTGAACTCATCCGAGGAGCAACACCTATTTCTATAGCCCCTTACAAGATGTCCCCCACAGAACTTAAAGAACTAAAGAAGCAGTTGTAGGAACTTCTGGATAAGGGCTTCATTAGACCTAGCACACCCCCTTGGGGTGCGCCTGTTCTATTTGTCAAAAAGAAGGATGGTTCTCTCAGACTATGCATCGATTACCGGCGACTAAATCAGCTTACAATCAAAAATAAGTATCCATTGCCGCGTATTGATGAGCTCTTCGATTAGCTTTCGGGAGCAGAATATTTCTCTAAGATTAATCTTAGATCAGGTTATCATCAGCTGAGAATTAAAGAAGAAGACATTTATAAATCGATTTTTTGAAGTCATTATGGCCACTATGAATTCGTGGTAATGCCATTTGGGTTAACTAATACCCCAGTAGCATTTATGCAACTTATGAACAGTGTCTTCCAGCCATACCTGGATCAATTCATTGTCGTCTTCATTGATGATATCATGATATACTCCAAAATAAAAGAAGAACATGAAGAACATCTAAGGATAGCTTTGCAAACACTTAGAGAACACAAGCTTTATGCCAAACTCAATAAGTGTGAATTCTGGCTCAAGGAAGTCTCATTCCTAGGTCACATTATTTCAAAAGAAGATATTATTGTGGATCCTTCTAACGTAGAAGCTGTCAAGAACTGGAGTCGGTCTACGACTGTGTCTGAAGTAAGGAGCTTTCTGGGTCTAGCTGGTTATTATAGAAGATTCATTAAGGACTTCTCAAAGATAGCAGTTCCTTTAACTAGACTCACCAGAAAAGAAAATCCTTTTGTTTGGTCAGAGGAATGTGAGAAGAATTTTCAAACTCTTAAGAATCATCTTACAACAGCCCCTGTTTTGTCACTACCAATGGAGGGTGGTGGATTCGAAGTGTATACGGATGCGTCTGGCATTGGCTTAGGATGCATTCTCATGCAGAATGGAAAGGTGATATGTTATTCTTCAAGACAACTGAAACGACACGAGGAAAACTATCCTATGCATGATTTAGAATTGGCAGTAGTTATTTTCACCTTGAAAATTTGGCGTCATTATCTTTATGGAGAAACGTTTACGGTCTACTCAGACCACAAGAGCTTGAAATACTTATTCTCTCAAAAAGAGCTTAACATGAGACAGAGGAGGTGGTTAAAATATCTCAAAGACTTCGATTTTGCTATTCAGTATCATCCTGGCAAAGCCAATGCTGTAGCAGATGCACTCAGCAGAAAACCAATGGGTATGCTATCAAGTCTTATGATAAGTGTAACTAACCTTGTTCCTCAATTTACTCAGTTGAACTTAGATATTGACATAAAGGAAGAAGATTATTTCATAGCCAATATCCGAGCTCAACCTACACTGATAGAAGATCTGGTCAAGCTGCAAAATGATGATCCTATATTACTAGAAATTAAAGCCAATATTGAACAAAAGCCAGATTTTTTTATTTCCAATGACGAAAGATTATTATTTAAGGGCCGAATATGTATACCAGATCATGAGGCTACAAAGAAATTGATCCTAGATGAAGCACATAATTCCAAGTACACCATTCATCCAGGAGGTACAAAAATGTATCAAGATCTCAAAAGAAATTTTTGGTGGCCCAATATGAAGAGAGAGATAGCAGATTTCGTGTCCCGTTGCCTCACTTGTTAGCAAGTAAAAGAAGAACATTTTAGACCCGCAGGTAAATTGCATCCCTTACATATTCTCGAATGTAAGTGGGAGAGTATAGGGATGGATTTCATTATGGGGTTACCTAAGACAAGAGGTGGACATGATGGCATATGGGTAATCATAGTTCGATTGACTAAATCTACACATTTTATACCAATAAAGAGTCGATGGTCTGTGGATATCCTGGAAGCATTATACATAAAAGAAATCGTCAAGTTACATGGTGTCCCTGTCACTATTGTATCAGATAGAGATCCCCGATTTACATCACAATTCTGGAAGGGCCTACAACATTCACTGGGGACTAGGTTGAATTTTAGCACAGCCTTTCATCCACAAACTGATGGTCAGACGGAAAGAACAAATCAGGTAGTAGAGGATATGCTCAGGGCTTGTGCTATTGACTTTGGAGGTAGTTGGCATGATCACTTACCTCTAGTAGAGTTTGCTTATAGCAATAGCTATCAGGCAAGCATACAAATGGCACCTTTTGAAGCCTTATATGGAAAAAACGGTCGATCACCAATATGTTGGAGTGAAATGGGGGAAAGACAATTCTTAGGCCCCGATATTATCAGAGATTCTATAGAAAAAATAAAACTCATTCAGGAAAGAATGAAGATGGCGCAAGATAGACAAAAATCTTATGCCGACAATCGAAGACGTGACTTGGAGTTTCAGGTAGGAGATCATGTATATTTGAAGGTTTCTCCAGGTCGTGGTATTCGAAGATTTGGCATTAAAGGAAAGCTAACTCCAAGATCCATTGGCCCGTTTGAAATTCTTGAAAGGGTCGGTGAAGTAGCTTACAAGCTGGCTTTACCCCCACAATTAGCAGTAGTTCATGACATATTTCACGTCTCCATGCTAAAGAAGTATGTATATGATCCTGACCACATTATCACTTATGAGACAATCTGGAGATTAAGAAGGACTTGACACACGAATAAATACCGATAAAGATTCTAGAACGAGAAGTGCGTCAACTGAGAAATAAGGTTATCCTGATTGTCAAAATTCAATGGAAGAAAACATGGCCATATGAAGCAACATGGGAAACCGAAGCAGCAATGCGGAAGAGATTTCAGAATTCTTTAACTGTAAGTACACTCTCCATAATCCATGTAATGAATTTGGAGACCAAATTCTTCTAAGTGGGAGAGGGTGTAGTGCCCCATAATTTATATAAATAATTTTTGAATTTTAAAATAATTTTCTAGAATTTATAAGGGCAAAATGGATTTATAAAAGGATTATTGAGTTTATTAGTCATTATATGGCTCAATTATGTTAATCAATTAACCTAATCCACTTAAACAGAACCCAAAAGGTTTAAAGACCAGGCCCATTCAATTTGGCCCATATTCTAGAAGGTTATTAAGCCTATTCATGGATTTCAATGGATAAACACCACTTAATAGGATAACTAGAAGAAAAATAAATAAAAGAGTTTTATTAAAATTAAAATTCTGAATGCGTCGAATGTAACGGTCCATCAGGAGACCGACACAGCCTTGTGACACGTATACCCTAGACCGTCACAGCCTGCAAGTTTTGTAAGTAAGTGAATGTATAAAAAGATTAGAACTTGATGATCCTATCCATAAGAGACCTAATTAGAATGACATGTAAAATCACTAGGGACTCTTAGAAGTCAGGTTTTAGCGGAATAAGGATACATACAAGTCTATAAATAATTATATAGGATAATTAGCAAAAGAGTTTGATTAGTGTTGAACTCTGGGAACATTGAATGTAACGGTTTATCGTGAGACCGTCATACGCTTGTAACGCAGGGGTCTAGAACCGTTACACCCTGTTAGTTCCGTGAAGGAAAGAATGAGTAGAAAGATAAAAACCTTGAGATCTTATCCACTAGGTATCGACTTGGGAGAGTTCATAACACTACTAAGGACTCTCAGGGATTAGATTCTGACATATTAAGGACTCTAGAATCGATCTAATCCTCAAACCCCAGCTATAAGTCTATAAATAGGACCTAGTTCTGAACTCCGCGACCCTTACTTTTACTCGCGTGGAATCAAGGTTAGGAGTCATAATCTCAGGTAAGTTCTTTAGAGGAATTTGTTTAAAATACTTTAGACTAACTTCTCTCCAAATTTCACGTCTTTAGGTCAAGAGGTCGTAGAGTTAGAGCCTAAGGAAGTTGCTGAAAAGTCACAGGAAGAGGAGAACGTGGGCACACTGTAACGGCCTAATCATGGACCGTCACACAACGTAACGGCCCAATAAATGACCGTCACACTTCTCTGAGTCTATTTGATCGTTCTAAATTCGGATCATTGTAACGGCCCACTACTGGAGCGTTACATGATGTAACGGCCCAGTTAACGATCATCACATTATTTAAGTACTTAACCCAAGGTTTGACCCAAGGGTTGATATCACAAGGGTTCTAGATGGACAAATGATATTCTAGCACTTATAATATTGATCAAGAAACTTAATATAATGATTGGAAAGTGAAAAGAATGCACCGTTATGCTGTCAATTTATTTTCGTGAGCATGACATTGTTTAATCTTTTCTTTGTCTCTCATACTCTAAATTGAAGCATTCATTCATTGATTGTTGTTATCATGAGTTATTGACCTTATTACATTCTTGGCCATACTTTATTGTTACACTCATGGAAGTAGCTTGATTTATACGTGAAGATGCAGTTCGGGCGCTGATTGTGTCCAAGGGCTCTATGCTAGTCCCCACGGCTGATTGTCGGAAACATACTATTTTATAAACCATGGGGTATGATACTACTGGCGTCGCATTACGCTGGGAGTACTTTCTTTATAAATAAGTGAAATCCATGAGCACTCGTGAAAATCTAGTGAATTGCTACATGATTGACATTCTTTTGCGTAACCTTTATGGTTATGAAAATGAAAGTGAAAGTGCATTCTCGTTACATTCTTGTTCATGAAAGGCCAAATATCATGTTCTTGTTACATTCATCCTTGTTCATTCTCGTTCACTCTATCTTACAGGATTGTCGTGTTACTTTGGTTTAATCGCATGATATTCGCATTCGCATGATTTTGCCTTACTTCTTTAGAGCTAAATTGTTAATTACTTTAATAGTGCCTTCATGTTGATGCGAAGATACCTACTGGGCAAGTGTACTCATTACCTATTTCCAATGTTTTTCAGGAAATGAAAGTGAGTCGGGTTCGAATTCAAAATGTTCAAGTAGCGGATCCGAGAGTGAATAAAGATGAGCGAAGACTTAGGAAGTCTATATTGATTAGATGGAGTCAATGTAATTTCCTATTTCTTGAGTCTAGTAGAGTGACAGATGGTGAAAAAGTTATTAGATTTTGAATATTTGATTGATAATGTAATGAAGTTGGATTTTTAGTAAATATTATGCAATTGCATTCATTTTGTTTAATTGTCTTGCGCTCTGATCGTTCTTGCTTGCAAGAGGCTTACCATGCCGGCTGTTCATGCTCCCTGAGTTAGTCTTCCGATGAAATAAAGGCTCGGGGCGTGACAAAGCGGCAATAGCAAGCGTCGTCCAGGCAGCCGTCTCCATCACTACGAGACCAGGGGCACTCCTGTGATTATTTAGCTAGTGTTGCACCCGCTCCATTACGTACCCATTCATCTACCTCACCACCTACTCCCTCACCTAGGCTGTCACCTACTCCATTACCTACCCCGTCTTCACAACCTCCATAAACCCAAGCCTCCGCTCAAGCTACTGCCTCCACTTCTTCTACCCCTATGGCCACCACTTTTGCTCCCGATACCGCCCGACGCGTCATGTCTATACGTCGACTGTGGATGCCGCGCTCATCCTCTTCATCTTCTCCATCACCGATACAATCTCCACTACCCCCATTGCCTAACGTTCCATCTTCACTGCCTCTTCCTCCATCTCCGCTGTTACCTTCGCCAGAGCCTGAGCAAGCTTCGCCTTCACCTTTGGCCTCGCCTTTGCCTTCACCCGCATTGCCTTTGCCACCACTCGACATCACCATCCCCATTGAAACCTCCACGCCATCCGAACCTATTCCTATTCCCTCTACTTCCCCATCCACTTCCACCCCACGAAGCGGGTGCACGTTACCTTTGGTGCCCGTTGGGTCTGGCCCCCGGAGAGATGATGAGCCAAGTCAGGACGATTCGGTGCCGATAGTGCGTTCCAAGAGTCAAGATTTCATTTGTCGCATGCTGATACGCATCCTGGTCCTTGGCCATTTTGGGGATGATGTGCCTATTCTTTCGAAGGTGGTTGCCAGGAAGAACTCTCTTGCATTAGTGCCAGTTTCTTCTCGAGCGAGGCCGGTGGCAATCTCTTTGCTCGTCAGAGGTCTTACCATTGATGCTATTATTACCTCTCACTCTGTTGCCATTTAGTTCACTGGTCGAGAGGTGTTCTCTACCCGTATTGTGCTAACCCGTACGGCTGCCGAAGGGTTGATGAGTTCTATATTCAAGGGGCAAGTCACCGTATTCTCATGATGTTCCAAGGACATACTACACGTTCTATGCAATCTCCCTCGGCTCATTAGCAAGCCGGCCATGTCAACGCTATGCATTACTCTCTCTCAGCTTCATCCTTCTCTTCTATCAAGGGAGTTGTGCTTCAAGCCCAATTGCCGAGTGGAGTTGCCGAATCTCATGGTCTTGTGGACAAAGTGATAAGACTCCGTGGTGTTGTGATGCCTGTTCATCTGAAGAGTCATGTGTTCGAGAATGTTCTGATGATGTTAGCACTATGTGTCTAGGGGCAATCGCCGTAGCGAAGCTGCATGTTCATAACTGGGCCAGGCCATCTGCCAGATGGGCCCGTTATTTGAGAAGACAATCAAGAAGCCCGAAGGTCCGAACCCACGCTAGGCGGGTCCATCACGAAGAGATTTCTACTAAGAAGAGAAGGGCGCGCAAGTATGAAGGCCGTCGGATGTGCACTCGGGGGTCCACTTCTTCTTCCTCTCCTTTCCATTCATCTTTTCTTTTGCTCCGCTCTCACCCTTGGGTGGTGTATCTTCCTTTCTCTGATCCAATTTCCATGATTTTCTCCTCTCTCCCCAGGTCCACGAACCCTCATTCCTCCTCTTCTCATATGAATTCTCCAGATTCTCCTTATTTTCACAATTCTAGGTTGTAGCTTAGGCCCTCTTTTCGTCCCGATTCTGGGACCTCTTCCGACTCTTCTTGTCATCCGGAACTTCCGGATCTTCCCTCTCATCCCGATTTCGGGACATCTTCTAATTCTCCTTCCTCGGGACTTTCGGGTGTTGCTTTTGATTCTTCTCCGACCCTGTCATATGGCCATTGTTCTCCTTCTCTGACTTTGTCGGATGACTATTCTTCTTCTCCGACCACGTCGGATGACCACTCCTCTTCTTCATTACATTTGCCACAATCTAATCATTATCTTTCTATTCTCTCCTCTTCACCCTTTCGGGGTTCTTACCCTTTTTCTTGCTATTTTTGAGGCTTTAGTCCGCCTTGATCTCTGTTTATTCTGTATCTGGTTCCTTGTTATCAGGGTCTTTGTGCCCTAGCGAGGGAGTTCTAACCCTCGTCTCTCTTCCTTTTTATCCTTCTTCGTCCAATTTGGTGGTTGCCGCTCCTCCATGTAGAGGAATCTTGAAGCCTTGCTATCCTTTCCATCTTGATCCTGTTAAGCAAGGAATACAAAGCTCGTGCTGCTCGAAGCTCGATGATCAAGCTCTCACTTCAAGAATGATGTTTCACTCCATGGATTATAAGATATCTTTATTTTGTGCGAGAATATGCTTTCATTTTCATTGTTTCTATTATTCCTACGCATTGTTAAGATACTGTTGTTTCCTCAACATGGTTTGAGTGGCTTTCGTTGAGTTTGCTTAATTTAGCCAAAATGAGTTCGCTTCTGCAGCATTCTTAGGCCGGTGTTAGCTCCGCGCTGGGAGTCTAGTTTCTTTCCCCGATCGTTGAGGGTAACCTTTTAGTATGGGTTTTTCGCACACTACACGGTGAGCCATAGCTGATTTTCCTTTGAGTACACCGTTAATGCTTTGGCCATACCATGGGTATGCACAAAGGCCTTTTCTTTTCATTGCTCGGCCAAGTGCGGGGGCAAGAGATTGATGGATAAGATGACCAACTTAGGCACTCCCTAATACGGGAGAGGTCTCAAATAGGGGTAGTCTTGACCCTTGAAAATTGAGCGTTCATGCAATATCTAGCTGACAAGGGTTGTCAAAATCAAAATCAATCAATATGCAAAATTATGATCAAAGGCATGGTAAGAGTGGCATTACAGTTCCCCACGGGACGCCATGAGCCCGGTCGCATGCATGCCTGATAAATATGTGTCTCAAAATCAAAGACACAAAGTCCCGACGCAATAGACTGTATCTTTGAGGGGTAGTGCCCTGGGAGGAATTCGAATCCTAATATCTCCCATCTTGTATGAAGCTTATCTCCAACTTTTCTTCTGTTTCTCTCTCTTAGGCTAGGTTGAATCTCGGGTATGGCCTTAGTAGGGGCACCATTCTTTAGAGGCGGTTGGTTGTGGCGAGCCACCCTCATATGCATGCCATGCTCAAGGGAAGTCTTTAATGAGAAGGGAAGAACGATGATCCCTGGCCAGTAGTTTGAGCCCGTCTTGGGTGCTGCGGATTGCTATTTCAAAAATTCTAAAAAATCAGATATTGTCAAAAATTACAAAAAAATCAAATATGTCAAAATCCAAAAAAAATCAAATATTGTTGCAAATCCAAAAAAAATCAAAAAAATTACAAAAATCCAAAAATATGTGTCTTTGGTTCCCTTCTTCATGCATTTTTTATTTTCTATTTGTTTTGAGAATAGATATGATCTGTTGGTTAAGTGTGCAGGTTATAGATGTTCAAGCTATCCTTGCTCTCTTCTATCTCTCGTTTTGCCTCATGTTCATATCTTTTAGCTGTCTCTTCTTCAATCCTATCTCTCGATCTGTTCTAAAGCTCATGTCCTTCTCAGCTTTTACTTCGCTTCGCCTCATCATGTCTTCATGAGAGGGCTTCGCCTCACGATTATGAACCTAGCAGTTCTGCTTCATCTAATCTTGGGCTTTGATTGAAGAGCGTATTTGTCATGTCTTTATGTCCCGCCGTGTCTTTGTCACATGTGTCTATGTCCCTCCGTGTCGTCCCACGCGTGTTGTTTTGTCCCTCCGTGTCTGTCTATGTTTTCATCCCACTATGTTTTCGTCCGACTGTGTCGCCATGCCATGTGTTGGTATTGTCATCCCATACATGTGTTGTTCGTATCTTTTATCCCCCGTGGTTATGGTCCCGCCTGTCTTTGTCCCACCATGTCCTTGTCCCACATCGTGTGCTGTCCCACCGTGTTGTGGTGTTGTCATCCCACATGTCTTTGTCCCATCGCGTGTTGTCTTGCCCCATCGTGTTCCTCATTCCCACGCATGCCTGTTGTTTGTTCGTGTGTTGTCTTGCATATGTTTTTCATGCGATTTCATCCTTCGTTACGTTATGTTATGTTGTATTATCATTCGTTCATTTGGTGATTATGTCATGTTATGTTCATCCTCGTGCTTACTCATGCTGTTGTAGTCCTATATACAAAAAGTCAAATCAAATAAAAAAAATACCATTTAGCTTGATAGGTAAGTCAGGTATGGCTCTCTATCCTTGCTCATTGTTGCATTACTATATGGTATCTACATTATTATAGTCTCTGAAGGACCGGCTGATTGTCCGTGTGTTCTGGGATCCGATGCTCTCCTTTAACAAAAATGATGATGATCTTAGAGCATACAGTTAATCGTTGGATAAGCCACTCGGTTGAGTTGGGTGGGGGACGATGAACTCTATCTCGTACGTCGTGGTTGTAAGAAGACTCTTGACCTCGTCTTGCTTAGTCTAGCAATAAGTATCCTTGAGTACTTTCTATTTTATGCTTTCTTTGCATTCATTTTGATGATTTCTTTATTTTAGCCCAGCATGCATCATGTCATTTTTAAGCATTCACGCCTCGTGATTCTCTCAAAGTTTCTTCTCAGTAATGGTTGATTGTGCTTTATTTCTCTTGGATAAGAGATCCTCATTCCACTCTAGATTTGATCGATTTCTATGATCTGCCCGCTTGGTCTGGTTGGCCAGCGTGATTCATGTCTAAATTTTATCTCAATTTTATTATCCTTTTTCAGCTTTTCAGCTGTGTTCTTTCTGATCCCCTCATTGTCCGTGGATTGTGTCCCCTGATGAGGTCGGTCGTGTTTCCTTTTCCTTCCGTTATTTAGTTCTCCAGACATGTTTCATTCTTGTCATCTGTTCCTGGTGGTTAGTTCGGCATTTTCGGGAGAATTCCTGTCGCTTGTTGGTTGTGACGGGTGTCTTTTACCTTGATGCCCACTTTTCAGTTCTCTCTGCTTCATCTCCTTTTCACGTCGCTTTCGCTTTTGCTCCATCTCCTTTTTCATTTCACCTTCGTGCCACTTCCGCTCATTCCCTTGCAAAGCAGACATCAAGGAGGGGCATCTGTTGACACCCATTTTTAGTTGACAAGTCGAGTTATTTCTCTTATTCATCATTTTTGATGTCCCGGATTACACATTATTTTGGAGCCTTCCTTGGATAGATTTCGAACCCATTTTATCATTCCCTAATCTTTGAGCCTTGGAGATTATGATTCTGTTGAGCCCTAGAGGTTGTTTCCGTCATTTTTGGCCTTTTCTAACATCTCGAGTTGACCTAAGGCCTATTTAGGTCGACTTCCGGCCTTCCAAACCAACTTAGGGCCCATTTAGGTCGACTTACATCAAGCATTCGGCCCCCTTCACTACAAAGTCCTGAACGAGGTCCTTTTTCATCCCCTTCTCTTCCTCTATTCATTAGGTGCCTTTCACAAAAGTTGTTCATGTTTTTAAGCCATGGATTTTATTCTTCTTCTCCATTAGCCAGTTCTCCACCATTTTCATGTTATTTGCATTTTTTCGGTGTGTTACACTGTTCACCATCGTCTCGGCATTTTTCTCTATTCTCCCCCTATTTTCTCCCTCTTCTGCTTGTCTTCTCATCTTGATCCTTTTACAAAAGTTGTTCGGTTTTTTGATATCTACAATTTATTCTTCTTCACCTTTCACTAGTTCTGCACCATTTTCAAGATATTCTCTAATTTCTAAAATTGACTGTTTCTTGGCTGAAGAGTCCACCTCTCGCTGGACTCCGCTTCTTGTGCGTCCGGGAACCCCTTGTGAGGTTGATAACTTCGAGATTACTCCACCAATTCATGGTCTATCTTTTCTAGGCTCTTACCGTTGATATTATCTCGAGATTGATCTATCAAACTCGATTTATCTTGGACTTTATCCCTCGAAATTCGTGGGAGAAGTTCTGGATTTCTACAGTTTCTATATAAATAGAACCTGTTTGCAGTGCATGATGGGGGCATGTTCTTCAAGTCAGGGCGAAGCCATGCTGCATCTTCGACTCATCTCTTCAACCCTAACCTGTCAAGGGAAGTATTAGCTTTGCATTGATCCTATTTGGGCTTTATTTCATCATCGTTTTCCTCTATTTCTTTGCCCCTACTTTTGCCAAATCATCACAGATTGCTAGTTTTCTGCTACAACTTCGCGACGGGGGTGTGTTTCCCAAGTCGGGGCGGAGCCACACTGCACCTTCATCGTCTTCCTTTGACCCTAGGCTGTCGAGGGGAGTATTAGCTTCGCATTGATCATATTTGGGTGTTATTTTCTTCATCCTTTTCCTATTTTCCAAGCCTCAACTTTTCAGGTTTCACCACTCTGTTCTGCACTTTTCTAAAACCCAGATTTCTCTGCGAAGGGGGGAACCTTTACGTCGCCGGGGCAAAGCCATGTCGCACTTCCAACCCGTTCCTTTGGTTTCAGGCTCTTAAGGGAAGTATAATCTTCGTTTTCCCCTGTTTTGGGCTCATTTCCTCACCCTTTTCATAGTTATTTACCCTCATATTTTCTACAAATCATCACAATTTTCATACTTAAGTCTCTTTTCTGCCTTGTTCTGCACATTGAGTTTTCTTACTTCTTTCACCACGTTTTTCACTGTTGTCTTCCTCGTTTTTGAACCCTTCTTTTTGCCATAATCTCATCACAACATTCCCACCTTTCATTAGGATCATCCATTTTCTTTTAAGGCTCTTTATTCTGCAAGTTATCTCCCATTCTTTAGGTCCAATTTATGCACTATTCTATAGTCTACATAGTCTGTATTTTTTTGCCAAATCTCCGACATTCAAACAAGATGTCCAGCCATCTTTTTGCTGTGATTTTTGTGCCTATTTGTTCACAACACTCATGTCTTCTGTCAGTGTCATTTTCTCTCTGTTAGGACTTCGTTTCCCATATTATTTTTATCATTCTTTGCACCCTATTTGCTCAGTTTGCACAATTTTCTACACTATTTTCTCATGAACCACGCTTTTGCACCCTGTTTATCTTTGTTAATTGTTGTATTTTAAATCAATCTCTGCATTTTAATCTCATCACAATATACACACCTATTATTTACACCCATTTATAGGGGTTAAAAACCCTCTCCCGGTGCGTTCTGTTGGCATTCTGTGCTTTGATGATGTCAAAATTATGACTCATATGTGTATGATGTCATAGGTGTTTGGACCATATGAGTTCTGTGCTTGATTGAATTCTTAATGGTATACATTATTTCTATTGCACACATGCGGCATGCATCATGCTTGAGCTCATTTGTTCATACTAGATAATGTTCATACAATATAAATGTATTTCAGGTTAACATACAGTCAATAAAGTTTACATTGTGCACAAAAAGTCAATGCATCTGCATAAAGTTTATGCACATGTCATTTTACTGAATAAGCTGCGTGCATGACATTTCGTCGAACAGTTGGTGTGCATATTGCATTATGCTTATATATAGTCAGCGCCAGTTGCATCATGCATAACTAGGGTCGGTGCTAGTTGTGTTTTTCACACAGCTAAGGTCGATGCTAGCTGATGTTATTTTAAGTGCATGAGTTAGTGCATCACATGTAAAGTCGATGCTAGCATCACACATAGTGCACTCAGAGTCGATGCTAGTTGCACCTTGTGCATACTAACGTGGGTGCAAGTTGCATAAAAGGTCTGTGCTAGTGTCATGTGTCTTGCATACAAAGTCGACGCCAGCCATCTTGCTTCATACTAAGGTCAATGCTAGTTTGCATGTTGTCATGATGTCAGTGCATATGTGCCTTGGTCAGTTATAAGGTCGATGCACATCTTGCATCATGCACATAGGAGGTCGGTGCACCTTGTCATAATGCATCATCTAGGTCTAAGCACTTGTATATGTTTTGTTCACTAGAGTTGGTGCACATTGTGCCCTGCACACATGAAGGTCGGTGCACGACTACCCTGTGGAAAACAAGGTCTGTGCATGTTGTCCTTTGTACAAGTCAAGGTCGGTGCATACTTTGTTACTATACATGCATGCAAGCAGGTTGATGCTAGTGTTCACTGAGGTCGATGCTAGTTAGCCTTGCTTCGTACTTAAGGTCGATGCTAGCTGGCCTTGCTTCATGGATGAAGTCTATGTTACTTGATTAAGTCATTTGCATCAAGGTGAATGCTAGTAAGGGAACTGTGTCTCATGCATCTAAGTCGACGTTAGTATGTTGTGTCATGCATCAAGGTCGTCGTTAGCATGCTGTGTCTTGCATTCCAGGGTTGGCGTTAGTATGCATCACCCTGTATCTAGGTCGATGTTAGTTGGACTTGCTTCATACATAGAATCTGTGTTAGTTGGTTTGATTTATGCTAGTTGGTCGAGGTTTGAGTATGAGGTCGGAGTTAGTTCTTACATCTCTCATATATAATCAATGTCAGGTCGATGTTAGCATTAAGTTCATGCTCAACTTCACAAAATTCCCTGCATACTTTATATGTTTGATATGAACATTCATTATGGGCATGACCATTGATTATTTCTCTCTTTCTATGACATATCTACATATAACGACAATGCATATTGACTTTTTTACTATGTAAGCCAAGTATTTGATGAAATGCTTCTCAAACTGCTGACAGGAACTTAAAGTCACGTGAACTCAAAGTAAAGGCTCGTGATCCAAGACTGATCTATTAACTGGAGATCTTTACACGTGGAAAGTGAAAGTGCTAAGATTACAACACGTGGATAGAAGAGATCCAGATCTGCATGAGAGTTTAGGTGGGAAACATGCTTTCCACGCGCCCATCACTGGTTGCCTATAAAAGGGGGGCAGATCGTCCATTTCAGAGACGGTAAAATGAGCAGAAGAAGAAAAGAAGAAGAGACGAGAGGTGGACAGAGAATATCCTGAGAGAGGCTGAGAGAAGAGAAGAATAGAAGAACATAGTACCGTAAGAGAGAAAAAGAAAAGAGAGTAGAAGAGCAAGAGAAAAAGATGAGACACCCATAGTGAAAGAGAGAAAGGCAGAGAGCCGTGAGAGAAGAAGAGAGTTGCAGTAGCAAAGATCGAAGAAGGAGAAGACGGATCCTCATCTGAGGATTCCTAGCAAGAAGATCCGTGGCCTCTGGATCAGATCCAGGCCACACCGCTCCTGAGCGAGCTACATTATTGTGCTCCATTTCCAACTTTTCGTTGCTGTTGTTTTACTTTATATTTTACTTTGTTCTTTTCGTTTATCTTTACACTTCAAGTTGTTAGGTAGCGGTGGAAAGCTATTAGGCAGTGCTGGCAAGCTGAAAAGCCCAGTGATGGCAAGCTATAATGCTCAGCAGAGCAAGCTGTAAGTCAGCCGTTGTAGGCAAGCTGTAAGGCCCAGCAGTTTAAGCTGTGTATCAGCGGAATCCACACTCTGGTTGGAGTGTGGGGTGGATGTAGGTCTGGAGGACCGAACTACCTAAAAAGCCTCTGTGTGCTGTGGTTTGATTGTTTACTTTGATTTCGCTAGATGCATGCTTAGGATCGTGTTTTAATTGCATATCTGTTGATGCCCCTTGATCAGTTTGCTACATATCTATGTGTGTACTAACTGCACATTAGATACCAAGCTGTTCTTTAGGCCATCGATCTGTTATTTAGTGAGTATTTCAGTTAACCAAATCAATCATTTTAATTCTGCAATCGTTAACTGGGTAGAAATAATTTGCCTAGTTTTAAGAGTAAAATTTTTAAAGAGGGATTCATTCACCCCCCCTCTAAATCCGTGTGTGCACCATTGCACCTAGTCTTCAAAGACCAACACGTTCTCCCTCAGTCTTTCCTGCTACTTTATGCATTTGGGACATATTTTGCACTTAGCATTTTCTAATGGGTTTTGCCTCTTGTGTTGTTTTTGTTTCGCAAGAAAGCATGGAAAGTGAGGCCCTTACCTTCTAGCCGACTGGAAGGTGAGGAGAGGTAATCCACATTGTCCCCGCATTCTTTATGTTGAGCGTGATCATCTTCTTTTTCTAAGGTACACAACGTACATAGCTTTTCTTTCATATGTTTCGGCGTTGTCATACCTTGGTGGCGATCACGGTATTCTTCTTCATCTTTTATCACCTTTTCCTTGCTATATGATCAGGCTACCATGTTCACCTAGCCATATGTTCATGCTATTCACTTGGTTGGCGCATTATGTTATCACTTATGCATCCATGCTTGTTCATGTGATTTGTGGAGTCACGTTCCATATATCTACACCCACACCAATGTGCAAAGTTAGCATGCACAAAGGATCTCTTTTATAGAGAAGAAAGCATACATATGGATGTAATTTCTTCCTCCTCTTCCTTCCCCCATTTTTTTTGGATTAGGAACGAAGCTGCTACACAGGGCAGCCTGACCGACTAGGGCCGCCCAGGCAAAACCCAGACAGGGAAGGGCTGGGGGGGGGGGGAGTCGACTCCTTGAGTCGAATCTCTCCCAGTAGCACATAAAGTTCCAATTTTTTTGTTTGGCTCTTTCTTCCTTTTTTTTAAGAGCATCAAATGCCCATACACCATGTATGTAGGAAATCATGAATTTGGTGTGAAGATGCAAACGTCGTTTTAGTGAATACATGCCAAGTTTCATCAATTTCATGAAAACCCGATGAAATTCTAATCATGCTCATTCAATCTGACAAGGGTTCTTTATGCGGACATTATCATGCCAGTGTACATGCCAAATCTGATTTTTTTTAGAGGGGGCACCAATTGCTCATGAACAAAATGCATGTCATATGCAATAACTAATGCAGGGGTTTCTGATTTGGTTGAAAATCCTTGGTCCAGGCTTCTTCTTATGCATTTATTTTCTATTCATCCTCATATTTGGCAATTTTCTAAAATCATTATATCTCGTTCTTTCCTTGTTTCTAGCAATATTCTGAAATAGAGGTGGTCATTGGATTCTTCTCATGTTTGGTATCCATCTTCGTCATTGTTTTTTATCAGTTCCTTGAGTTCAGGTCTTCATGGAAGCATTATCTTTTCCTTCTTTTGTCATCACTTCAAGCTTTCTTGACATTTGTTCATAGAAATCCCCTTCCTTTTTTTAGTTCAGTTATTAGTCTAAATTTCTCGATGAAAATCCGGCAGCACCTCCTCTAGACCCGGAGCGTTGGGGGGGTTTAATCAGGTACACATCCACGGAGGAACTCCGAGATGGCCCCACAATAGAAGGGTGCACACGGAAGCGGCAACACCCGTAGAAACACGATTCAGAAATCCATTCAGATATAAGAGCGTGAGAGAAGCGAGGTAGCAGCCTCATCAGAGCCCAAATGGGCATGACTCCTGAGTCCTACTCATGGGGGTAGTGTAAACCAGTGACTCTTCCTTGAGGCTATTGTATGTATCTCCAAAGAAACAAGAGACAGTGAAGAAACATCATAGAACACGCAATATGAGACTAAGTCCCTATGCTTCTCACCTCATTAGCACCATGACCATAGAATTGGTCAAGTCACAAGGCGAGGTCTTGAGAAGAAAATCACGTTCATGGTGAAGCAAAGAAGATGCATATTAGGATTCCGATGGTTGGCAACCCGGGGCCACACTCATGGGCCAGAGTGAGCTCCGGGCTGGTGGCCACCATGGTAATAACTAAATCACCGTATGGGTGGCTTGCTGAAAATTTTAAAAAGGGAGGGTCCATCTTGGCTACTAGAAGAACAGAGAGAAGCAAGGAAAAGAAGAAACAATGCGGAGATACACGTATGCATAAAGAAATAAGGATCGACGTCTAGTGACTTCATTCATTCATTCAACCGTGAAGGAGTACATCGAAGGTGGCCTCATCGGGTAATGAAGAAGAAAAGAAGAAGAACTATAAGGACCCACCCTTGCTCAAGCCTCTCTCCCTCTTTCTCAGACTCTGCTCTTTCGGAGCTCACACAGGGGCACTCGCCCACTCTCTTCTCTGCAGCAGGGACCTGGGTAGAATTCTTGGCGAGGAAGGAAAGCAATAGCTTCAGCAAAACTCTTGAACCACAGCGCCAGTCGAAGGGGGAGAAGAGCAATAGGTTCGGCCACACTCTTGGATCGTTGAGCCAGCCGAAGGAAGAACTTCCTTCAAGGTTTTTCCCAAGTAGTTTCTTTCAAGGCTTTCCAAGAGGATTTAAGGTCCACCGGTGTGGGCTTTATATAGGGGGCCGGAGCCCCTATTTTGGAGGGAATTCTCCCCATGTCTGCTTTTCCTGTGATTGCTGTGGCTGCTCCCATGCTGTTGTTGCTGCGGCTCGCTCGTAGGCGGGCGTGAGGTGGAGCCAGGCGGAGAGGACGCAATGGGAGGACCTCCGTTACGTTAGAACGGGGTGGCCACGCCGTGGAGGATGGTGCTGGCAGCCTGCCATTGGCCGCGCGAGGGGCCTCCGTCCGTGCGAACGAGAGGAGGTCAAACTTCTCTTAAATGCTCACACGGGGGGAGGGGGGCGAAACGCGATTTGACGGTATGACACACCGATACAGTGATTGTGATTTTGCTCCTATTTCCCTTTTTTTTTTGAAAAATCCTCTCCTTTTCTTTCTCCCCCTTTTTTCTTCTATTTGCACACCCGCCCTTCACTTCTTCTTCTTCATTCGGCCCATTCATGTGTGGGCCTTTTCATGCTTGGCCCATTCATGTTTGGGCCCCTTACCATTTTCTTTTCTTTTCCTCTTCTTCTTCTTCTTCTTTTTTAACGCCAACAAATGCCCCTCCCACCCGCTGGTGTCGCGAACGAGGGACAAGGGAGCGGGGCCTGCGTATGCAGTTTCTTGCTCAGCAGGCCCTTGGTATCAGGGTAAAGCATTTTCGGCTTCAACTAAAAGGTCTCGGCCGCGAGTAGTGTCGACTAGTCTCGACCGAGAATCAAGCGCCAATCAAGGTGATATCGTCGATATTGGGTCTACATCGACGCAAGGATAGCATTTAAGCTGGTCTTAGACGGAAGGTCTAAGCTGTTGGGTTTTAGCAGTTTTAATGCTTGGCCCCGACCAGAAGTCAAGCACCAGCCCTAAGGTGAAATCATTGGCATTGGGTATATGTCAAGGCAAGGATAGCGTTTAATCCGACTTTGGGTATAAGACCCTAGCCATTGGGTTTTAGCAGTTTTAGTGCTTGGCCCCGACGTGAAGTCAAGCACCAGCCCTGAAGTGAAATCATTGGCATTGGGTATATGCCAATTCAAGGATAGAGTTTAATCTGGCTTTGGGCATAAGACCCTAGCCATTGGGTTTTAGCAGTTTTAGTGGTTGGTCCCGACGGGAAGTCAAGCACTAGCCCTGAAGTGAAATCATTGGCATTGGGTATATGCCAACGCAAGGATAGTGTTTAATCTGCCTTTAGACGAAAGGTATAAACCGTTAGGTTTTAGCGGTTGATCCTGACGGGGAATCTGGCGTCAACCTTTGTGGATTCATCAGCATAGGGTATATGCCAATGTAAGGATAGCTTTTAAGCCGGTCTTAGATAGAAGGTCTAAGCCATTGGGTTTTAGCGGTTGATCCTGACGGGGAATCAGGCGCCAACCTTGGTGGATTAATCGGCATAGAGTATATGCAAATGCAAGGATAGCTTTTAAGCCGATCTTAGACGGAAGGTCTAAGGCGTTGGGTTTTAGCGGTTGATCCTGACGGGGAATCAGACGTCAACCTTGGTGGATTCATCGGCATAGGGTATATGCCAATGCAAGAGTAGCTTTTAAGCCAGTCTTAGACAGAATGTCTAAACCGTTGGGTTTTAGCGGTTGATCCTGACAGGGAATCAGGCGTCAACCTTAGGGGATTCATCGGCATAGGGTATATGCCAATGCAAGGATAGCTTTTAAGCTGGTCTTAAACGGAAGGTCTAAGCTGTTAGGTTTTAGTGATTGATCCTGACGGGGAATCATACATCAATCTTGGTGGATTCATTGGTATAGGGTATATGCCAATGCAAGGATAGCTTTTAAGCTGGTCTTAGACGAAAGGTCTAAGCCGTTGGGTTTTAGCGGTTGATCTTGACGGGGAATCAAGTGTCAACCTTGGTGGATTCATCGGCATAGGGTGTATGCCAATGCAAGGATAGCTTTTAAACCAGTTTTAGACAGAAGGTCTAAATCGTTGGGTTTTAGTAGTTTTGGAGAGCCGATAATGGGAGAGCAGGCTGCGAGAGCCGAAGGATAGCAGAGTGCAAGCTGCGAAAGCCGAAGGATAGCAGAGAGCAGACGTGGTGAGCCGAAGGATAGCAGAGAGCAGGCTGCGAAAGTCGAAAGGATAGTAGAGAGCAGGCTAAGTAAGCCGAAAGATAGCAGAGAGCAGGCTGGGTAAGCCAAAAGGATAGCGGAGAGTAGGCTGGGTAAGCCGAAAGGATAGCAGAGAGTAGGTTGGAGTGCCAAAAGGATAGCGGAGAGTAGGCTGCGAAAGCCAAAATTAGGAGAGTAGGCAGCGAGAGCCAAAATCAGGAGAGCAGGTCTCGTGCATTTTGGGGGAGCAGCCTACGAGAGCCAAAATTGAGAGAGTAGGCTGCGAGAGCCGTCGTGTGAACCCATTTTCGGGGAGCAGGCTACGAGAGCCGAAATTGAGAGAGTAGGCTACGAGAGCCAAAAATCGGGAGAGCAGGTCGCGTGAACCCATTTTGGGAGAGTTGGCTTTAAGGGCCGAAACTGAGAAAGGATGCTGCAAGAGCCAAGATTAAGAGGGTAGACTGCAAGAGTCAAAGTTGAGAAAGAAGACTTTAAGAGTCAAAATTGGGGAAGTAAGCTTTAGGAGCTGATTTTGGGAGTCGACTACGAAAGCCGAAATTGGGAGAGCAGGCTACGAGAACCCATTTTTGGAGAGTGGGCTATGAGAGTCGCTTTTGGAAGAGCAGGCTATGGGTGCCAAAATTGGGACAGCAAGTCGCGTGGACCCATTTTGGGGGAGTAGGCTACGACAGCCGAAATTGAGAGAGTAGGCTGCGAGTGCCAGAATTTTGAGAGTGGGCTTTGAGAGCCACAAATTAAGAGAGTTGGCTGCGAGAGCCAGAATTTGAGAGAAGGCTCGGAGAGCCAAAAATTTAGAGAGTAGGCTGCGAGAGCCAGAACTTTGGAGAGGTTTTCCCTCATTCATTGTAATTTCATTTGTTTTCTTTTGTTATTATCTTTTTTTATTTAGACATGCAAGCATTCATCGACACAAGCACACAAAAATAGATATATAGCATAGCTCCCCTCTATCGGGAATATGATAAGAAAAGCGCCCACGACTCATAGGTAGAGTGCGACCCACGAAGCACAACTAAAGGGGATGTGCATTTGTCAAGAGGATATCGCATAGCCTATATGCCTAGTTTAAATGTAACGCCCGAGAATTTTCTAAGGATTTTCGGATTTAAAATATACCTATATTAATTATTAAGCATTTAATGGGCTATTAATTAAATTATAATAAGTTAAATTTAATTATTTAGGCCCTACACTAATCCAAGAGGATTAGGCCCATATAATAAACCTAATAGGCCCAAGAGATTGTTTTGGACCTTAGGCCATATTCTAGAACCTTGCAATAGGTGTAATCACAGAATTAAGGGGGATAATTACTCCTTAGAAGATAAATAAATGGATAATAACAAGGATAATATCAAAAGAGTTTGAACTAATTTCAAATTCGACGCTCAACAGGGAAAACGGTCTATCGCGAGACCGCATAGCTCTGGTAAACGGTCTAGAGCTAGACCGCTAGGGCACTGCAGTTCCGTAAGTATGAGAAAACGTGAAAAGATTGGATTTTTAAAATCCAAATCACCTAGGATCGACTCTATCTCCTAGTTAGATAAGTCTAGAAGGTTAGTAGATCGAATTGAAAGCCTAATTTGGACTCTAAGATCGTTCTAATCTTCAAACCCTAGCTAAACCTATAAATAGATCCCAGATTTGACGTGTGCGACCCTTACTTTTAGCACGCGTGGAATTAAGGTAAAGAGGAAGAATTAGAGGTAAGTTTCTTCTAAGAATTTATTTATTATAGTTAGAACTAACTACCCTCCGAATTTCGCTCCAGGGGAACAAGTATACAAGGAGTTAGAGGCTTCCAAAGTTGTTGATCCTACACCAATATCTCAGGAAATAATGCGGCTGACCCAAGAAGATTAGGGAAATCGAAGTCCTAAACAAGGTATTTGGCAAAGGTGTCTTTAGAACTTTCTGTTATCCTTCATATCTTCTATCTACCCTCAAAATTTCACGTCTTTAGGACAAGAGAATCAGGAGATGGAAGGACGTGAAGTTGCTGGTTCGGTTGAGGACGAGTAGAGAACTATCGTTGACTTTCATCCTTAAATTTGAAATTTAAAGCCCAAAACCAAGGTAGGTTATCTCATGAATGGCTCAAACTTTATGTCAGGAGTAAAAGCCCTCTAGTTTCATTCGATTTCATGCATTGTACTTTAAGAATTTCATGTTTTCATTAGGACTATACATCTAGTATACTCCTCATGCATGAACTAGCCTTAATGAAGAAAAAGGAATTTTCTTGTTTATTACACAAACCTATGCATGTTGTTGGCCTATCCTTGTTCTATCATGCCATAGAAAGTTTATATATGTTGATTTCCAGGCATGATGTGCGTTAGAGTAGTATTTTTCTTTAATTATTAATTAGGTTTATGTAAAATGGGAGGAAACGGTCGTCCTGTGGAGCGCCAGGAATTCTAGCAGTCGCCCGACAGACCATTTGGCCCAGTTAAACAGTCGTTCCCTAGACCGTTTTCGATTGTTGTTTTCTGTAATATTGTTAATCCGAATATATTATAGATTTTCCATAATTATTATATGATAAGCCTAGTTAACTTAGTTTTATTCTTGATTTTTACATTAGTTTCATAGACTTAGTTACATTTACTGTTCATTATAATAGATTCCATGCTTCTATGTACATTTGGTATTATTTTAACTTATGTTAATTTGTGACCAAAATTATATATTCATGTAATAAATACATGTTTCAAATGATAGAGGATTCATGATTCACTTGATCACTGTTTTATCATGACTCTCCCTCTTCTAAGAGTCATTTTCTGAAGTACATGGCACATATCTCGATATGTTGTCATTAGTTACACTTTTGCACATTAAGTTCACAATCTTGGACATGATGACCTTTCATTTAGATATTCCTTCCAACGGACTAGGAAATCTTGTTTCAAGGCCTCCGTAAGACTCTGTGAGCCTGGGATTCTCACTAGAACGCCGAGCTGGTTGTACCATTAAAACCCATTGTCTAGAACGCACTTTTACCGGTGGTTTATGCATTCTGGAACTTAGCGGCCTTATGGTTGACCGCCAGAGTTTGCTAGCGGCCCTACACATGACTGCTAACGGATCCTAAACGGTTCTCCATTAGACCGCAAAGCTTCAGAAGGATTTTCTCATGTTTGACAACAGTCTCATGAAACGGTCCAAGACTAGACCGCTTGAATTTCTAAACGGTCCAGCCTATGACCGCTTTCTGTGTCAAACAGTCCTGCACTAGACCGTTTGGTTCCTGATTTTTTTCAACCCAAGGTTTGATCATTGGGGTTGGTTTTATTGAGTTCATGGATTTTCTGGACTCTAAACCTATGATAATAAGTAAATGTAAAGATATGGAAAATAAAGAATGTATCATTATGCTGTCAAATTTTCTTTATAGCATAACCTAGTTATTAATTCATTATTTGAAATCACTTGTTCTTAATTGAAGCATTCTTATTTTTGGGTTATCTTATCATGGAACTTTTGTTGAACTTGTATATTATTGATATAAACGTAGAAGTAGCTTGATTTATACTTGAAGATGCAGTTCGAGCACTGATTGTGTTCAAGGGCTCTATGCTAGTCCCCTCGACTGATTGTCGGAAACATACTATAAACCATGGGGTATGATGCTACTGACGTCGCATTGCGCTGGGAGTACTTTCTCTTTAAATAAGTAAAATATCCACAGGGAAACCACATAAATTCACGAAGTACTTGTTATTAAGCGAACAGTACTTTCTTGCTTGACTTTCTAGTGCATAGCCTTCGTGGTTATGAAAAGTACATTCTTGTTACATTCTTGTTCATGAAAAAGGCCAAATTGACATTCCTGTTATGTACTTGATTAATCATACTCTCATATCTCAAGCTTGATCATATCTTGTTACTTTGGCTTTATTCGCATGATTCATTGTATCTGCATGATTTATCTTATTCTCTATAGCTAAAATATTAATTATTTAAATTTGCCCTCATGTTGATACGAAGATACCTATTGGGCAAGTGTGCTTATTACCCTACTTTCCAATCTTTTTCAAGAAATTCTAGTAGGTCGGATTCTGATTATTCAAGTGATGGATCCGAGAGCGATTGAAGGATACGTGACTCGAGAGAAGCCTTAGTTATCAATGTCTAGTCGAGTCATGATGTAATTTTTATTTTCTTGAGTCTAGTGAAAAGATCTTATGTACTTTGGGATTTATTTTATGAAGAAATAAAATTGAACGTTTTTAGTGAATTACTTGTGCAATTACATTTGTGTGATTATCTTGTGCCCTGATTATATTGCTTGCTCGTGGCGTATTAGCCGACTGATCACATTCTCGATTATTTCCGATGCATAATCTCGGGACGTGACATTAAATCATAATCTACACCCGAGGTGACTTCTCCGTGGTGTGAAAGTGTATGCATATGAGCGGCGAACCCTAAACATAGGGATGTGCAGACGTTCCAAGTAACACTAAAGGATTACTCTAGGGCCTGCACATGCATTTCAGGCTTTCAACTTTCGGTAGCTTCAGACAGCCCTCTTGCTTATTTTGAATTCTAGACTTCACCGTTTGACGCGAGTTTCCTCATGTGTCTCAATGGGGATTCCCGACTACTAGGATACATCCTTATAGCAGTTTTATTATGGAATATGCTTCACCGTTTTCGCGCTAGTCTCCTCATTTGTTTCAGTGGAGATTCTCGACTACTTGGATTCACAAATCACTTTTTTCATCACTTATTTAATTCATTTTTTTTGAAGGGAGCATGCAGCTTTTTTCTCACAATTACCGTTCATGGAAGTGTAGGGGTTTGAGCATCCAAAGAGTGTTAGGAAGAAATTCTGCGATCCTTGTGGTTAGAGAACATTGATCACATTGTGTGCAAAGTGTGGGAGTTTTATCTTGGATATATTTTGTGAGTTATGCTAACAACATAGCTATGACTCTTCCCCTTGACGCATGCATCCACCAAAAATTATTATTATTATTATTATTATTATTTTTAGAATGTGTCGTGACTCACACATATCCGGAATTTTGGCAGCATTATTTAGCAAGGAAGTACGGTCCTAGAAAGTCCGAAGGAAGTGTATTAAATATATATATAGTGAACAAGCATGCAAGTAGAGAAAGTAAACATTCAAAATCAAGAGGACTCTAGAGTTTTTTTTTTTTACTTGGGTGAATCCCGATAGGACCAAGAATAGAGTAGCAGGTTTTGACAGAAAGTCTAAGCGGAGGACAATAAAGCGGGCTTTGGGCAAAGCCCACACTGGAACTTGGAGAGCCGGCTGCGATAGCCAAATGATCATGGGAAAGCAAGCTTTGCACAGCCAAAATCGAGAGGGCATGCTACGTAAGCCCAAGGATAGTTGGAGAGCAGGCTGTGTAAGGCCAAGGAGAGCGAGAGTGCAGGCTATGTAAGCCCAAGGATAGCAGGAGAGAGGGCTGTCTAAGCCCAAGGAGAGCGGGAAAGTAGGTTGTAAAAACCCAAAGGATATTGGGAAAGCAAGTTGTAGAAACCCAAAGGATATTGGGAGAGCGGGCTATAAAAGCCCAAAGGATAGCGGGACAGTAGGTTGTAAAACCCAAAGGATAGCGGGAAAGCGGGCTGTGTAAGCCCAAAGGGTAGCGGGAAAGGAGGTTGTAAAAATCCGAAGGATATTGGGAGAGCGGGCTGTAAAACCCCAATGGATATTGGGAGAGTGGGTTATAAAATCCAAAGGGTATTGGGAGAGTGGGTTGTAAAAGCCCAAAGGATATTGGGAGAGCGGGTTATAAAACCCAAAGGGTAGTAGGAGAGCAGGTTGCAAAACCCAAAGGGATATTGGGAGAGCGGGTTTGTAAAACCCAAAGGATATTGGGAGAGCAGGTTATAAAACCCAAAGGGTATTGGGAAAGTAGGTTATAAAACCTGAGGGATTGTAGGGAAGTAGGCTATGAAAGTAGAAGGATCTTGGGAAAGCAGGCTATAACTGCCGAAGGACAGCAGGAAAGTAGGCTGAAAAAGCCAAAAGATAGCAGGAAAGCAGGCTATAAAAGCCAAAGGATAGCATGTAAGCAAGCTGTAAAAGCCAAAGGATAGCAGGGAAGCAGGCTGTATGGGCCATCATTAGGAAATCAGGGTGGGTAAGCCGAAATCGAGGGAGCAAGCCGCGGAGGCCGAGATTGGGAGAGTAGGCTTTGCAAAGCCAACATTGAGAGAGCAGGCTGCGAGAGCCAAAAGTTAACGGAAGATAATAGGAGAGCAAGCTTTATAAGCCGTAATTGGGAGAGCAGGCTGCGGGAGCCGAAGGATAATAGGTTAGCAGGCTGTAAAAGCAGAAATTGGGGAGAGCTGGCTTTGGAAAGCCGTCATCGAAAAGAGTAGGCTGCAAGAGCCAAAAGGTAAGAGGAGAGCAGGCTGTAAAAGCTGAAGTTGGGAAAGTAGGCTTTGTAAAGCCGTCATTGAAAAGAGTAGGTTGTGAGAGCCAAAAGGTAAGAGGAGAGCAGGTTGTAAAAGCCAAAGTTGGGAAAGTTGCTTTTGTAAATCCGTCATTGAAAAAGAGTAGGCTGTGAGAGTAAAAATGGTGAGGACACACGCCGCCGTACACGCCGGGAACGACGACATAGCGGAGTACCTTCGGCTCGAGGAGGATGTGGATGCATCGACCAAACTTTCACCTTGATTAGCCTTGTGTGGGCCCCATTTAGTCTATGTGGACAATTACTATTGTAATGGGCCAAGAGGGATCAAGTGTGAAAGGGGGCATAGTGTGAATAGGGATCAAGTGTAAAAAGGGGGCATAGTGTGAACAAGGATCAAGTGTAAAAAGGGGCATAGTGTGAATGGGTTCACAAGTGTGAATGTGTCAAAATGTGAAAGGGGTTATGTCTAAGTCATGGCTAGGTGTGAAAGGCCCATGGTTTAAGTGTGAAAATACACTTTGGATGGCATGGCAAGTGGAAGGGGGCGCCCCCCTTTTTCTTTGTCCAAGGGTGGAATTCCACCTTCCACCCTTGACTTGGCCACCTCCCCCTTGCCCATTCAAACATGGGCTCTTTCATCCTCCCCCTTGGCTTGGTCGACCCCTCTCTCTTGACAATGATGGGAGGCTGCCCCCCTCTCTCTTCCCCTCTCCCCATGCCATTTTTCCACCCCCCTTCCCATTCCTTCTCTTCTATATAAACCCGTGTATAGCGTCTTGTAAGAGGTTAATGAAAATTTGAGATTTTGAATGAAGAGTGTTCTTGTGAAGAGAGTGATTCTCTTGTGTTATCCCTTGAGTGTGATTCTCAAGCCCTAGATCCCGTGATAGGATCTAGCTGGGGTGCGACACCCCGACGCCGAGGTGCGACGCCGAGGCCCGTTATCATCCGTTCATGTGCTGTGATGTTTCCACCCGTCCATAAATCTTCCCCGGGTCCCGAATCACCCACCGCCTCATCCTCTTCAGATCTGGTCCTGGTAAAATTACCAGAGGTGCTTCTGCTAATAAGGAGTGTTTTGACGCTAGTCTTGTGCCGATCTGAGCAGCGGATCTCCGGCAACAATTCGAGCCGTGGCGCCTCGCAGCTTTATCCGTCCTGGCAGTCCAGAGATCTACATCTCTGATCCAAAAATTCTCCTGCCCTGCTCACGGAACCTTTGGAGCTAAAAGCTTCATAGATTGTGCCTTTTTTTGTCAGCTACGCATTGCCGCGAGTTTCGTGCCGTTCTGAGGTCCGTGCTGGGTGTGGTGAAGCTTTTTGTGGGACTGCGCCAACCACCCTGCACAGATCCGACCCAGATCCAGAAGCCAATTGTAGAAGCTTCCCCATCTCTATCCTTGCCAATCTGACCAAACCCCTTGGTCAGATCCTTCCTCGGGACATCGCCGATAATCTGCAACAAACGACGACCCTGTCCGACACTAGGAACCATTTTTTCCATAATTATTTGTCTATCAGTGCAGTTCTGTGTGAGCAGAACCAGAGGCCTGGTGCAGGCACCGTCACGCCCAGATCTAAAAAGATCGGATTGTGCCACTTGGCCGAGGCATTCTTCATCTAGTCACTGACGTACTCCAACAAACGGCACCCTGATCGGACGTTAGATACAACCGTACCGACTTTCGCAATCTGCTGTGCTGGGTGACCAGTGCGGGCAGAACCAGTCGGCTTCCAATCGGCTCACCCGATCGGCCCCGACTCGCCTCTTTCGTCTCCTACGAGTGCGGCCCGTCAACCCGTGTTCCAGTAGCCCTGAATTTGCGCTGTTGTAGCCCATTACCTTCTTGCGTGGAGTGGGCCAAGTTTCTGAATTGTAATAATTAATTATTTGTGTGTCTCGAGGTTGTTCGGATTCGGCCGAGATTTCTTACCCACGCGCTAGTCGTTGAGGTACGCGCGACGTTCCTATCCCAGCATTTGCTTATTTAGTATATTTTCTATCATGTTGTGTTTGTGAGAATTAGGGCCGTAGCCAACTTTCAAATCATCGCGCTTGTAAGTGAGAACCCGTTCCTTAGCTCCAGTCGAGCACCGAGCTCGAATTGCACACCCTAGGCGACAATGGTTCCTTAACCGCTGCGATCCTGCATTTTCCTCGCAAGGGACGATCATCGGGCTAGAGCGAGTTTCTTGTTGAGAGATGTCTCCACCCGGAGAACGCCACGGTAGTCAGCCGGTCGGCTTGCCTTAGCGGGCTAGTGCTGGCGACACTTTGAGTCGGTCGTAGGTCTTAGCCCGTTCGACTCAATTCGTCCCGCATTAAATTTGTACCAGAGCGTGGTTTGAGTGTAGGGTAGTGTCTCATTCCGTTCCTATACCTGGAATATTAAAAGGTGTTCCTGGAATGATGGGGCACACCTATTAGATAGGTTGCACACTTGTGTGTGTTCGATCTTCGGATCATACCTTCATCACGTACAGGATATTGGAGTCTAGGTTCCTTAATTTGCATTAGTCAGTGCATTCCAACCATTGTGTCGTTGCATGCCCACCTGGTGAGGTACCCAATACCATCGCCTAGCGTCTATGGCAAACCCACAGGATGCCGCCTCGGGAGACTTTCACTCCTTGCATGAGGTGATGATGGCCATCATGGCTCGGTTGGACCAGTCCGAGGCTACCTTTCGGAGCTTCTCCGACAATATGGATGGTCGCCTTAGAGCCATGGAGGAGCGTATGGAGTCATCCGAATGATCTGTCCAAGGTCTGGTCGGACAGTTGAGTAGGATGTCACACAGAGATCCTCCCGGAGCGGCCCAGGGCCCACCCGCACCATCTCCCGTAGCAGCCCAATCCGCTCCCATGGTCCAGGTCCAGCCCGCTCCCGTGGCCCAGGACCAGCCTGCACCCGCTCCTCAGCCTGCCCCTCACCGAGCCACCGAACCACAACATCGTGATCTTGGTCTAGAGGACTATGGGTCTGGTAATGCTTATGAGGGGTATGGCCGACGCCGTCGTGGCTTTCATCAACCAAGGGATGAAGAGGATGATAGAGCCCTCAGGATTGTGCGAGCAGACCCACATTTGACAGGTCCTTGGACCAGAAGGTCTATCTTGATTGGGAGTCCGGCATGGACCGGTACTTTGAGTGGTTCGAGATAACGGATCACCAGAGAGTCAAGTTTGCTAAAATGAAGCTGTCAGGGCAAGCACAAACTTATTGGAGCAATGTGGAGAGTTTTCTGTTTCAGCGCTAGGAACCCCAAGTTGACACTTGGAGTGAGATGAAGGATAAACTTAGAAAAAAGTACCTTCCTACCACGTACCGTCAGAGGCTCATTGACAGGTGGCAGAGTCTCAGCCAAGGGGATCGGTCCATGATCGAGTACAACACTGATTTTGATAAATACTATTTGTGATGTAGAGTTACGGAAGAGGGCACCATACCCATTTCCCGCTTCCGTCGTGGTCTGCGGCCTCACTATCAGTATGAGCTTTTTCGCCGCAATGCAACCACCCTGGAGGACGCATATCTGGTCACTCTCGAGTTAGAGCAGTTTGAGTTAGAGTTCGCTCCCGTCCAGCTACCGGGGACTATCTATCCACCTGGATTCGACTCTCGGACCACGCCTAGTTCTTATAGCCAATTTCCGGTGGCTCGTCCCCCAGAATCCCAACCCCCTCTCCAGGACCCCACTGCTCTCAGGCATCGCCCTCTCCCTCCAAGGGACCCTCGCCCTCTTCAACAGGCACCATTCCCTACCCCACACCCTCAACAGCCCGCATTGCCTACCCGACCCCAGCTCCGACCACCCCCGGCCCGTCGAGAAGACAAGGGAAAGGGGCCGATGACCGGTGGAGCATCCTCAAGCACAGGACCACGTGACCAGTGCTATAGGTGTGGTGGAGTTGGCCATTATGCGGCTAAGTGTCCGACCTGGGAATCACTGACTATTTCAGACACTCTAGCCCGCGACCCCACACCGGAGCTAGTGCTAGTCAGCTATGAGCCGGATCCAGAACTCGCAGAGGAGTTCTTTGATGAGCTTTTAGAAGAGCACGTTGCCGTCCTGAGTACTCAACCCCAGGACAATGTGCAATTGGGTGTGATCCTCCCAAACCTCTGAACCCCCATTAAGAAGTCAGCAAGTACATGTTAGATGTCTAGGAGTCCCAAACTTTGGGTTGCGTCGTTTGTATGCGAGTATTACTTATGGTTGTCTAGGTTTGTCTAAGGTCATGTACGAGTCAGTATTGATTATACAGTTTGTTTGTCGTGCATTTAGAGTTTGCATAAAGTCATGTCCCAACAAAAGGCCAGCCATGCACGTATAAGGGGTTAGCTGATGCATGCTGCCATGCCTGTGAGTTCCGAAAGGGAGAGTATGTTATGATCAGGGTCATACCTGAATGGTTTCCCCTAGGGGACTGTAAAGAAACTCTAAGCCCATGATGCCAGCCCTTTTTGAGTCATGAAACAAGTGGGTTTGAATGCGTACATTATTGAACAACCAGACGACTATGGTGTTAGTTCAACGCTTAAACGCTTCAGATTTTGGTAGTATATCGGAATCCCGCGGTGATCCCTAGTGAGTTCTTGGGCTTTCTCCTCCTGTTGTGAGTGACACACCACCCGAGAGTCCACCTCTTCCAGCCTCAACGGAAGCATATAGATTGTATACTGGATGAGCAGGTGAACACCGCCAGGAACGGAGCCCACCAACACTTCTTAGAGCGTTGGCGAGGATGCCCCGCGACGAACAAACGCCTTAATCACACGTGGAGAGCTCAAGCCTCGAGACCCCTACTCGACAGGGTCGAGTTCCTCCCACCCGGGGAGAATTGGTGAGGACATACGCCGCCGTACAAGCCGGGAACGACGACACAACGGAGTACCTTCGGCTCGAGGAGGACGTGGACGCATCGACCAAGCTTTCACCTTGATTATCCTTGTGTGGGCCCCATTTAGTTTATGTGGACAATTACTATTGTAATGGGCCAAGAGGGATCAAGTGTGAAAGGGGGCATAGTGTGAAAAGGGATCAAGTGTGAAAAGGGGCATAGTGTGAATGGGTTCACAAGTGTGAATGGGTCAAAATGTAAAAGGGGTTATGTCTAAGTCATGGCTAGGTGTGAAAGGCCCATGGTTTAAGTGTGAAAACACACTTTGGATGGCATGGAGAGTGGAAGGGGGCGTCCCCCCTTTTCTTGGTCCAAGGGTGGAATTCCACCTTTCACCCTTGACTTGGCCACCTCCCCCTTTCCCACTCAAACTTGCGCTCTTTCACCCTCCCCCTTGGCTTGGTTGACCCCTCCCTCTTGACAATGATGGGAGGCCGCCCCCCTATCTCTTCCCCTCTCCCCATGCCATTTTCCAACCACCTCCCCCTTCCTTCCCTTCTATATAAACCCATGTATAGTGTCTTGTAAGAGGTTAATGAAATTTTGAGATTTTGAATGAAGAGTGTTCTTGTGAAGAGAGTGATTCTCTTGTGTTATCCCTTGATTGTGATACTCAAGCCCTAGATCCCATGACATGATCTAGCTGGGGTGTGACTCCCCGACGCCAACGTGCGACGCCGAGGCCCGTTATCGTCCGTTCGTGTGCTGTGCTATTTCCGCCCGTCCAGAAATCTTCCCCGAGTCCCGAATCCCCCATCGCCTCATCCTCTTGAGATCCGGTCCTGGTAAAATTACTAGAGGTGCTTATGCAAGTCAGGAGTGTTTTGACGCTAGTTTTGTGCCGATCAGAACCGCGGAACTCTGGCAACAATTCGATCTGTGGTGTCGCACAGCTCTGTCCGTCCTGGCAGTCCCAAGATCTACATCTCTGATCCAAAAATTCTCCAGCCATGCTCACGGCACCTTTGGATCTGAAAGCTTCATATATTGTGCCTTTTTCTGTCAGCTCCGCATCGTCGCCGGTTTCGTGCTGATCCGAGGTCCGTGCTGGGTGTGGTGAAGCCCTTCGTGGGACTGCGCCGACCACCCTGCGCAGATCCGACCCAGATCCAGAAGCCAATTGTAGAAGCTTCCCCGTCTCCCTCCTTGACGATCTGACCAAACCCCTTGGTCAGATCCTTCCTCGGGACGTCACCGACAATCTGCAACAAACAGCGACCCTGTCCGACACTGGGAACCATTTTTCCCATAATTATTCATCTATCTGTGCAATTCTATGTGAGCAGAACCAGAGGCCTGGTGCAGGCACCGTCACACCCAGATATGATTAGATCTGATTGCGCCACTTGGCCGAGGAGTTCTTCATCCAGTCGCCGACATACTCCAACAAACGGCACCCAGATTGGACGTCAGATCCAGCTGTACCGACTTAAGCAAGTCTGTTGTGCCGGGTGACCAGCGCGGGTAGAACCAATCGGCTTCCAATCCGCTCACCCGATCGGCCCCGACTCGCCTCCTTCGTCTCCTACGAGTGCGGCCCGTCAACCCGTGTTCCACCAGCCCCGAATTTCACTGTTGTATCCCATTACCTCCCTGCGTGGAGTGGGCCAAGTTTCTAAAATTATAATAATTAATTGTTTGTGTGTCTTGGGGTTGTTCAGATTCGGCCGAGATTTCTTCCCCACACACTAGTTGTGGAGGTACGCATGACGTTCCTATCCCAGCATTTGCTTATTTAGTATATTTTCTATCATATTGTGTTTTTGAGAATTGAGGCCATAGCCAACTTTCAAATCACCGCGCTTGTAAGTGAGAACCCGTTCCTTAGCTCCAATCGAGCACCGAGCTCGAATTGCACACCCTAGGCGACAGTGGTTCCTTAACCGCTGTGATCCTGCGTTTCCCTCGCAAGGGACGATCATTGAGCTAGAGCGAGTTTCTTGTTGAGGGACGTCTCCACCCGGAGAACGCCACGGTAGTCAGCTGCTCGACTTGCCTTAACGTGCTAGTGCTGGCTGCACTTTGAGTCGGTCGTAGGTCTTAGCCCGTTCGAGTGGATTCGTCCCGCATCACAAAAGCTAATAGGTGAGCAAGCTGTGAAAGCCAAAATT
This sequence comes from Amorphophallus konjac, assembly GCA_022559845.1. Taxonomy (NCBI): domain Eukaryota; kingdom Viridiplantae; phylum Streptophyta; class Magnoliopsida; order Alismatales; family Araceae; genus Amorphophallus; species Amorphophallus konjac. Next base: position 440,472,564 of record CM040121.1, on the reverse strand, counting down.
TGAGAGAGCAGGTTGTAAAAGCTGAAATTTGGGAGAGCAGGCTTTGGAAAGCCGTCATTGAAAAGAGTAGGCTGCGACAGCCAAAAGGTAAGAGGATAGCAGGCTGTAAAAGCTAAAATTGGGAAAGCAGGCCTTGCAAAGCCGACATTGAAAATAGTAGGCTGTGAGAGCCAAAAGGTAATAGGAGAGCAGGCTGTAAAAGCCAAAAATTGGGAAAGTAGGCTTCGACTGGAGGTCTAGGCCAAAATTGGGTTATATTGTTTATCACGGTGGGATAGATGGATTGGTCCTGATAGTGGGCTTTGGCCGAAATGGCTAAGCCGAGAGAGAGGATAGCTGGAATATCTGATAGTGGGCTTTGGCTAGAATGGCCAAGCCAAAATAGAGGATAGCTGAAGCATACAAGAGCGAGCTTTGGCCGAAATGGTTAAGCAGAAAGATAAGGCATCGGGAGCATGTAGGAGCAGACTTTGACTGAGATGGCCAAGCTGAAGGGTAGAACATCTAAAATATATATACATGGGCCTTTGACAGAATGGCTAAGCTGTAGGATCGGCTATCTGTAATAGATGACAACGAGCTTTGGCCGAGATGGCAAAGCTGCAAGATGAGACATTTGAAGTATATGAAAGCGGGCTTTGGCCGAGAGGGCAAAGCCGAGGGAGGGGGTAGCTGGGATGTATGAAAGCGGGCTTTAGCCGAAATGGTTAAGCCGAGAAATAAGGAAGTTGGGATGGACGGGAGTGGGCTCTAGCTGAGATAGCGAAGCCGAGAGATGGAGCATCTGAAATAGATGAAAGCACGCTTTGGCGGAGATGGCTAAGCCGAACGATAGGATATCTTGAATATATGAAAGCGGACTTTGGCCGTGATGGCTAAACTGAAAGGTAGGACATCTGAAATGTCTGATAGCTGGCTTCGGCTAGAATGGCTAAGCCGAGAGATAGGATATCTTGAATATGTGGAAATAGGTTTTGGCCGAGGTTGCTAAACCGAAAGATAGGAAATCTAAAATAGATAAAAGCGGGCTTTGACCGAGATGGCTAAGCCGAAAGGTAGAATATCTGACCTCTGTAGGATGTCAAGATCGAAAGCGGAATAGGATAGATGTCGACCTGACGGAATGTCAAAGTCAACGAGCTTGGCAGAGATGTGAGGCCTTAGCGAAAGATAACAAGATCGGCTAGTGGGGCCTAAGGTTGGCACCCGTCGAGAGTAGCTCTTTTATTTCTTCTCATTGTCACATTTTTTATTTGGGTCATCATCCATTTCATCATTTTTTATTCATGATCATTCATCATCATTGTTATAGTCCTTTTTTAGCAAGATAGCTGCTAGGATGGCCCCTTCTGATCAAATACTTGATGGAAAGCTTGATAGCCAGGCCAAGGTGTCGGCACAAGTGCTTCAATCTGGAGCGGCAATCGTTGGATGAGCAGCACAGCAGGGGAGTTTGGCTCCCTGAAGCAATGGTAATCTGCTTCAGTGCCTATGCGGGCTTTACCGTCCACGCACAAGAGGTGTGGAACGTCATCGTTTGGAAAGCTCTGTGGTAAGAGATGAATCTTTAAAGCAGCAAACACGTAGTAGAGAGATCTATAGTCAATCGGTCTTGGACGGGCCCACATCATCATTTTCATCATCGTTTGAGTCAGCATTGCCCCCTGGGGGAGCATTTAGTAGTAGCTGCGTATACAATCATTAGCTGCCCTTTCATTATCGTCTTCAGCAAGGGATGCCCCGAAGAGCTGTAGCTTCTGCAAGGATAGACACCCAGGGTTTTTTGTTTGTAGAGGGGACTATCGGGACCATAACTGTCCCATAATTTTCTTCATTTCTTTCTTCTTTCTAGCAGGAAACCCAACTTTGGGTATCGGACGATCTGGGGTAGCTCTCGAGGAGGGAGGATGCCTTTCCTTCTATTGCATCATGTTGTGTCCCCTGGTTTTGATGATAACAAACCATGAATCATTATTGGATATTTTAGCATGAAAACCAATGTTGTTTGTCTAATCAATTTGTTTAAAAGCTCCTTTAGATAGGTACAAGTCAGAAATGTTCAAAGTGCCGATCTGTAAGCTCAGAAGTGCCAACACTACAGAAACAAATGCAGGAATCTCACGTTTTTGTTTGGGTTCCGAAGCTCTCAGTGTGTCGACACTTCCAACTGAACGTGTCAACACTTCAGTTCAGGGCGACAGACTAGTGTCTCTGTCTGGCGCTCATGCCCTGACACCACCAGGGCCATGTGCCGACACGACGGGTCAAGCCGCATGGGTTTGTGGCACCCGTGTCGACCAGTAGGCTTAGGAGTGTCGACCTGTATAGTGAAGAGTTCTATGTTTCTTCATGCAAACAGCAGGAAGTGCCGACACTTCAGCTGAAGAGTGTCGACACTATCAACTTCGCCCAGAATGGATCTGAGTTCGATAGCAGTCCATTTCCATGATCCACAATCACTCATTGGGATCCGTTCATACATGAAATATGCTTCTAGAAGGTTGCTTTTTCATAGGAAATGATTTGCAGGTAGAGGTATCTTCTAGAGGTGGGGCCCACTGTAGATTTTGTTCTCTTATCTGCTCACGCTCCTGGTGTGCACGGAAGAAGGGACCAACACGAAGGAACAGATAGAAAAGGTGTGAGAGCGACATCCTGGAAGGGTAGTACGTGGGGAAGAAAGCTTGGAGAAGAAGCATTCGAAGTTTCCCCTTCTTGATACAAGCTAAATAATTAGTTGAGAGAAGAGTGAAAGAGAGATCCCGTCACTCTTTCCATCAGGCGAGGAGGCATCGTGGCGGAGTCATCCTCAGTTCTGGAGCCCAGCCTGCTAGGAGCAGCCCGTCTCCAGTCCTCTACCCAGTTGCTGGAAAGCTCCTCCGGCGTCTTCCTTGAGATTGTGCTGAAGAGCCCAAGCATTTGGAAGCCGCCGCAAAGCCTCATCCAATTTTACAGACAAGGCCTTTTCTCTTTTAGCTCTCTTTGCTACATCCTGTCTATTTATTTAGTTTCTCCTTTGTTTTCCTTGTTTTTCTTTGTTAAACTCATATCTTCACATTGGTCCCTACCTGCGTGTAGGAAGACAGACTGAGAGAAGCTCAGTTCTGTGGTTTTGGGCTGTGTAAGCCCGCAAGCTATTGGATAGCCATTTAGAGAGAGTTTTTCTCTCTGTGAGAAGCTGTGAATCAGCGGTTAGTGTCTTGGCACTAGTGAAGCCTCACTCAGTTGAGTGAGGGGTGGACATAGGTCTCTAGCTAGAGACCGAACCACCTTAAAATCATCTGTTTCTATGGCTTGTGTGTTTATTTGCTTTAATGCTAGATGCTTGTTTAGGTGCGCTGTTTTTCATCATTCTTGCATTTAGCTAAATAGATGTTGGTTATCCTTCCCTTATTGCTGCATTGTTTTTATCTTTAGATCATTCTCGAAAGAAGGGGCTGATCTATTCACCCCTCCTCTCTAGATCCGCCTATCACATTCTATGACGTGGTATCAGAGCTAGTCTATCTGTATGTGGTCTAACGACCTTGAGAGGAACGGTGATATGGCGGCTAAGGGTCACATGCCCGAAGGGCATTCCATTAATAGACCACCCTTTTTCACTCGGTCAAATTATCCTTACCGCAAAAATCGTATGCAGGTATTTATCCGGGCCCAGGATCATGAGATATGGCGAGTGGTAAGCAAAGGTCCATATGAGCTGCCTGAAGAGGAAGATACATGGACCAAAGAGTAGATCAAAAGATCAACCTTGAACTAGGGTGCAAAGCACATAATGCAGTGCTCCCTTCATCTGATGGAATTTTCAAGAGTATCGACGTGTGCCACTGCAAAGGAGATGTGGGACCGTCTCGAAGTAATATATGAAGGGATATCCCAGGTACGTGAGACTAAGGCTAATATGCTAATTTCTGAATATGAGAAATTCAAAATGAAACCTGATGAGTCAATTTCAGATATGTATGCTAGGTTGACAATGCTTACTAATAGCTTGACAGAGTTAGGAAAAAGCTACTCCCAGCAGGGGATTGTGAGAAAGATTCTAAGATCTCTAACTCCTGTATGGCATACCAAGGCAACTGTAGTTGAAGAGTCCAAGGATTTGGCAACTACCAAAGTGGAAGAGCTCATAGGGTCTCTGATGACCTAGGAGATGAATTTGAAGAACAAGGAAGCAGAGGTATGTAAGGAAAAGCCTTTGGCTTTAAAGGCTGAACCGAGTAGCAAGGATACCTCTGATGAGGGTGAATCTTCGAGCATCAACCAAGACGAGGATGAAGTAGCCATGCTTACTCGAAAATTCAGAAGGTTCCTAAGAAAGGAAGGTAACGGCTTCACAAAAAGGAAGCCTCAGGTAAAGAAGGGGTTCAGGTCAAAACTTGATAATTTTAAGAAATCCGAAAAGCACGTTTGTTACTCATACTGGAAACTCGGACACATCAAGTCCGAATGCCCAGAGAGAGCAAAGAAAATAATGCCAAAATGGAAGGGCAAAAAGAACAAGGCCATGGTCTGCACGTGGAGTGATGAGGAGGAAGAAGTGTTGTGTCCCTGTCCCTATGGTTTTGATGATGTCAATCTTTATGACTCAGTCTTTATATAACCTTGATGGGTTTTGATGATGACAATTTAAATGACTCTTTTTAGATATAATTTTGATGCATTCATGAGGCTTTGATGATTGTTTTGATATGCATAAATGCAAGTCAACGTAAGAAAGTCAATAGTCAACACCAACTGACAGCAAGTCAACATCACTGGTCAAATGTGAGTAAGCCTCTGACAGGTAAAGACAATGCTCATCCTAGTCTGATACATGTTCATGTCAGTAGAGATTTCTCAGACTTCCATTTTGTGCATTTCAAGGTCGATACTAGTTATGACTTCAGTTGTCACGTCCCGAGCCTTTATTACAGCGGAAGACTAACTCGAGGAACGTGAACAGCCGGCATGGTAAGCCTCTTGCGAGTAAGAATGATCAGAACGCAAGACAATCACACATAAAAATGTAATTGCATAATAATTACTCAAACTCCAACTTTATTTCATTAAAAATTCTAATACAATAACTTTTCAAACCTCATTAATCCATCAGACTCAAGGAAAAAGGAAAATTACAAAGACTCGATCTAAACAATAGTGACTTTCCTAAGTCTTCACTCTTATTTTGATAAGACTTTCATTCGTTCTCGGACCCGCTACTTGTATAACTCGAATCCGAATTTGAATCACTTCCATCTCCTGAAAAGATTGGAAATAGGTAATGAGCACACTTTTCCAGTAGGTATCTTCGTATCAACATGAAGGCACTATTAAAGTGATTACCATTTTAGCTCTAAAGAAATAAGGTAAAGTCATTCGAATGCGATCAATCATGCGATTACCAAAGTAACAAAGATTGATCATGTAAGATAGAATGAGCATGTATGAACTATCAAAAAATAATAAGAATATGATATGGCCTTTCATGAACAAAAATGTACTAGAAACTCATGTAACAATCAAGAATGTACTCTTCACTTAGTAGCAAGTACTTCGTGAATTTCTGTGGAATATCATGTAACAAGCTAGAAAGTCATGTACGTGTCGTGGATTTTCACTTTACGATGCCATGGATCTTCACTTATTTATAAAGAAAGTACTCCCAGCACAATGCAACGCCAGTAGCATCATACCCCCTGGTTTATAATGGTATGTTTTCGACAATCAATCGAGGGGACTAGCATAGAGCCCTTGAACACAATCAGTGCTCGATCGCACCTTCAAGTATAAATCAAGCTACTTCCACGCATGTAAACAATATGGCCAAGAATGTACAACTTCAACAATGGGTTCATGATAAAGTAGTCAATCATAAGAATGCTTCTATTTGAAACAAGGATTTTCAAATAACATATTAAAACTAGGTTATGCCATGGAAATAATTTGGCAGCATAACAGTACATTCCTTATCTTCCATAATTTAAAATTAAGTATCTTGAACAATATGACAAGTCCTAGACCATCAATATTCCATCTAGAAACGTTGGAATATCAACCCTTGGGTCAAACCTCAGGTTAAAGTACTGTGACGGTCAATTAATGGGCCGTTACATCAACGTGACGGTCTATAATTGGGCCGTTAGATCGGGCTGAATCCAGACAGAATAAATTTAGACTCAGTATATGTGATGGTTGTATATTGGACCGTTAGATGAGCCTGACGATCCAGTATTAGGCCGTTACACAGTCAAAACTAGAAAACATCGATAGTGTTGTCTAAACAATTGGATTTTAATGGTACAACCAACTCGGCGTCCTAGTGGGAATCCCAGGCTCGCGGAGAATTACGGAGCCCTTGAAACCAGATTTCCTACTACATTAGAAGGAATATCCAATAGAGAGGTCCTCAAGTTCAAGAGTATGTTCCTATAGTGCAAAAGTGTAAACTAATGGTCATATACAGGAATATATGCCATGTACTTAGAGAAATTGACTCTATAGACGGAAGAGAATGTGTAACGATGTGAAACTATAATAAAACTCTGTCAATACATCAGTTAAAATCGTGTTTTAATACAAACTATAGAGTTTTAGCAATGAAGTTAACATGTACTTTAAAATAACTAAAAGTGCTTTTAAACATGCATGAATCAGTTTATAAACTCAAGGTTCATAAAGATAGGTCAAAACTTAGATAACTAGGCTTATTTATAAGTAAGTTTGACTATTTTTAACTCTGTCTCAGGTTGACAGAACGCAGTTATTCTAACGGTCGAACATCGGCGCGTCACAGTTCTGTGACGGTTTATCGTGGAGCCGTCAGAGTGTTGTAACGCTCCGGTTATGGTCTGTCAGAGTTAACTGAGAAGCTTAATTATAACAGGGAGTGTGACGGCTTATCGTAAGACCGGTACGTCCCTCTGACGGTCTAACTATAGGCCGTTAGAGTCCTGTTAACAGCATAAAAGATAAAAGACTATGCTTTGAAACAAGTCATGCTTTAAAAAGATTTAACTATTCTAGTCATGATAAAATGAAGTAAAAGCTCTCTAGATGCATAGGTTATAGTGAATTAACAAGAGAATATCTTTTATCTTCAATTAATGCTAAAGATATATATCTATGCATGATTCTATTAAAACATGAAATTCATGGTCTATAGTGCATGAAATCAGACAAAACCAGAGGGCTTTTACTCCTATCATGATGTTCTTGCCGTTAATGAGATGACCTACCTTTTTACTGGGCTTTTAACTTCCAATTTGTGACTGCAAGACACGCCCTAGTTCTTCCCTTCCTGTGATTATTCAGCAACTTCACGTTGCTCTAACTCCTCAATCTCTTGACCTAAGGACGTGAAATTTTGAGGGTAAGAAGGTGAAACTAAGGGGAACAGAAAGTTCGAAAGACACTTAGGCTAATTACCTCATTTTGGTGCTCTAATCTCCTGATCTTCGGTAGACTTTCGTTCAGGTTCTTGGGTTGCTATGGTCGAACTAGCAACTTTGGAACCTTCAAACTCCTTGTGTAGTTGATCTCCTAGCATGAACTTTTGAGGAAGATTAGTCCTATGTATAATGAATAAAAAGTTCTAAAGAACTTACGCGAAATACTATCTCCTTACCTTAGTTCCACACGAGCCAATATAGGGGTCGCGCAGGTCAAAACTAGGGTCTATTTATAGGTTCTAGCTAGGGTTTTATGGATTAGATCGATTCTAGAGTCCTTGTTAAAGCTTAGATCAACTTTTGAGAGTCCTTAACACGTTTACTAGTCCTCCCACCTCGATCCCTAAGAGATAAACTAGCAAAAAGCTAATCTTTTTGCTCTTTCTTCCATTCACGGAACTGACAGAGCGTAACGGTCTAAGCTTGGCGCGTTACATGCCTGTGGCGGTTGCACGATAGACCGCTGCATTCACTATGTGCAGAATTCAACTTAATTCAAACTCTTTCATTTATTTTATCAACATAATTATCTAAAAAAAGGTGTTTATCCTAAAAATTCGTGAATAGGCTAAATAACCTTCTAGAATATGGGTCAAACTTAATGGGCTTGGTCCTAAAACCTTTTGGGTTTCATTTATCAAAGCTGGATTAATTATTCAACATACTTGGTCCTTATAATCAATTTAAGCTTTATAATTCCTAATAAATTCTAGAAAATTCTCAAAATAAACCAGAAATTATTTATATAAATTTTGGGGCGCTACACCCTCCTCCACTTAGAAGAATTTCGTTCCCAAATTCGTGGGTTATATGGAGAGTGTACTTACAGTTGAATAATTCTGGGAATCTTTTCCGCATGGCTTCTTCCGTTCCCCAAGTTGCTTCGGACGGCCATGATTTCTTCCATTGAATTTGACCATAGGAATAGCTTTATTCCTTAGTTGACGTACTTCCCGTTCCAGAATCTTTATTGGTGTTTGCTCGTACGTCATATCCTTCTAAATCTCTAGATTGTCGTAAGTGATTACATGGAAAGGATCATGTACATACTTCTTGAGCATCGAGACATGAAATACATTATGAACTTCTGATAATTGTGGAGGTAAAGCAATCCGATAAGCTACTTCACCAACCCTTTCGAGAATTTCAAATGGGCTAATGAACCTTGGAGTTAACTTGCTTTTGATGCCAAATCTTTGAATACCATGACCTGGAGAAATCTTTAGATACACATGATCTCCTACCTGAAACTCCAAGTCGCGCCTTCGATTATCAGCATAGGATTTTTACCTATCTTGTGCCACCTGCAATCTTTCTCGAATGAGCTTAATTTTCTCTGAAGAATCCCTGATAATGTCGGGGCCTAGAATTTACTTTTCCCCTATCTCATTCCAACATATCGGTGATCTACAACTTTTTCCATTGGTTGCTTCAAAAGGTGCCATCTGTATGCTAGCCTGATAACTATTGTTATATGCAAATTCTACCAGAGGCAAGTGATCGTGCCAACTTCCTCCAAAATCAATAGCACAAGCCCTACGCATATCTTCTACCACCTGATTTGTTCTTTCAGTCTGACCATCAGTTTGTGGATGGAATGCCATGCTAAAGTTCAATCTAGTCCCTAGTGAATGTTGTAGACTCTTCCAGAATTGTCATGTGAATCGAGAATCTCTATCAGATATAATAGTGACAGGAACACCATTTAATTTGACAATTTCTTTTATGTATAATGCTGCTAAAATATCCACAGACCATCGACTTTTGATTGGTATGAAATGTGCTAATTTTGTCAATCGGTCTATGATTACCCATATATCGTCGTGTCCACCTCTTGTCTTTGGTAAGCCCATAATGAAATCCATTCCTATACTTTCCCATTTCCATGCTGGAATATCTAAAGGATGTAATTTACCTGCGGGTCTAAAATGTTCTGCCTTTACTTGTTGACAAGTGAGACAGCGGGACACGAAATCAGCTATTTCCCTCTTCATATTGGGCCACTAGAAATTTCTTTTGAGATCTTGATACATTTTTGTACCACCTGGATGAATGGTGTACTTGGATTTATGTGCTTCTTCTAGCATCAATTTCTTCGTATCCTCATGATCTGGTACACACACTCGGCCCTTAAATAGCAATCTTCCGTAATTGGAAATAGATAAATCCGGCCTCTGTTCTATGTTGGCGTTAATCTCCAGTAATACGGGATCATCATTTTGCAGCTTGACCAGATCTTTTATTAATGTAGGTTGAGCTTGAATATTAGCTATGAAACAATCTTCTTCATTCATGTCAATATCTAAGTTCAACTGAGCAAATTGAGGATAAAGATTAGTCATACTAATCATAAGACTTGATAGCTTTCCCATTGGTTTTCTGCTGAGTGCATCTGCTACAGCATTAGCCTTGCCAGGATGATATTGAATAGAAAAATCGAAGTCTTTGAGATATTCTAACCATCTCCTCTGTCTCACATTTAACTCCTTTTGAGAGAATAAATATTTCAAACTTTTGTGGTCCGAGTAGACCGTGAATTTCTCTCCATAGAGATAATGACGCCAAAATTTTAAGGTGAAAATGACAGCAGCCAATTCCAAATCATGCACATGATAGTTTTCCTCGTGACGTTTCAACTATCTTGAAGAATAACAGATTACCTTTCCATTTTGCATAAGGACGCACCCTAAGCCAATGCCAGACGCATCCGTATATACTTCAAATCCACCACCTTCCACCGGTAGTGATAGAATAGGAGCTGTAGTAAGATGGTTCTTAAGAGTTTGAAAACTCTTTTCACATTTATTTGACCAGACGAAAGGATTTTCTTTTCTTGTAAGTCTAGTTAAAGGAACATCAATTTTTGAGAAGTCCTTAATGAATCTCCTATAATAACCAGCTAGACCCAGAAAGCTTGGTACTTCTGATACAGTGGTTGGCCGGCTCCAGTTTCTGACAGCTTCTACCTTAGAAGGATCTACAACGATACCTTCTTTTGAAATAATGTGGCCTAGGAATGAAACTTCCTTGAGCCAGAACTCACACTTGTTAAGCTTGGCATAAAGTTTATGTTCATTAAGTGTTTGCAAAGCTATCCTTAGATGTCCTTCATGTTCCTCTTTTATCTTGGAATATACCAGAATGTCATCGATGAAGACGACCATGAACTGGTCCAGATATGGCTGGAAAACATTGTTCATAAGTTGCATAAATGCTGCTATGGCATTTGTTAACCCGAACGGCATCACCACGAATTCATAGTGGCCATAACGACTTCGAAAAACTGATTTATAAATATCTTCTTATTTAATTCTAAGATGATGAGAACCTGATCTGAGGTCAATCTTAGAGAAATACTCTGCTCCTGAAAGCTGATCGAAGAGCTCATCGATACGCGGTAAGGGAATTGTGAGTTGATTCAGTCGCCGGTAGCCTATGCATAGCCTGAGAGAGCCATCCTTCTTTTTAACAAAAAAAACCGACGCACCCTAGGGGGATGTGCTAGGTCTGATGAACCCTTTGTCTAGTAGTTCCTGCAACTGCCTCTTTAATTCCTTAAGTTCCGTGGGGGACACCATGTAAGGGGCTATAGAAACAGGTGCTGCTCCTGGAATGAGTTCAATAGTGAAGTTTACTTCCCTCTCGGGTGGTAAACTGGGTAATTCGGGTGGAAACACATCTGAGAACTCATTTGCAATAGGAATGTCCACTAGGATGATTTCCTTGGACTCGGTAACAAAGACAGAAGCAAGAAAAGCTTCACATCATTGCAAGATAAGTTTGCAAGCGTGAAGAGAGGATATGATAGTGGGATGTTTCCTATACTTGATGCCAAGGAAAGAAAATCTTGGAAGACCGGGTTTTCGAAAGGATATAATCCTATTTTGGTAGTTAATATCAGCATCATGATCTATAAGCCAATCTACCCCTAAGATGGCATCATAGCCTTTCATGTCAAGGCATACTAAGTTTGCGGGGAGATTGTGACCTTCTACTATTACCTCGCTATCAGGATAATACTCGGTAAGCTTAGTTCCAGAACCTAAGGGTGTAGTAATAGAAAGATTTGAAGGTAAGGGAACTGATGCAATTGGTAATATTTTTACAAAAGTAGTGGAGATAAAAGAATGAGAGGCACCAGTATCAAATAGCACAAATGCAAGACAAGAACAAATTTGAAGGGTACCTTCCATAAGTCCACCATCCCTGGGTGCTTCTTCTTCTTCTGGAACATCATTCAGGTGAGCTTGCCTCTTACGTCCTCCACCAGATGATTGATCCTTCATAAGGGGCAATCTGGCATACGATGCTCCCTGCTTCCACAACGTAGACAAGCATTAAGGTGCTTCCAACATTCTTCAGCCGAATGGCCAAACTTCTCACAAAATGTGCACGCCGCCATGACTTGCTCCTTCTCCTCCTTGACTTTCTTGTTCTTCTGAGAACTTCCACCGTCCCATCTCCTGGATCTTTTCTTATTATCACGGCTTTTATGAGGTTCCATGATGCTGAATTTCTCCTTCTTATAACGCCGATCAGATCGTCGGCTAGACTCTTCTCCCTTTCCTTTCAATTTCTCGACCTTCCATATGGTCCTCTCACATAAATATGCCTGCTGAACCATCTCCGCATAGGTACGGATGTTTTGGGTCCCGAGCTACTGAATGAAACTGGGTCGTAACCCGTCCATAAACCGATTAGCCTTCAATAAATCGGTACTGATTAAATGTGGTGCATAGAGTGCTAGCCTGGAGAATTGAAGTTCATACTCCGCGACTGTCATCATTCCCTGACGAAGAGAGGCGTACTCCATAGCCTTTCTTTCTTTAACATGCTCAGAAAAGTACTTAGCACGGAATAGAGTAAGAAAACCATCCCATGTATGAGGTGCATCTACCGGATGTGTAGGTACTGATTTCCACCATGTGCGTGCATCTTTATTGAGTTGAAATGTTACAAGACACACTTTTTCTTAGTCTGTGCATTGGATAACATCTAAGATACGATTCATCTCATCTATCCAGTTTTCTGCCTCATCTGGGTTGGAAGAACCGTAGAAACGCGGAGGGTTTAAGCTCCGAAAATTGTGATGCAAGTCACCAACCCTCACCCTTGCGCCTGCCTGGGCCATAGTTTGTAACGCCTGAGTAAGGCCGGCAACCGTTTGTTGCATGCCACCCCAATCTACGCGATGCGCCATTGTAATAATGAGGTACCTGAGAGAAATAACAAATTTTTAATTATCATGGAATCAGAAAGAGGTTAATCTTAAAACTAATTAACTATCATTTCCCGGGCTCTACCCAATTCTCGCATAGGTGAGGAAATTTCTTCCTTAGTTCATAGGTAGGGGTCCTTAAACCTTGGACTTATCCTATGACATGACTATTTTCCCTAAGTCCTGAGACTTAGGGTCTGATACCAACTTAACTGTCACGCCCCGAGCCTTTATTACAACGGAAGACTAACTCAGGGAACGTGAACAGCCGGCATGGTAAGCATCTTGCGAGTAAGAACGATCTGAGCGTAAGACAATGACACATAAAAATACAATTGCACAATAATTACTCAAACTCCAACTATATTTCATTAAAAATTCTAATACAATAACTTTTCAAACCTCATTAATCCATCAGACTCAAAGAAAAAGGAAAATTACAAAGACTCAATCTAAACAATAGTGACTTTCCTAAGTCTTCATTCTTATTTTGATAAGACTGTCATTCGCTCTCGGACCCGCTACTTGTATAACTCGAATCTGAATTTGAATCACTTCCATCTCCCGAAAAGATTGGAAATAGGTAATGAGCACACTTACCCAGTAGGTATCTTTGTATCAACATGAAGGCACTATTAAAGTGATTAGCATTTTAGCTCTAAAGAAATAAGGTAAAATCATGCGAATGCGATCAATCATGCGATTACCAAAGTAACGAAGATTAATCATGTAAGATAGAATGAGCAAGTATGAACTATCAAGAATATAATAAGAATATGATATGGCTTTTTATGAATAAGAATGTACTAAAAAGTCATGTAACAATCAAGAATGTACTCTTCACTTAGTAGCAAGTACTTCGTGAATTTCTGTGGAATATCATGTAACAAGCTAGAAAGTCATGTACGTGTCGTGGATTTTCACTTTACGATGCCGTGGATCTTCACTTATTTATAGAGAAAGTACTCCCAGCGCAATGCGACGCCAGTAGCATCATACCCCATAGTTTATAATAGTATGTTTCCGACAATCAATCGAGGGGACTAGCATAGAGCCCTTGAACACAATCAGTGCTCGATCGCACCTTCAAGTATAAATCAAGCTACTTCCACGCATGTAAACAATATGGCCAAGAATGTACAACTTCAACAATGGGTTCATGATAAAGTAGTCAATCATAAGAATGCTTCTATTTGAAACAAGGATTTTCAAATAACATATTAAAACTAGGTTATGCCATGGAAATAATTCGGCAGCATAACAGTACATTCCTTATCTTCCATAATTTAAAATTAAGTATCTTGAACAATATGACAAGTCCTAGACCATCAATATTCCATCTAGAAACATTGGAATATCAACCCTTGGGTCAAACCTCAGGTTAAAGTACTGTGACGGTCAATTAATGGGCCGTTACATCAACGTGACGGTCTATAATTGGGCCGTTAGATCGGGCTGAATCCAGACAGAATAAATTTGGACTCAGTATATGTGATGGTTGTATATTGGACCGTTAGATGAGCCTGACGATCCAGTATTAGGCCGTTACACAGTCAAAACTAGAAAACATCGATAGTGTTGTCTAAACAATTGGATTTTAATGGTACAACCAACTCGGCATCCTAGTGGGAATCCCAGGCTCGCGGAGAATTACGGAGCCCTTGAAACCAGATTTCCTACTACATTAGAAGGAATATCCAATAGAGAGGTCCTCAAGTTCAAGAGTATGTTCCTATAGTGCAAAAGTGTAAACTAATGGTCATATACCGGAATATATGTCATGTACTTAGAGAAATTGACTCTATAGACGGAAGAGAATGTGTAACGATGTGAAACTATGATAAAACTATGTCAATACATCAGTTAAAATCGTGTTTTAATACAAACTATAGAGTTTTAGCAATGAAGTTAACATGTACTTTAAAATAACTCAAAGTGCTTTTAAACATGCATGAATCAGTTTATAAACTCAAGGTTCATAAAGATAGGTCAAAACTTAGATAACTAGGCTTATTTATAAGTAAGTTTGACTATTTTTAACTCTGTCTCGGGTTGACAGAACACAGTTATTCTAAAAGTCGAACATGGGCATGTCACAGTTCTGTGACGGTTTATCGTGGAGCCGTTAGAGTGTTGTAACGCTCCGGTTATGGTCCGTCAGAGTTAACTGAGAAGCTTAAGTATGACAGGGAGTGTGACGACTTATCGTAAGACCGTTACGTCCCTCTGATGGTCTAACTATAGGCTGTTAGAGTCCTATTGACATCATAAAAGATAAAAGACTATGCTTTGAAACAAGTCATGGTTTAAAAAGATTTAACTATTCTAGTCATGATTAAATGAAGTAAAAGCTATCTAGATGCATAGGTTATAGTGAATTAACAAGAGAATATCTTTTATCTTCAATTAAGGCTAAAGATATGTATGTATGCATTATTCTATTAAAACATGAAATTCATGGTCTATAGTGCATGAAATCAGACAAAATCAGAGGGCTTTTACTCCTATCATGATGTTCTTGCCGTTCATGAGATGACCTACCTCTTTACTGGGCTTTCAACTTCCAATTTGTGACTGCAAGACACGCCCTAGTTCTTCCCTTCCTGTGATTTTTCTACAACTTCACGTTGCTCTAACTCCTCAATCTCTTGACCTAAGGACGTGAAATTTTGAAGGTAAGAAGGTGAAACTAAAGGGAAAAGAAAGTTTTAAAGACACATAGGCTAATTACCTCGTTTTGGTGCTTTAATCTTCTGATCTTCAGTAGACTTTCGTTCAGGTTCCTGGGTCACTTTGGTCGAACCAGCAACTTTGGAAGCTTCAAACTCCTTGTGTAGTTGATCTCCTAGCATGAACTTTTGAGGAAGATTAGTCCTATGTATAAGGAATAAAAAGATCTAAAAAACTTACCCGAAATACTATCTCCTTACCTTAGTTCCACGTGAGCCAATGTAGGGGTCGCGCAGGTCAAAACTAGGGTCTATTTATAGGTTCTAGCTAGGGTTTTATTGATTAGATCGATTCTAGAGTCCTTGTTAAAGCTTAGATTGACTTCTGAGAGTCCTTAACACGTTTACTAGTCCTCCCATCTCGATCCCTAAGTGATAAACTAGCAAAAATATAATCTTTTTGCTCTTTCTTCCATTTACGGAATTGACAGAGCGTAACGGTCTAAGCTTGGCGCGTTACATGCCTGTGGCGGTCGCATGATAGACCGCTGCATTCACTGTGCGCAGAATTCAACTTAATTCAAACTCTTTCATTTATTTTATCCACATAATTATCTAAAAAAAGGGTGTTTATCCTAAAAATTCGTGAAGAGGTTAAATAACCTTCTAGAATATGGGCCAAACTTAATGGGCTTGGTCCTTAAACCTTTTGGGTTTCATTTATCAAAGTTGGATTAATTATTCAACATACTTGGGCCTTATAATCAAATTAAGCTTTATAATTCCTAATAAATTCTAGAAAAATCTTAAAATAAACCAGAAATTATTTATATAAATTTTGGGGCACTACATCAGTCATACTAAGGTCGATGCTAGTTATGACTTCTGTCATACTAAGGTCGATGCTAGTTATGACTTCCGTCATACTAAGGTCGATGCTAGTTATGACTTCAGTCATACATAGTCGATGCTAGTTGTGCCTTGTGCATACTAAGGTCGGTGCTAGTTGCATAAAGGGTCGGTGCTAGTGTTATATATCTTGCATACATAGTCGATGCTAGTTGCACCTTGTGCATACTAAGGTCGGTGCTAGTTGCATAAAGGGTCGGTGCCAGTTGTAGCATTGTGCATATAGTCGGTGCACGTCTGCATTGTGCCTGCATATAAGTCGGTGCTAGCTTGGTCAATGTAGTTATAAGGTCGATGTTGGCATCAAGTTTCATAAGATAAGGTCGACGCTAGCATAGTGTGTATTGCATACAAGGTCGGTGCTAGTTCAGGTGTCATACGTATACATAAGTCAGTGCATGTTTTTGTCTCATCTACATATAAGGTCGGTGCATACTTTGCTAGTATGCATTGCAAGTCGGTGCACATTTGCTAGAGTGCATGTCAGGTCGGTACACACTTTGCTGGTCTGTATATAAAAGGTCGGTGCATCATGATCAAGGTTGATACACATCATGCATTCTCCACTGAAACAGGTCCAAGCACATACATAGGTCTGAGCATGTTTTCACTTCCAAGCATGCATTAGGTCTCTGCATGCTTTGCCTCATGGCATATAAAGTCAATGCATGTTCTCACTGCAATGCACAAGGTCTGTGCACATGCAAGGTCCGTGCACATGTAGGTCTGTGCACATGTAGGTCCGTGCACTGAGCCCATTCATCAAGACATATGCATCATCATACATCATTTTGTATACTTCTGACCTAAGTGTTTGACTGACATAATGATTAGCTAAATCTGTCATTGATTATGATAATTAAGTGTTTGTTAAAATGCTCTATCTCTTTGTCATGGACTCGATCAAACGCCTGAAGGGCAGAGAGTATTGAACACGTAGAAAGTAGACACGCGAGCTCGAACTAAGTTGGCACGTGATCCCAGGATGCATATGATGGGCACGTGATCCAAGGCTCATAATTGGAGGAACATTCTCCCTGCCACGTGGACCAATGGGGTTTCACTAGGGCTTTTCTGCCTCATCCATACGGAGGCTCTACTATGTATAAAGACCACCTCATCCTTCGATGAGGATATTATCAAGAAAGAAAGGCAGAAGGCTGCAGATAGCTGAGAAGAAGAGAGAAGAGCTAGAGAGTGGAAAGTGAGCCACTAGAGAGAAGCAGTAGAAGAAAGGGAGTGAGATCTAGAGTGAAAGAAAGAAGAGAAAGAATAAGAAGAGAGGAGCAGCCAGAGGGCGAGAGAAAGCGTGCAACCGAAGCATTAAATTACTTATCTGTTCGTGTACCAACTCGTGGA
The DNA here is from genome assembly GCA_022559845.1 of Amorphophallus konjac. Lineage (NCBI taxonomy): Eukaryota > Viridiplantae > Streptophyta > Magnoliopsida > Alismatales > Araceae > Amorphophallus > Amorphophallus konjac. Next base: position 440,454,979 of record CM040121.1, on the reverse strand, counting down.
TCAAATCCAGAGTTCTTGTGCTCCTCATGGCTACATTTGTTTTCCCTTCTACTTTTGTCTTTTCGTTTGTTCTCTTTATCTGCTTAGTGTGTTCTTTCGATACTCTGTTTGGAGTTCGGGGTCCCTCTTGGGTTTACAGGAGAAGGGAGAATGTATCTCCGGTTTGCCCTCTGTGGATTCAGAGGAAGAGAGACTTAAGTCTCTGGTTGTGGGTGACTGAGGGTCACACACGGGTCCCTCCTGTGGATTCAGGAGAAGGGAGACATAGTCTCCGGTTGTGAGTAATAGAAGTTGCTCGTGGGTTCCCTCCGGTTTGGAGGAAGGGAGGACTGGTCCTCCGGTTCTGATCTTGTGGGCTACAAGGTCAAGGTTCAGATCCTGTGGGTAGCAGGATCGGTGTGAGGGATTTGTTTTCCTTAGGGCAAGCTGTTTGGCAGCATCTGTTACAGACTGAGTCTGCTTCTTGCTTTGGTAAGGAAATCCTCACTTGGTTTGAGTGAGGGGTGGATGTAGGCGGACTGGTGTCTAGCCGAACCACCTAAAAATCTATTGTGCCGTGGTTTGCCTTGTGCATTTGCCCCTTGTCTTCTACCTCCTTCATAGGCACTATTGATTGCTCCTTTGAATACTGGCTTGTTGTTTCATTTTCCGTGAGCTGAGTCTGTTGCATATAGGTTCGTTGTCCAGCACGATGTGCTTTTGATCATACTTGTTTAATCTGCTCTTACTAAAGGATTGCTGCATTGAATGCCTGAGATAAACTCAGTGGGTTTCATAGTAGTAGTCCTTAGTTCTAGTTTTCTTATTACTGCATTCACTTTGTATCTGAGACTTACTTAGTGCTCAAGTGTGAGCCTCTATAGACCATCCATTTAGATTGAGTCATTTGGCTTTATTCCTTTCTCTTCACGGGGTTCATTTCCAGAGAGAGAGAGAGAGTATAGTTTTAATTGGGTGTGTTTCTTGAAAGATCCATTCACCCCCCTCTGGATCCATTTCTGAGCGCCACCGTTTCTATCAAGAAGAAGAAGAAACCAGCTCCACAGAAGAAGAAAAGAAACATTTATGCTTGATGGCCAAAGGAGACGAGGAAAGTGAGGTAAGCTCTCCATTTAAACATTTCTCAACTAATGATTGGGAGGAAACTTACTTTGAACTAATGGATAAGTATGAAGTGTACAAGAAAGAAAATAAGGCTTTAAAGAAGAAAATTAACACCTCGGTATTTGATCATAGCCTGAATGAGGAAATTGCTTCCCTAGAATTTGAAAATGAAGATCTTAGAAAAGTGATTGAAAATTTAGAAGGGGGAAGAAGTGAAATGAATGATTTGGAAGTTGAAAATGAAAGCCTAAGAAATGAAGTTGATGAGTTAAAGTTAAAAATGTAAAGCTATGTTAAGGACAACAAACTGTGCAATGAGAAATACGATGCAATTAAACAAGTGAACTCTCAACTTCTTATAGATATTGAAAAACTCCAAAAAGACCTAGAGGACAAACAAAAGTCTTTAGAAAAATTTATGGATGGAAGTGAAAACCTCAATGCCTTGCTGGGCACTAAGATGAATTTCAAGAAGGAAGGGCCGTGATATATTGGAATGAAAGCCATAACCTTTGTTTCATCATCTGAAGCATCAACTTCCAAGACTAAACCCAACCAAAGCCAAGAAAGACCTAACAACAAAGGTAAAGAAAAAGTGGAAGTGCCCCTGGAGAAAAATCCTGAAACTTCCAAGAAGGTTCACCAACAATCCCAGATAGGCCAACACTAGTCACAGTTTAGGTCTGCACATCCTCAGGGTAGAAATGGTCGAAACAATAGTACAGGTCGACACTACCCTCAGAACAGGTCGACACCTACATGGTCATCACCCCGTCAGGTGGCTAGAAATATTCTATGAGGTCGACACTCAGGTTATAGGAGGTCGACACTCCCTCCAAACAGAGACCGTTATAGATGGGTAGAACAAGGGAGAGGTCGACACGCCAGTCACAGGAGGTCAACACTTCCATCATCTAGAAGCTGTTATAAGTGGGTAAAATAGGGGAGAGGTCGACACTCAAACCCATACAGGTCGACACCATCCAACACATGGGGCAGTTATGAGTCATACTTTCAAAGGCCTAGCCAACCTCAATACCTCACGAACTATAACATCTTCTACCACTCAAACCCCAATCATTGGACCAAATGGAGCAAGAATCAATCTTTTTCTAACTACCATTAAACATCAAAGGTTCAAGAGGCTTATAGGCAAAAATGGAATGTGAAGAAAGAGTATAAGAACCAAAACTCTCCACCAAGCAAGGAAATCAAGAATGTAAAGAATATCTGGATTCCCAAATCCATGTTGTTGGGTCCCAGAGTCTAGTGACACGGATCTAGAGGGGGGTGAATAGATCCCTCTATAAAAATTAAGTCCAATTAAACAACTTAAACACCGCTCAGCTCAAACTCACAAAACACTTGCATATGAAGAGATTCACACACGGAGAATAAACAAACTTAACTAAACGTGTGTCTAAGAAAATCTACCATTCATTTAAAACGCATTTAACAAGCCAACCTGTGAATGGTGATAGGAGATAAGGAGCAAACACATGATCACACACAAAGGCACAATAATTTTTTAGGTGGTTCAGGACCACGACGGGCTCCCTACGTCCACCCCTCACCACCTCGGTGAGGCTTCACTAACACGCTACACAAGGTAGCACACGGGAATGAACCCCAATACAACACACGCTGCTTTCGTAGCAAACCACACACACGAGGCCAACCCTCAACACGCTGCCACGTAGCACACACACGAGGGCTAGCCTCAGCATGCTGCCACGCAGCACACACACACACAAACATGGGGAACTTACCCCGACACTCAGCTCACACACGGAGACACCGCTCCGTACACACATACTGGCATATCAGTTTAGAAGGATGAAAAACGTATATTCAATACAAGTAAGAGACATCAACTGATCAAATAATGACTGCAAATAGAGACTAAGAACAAGTTCAGCAAACTCCTAGTTGGAAGATGATAGATCTGGCTTCTTCGATGACTGGAGTCCCATTTCTTTTCACTTATTCGATGGATGAAGCTCATAGCAGGTTCCTTGTTGAGACTTGAAAGGAGGACGATGCCAAGCTCTTCCTAGTCTTCAAACTTCTATAGCGGACTAGACGATGTGGAGGAGATGCAGCCGCGGTCTCACAGCAGGTACACTTCAGTATGATGGACGAAGATCATCTCATGCCTTGAATCACATTCAGCATGCCCTGGAGAGGAGGAAGATGGAGCTGCGACCGTGTTCTTCCCTGCAAGACCCAAAACTAGATAAGACAATAAAACCTTTCTCCTCAATGGAATAAACCCCATCTCTTTCAATATATGCCCCAATAGATGAAGGGCCACGTGGAGGGAACAATCCCCCATGGACCAATCATTGAGGGGCACTAAAAGATGGGAGCACGCTAGGGCATCGGCCGCCACACGAACCGTTGTATTTTTTGGTCACCAGAAAGTGTCGACTCATAGAGTCGACACTCGCGACTGGGCATGAAACAAAAACACCCAAACAGAACACATCATAAAAAGTGTCGACTCTATGAGTCGACACTTTCTGCCTATGGCGCGATATGAACGCCCAGACAGAATGGTTGAAATAAAATGTCGACTCTATGAGTCGACATTTCCTTTCAACGTTTTGAAGGGTTAACAGGCCAAAGTGAAAATGCCATAAACCGGGACAAAGTGTCGACTCCATGAGTCGACACTTTTCCTGACATATACAAAGTTAAAGAAAAACACATGAGGGGTTTACCAAATGAAATGAGACAAAGAAGATCCATGCATAAATGGAAGTAGTAAGTAAAACTTACCCCTAATAACAGTCTAACCAACTAGATATGCACAGGAGTTACCTTGTGATTTGTGCATCCATTTTCACCACAAACCTGCTTCAAACGTGCCAACAAGAGCAGCACACTCTTGTTTTCTCTTCACTGCTCACATGAACTTCCGGAAGGATGATTGCCACTTGATCTTCATGTGGATTCCCATTACTAGTCCCTGTCGGTCATATACAATGTAAGTCAGTCATTCAATGCCTTTAATTCTAAAGGGAAATGAAAGTCCAGCTCTCATAACCATTCAAAATTTCCACATTAAGTCCCTACAATTCACATGTTAAGTAAGTCAATTGACTAAAATCTCATTTGAATCAACCAAGTTCATAGTAGGAGAGTTCTACACAATTGGCTTGAGTTCCATCCATTGTTAATTGATTCCTGTACAAATATGAATTCCCATGTCAGTCAAGTTCACCAAATAGCCATTGAAGTAAAATATCTCATCCAACTATTAACATTGATATATCTATAATCATCAATCAACCAAGTAAAAACTAATCAATCCAATTCATATCCATAAGCCACTTATGCATTTATTTATATGAAGCGATATCACACTGTATTTGATCATCATCAAAAATTCCTTAAAACAAGGTTATGTACGGGGTTCAACACATGTTATCATGCTTTGCTGAAATAAAAAACTTATGGGGCCCAACTGTCCGTGGGTTCCAAACATTGTTACTTAATTCCTGGTGTAGGAGTGTCTTGCAACCGTGCATAATCGATGGTATCTTGATAGTGGCTGCTCAAGACACATGACTAGGGACAGAACAAATTCTATCTCTTGGTGGAGAAGGAAGCAGGTCATGTTACTTTTGGAGGTAACAACAAAGGAAAAATCATTGGTACAGGTAAAGTTGGTAAGAATCCCTCCAACTCTATTGAAAATATTTTGCTCGTTGAAGGCTTAGAATATAACTTGTTGAGCATAAGTCAGTTACGTAACAAAGGTCATAGTGTTGTGTTTGACTCTAATGAATGTAGACTTTTGGAACCTAAATCAAAAGAAATAAAATTTTCTGGAAAAAGAGTCAACAATGTGTACATAATAGACTTAGATGATCCCGCTCACTTAAATCTCTATCTTGCTGCACCTAAATCAGATCTTGCATATCTATGGCATCGTAGACTAGGTCATGCTAGCTACAATCCACTTTATAAACTTGTGAAGCATTCTATTGTAAAAGGACTGCCTAAACTCAAATTCAAAAAAAATAATAAAATCTGTGATGCATGCACCCAAGGAAAACAAACTAGGAAGTCATTCAAGAGTAGAACGGAAAGGTTAGCATCCAAACCACTTGAACTAATCCATATGGATTTGTTTGGTCCAACAAAAATTGCTAACTTAAGTGGTAAAATGTATGGCTATGTCCTAGTAGATGATTTCTCTAGGTTCACATGGGTGTTTTATCTTGCACATAAAAATGAGACTTTTGATGAGTTTCAGGCACTCTACTTGAAGGTGAAGCAAGATGGTGAGTTCAAAATGTCCAACATACTTTCAGATCATGGTGGTGAATTTGATAGTGCTAACTTTGAAAATTTGTGCAGGATTGAAGGCATAACTCACAAGTTTTCATCACCAAGAACCCCTGAACGAAATGGGGTAGTTGAGAGGAGAAATAGAACTCTTATAGAGATGGCACAGACAATGCTAGCTGAAAGGCAACTCCCAAAGAGGTATTGGGAAGAAGCGGTTAACACTGCATGTTACATCATAAATCGTTCCATGGTAAGGCCCTTCACTAAGAAAACTTCTTATGAGCTGCTAAAAGGTAAAAAGCCATCCCCCTCTCATATGAAAGTCTTTGGTTCTAAATATTTTGTTCACAATAATGACAAAAGAGAATTACATAAATTTGAGCCCAAAAGAGATGAAGGAATTTTTCTTGGATATTCTGATAGGTCTAGGGCTTATAGAGTCTATAATCTCAAGGCTCTATTGTAGATAGATTAATCTACCCGGCCCCCTTTAAACTAAAACATGCATAAACATGTGAATCAAAGAAAAGGGGAATGAAAGGATGAGAAAGACATACCGTGATCGCCACCAAGGTTCCAACAACGCCGAAAGGATGAAGAGATGAAGGGATGCCGCCGTGTACCTTGGAACTTGAAGAGTTGATCGCGCTTGACAACGGGGTGTGGGAGCAATGTAGATTCAAACCTCCTCATCCTCCAGTCGGCTAGAAGAAGAGGGCCTCACGTTCATACCATGCTCTTTTACAAAACAAAGCTAAACACAAGAGAAAAACCCATTAGATCATAAAGTGTAGTATCAATCCCGTAATGATAAAATAGCATGAATAAAAGGGGGAGAACGCACCGGGGGAGGGTTTTTAACCCCTGTGGAAGGGTGGAAATAATAGGTGTGTGTGTTGTGATGAGAATGAAGCAAAGATATGAGAAAATCACGCATCACAACTGCAGGAAAACGTGCATGCAAAATGGGGGAAAATGCATGTATAGCAGAAAAATAATGTTTTGTGATGATTTGTGATTTTGGGGAGAGGCGAACTAAGAATATAGACCATGAAATTAAGCCCAAAAGGATGCAATGGAAAGCCAATACTTCCCTCTTCAAGCCAGGGTTGGAGGATTGAGTCGGCGGTGCAGCATGGCTTCGCCCTGAGTTGAAGAAGAGCCCCCCGTCGCCACTGCGAACCGGGTAGTTTATATAGAGTTTGTAGAAAAAGCCCCACCTTCCTCTCACGATTCCCGGAGATATAGTCCAAGACAAATCATGTTCTATGGATCAAACTCGAGATAATACTAAGGACAAGAGATAGAAACAAACGGGACTCGATTTGGAAGAGGATTCTATTAGATATGCTCGCCGCAAGATAGGCCCATCGGGTAGGTTTTTGGAGATAGAGTCCAGCACAGGCTGGACTATTGGCTGGCTTAGCGGTCGGTCGACCGACCGCTAGGGACTAAATGGTCGGTCGACCGATCGTTTGTAATAAGAAATGGTCGTTTGCATGATCATTTGGGTAAACTTCGTGTGACTTTGGAAAATCGGATTATATCTCCCAAACGGTGCAGAACTAGTGAAAGTGGTAGAAGAAGAAATTGTAGATATCTGAAAGATAAACAACGTTCATGAAGAGAGCAAGATGAAAAGATAATCAGAAGATGGAGAAAATGGGGCTAGAAAATAAGAAAAATGTTGAGACTTAAAAACGATGGAGAACTAGCCAATGGCGTAGAAGAAGGAATTGTAGGGCTTAAAAAAACAAACAACTTTGGTGAAGGACACTTAGTGAATAGAGGAACGAACGGGGATGAAAAAATACTATTTTTCAAGATTGGTAGCGAAAGGGGCCGAATGTTTGATGGAAATGGGCATAAATGGGCCGCAAGTCGACTTGGAAAATTGGAAGTTGATAATATAAGCTCCAGGGCTCTAAGAAATCATGATCTCCGAAGTCCAGAGGCTGTGGAACAATGAAAATGGGCTCAAAATCCATCCAAGGAAGGTTCCAAAATAATGGGTAATTCGGGACATCAAAATTGATGAATAAGAGAAATGATGCAACTTGTGGGCTAAAATGGGTGTCAACAGATGCCCCTCCTTGATGTCCGCTTTGCAAGGGAGCGAGTGAAAGCGGCACGAAGGTAGAATGGAATGAGGATCTTTTATCCAAGAGAATTGAAGAGAAATTAACCATTGCTGAGGAGAAAACCTTAAGAGGATCACGAGGCGTGAATGCTCAAAAATGACATGATGCATGCTGGGCTAAAATAAAGAAATCATCAAAATGAATGCAAAGAAAGCATAAAATAGAAAGTATTGAAGAATAGTATTGCTAGACCGGAACAATCAGGGTCATGACACTATCCGCAACCACGGCGTACGTGATATAACCATCGTTCCCTAATCCTCCCAACCTAACGGCTTATCCAATGATTAAACATGTGCACCTAGATCATCATCGTTTTTGTTAAAGGGGAACATCAGATCCTGGAACACGTGAATGACCAGTCGGTTCTCGAGATAATATAATAATATAGATATCATATAGTAATGCAACAAGGAGTAGGGATAGAGAGCCATACCTGACTTACCTGTGCAGGCGAAACGACATTTTTTGGATTTTCATTTTCTTGATTTTTATCATAAGACAACCAACAACATGAATAAGCAATCATGAACAAAATGAAAACATAATGACCAAATGAACGAAAAACAAGATAACATAACGAAGAATGAACAAGCAAGCAACACATGTGAAGCACCACATAAACAAATAACAAGCATGAGAACGGAGAAAATGGTGGGGCATGACAACACACGGCGGGACAACACACCATGCAGAATGGAGCCACATGCAGTGGGACAGAATTATGTAGTACGAGGACGTCAAAGACAACCACATGGGAGACGACATAACACATGTGAAATAACCACAAGTGGGACAAGGACACATGTAACACATGGTAGAACGAGACAACGCGTGGAACTAGAACATGCATGAGATGACCCTTGGGGATAAGACACCTGGACGACGACCACAAGGGACAACACGGAACATGACAACTATGCTCTTCAATCAAGCCCAAGATCTGACGAAGCAGAACTGCCAGGTTCAAAATCGTGAGGTGATGCCCTCTCATGGAGGTATGATCAAGCGAGTAAGCGAAAGCTGGGAAGGACATGAGCTTATGAACAGATCGAGAGAATAAATCGAAGAATAAAGGAAAGAACAGATCGGAAGACAAGATATGAATAGGAAGTAGAACAAGGAAAAGTTTGGACCTACAACCTGCACGCTTAACAAACGAATTATCTAAAACAAATAGATAAAAAGGAACAAATGACAAATATTTTTGGATTTTTGCTATTTCTGATTTTTTTAATTTTTGATAATATTTGATTTTTTTTGTTTTTGGCAATATTTGACTTTTTTTGGGGGATTTTGACAATATTTAATTTTTTGAATTTTGATAACATTTAAATTTTTTATTTTTTATTTGGATCTGATTTTTTTGGATTTTAGAAATATTTGATTTTTTTAGATTTTTTTTTGAAAAAACTATCTGTAGCAACCAAGGACAGAGTCAAACTACTGGCCAAGGGTCGATGTTCCTCCCCCTCTTGTAAAATATTTCCCTTGAGCAGGGCGTGCATTTGAGAGTGGCTCACCATAACCAACCGCTTCCAAAGAACGATGCCCCTACTAAGGCCATACCCGGGATACAACCCTGCCTAAGAGGGAGAAATAGAAGAACAATTGGAGACAAGCTTTATACAGGAGGGGAAACATCAGGACTTGAATTTCTTCCAAGGTACTACCCCTCAAAGAGTAGGTCTGTTGCGCCGAGGCTTTCTGTCTTTAATTTTCGGACCCATATTTAATAGGCGCGCATGCGACTGAGCTCATGACGTCTCGCGGGGAACTGTACTACCACTCTTGCCATGCCTTTGATTCATAATTTTGCTATTGCTTCATTGATTTATTTTTTTGACAGCCCTTTTTGGCTAGATTTAGCATGAAAGCTGACTTTTATGAGTCAAGACTGCCCCTATTTGAGACCTCTCTCGTATTAGGGAGTGCCTTGGTTGGTCATCTCATCCATCCATCTCTTGCCCTTGCATTGGGCCGAGCAGAGAAAAGAAAAGACCTTTATGCATACCCATGGTGTGACGACCCGGACTCCGGATACCGGATATAACCGATAAGTTGGTCATTGGGTCTCAACCGGACCGACTGGGACACAAAACGAGCATAAACACAGAATTTCGGTCGACCGGGCCCCTGGGGTCGGTCGACCGGACAAATCGGTCGACCAGACCTGGGCGATCGGTCGACCGGACGGACACAGTCCTACGGGCGCCTGCCGATCGACCGGCCCATCCGGTCCGGTCGACCGGTCACCTCCGAAAATCGACCAAACCCTAATCCTCGGGCCCGATTCCATGCCCCATTCGATCCCGATCGAAGGGGATAACAACCATAATGATAATACCGACCTTCCACACTCCAGAAGGGGTCAAAACAACGCACAAACTGCTTCAAACGGGTAATTCTACCGAATTGACCCTAATTGAGTCACCGGGGTTCCCGAGCTCGTACCGGCCCCAAATGACAACCAATCGACACGAAATCAGTGGATCTGGAATTTTGACATTCCAGGGGTTCGATTGATACCAACTGATCTAAAAATCATCGCCATTTTCCGGCGAACCCTATGAACACCCCAAAAGCATGATTTTACCCCAACAAGGCAAAACCCACTCATATGCTCACCGTTCGACGTGAAACTTCGAGGGAACGTAATAGAGAAGTAGAGCTTCCATCTCCCTACCTCCACCGAAGATTCCGTGCACCGAAGTGACTAAACCGCGCCGAAAACCACATCGCAAGCTCGACCGTCGGCTTTGAATCCACCGTTCGGGATCGCGCCAGAAACGGTCCGATCCTCGCCCCATCGCACTCCGGATCATCCCCACAACATCTCCTTAGCATGCCCGTGCCTCCTCCGTCTGCAGCCGGAGCCGGGAGGGCAAGAGAAGACAGAAAACGGGGGAGAGAGAGGGTCACGGCCCGAATGAGAAAGGAGGAGAGAGGAAAAAGAAATAAAAGGAATAAAAGGAAAAGAAATTAGGAATTTTCGTAATTTCTGAAAATTCTAATTTTTGAGCGAAAAATGGACTAATTCAAAAAAATATGTAAAAATAGTCGAAACGATCCTCGGGAAGAGTACAACGCAACTGCGGCGTCCACGAGTCGATAAACTGAGAAATAAACTCACCACAGGCTTCCGTAACTTGTACGAGAGAAAAATCCACGTGGATTGTAAAACTCAACTTAGGACCCACAAAAGCGATCCGAATACACTCCGAAAAGGATCCGAAAGATCTGATAAGAATCCAGGGTATTACAGCCTCCCCTCCTTCAAGAAATTTTGTCCTCAAAATTTAAGGAATTGACAAGAAGAAGCAGGGACGAACAAACCCCAAAAGAGAACTTGAAACATTGCGAATCTCAAAAAACACCATTCAGAGGAACACTTGTCAGACCATAATCACAAGCACATGCTCTGGATCGACCACGGCACCTAAGTGAACACAAGTTTGACACCTCCGAAATAAGGCAACGTCGCTTACGTCTCACAGGAAAGGAGACACGACCTACGCCACGGCAACAGCTTTCAGGAAAACAAAATGACAGACACGGCAAGCATTAGCTTAAACAAGGAAGAACAATCCTCTCAGCTGACAGCTCGACACATCGGCTCAGTGCCAAAGGCAACAATGAAACCTGGCACACAAGATGCCAACGACAGCATTGAACCACCAACACAATCAAGTTTGTCCTCACTCAGATATTACATCTGATCGAGTCACATGCCAACTCTACCAGGAAATAAGAGTACAGCATAACTAACTGACAAGACTACGGTCCACATGATGCTAAGATAGATTCACAGGGAAACAACGACAAAACGACAACAACGACAACAACAACACTTGCAGGATCCCGGCTCCATACTGAACACAGAACCACGGAACACAACTGCAAGCTAGGTCACATCAAGGCATAATAACAGCTGAGCACACGACTATAATAGATTAGTCATGCATCGAGCAGCTCACCAAGAAAAGACCCACGACAACAAGAATAACAACGATCTCGAAAAATGCATCTCAAGGACCACGATCACGTCGTGAGAGCACAACACCCAAGAAAGAATTACAGAGCAGAGGGTACTCAACCAGTAGAAATGCCTACAGATTCCCCAATACTCACCAATACCAGTGCCAACACCAGAATGCCTCCAAGAATAACGGCACGGCAGCAGATAACATCAAGGCACAGGAAGCCATGACGAAGTCACATCAAGAAAGATAATTCTCTCGACCGGTCAGAATCTTACAACCAACGATCCTCGACCTGTGGGTTATCAGCCCACACGCTTCCGCTGCACACTCATACAACGCACACAGGCACCAGAAATATCTCGGTATTCGCATCTCAGCACACACTCGGCACCATCGCAATTCATGAAAATCGTAATGTATTACGCCACAAGTACTGATCCTGCTAATAACCGATCACAAGTTGCCTAAGTGCAAACAAAGAGAGTACCAGCTTCAGCACAAAGCACAATGAAAGGCTGATCTCAGCTTACCCTTATGTCCTGAAACAATTATTGAGCATTCACAACACATCAGCCGCTAGACATGGCACGACAAACATGGTGAACAACAGCTCTTAACACAAAATTGCGTCCTAAGCCAAGCAACCGTAGAACAAAGAGGCAGATCAGGGTCAGAATAAATACTGTCCACACTTAAGCAGACAGAGGACAAATGTCTCACTAAGATAGGACTTCTAAGGCTTACCTCCAAAAGACTCCACCAAACAGGATGAGGAGAATCAAGCTCACTAACAGTAGCTCACTAGGAAGGAAAATCTTAGGTTCGCTTGAGCATCTTCTCACTCGAGGCAACAAAGCAACCACTTCAATAGAAGCGAAACACCTCAGGAGCTGCACAGACTCAAGCCGGACGACCAAAACAATGTAATAACATGTACGACCATCACACCAACTTGAAAAGTCACCAGCCACCTGAACAAACCACGAAAAAATCTCGAACAATGTACTGCAGATTCAAGCCAATCTACCAAGTAAAGCATGATCAAGAAAAACACCACGATGAAAAAGAGCATCCCGTCACATCCTGACGAGAGAAAAACCATCTCCTACAGTGCTAACACAGCACGCACAAGACAACACACAGAAAATAACGCGACAAAGAATCGTAAAACCTAAGCCAGCGAAAGACTGTACTAGACTTTCAGGACTCTGGATACTGTATATCTCGGATTCCCAAGTACTTCACACAAAAATCGCTCTGATACCAACCGTGACGACCCGGACTCCGGATACCGTATATACCCGATAGGACTACCGAGTGGACCCGATACCGCTTGGAACCTGTGAAACCTCCCAAGAGCTGTAAAGCTCCGAAGGGATAAAAGGAATGTCGTGTAGTACATTGAAGTCGTAGATATAACAATAAGCAATTAAATTTTATTAATCAGGTTTGCTAAAGTAGCAGAAATAAAATTACTTTTTAATTAACAGTTATAAATTAATAATTATACTAGAGTCTAGTCCAAAGTAAAGACAAGTACAGTCCAACAGAAAGAAAAACGTACACTGAGGTCGGGGGAAGCCCGACGCAGGTACCGCTGGCAACTACGACACGCCACACCAGGAACCGCGAAGGAAGCAGAGACCACCACACCTGAAAAGCAGGGGTGAGCCTCGTGTCACTGGCTCAGTAGGGGTCACGCGGATCCCCACTGAAAAACACGCAGTAACATGGAACAACAGCTAAAACAGCAAGAGTAGAAAAGCAGGAAAAGCTAAACTACAACTATAAATCTATAAAAGAAAGCCGTAACGGAAGAAGAGAAGCCAAACCGAATCAGAACCTCAGCTCCTACGCTACTCCAACAGCAACAGAAAGGCGAACCATGATCTCACAGAGTTAGGAGTTACCGATCCATGGACTAAGCAAAAGGCCTAAGGCGAAGGCCTACAAAGACAGGCAACAAGCCCTAGAAGAGACCTAGACGGACACGGAACACTAAAGCCCACACGACTGGATTATTGTGAACGCTCCATAAGCGCAAATGCATGCACGATTGGATCGTCGTGCATACCACACAGCACTAACCTCGGGGAAGGCCAAGAAAAGACTAACCCGAATAGGTCACGACGCATGAGAAACGCGAGAGTCACGTGTCACGTGACGGAAGCACCTCCTCACTAGAAGAACTGCCAGATGCGTCCACTAACGTCTTACACTGCGCCACACGTATGTCGCTATGGACGTCGAGAACGGCAGAGACTGAGATACTCACTGAACTAGAACAGGAACTACAGTAACGAGTGACTAGTCAGGGTCATGCCCGTCGGCACCAGTCCAAATGCCCCTGACCACTTGTGCACACACTGACTCTTGCCTAGAGCCATGCCTCTAGCTAGTTTCCCCCCCCCCCAGTAGGACACTACTGTAAAGAAGGGGCCCACGATAACTATCTTAAAAACCGTATCTCGAGAACTGCCCTCGCTACCACTCCCGGGTGGGCCGACACTCGAGGTCATCATGCTACGACTAGTGGAGGCTCACTAGACACAGAGACTCTGAAACACGAGTGCTGCAGTACAGACATGCTAAGCACGCACTATCACCCATACTACAAAGCACAAAGGTAGTACACCAACTGCCAACAGACACAAGATAGTGCAACTAGACCTACTAACGCAATGATCCTTGAGTCTCACAACTCGGAGTCAAGATGGTCTTACAAAGTGAAACAAGCTGCCAATCGGTCTAATCCTAAGTCAAAGAAACGACACATCCGTATAAAACTGTTACATCCCTAAGGTTTTGATGATGTCTCACACTATAAATCAATCTATTTTTTTTTACTCCTTACATCAATCTATTACACAGTGCATTTACTTGTTTCAAAGAAGGGAGTCTGGAGTAATAACCTTAAGGTCCGTGCATTTCATGTCATTGCATCTCACCTCTTGAGGTCGGTGCAAGCTCTAGTCGGTGCAATCGCCGTCTGATATGGACCGTTAGATCATGTCTCCTCATCTCAGTGCAAGTACGTTTCGGTGCAAGCATTGCCTTGTGCTTCTCTTTATCAATTCGGGGGCAAGTCTCTCGCTCACTCATAAACACTGAAGCCCGTCCTTTCCATCTCGGTGCATTACGTGTCTAGACATAAAAGGGCTCAGTACACTTCGTTGTATTCCATTGCAGCATTTTTTTTTATTCATGCATATCTTGTTTGTGCGTCCTTGAGTGTCTCACCCTTCAGACTCAGTGCAAGCTCTGTCTTGCTTTCGTTTTGATCGTACGTATTTTTTTTTTCCGGTGCAATTCTCACAAATCCAACTCGGTGCATCTACTGTGTTACACAATTGTTGCAAGAATCCGAGCATATCCTTGATTCTTTATTTTGACTCGGTACAAAGTCTTGTCTTGTGCCTGTTGGTTCCAAGTCTGTGCATATGGGGTCAATCAGATTAGTAAGTCAATTCAAGGTTGACTTGAATATCTCTACTCAGTGCATGTTATGTCTACCCATCCGGTGCAACATTTGCTTCATGTCTTATATTATCGGTGCATCTCTCCCAGTTCGTGCGTTTAGCATTCATATGCCAAGTGCATGGTCACCCTTCTTACCAGTATTCGAAATGCACTCTTCTGTTTGTCTGTCAGGTATTTCTCCTTCGAGAAGAATAAGAATGGCTTGTGATCCCAGGATGGAGGAGATGGCAGGATCGTGACACATGGAGAAAAGTGATATGAGATTCTGCCACGCGGACTAAGACCTTTGAGCGGGAATAATGGAAGGCACACGCCAGTCCCCTGTTGCTCTATAAAAGTGAATGGGGAGAACAGAAGAGAATAACGAAGAAAAGAAAAAAAAGGGGAACGAGAACAGAAGAGAGAGAATAAGGAGAAGGAGAGCTAGCAGAAGAGAAAGAAAAATTTCTGAGAGGGAGAAGTGCTCGTGAATAGGAAGATCTACTTCTACGGAAGCTACATTATCTTTGTTTTTACAGAATACTCTCGTTTGCCGATTGCTGTGTTTTCAAGTTTTTGTTTAATCATTTTCATTCCATATTGTTACCCTCCACTATTCGGAGGAAGGGAGAGGTTCTCCAGTTCCCTCCATTGTCCTGGAGGAAGAGGGGTTCAATCCTCTGGTTGTGTGAGTTACACGGGAGTAACTGCACAGGATTCCCTTTGCTACGTGCAAAGGAAGGGAGATCGTTCTCCGGTGTTCCTCTTCTGATTGATCAGAAGATTGAGGAGGCTATTCCTCGGTACAAGCTGTTTGGCAGCGGTTGTTGCAGACTGAGTCTGCTGTGTGCGACTCTAGTGCAAGGAAGCCTTACTCGACTGAGTAAGGGGTGGATGTAGATTGCAGATAGCAATCGAACCACCTAAAAACTCGCTGTTTCTTTTGTGGTTTGGCTGTTCTCATGTGCTGCACTCCAACTTCTTGAGACTTAGCCTCTTTGTGGTTGCCTTCTCAATATAAGTCCTCCTCATACCATCTTCGTTAATCTTCATTGTCTGTTTACGAGGCCGTTGTCTCTATAGTTTGAAGAGCCAAGAATTTGTGGCTGTGTTTATCGAATTGGGGAGTGATCTATTCACCCCCCCTTCTATCTCACTCTCTACTGCGCGTATCATTTGGTATCAGAGTAGGTTTTCACCATGTGGGCCAACGGTCTGGCTAACCCTAATGGTCCTCGATGCTTTATGGCTGAGGGACAATCTATCACTCATCCTCCGTTCTTTGATGGTAACAATTATCTATTCTGGAAGAACAGGATGGAGGTATTCATCAGGGCGCAAAGCCACAAGTTGTGGAGGGTGATCACTACAGGGCCATACGAGGTACCACCAAACGAGGATGCGTGGATAGATGATCAAGTCAAGCAATCGTCGCTCAACTAGATAGCCCTGAACATCATCCTGTGTGCTGTACACCCAGATGAATACGCTCGCATCTCAGCATCTAAGACGGCCAAGAAGATGTGGGACGAGCTGGAATTAATCTACGAAGGTACAGCTCAAGTGAGAGCAACAAAGGTAAATCTCCTAACCTCTGAATATGAGATGTTTAAAATGAAACCAGAGGAGACCATAACTGAGATGTATGCCAGATTGACTCTGATCACGAATAGTCTTAAGGGGATTGTAAAACAGATGGCTGAGGGAGACGTAGTCAGGAAGATACTTAGATCTCTAACCCCCCCATGGCATACTAAAGCCACTGTGATAGAAGAGTCAAGGGATCTGACGACTACGACAGTCACCGAACTCATAGGATCCCTTATGACGTATGAAATGAACCTTAAAAGGAATGGTGAGGGAAGTGACAGAAAGAACAAGAATATTGCCCTCAGGGCATCCCGCAGCAAGGGAAGTAGCTGTAGCGAGAGGAGTAGTTGCGAGTCTGATGGATTGTCAGATCTAGACCAAGAGGAGCAAGCAATGCTTACGCGCCAATTCAGAAAATTCTTAAGGTCTATAGGAAAGACTTTTAGGAGAAAGAAGTTATACCCTTATGGTAAGAACTTTGATTCCGGCAATGACAAAGATAGGAGTAATAAGAGAATTACATGCTTTCATTGCAGGAAACCCGGACACATGAAAGGGGACAACCCTAATCTTCAGAAGAAAGGTCCCAACCGTCATAAGAAGAGCTCGAAAGTGCAGAAGAAGAAGCCACAGGCAATGGTCTGCACCTGGAGCGATGAAGAAGAGGATCCGGAAGACAATTCCTCAGAGGAGGATGAAGAAGGACTTTGCCTGATGGCTAACAGTGAAGAGGAGGTGACAAATATTTTTGAGAATTTCTCTATCGATGACTGGGAAGTCGCCTATGCAGAACTGTTAGATAAGTTCAATTCACTTAGTAAAGAGCATAGGATTCTGAAGAGAAAGTTCAATACCAATGTTGAAGAACAAACACAAATCTATAAGGAAAATCAGAAACTAAAAGAAGAACTAGAAGAAATGACTTCTCTAAAAAAGGAAAATGAAAAGCAAACTCTTGAGAACCAGGAAGTTCACACACAGCTCAACCAACTCAAGATTAAATTTGAAGAATGCCTGAATGAAAAAAATGTGATCACAGAGAAGTATGAAGCTGTTAAGAAAGTCAACTCTGAACTCTTGAAAAATTGTGAATTTATGCAGAGAGAGTTGGAGGACAAACAAAAAGTTTTAGAAAAATTTGTTCAAGGAAAAATGAATCTGGATTCTATACTGGGTACAAGGGTTAATTTCAACAAGGAGGGTTTAGGCAATGACCCATCCAACAAGAGACCATTTCAGTTAAAGACTACCACCTTCTGCCCAGAAAAGGGAAAAGAAAAGCTGGACACACCATCCAGCTCAAACAGAAACCAGAATGATCAAAGTCCAAAAGAAAATTTAACAAACAATGCTGGATGATCATCCAAAATAGGAATGAATTTTGTGAAGAACTTCACTAAGCCCATTCGCCAGAACAGAAGTAGCAGCTGGACCAAGGAAATGAATCAGAATAAAACTTGGAACTACTATAAAAGAATGGGTCCTGACAAGAGTTACTGGAGAAACAACACTCATCCTCATAAATTTGTTAATCAACAAGCTCACAGGAGATACCCCAGGGATGAGAAACCTAATAACTGGAATAGATTTCATTTCTCCAGACCATCTGGACATATCTCCACTCACAACTTCAATAGACCAGAAATTAAGGTGCAAGAGAAAACCAAGTTGAGACAATTCTAGATTCCTAAACAATAAAGATTTGAATGATGTCTTTGGACCCAACTCATCTTGGGTTCCAAACTACTTTGCTTGATTTTGCTTGTGTAGGTGTGCCTGGTAGCTGAGAATAACAAATGGTATCTCGACAGTGGCTGCTCCAGGCACATGACAGGAGACCGATCCAAGTTCAGCAAGTTCGAAATGAAGGTAGGGGGTCTGGTCAAATTTGGAGGAAAGAACAGAGGTAAGATCATTGGGGTCGGCACTGTTGGTAAGTCTTCCACTAACTCCATTGAGAAAGTTTTACTTGTGGAAGGTCTTCAACACAATCTGATTAGCATAAGTCAATTATGTGATAAGGGTCACAGGGTTGTGTTTGACAATAGTTCATGCAAAAATTTTGAAATAAACTCTGACAGCATTAAATTTGTAGCCAACAGGACCAATAATGTCTACATGGTAGACTTAGATGTTGAGTCTGATTCTAATATATGCTTGTCGGCCAATTCTGAAAGTGACGCTTTTGAATGGCATAGACGGTTAGGCCATGCTAGTTTTTCTACCTTAAATAAATTGGTCAAGCATGATTTAGTTAGAGGCTTGCCTAGAATCAAGTTTAGTTCTATTTCAAAAGTCTGTGATGCCTGTGCTCTAGGCAAACAGACCCGAATATCTTTCAAGCTAAGATCTGAGCCATTGTCGTCTAGACCAATCGAACTTCTTCATATGGACCTTTTTGGTCCTACTAGAACTCAGAATCTTAATGGAAGCAGATTTGGTTATGTGGTCATTGATGACCACTCCAGATTTTCATAGATCTTTTTCTTAGCCAACAAAAATGATGCTTTTCAAAAATTTAAACAATTTTTTAATAAAGTCAAACAAGAAGGAAAACATAGAATTTGCTCAATTCAATCTGACCATGGAGGTGAATTTGAGAACTCCATGTTTTCTGAACTTTGTGAAAGAGAGGGACTAATACACAAGTTTTCTTCTCCCAGGACACCAGAGCAGAATGGAATTGTTGAAAGAAGGAATCGAACGATTGTGGAGATGGCCCGGACCATGCTGATTGAGAGTCAATTACCAAGGAAATTTTGGGCAGAGGCGGCCAATACAGTAACTTATACAATTAACAGGGCAATGGTAAGACCAATCCACAGGAAAACCCCCTATGAGCTATTGAAAGGTAAGAAACCAAATCTGACTCATTTCAGGATTTTTGGAGCTAAATGCTTTATTCATAATAATAACAAGAAAGACCTAGATAAATTTGATGCTAAAAGTTGTCCTGGAATATTCTTAGGATATTCTGGAGTGTCAAGAGCATATAGGGTCTTTAATATAACTGATCAGAAAGTTGAGGAGTCTCCACATATTATTTTTGGTGAAGCAAAAGGTGTTACTAACATTGAAAACACTGACAGGGATTCCGAGCTCAATGGAGAATTCCTAGAAGACAAGGAAGAAGAGAAGCTTCAAACAAATGAGTCATTAGATGCTCCCAACCAGGGAGAGCCGGCTAAGACCGGTGAGTCTTCAATAAATGTTAGATATCTTAAGGATCACCCGATAGATAATATCTTAGGCAATCTTGAAGAACCTCTCAGAACTAGGTCTCACTTTAGGAATGTTCATAACGAGGACCTAATTGCTCTAGTCTCTCAAATTGAACCCAAATCAGTAGAAGAGGCCCTAAATGATCAGTCATGGACAAATGCCATGTGTGAGGAGTTAGGTCAATTTGAAAGAAATAATTTCTAGGAGCTAGTTCCAAGACTAGAAAATACTAATGTCATAGGAACTAAGTGGGTGTTTAATAATAAAATGAATGAAGATGGAATCATTTCTAGAAATAAAGCCAGACTAGTGGCCAAGGGCTACTGTCAAGAATTTGGTGTTGATTTCGATGAGTCCTATGCACCTGTTGCTAGGATGGAAGCAATAAGAATATTGCTAGCATTTGCGTGCTCCAAGAACATTAAACTCCAGCAAATGGACGTGAAGAGTGCCTTTTTGAATGGTATCATCAAGGAAGAATTTTTTGTTGAACAACCCCCCGATTTTCAGTTTACTCCTCAATCTAACCAAGTTTTCAGGTTGAACAAAGCCTTGTATGGTCTAAAACAGGCTCCGCGAGCATGGTATGAAAGATTGACAGAATTTCTGATTAGCAAGGGCTACCATAGAGGTAAAGTAGATCAAACTCTATTTTCAAAAAACTCAAATAAAGACCTCATCATAGTTCAGGTATATGTAGATGACATTGTTTTTGGGTCAACTAGCTCTAAACTATGCAATGAATTTTCTAAATTGATGTCTGCGGAATTTGAAATGAGTTTGGTAGGAGAATTAAAGTATTTTCTTTGCTTACAGGTACAATAGTTAGAGGATGGATGCTTCATCAATCAGACCAAGTACACATTGGAAATTCTCAAGAGGTTTGGCATGAACAACCTGAAGCACATTACAACACCAATGGCTACCAACACCTCTTTGGATGGAGATGAGACAGGTAAAGAAGTAGATGCCAAGCTCTATCGAGGTATGATTGGTTCTCTACTTTATTTGACTGCTTCAAGACCAGATATTCAATTTAGTGTAGGAATGTGTGCAAGGTATCAATCTAGACCCACTGAATTGCATTTAGCTATAGTAAAAAGAATCTTCAGATATCTGTCCACTACACACACCCTTGGTTTATGGTTTCCTACATCACGCACACTTGATTTAGTTGCATACACAGATGCAGATTATGCCGGGTGTAAACTAGATAGAAAGAGCACTAGTGGTCACTATGAATTTCTAGGTGGGTGTTTAGTATCTTGGGGCTCCAAGAAACAACACTCTGTGGCCCTTTCCACTGCAGAGGCTGAATATGTAGCTGCAGGAAGTTGTGGCACACAAGTCATTTGGATTAAACACCAGCTTCAGTACTATCAAGTAGACCTGGGGTGCACACCTATTTACTGTGATAATACCAGTGCCATCAACCTAGCCAAGAATCATGTTTTGCACTCCCGCACCAAACACATAGAAATAAGGCATCATTTCATAAGAGATGAGGTTTCTAAGAACAACTTTGAACTGATTCACGTAGGCACTGCTAATCAAATTGCTGACATCTTCACCAAGCCTCTAGACAATGACAAATTCACCACATTAAGGAGAGAACTAGGCCTGTACAAATTATCTTAATTGTTTTTCTCCTGATATTGAATTGATCTATCTTGGTAAAATGCTGTGTGAAAAGTCTGTTCTTATTGTGAGGGGGAGCTTCGTGTATCTACTGATGAATTTCTTTGAGTGCTTCGGTTAAGGGGGAGCTGGATAAGTAGTGCGTTCGATTGACTCAAAAAGACTGACCAGATGAGTGTTTTTGCTGGTTCTCATGATTGAATGAGTGTAGTTTTCTCAGTCAGTAGAATCTCATTCATATCTTAAATCCATCAGCGTGTGTTACTAAAGTCCTGCTAGAATCTTCCCTCTAGTAGTTCATCAGAGATTTGGAGTAAGTGGTCAAAGTATATCTTCCTACATTGTCCATGATTTCAGGTCAGGCTCTAACCTGCATGTCTTGATATTTGCTCAGAACAACTTGAAATCTAGATCTCAAGATTCATCACAAAGAAACAGTCCTTCTGGTATTGTTTTCAATCATTTCCTCTCCACATCATAAGGGATCAACTAAATGAACAAAGGTCTATGGGCTATTCACTGAGAAACTGGGAGCTTCATCAATGAAGTGAAGTAACTCCTATGTCATGAGGTGTTCTATTTAAAAAAAAAATTTGTGCAAATTGACCTTAATGTCTCTGATCATCACAGAGCAATGGTGACATGGTGGTGAGTAACTGGGGACTCTGGCATCTGATCAAGGTGTTTCCCCATGCAAAAAGTCACAGTTACTAACTCTGTTCTTCAAAACGAAGAAGTAATGAGGTACTCAAACTGAGTAACTGGGGATTCCGGCCTTTGATCAAGGTGTCTCTCTAATGTCAAAAGTGTGAATTACCAAACTACTCATTGATCTTTTGCAAAACTCTAAACTATCCCTTATCTCTGTGCAAGGTCTAGAATGCTTGTCCTCAATACTATAAGAACACCTTCTCTGATTTTGTCTCTTGTTGTCTACAGAGTATAGTTTTTTTAATCAGAAATCTTGCTATGCTTGTTCACCCCTGCTCTACATCAAATACCATGTATGTGGATAAACTTTTCCTTCATACCTATTCTCTATTGATTACCAGAGTTCAAGAATCTTCACTTGAGTTTAGCACCTCACTTATTCTCTTAAGACATGCTGTTGGGTCTTTCTACACTAAGAAGTCACTACACTTCTTCCTCATGTCTCTAGCAATTTTCTACATCTCTCATTTTCTTTTGATGATGTCAAAGGGGGAGAGAGGTCATTGGGTCATCATTGGGTCATACAATACTGTCATGCAATAGCCGAGAATTTTCTGCAAGAAATTGTTGGGAAGAGAGGTTATGGTTATGAGGAGAGAGAGGTCATGCAATATCCCAGTGATCATTCACGCTGTTGGGGAGTAGTTGTGTTGGAGGTAAGCTGAGGTTCAGAAGTTGTGCTTGATTTGTCTGCATGCGCTTGCTTTGGATATTTTTGCTTTGGATATTTTTATTTCTTTTAAGTTGCTTTTAACTGATGGTATTAATGCCTTGATATTGCTTGATTCATAGTGTTGCCATCATCAAAAAGGGGGAGATTGTTACATCCCTGAGGTTTTGATGATGTCTCACACTATAAATCAATCTATTTTTTTTTACTCCTTGCATCAATCTATTACACAGTGCATTTACTTGTTTCAAAGAAGGGGGTCTGGAGTAATAACCTTAAGGTCCGTGCATTTCATGTCATTGCATCTCACCTCTTGAGGTCGGTGCAAGCTCTAGTCGGTGCAATCGCCGTCTGATATGGACCGTTAGATCCTGTCTCCTCATCTCAGTGCAAGTACGTCTCGGTGCAAGCATTGCCTTGTGCTTCTCTTTATCAATTCAGGGGCAAGTCTGTGGCTCACTCACAAACATTGAAGCCCGTCCTTTCCATCTCGGTGCATTACGTGTCTAGACATAAAAGGGCTCAGTACACTTCGTTGTATTCCATTGCAGCATTTTTTTTATTCATGCATATCTTGTTTGTGCGTCCTTGAGTGTCTCACCCTTCAGACTCAGTGCAAGCTCTATCTTGCATTCGTTTTGATCGTACATGTTTTTTTTTCGGTGCAATTCTCACAAATCCAACTCGGTGCATCTACTGTGTTACACAGTTGTTGCAAGAATCCGAGCATATCCTTGATTCTTTATTTTGACTCGGTACAAAGTCTTGTCTTGTGCCTGTTGGTTCCAAGTCTGTGCATATGGGGTCAATCACATTAGTAAGTCAATTCAAGGTTGACTTGAATATCTCTACTCAGTGCATGTTATGTCTACCCATCCGGTGCAACATTTGCTTCATGTCTTATATTATCGGTGCATCTCTCCCAGTTCGTGCGTTTAGCATTCATATGCCAAGTGCATGGTCACCCTTCTTACCAGTATTTGAAATGTACTCTTCTGTTTGTCTGTCAGGTATTTCTCCTTCGAGAAGAATAAGAATGGCTCGTGATCCCAGGATGGAGGAGATGGCAGGATCGTGACACATGGAGAAAAGTGATCTGAGATTCTGCCATGTGGACTAAGACCTTTGAGCGGGAATAATGGAAGGCACATGCCAGTCCCCTGTTGCTCTATAAATATGAATGGGGAGAATAGAAGAGAATAACGAAGAAAAGAAAAAAAAAGGGGAACGAGAACAGAAAAGAGAGAAGAAGGAGAAGGAGAGCTAGCAGAAGAGAGAAAAATTTCTGAGAGGGAGAAGTGCTCGTGAATAGGAAGATCTGCTTCTACGGAAGCTACATTGTCTTTGTTTTTACAGAATACTCTCGTTTGCTGATCGCTGTGTTTTCAAGTTTTTGTTTAATCATTTTCATTCCATATTGTTACCCTCCACTGTTCGGAGGAAGGGAGATGTTCTCCAGTTCCCTCCATTGTCCTGGAGGAAGAGAGGTTCAATCCTCTGGTTGTGTGAGTTACACGGGAGTAACTGCACATGATTCCCTTTGCTACGTGCAAAGGAAGGGAGATCGTTCTCCGGTGTTCCTCTTCTGATTGATCAGAAGATTGAGGAGGCTGTTCCTCGGTACAAGCTATTTGGCAGCGGTTGTTGCAGATTGAGTCTGCTGTGTGCGACTCTAGTGCAAGGAAGCCTTACTCGACTAAGTAAGGGGTGGATGTAGATTGCAGATATCAATCGAACCACCTAAAAACTCGCTGTTTCTTTTGTGGTTTGGCTGTTCTCATGTGCTGCACTCCAACTTCTTGAGACTTAGCCTCTTTGTGGTTGCCTTCTCGATATAAGTCCTCCTCATACCATCTTCGTTAATCTTCGTTGTCTGTTTACGAGGCCGTTGTCTCTATAGTTTGAAGAGCCAAGAATTTGTGGCTGTGTTTATCGAATTGGGGAGTGATCTATTCATCCCCCCCCCCCCTTCTATCTCACTCTCCGCTGTGCGTATCAAAAATGACACACGGAGACTTGAGGGATCACCAAGACCCTCAACTCCACTGGACATGCAAACCGAGATAGGATAGTACCTCCAGGCGTCCAGAACCACATCTCGAGCTGGACAGAAAAGTTGAGACACTCACAAGGTCACATGTCAACCACTGGGTCACATCGGGTTGACCAGGACCTGACAAAGACTCAGAAGCAGTACAGAAACCTAACCAATAGCAGGGTACGCCTGGCTATCTAATAACATGGTTATAGCCCTCATAGGACATCAAAAGACGTCCATGGGACAATGGGCAAACCACTAAGTCAAGCCGAGGCACTTGGAAACCGACACATCAGGAAACGACACGCAGGAATTAAGCGGAGGAACATACGCTGGCGGTCATAGAATGGGCCGCTGGGTGACTGTAGCGGTCAAGGATTAGGCCGCTAAACATAGTCAACCCTAAACTGACTTATTCAGTCAAACCACCCAAGCGGTCTAATACAGATCCTCCGCACGGACTAGGCGGTCCAAGAGACAACTTCCACACTAATCACCCTAAAACATTGACCTAAGTCAAACGACATGTAGCGGCCTAAGAAAGGCACGCTACAGCAAAGAAACGCATGAAGGTTGGGCCGCCAAGGCCAACTGACTTAAATTCTTGACTAGGTCTAAAACCACGGTAACACGAATACCGAAGCAAACCACAAGCCACCGAGACCATCCCTTCAAGACGGGAACTCGAGGGAGGCCACACACATGCGTGGGAACCCCACCGCACTCACACCGATACACAGTGACTCGATAGAATGCAACACAAAGCCCGGGACACACATCCCTATGGGCACGCTAATTGAGATAACACAGCACCTCCCGACACCCCAGAAACATGGACATGGAACCCACAGGGTGTCTGGGACATTTGCGAGGCCATAGGTCGGTCATTGGGTCTCAACCAGACCGACTCGGACACAAAACGAGCATAAGCACATAATTTCGGTCGACCTGGCCCCTGGGGTTGGTCGACCGGACAAGGTTGGTCGACCGGACCTTGGCGGTCGATCGACCAGACCGACACGGTCCTACGGGCGCCTGTCGGTCGACCGGCCCATCCGGTCCGGTCGACCGGTCACGGTAGAAAATTGGCCAAACCCTAATCCTCGGGTCCGATTCCACTCCCCATTAGATCCCGATCGAAGGGGATAACAACCACAATGATAATACCGACCTTCCACACTCTGGAAGGGGTCAAAACAACGCACAAACGGCTTGAAACAGGCAATTCTACCAAATTGACCCTAATTGAGTCACCGGGGTTCCCTGGCTCATACCGGCCCCAAATGACAACCAACCGACACAAAATCAGTGGATCTAGAATGCTGACATTCCAGGGGTTCGATTGATACCAACTGATCTAAAACCGTCACCGTTTTCCGACGAACCCTGCGAACACCCCAAAAGCATGATTTTAGCCCAACAAGGCAAAACCCACTCGTATGCTCACCGTTCGGTGTGAAACTTCGAGGGAACGTAACAGAGAAGTAGAGCTTCCGTCTCCCTACCTCCACCGAAGATTCCGTGCATTGAAATGACTAAACCGCGCCGAAAATTGCATCACGAGCTCGACCGTCGGCTTTAAATCCACCGTTCGGGATCGCACCAGAAACGGTCCGA
The DNA here is from genome assembly GCA_022559845.1 of Amorphophallus konjac. NCBI lineage: Eukaryota > Viridiplantae > Streptophyta > Magnoliopsida > Alismatales > Araceae > Amorphophallus > Amorphophallus konjac. The sequence goes on along the minus strand of CM040121.1, from coordinate 440,428,507 downwards.
TCCTCGCCCCCTCGCACTCCGGACCATCCCCACAGCATCTCCTCAGCCTGCCCGTGCCTCCTCTATCTGCTGCTGGAGCCGGGAGGGCATAATAAGAGAGAAAACGGGGGAGAGAGAGGGTCACAGCGCGAATGAGAAGGGAGGAGAGAGGAAGAAGAAAGAAATAGAATAAAAGGAAAAGAAATCAAGAATTTTCCGAATTTTCAAAAATTCTAATTTTTGAGCCAAAAATGGACTAATTCAGAAAAATGCGCAAAAATAGTCGAAACGATCCTCGGGAAGAGTATAACGCAACTGCGGCGTCCACGAGTCGATGAACTGAAAAATAAACTCACCACAGGGTTTCGTAACTTGTATGAGAGAAAAACCCACGTGCATCGTAAAACTCAACTCAGGACCCACAAAAGCGATCCGAAAGCACTCCGAAAAGGATCCGAAAGATCCGATAAGAATCCAAGGTATTACACATGGTATGGCCAAAGCAGCAATGGTGTTACTCAGAGAGATCGGTTATGGGTCGCTGTGTAGTATGTGAAAACCCATGCAAAAGGTCACCCTCAATGATCGGGGAAAGAAACTAAACTCCCAGCGCGGAGCTATTCTCAGCCTAAGGATGCTACAGAAGCAAACTCATTTTTGACTAAAATAAGCAAACTTAATGAACTAAATCCACTCAAACCATGTTGAGGAAATAACATTATCTTAACCATGCGCAGGAATAACAATGATAGAGATAATAGCATGTTCTTGCACAAAATAAAGATACATTGGAAATCCATAGCGTGGAAATCGACGTCCTAAAGCGATCTTGACCATCGAGCTTTTGAGCAACACGAGCTTTGTAGTCCTTACTTGACAGGACAAAGTGGGAGAGGATAGCAAAGGGTTGAAGATTCCTCTCCACGGAGGAGCGGGAGACACAAAACTAGACGAAGAGGGATAAAAAGGAAGAGAGACGAGGGCTAGAACTCTTTTGTTAAGGTGTAGAGACCCTGATAACAAGGAACCAGATACAGAATAAACCATATCAGTTGAGATCAAGGCGGGCTAAAGCCTCGAAAATAGCATGAAAAAGGGCAATGACCCTGAAAGGGTGAAGATGAGTGAATTGGAAGAGGGGGAGAAGAATCATCCGACGTGGTCGGAGAAGAATGTTTTCACTCGACAGAGTCGGGGAAAGAGAATGGTAACCACGCGACAAGGTCGGGGATGAATTAGAGGCAAATTCCAGATATATCGCTGAATTGGGAGATGTCCCGAGATCGGGATGAAAAGACATAGGCTGAAGCCTAAAATTGTGAGAGGAGGGAAAATCTGGAGGATCCGGAGAAAAAGGAGAGGAATGGGGACGCACGGACCTACGAAAGGAGGAGAAAATGATGGAAATAGGATCAGATGGAGGAAGGTACACCACCCAAGGGTGAGAACTGAGTAGAAGGAAGAATGAATGAAAAGAAGGAGAGGAAGAGGTGGACCCCTGAATGCACAACTGGCGGCTCTTGAACCTGCTCCGCCGCCTCTTCTTAGCGCAAACTGGCTTGTAATAGACCCGCCTGGCGGGGGCTCGAATCCTTGGGCACCTTGCCTTGCAATATCTTCTTAGATAGCGAGCCCATCTAGCAGACGTCCTGGCCCGGCTATGAATATGTAGCCTTACCGGGGCGGTTGCCCCTAGACACCCGGTGCTAACACCATGTGGACATTCTTGAATAGTGAACTCCTTAGATGGATGAACATCAAAAAACCATGGAGTCCTGTAACCCCTCACAAGGATCCTGAGATTTGGCCACTCCACTCGGCGATCAGCCTTGAAACACAACTCTCTTGGTAAAAGAGAAAGACGAAACTGAGGGAGAGCAATACACGGCGTTGACGTGGCCGATTCACCAATAAATCGGGGGAGATTGCATAACAAGTGCAGAATGTCCTTGAAACGTGCTGAAGACATGGCCAAATTCCCCTTGAACATAGAGTGCATAATCTGCTTGGCGGCCATATAAGTTAGCACAATCCAGGTGGAGAACCCCTCTTGGCCAATTATCTGAACTGCGACAGAGCGAGGAGTAATAACAACATCAATAATCGAACCTCTGGCAAGCAATGAGATTGTGATGGGAATGAACACGGGGCACTAACTTTTTTATTTTGCATTTGTGTCCTTTTATATGTATTTATACCCTTGGCTAATTTATTTTGAAATTGTAAGGCTTTATAAGCCAAAGGGTTAGTCTTTAAAGTCTTAGGGTTTTTTTGTAAAAGTTTAGTAGTCCCAGGCGGGGCTCGTACCCTTTTTCTCATTGGTCCATCTAGGTTCTAGGGCCCATGTGGGGCTAGTTCAAAGTCCAAAATTGGACTTGGACCATGGGGGGACAAAAAAATGAAAATTCAAATTTGGGTACCCCATAGTCAAGGGGACGCCCCCCATTTAGTATATTATATTACATGTTGTATTTTTATTTAATGTGGCCATTTGACCACATGGGGGAAGAAAATGATGTCCCTTATTTACCTCTCCCTAACCTTAGATCTTGGGGTAGTTAAGGTCATTTGTACATTTCTATGTATCCCTTGTATTTTCCATTTGGTGGAATTAATGAAGAAGAATTTTAGAAAATTATCCAAGAGCCCAAGGGCACCCCTTTCTCTCTCCCACCCTGCAGATGGATTTCTACGAATTTCATGAGGTGTGAAGCCTCCTCCCCTCCCCCTCTCTGAGTGTGAAGCTCAGCCCCACCGCCACCTCCTCCATTAAGCCGCCGTCGGACCGCCACTGCCGTCGCGTCAGAATTATGTCCACATCAGGACAGGAGGTTGAATCCCGATTTTTATCTCCACATCAGGAGATTTGATCAAGTTACAATTTTGCGTGTTTGTTCTTCTTTTTATCCCCAATCTCCATTTTAAATTTCGTGCCAATCAGAGGTCATTTGCTATTTTTCCCGTAATTTTAGTTCCACCCCTAACAATCTGCCAGTTTGCAGATCTGCAGGATAGGAGTCTGTTCTTCTATTTTTCCCGCCCCCTTATACATCTCCATAAATCCCCAAAATAATCATATGTGTTCCTCACTTACGCCCCTGTCACCCATACTTTCTCTAGAGTCTAGATCTAGTATTTTCTTGTCGGTCAAAATTCATCTTCAGGCAGTTCTTGTTCTGTCTTGTGTGTCTGTAATTCTAAGCCAAAAAAAACTACAACCCACAGTCATTTTCATTTTCAATCCATTCACTTTATGGAACTGAGAAAATTATATGTTGTAGACCTATGAGTCCTCTATCCATCGGTACCAATTTTGCCTCAATCCGACATCGGATCTGGCCACATAAATTCTTCCCGTGGAGGCGCGCTGTTCATATCCGTGGACAGGCCAGCAAATCAGTCCACCGGTAAATCCTAGTAAAATACGTCAGGATACCTTCGGTGACCGCCGCTCCCGTAGATCGCTCGGCAACCCATCAGCAGCGTCCCAGCAAGCTGCCGCAGCAAGGAGATGCCCGGGTACCACCGTCCCAGCAACCGGACCCACCTACTGTCCCGCGGGCCCTGCAGAACCATTCCGAGTAGCAGCCCGTCTTCGGCCCGAGAACCGTCCAAATTGCTTCCCGTCAACCCGAGTTCGCCACTCCCGGGTCTCACATTGTTGCCCTTTACCTCCCTGCGTGGAGTGGGTCTTAAAACCATTTCTGTACTTATTGTTAATATTTGTACACCAGGAGTACGAGCTAAAGCCGGGGTCGTCTTCCCCACGCCCGGAGCGTGGAGGTAAACTCGCCTCCCTCTTTATCGCATTTACTCAATTCGTATATCTTTATGAATGCCGCTACTAGAGTGATAGGTAACTAGCGCATTATATTATTTCAATCACCGCTGCGAGAGAGTGAGTGTGACCCGTCCCGTGACTCAATATGAGTACACGCTGACCGACAGGAAAACAATAGATCTAGACTCCTAAAAAATTATGGGGGGAAGGGGGGTAAGTGAGGAACACGTATGATTTTTTTGGGGATTTATGGAGATGTATATAGGGGTGGGAAAAATAGAAGAACAGACATCTATCCTACAGATCTGCAAACTGGCAAACTGTCAGGGGTGAAACTAAAATTACGGGAAAAATAGAAAATGACCTCTGATTGGCACGAAATTTAAAATGGAGACTGGGGATAACAAGAAGAACAAACACTCAAAATTGCAGCTCGATCAGATCTCCTGATGTGGAGATAACAATCAGGATTCAACCTTCTGTCCTGATGTGGATAGAATTTTGATGCGGCGGCGGTGGCGGTGCGACGACGGCTCGATGGCGGCGGCGGCGGCGGTGCTGAGCTTCACACTCAGAGAGGGGGAGGAGAGGAGGCTTCACACCTCAAGAAATTGACAGAAATCCATCTTCAAGGGGGTGGGAGAGAGAGAGAGGGGCGCACCTTGCTCCTTGGCAATTTTCTAACATTTTCTCACATTAATTCCACCAAATGGAAAATATAAGGGATATATAGAAATGTACAAATGACCTTAACTACCCTAGATATAGGGTTAGGGAGAGTGAGTGAGTGAACCCGTCCCGTGACTCAATCCGAGTACACGCGGAAGAGCTGAGTACCCTTGACTCATTACCGGTTTCTCAACCGCGCACGATCCCCCGTTTCCCTCGCTTAGGGATGTCCGTGAGCTAGAGTCCCAGGTTCACTGTCCGTCCCGCATCAAATTGGTATCAGAGCAGAAGGTTGAGTCTAGGGTATCATTTTCTTAAAAAAATAATAAAAAAAAATCATCTAGAGAGTGTCTAAGTCTAAGTGTCTCATTTGCATTCCTTTATTCGGTATATCAAAAGGTGTTGCCCGAACGTTAGGTTACGCCTATCGAGAAAGTCGCACATTTGTGAGAGAGGATCTTCAGATCCCGTAACTCCGTCAAGTACCGTCTATTAGGTAAGTCTAGGTTTGTATTCGAGTCTGCATTTTACCCTTTTCACCATTTAGAGTCGTGTCTAGGTGCTTGTATTAGTCTTGCATAAAAGTTTTGCATAAACACATAAAAAAATAAAAATAATAAAAAAAGTGTTCCAATGCATGCCCACTCCTAGGGGAACATATTTCCATCTTATGTGCAACTATGGCCAACCCATGTACCCCAATCAGACCCATCCAAGGCAACAAGTCTGTGTTTGAGTACATTCGGGAGTATGATAAGTACCAGTTGGAATATGGAGTTAGAGAGGAGGGCACCACGACCGCATTTCAGTTTCGGAGAGGTTTACGGTTTCACTTCCAGTTTGAATGTCTCTGTCGTGACGCGTTCACTCTGGCGCAGTCTTATCTGGTCGCTCTAGAGGTTGAGCCTTTCGAGGCAAGCTTTGATACCGCCCTTCGACGAGCATCTACCTCTCAGCCGAGTCCCGAGCCGGTCGGACAGCCTACTCCACGGCCTCCCCCACCCCAGTCAGGGAACCCCTCCCCTAGAGCTCCATTGCCATCTACGCACGATCTTTATTCGGAGCCGCCTCATTTGGAGCCACCTCAGCTCGAGCCACCCGTGTTTCTAACGGGAAAGCTATTCATCGCCAAGCCACTACTTAGTTGGCTCAAGATCGGCTTGGTCCCTAGTCCACCTTCCTATCCATCCATGGACCCTACACTATCATTAGTGCCGGTCAACTCATTCCATACCACATTCTGATCTAGTCATCATGTTGATACATTAGATGACCTTACTAAGGGTTTAGACTGGCAATGGAAGTTGACGCACTTATTGACCCGAGGCTTCGACCAACCCAATAGTCGTAGCTTCACCCATTTGGCCTTAGGGTCTATTACCTCCGTGTGCACCGTGGGTCATGTCACAACGGAGGTTCTTTTATTCCTCCCCATGCTGGCCGAGCCAAACTTCATTCCCTTTACCCCGAGATAGGAATCATACCTTCTATATGAGATCACCGTCCCCTATACCCTAGTGCATGAAGGTGACCACCTACACCTTCAAGAACTTCCGACATAGGACCGTGACATGTGAGAACCCAGCTCGAGGGGTCACACTTTCTTTGATCCCTTTGACCCCTTCCCTAGTGAGCCTTATGACCCACTTTATCCATTCCATCTTGTTAGGGAAGTATATTATCGCTCCCCTTCCCCACAGGCTAGTCAACCTACACTCCGCAAGGAGTCCGTTCATTGGGGAAAGGAAGAAGGAAACTTTGGATCTCCTAGCCCTCCCAAGTCTCCCAAATCCAACAGGCAGCCACAAGCTAGAGGCATACTAGGATGTCTAAAAGTTCCACATTCCGTCAACCATCGATTGCATCTAGTGTATGCATGGCACACATTCGGATGTCCTGGTCCACCATTGCATGTGTATGGGTCGGACTAATAGTAGGTTTGTTTAGGGTCATGTGTGAGTCTTTGTTTCGTACAGTTTATCTATCGAGTGCATATGCATACATCGAGTTGAGTCGATCTTTTGTACGCTCGCGTTGTCAGTCCCTTTCGAGTGCGAGGCAAGTAGGATCCAATGCATACATTGTAGACTTGCCGAAATTTAGGATCGGCTCTACCTCAACATATCGGATCTAGTCACATAAAGGTACCCAACAGTGATTCTAAGTGAGTCATTGAGCTGTCTCCTTCCTTTGAGAGTGACCCCACCCCGGAGTGTTCACCACTAGCCTCATTCCCACAGCAGCGTGTGCATACCGAACATATACGGGATGAGCAGGTGACGAATACTTGGAGTGGAGCGTACTCTGCGCTTCCTGGTTCGATGACGGATCCGCATGAGCCACACGAGTAGCCGCACCCCTTACTCGACGGGGTCAAGTTCTTCCCACCCGGGGAGAATTGATGGGAATCAACATCGAGCACTAACTTTTTTATTTTGTATTTGCATCCTTTTGTTTGTATTTATACCATTGGCTAAATGGGTTTGCAATTGTAAGGCTTTATATGCTAAAGGGGTAGTCTTTAAAGTCTTTGGGTTTATTTGTAAAAGTTTAGTAGGTCCAGTCGGGCCCCCCCCTCTTTCTCATTGGTCCACCTAAGTTCTAGGGCTCATGTGGGGCTAGTTCGAAGTCCAAAATTGGACTTGGACCATGGGGGACAAAAAAATGAAAATTTAAATTTGGGTACCCCATAGTCAAGGGGGCGCCCCCCATTTAGTATATTATATTACATGTTGTATTTTTATTTAATGTGGCCATTTCATCACATGGGGGAAGAAAATGCTATCCCTTATTTATCCCTCCCTAACCTTAGATCTAGGGGCAGTTAAGGTCATTTGTACATTTCTATATATCCCTTGTATTTTCCATTTGGTGGAATTAATGAAGAAGAATTTCAAAAAATTATTCAAGAGCCCAAGGGCGCCCCTTTCTCTCTCCCACCCACTTGTAGATGGATTTCTGCGAGTTTCTTGAGGTGTGAAGCCTCCTCCCCTCCCCCTCTCTGAGTGTGAAGCTCAGCACCACCGCCGCCGCCGCCATCGAGCCGCCGTGGCACCGCCACCGCCGCCGTGTCGAAATTATGTCCACATCAGGATAGGAGGTTGAAGCCTAATTTTTATCTCCACATCAATAGATCTTCTTGAGTTGCAATTTTGAGTGTTTGTTCTTCTTGTTATCCCCAGTCTCCATTTTAAATTTCGTGCCAATCAGAGGTCATTTGCTATTTTTCCAGTAATTTTAGTTACACCCCTAACAGTATGCCAGTTTGCAGATCTGCAGGATAGGAGTCTGTTCTTCTATTTTTCCCACCCCCTTATACATCTCCATAAATCCCCAAACAAATCATACGTGTTTCACACTTACGCCCCTTCCACCCATAAATTTTCGAGAGTCTAGATCTATTGTTTTCATATCGGTCAAAATTCATCTTCAGGCAGTTCTTGTTATCTCTTGTGTGTCTGAAATTCCATGCCAGAAAGAAACTACAACCCACAATCGTTTGCATTTTCAATCCATTCACTTGATGGATCTCAAAAAATTATATGTTGTAGCCCTCTGAGTCCTCTATCCATCGGTACCAATTTTGCGCCGATCCAACATCGGATCTAGCCTCAGAAATTTTTCTCGTGGAGGCGCGCAGTTAAGATCCGTGGACAGGCCAGCAAATCAGTCCACCGATAAATCCTGGTAAAATACGCCAGGATACCTTCGACGACCGCCGCTCCCGAAGATCACTCGGCAACCCATCAGCAGCGTCCTAGCAAGCCGCCGCAACAAGGAGACGCCCGGGTATCGCCGTCCCAACAGCCGGAGCCACCTGCTGTCCCGCGGACCCCGCAGAACCGTTCCGAGCAGCAGCCCGTCTTCGGCCCGAGAACTGTCCAAATTGGTGCCCGTCAACCCGAGTTCGCCACTCCCGGGTCTCACATTGTTGCCCTTTACCTCCCTGCGTGGAGTGGGCCTTAAAACCATTTCTGTTCTTATTGTTAATATTTGTACACCGGGAGTACGAGCTTTGGCCGGGGTCATCTTCCCCACGCTAGGAGCGTGGAGGTAAACTCGCCTCCCTCTTTATCACATTTGCCCAATTCGTATATCTTTTTGAATGCCGCTGCTAGAGTGATAGGTAACTAGCTCGTTATATCATTTCAATCACCGCTGTGAGAGAGTGAGTGTGACCCGTCCCGTGAATCAATCCGAGTACATGCGGAAAAGCCGATACCCGAGGCTCATTGCCGGTTTCCCAACCGCGCACGATCCCACGTTTCCCTCGCTTAGGGACATCCACGAGCTAGAGTCACAGGTTCGCTGTCCATCCCGCATTAGATTGCCACTGACCTCGCTTGAGAGGAAACTGACACTAATGCGAGGGAACTCTTCTTAGTAATCGGCATAGGAGATAGTGGCACATCAGCCTTGAGATAGCCTGGGACCAGGACATGTATCGACATCCGGCGGATAAACTCTTGAACTTTGAAATGCACAATCGGCAAGTAATTTTCCTGACTTGGCTCATCGTCTCCCTGGGGACTAGACCCGAGGGGCACAGAAGGTAGCACACACTCGCTCCGTGGGGGGGTAAGTGGATGGAGAAGTGGAGGTGGTAGAAATAGGTTCAGATGCCGTGGAGGCTTCAACGGGAGTGGTGTGTTTAGGTGGAGGCAAAGGGGTTGTGATGATGGCAAGCTCGAGTGCGGTCAAAGGTGAAGGTGGGGGCATAGCCTGCTCAGGCTCGAGCCACGATGGTGATGGAGATGGCAAAGGCGGTGGAGATGGTGGAGGTAATGGAAGCACTGGTGGCAGAGATGGAGATGGTGGTGATGGCAATGGAGATGATGAGGATGGCGATGAAGGCGATGGAGGTAGTGGACATGGAGGTGGAGAGGGCGAAGAGGGAGGTCGTGGTGCCCACCATCGACGTGTCAACACAACGCGTCGAGTGACGTCAGGGATAGAAGTAGTGGAGGTGACGGCAGGAGAAGAAGGGGAGGCACTAGCCTGAGCAGAGGCTTAGGTTTGTGGAGGTTGCGGAGATTGGATAGGAGATGGTGAAGGTAATGGAGTAAGTGACGGAGCAAGTGCAGCACTAGACGAGGAATCGTAGGGGTGCCCTGTTGTGCCCCTGTGGTCATTTGAGTCATTCGACATCATCCTGTAGTCATTTGAGTTATTTGATATTCTTGATTTTGATAATGGCTAAACACTATAAGTCATTGTTGTTTTAACTCTCATATGACTGACATATGTGATATTTTGTTCATGACAGACAAGCCAATGAATGGAGAAAGAATCGAGTGGAAATGGAAAAAGTGAAAGCTCATTTATCGCACCCAAGCAAGGATGCAAATCTCTTCTACAAGTAAAAGTTGACATTTCTCATTCGGCACATCACATAGCCAAGGTCGATGCACAAAGAAGCATAGCCAAGAGAGCCCAAGGTCAAAGACTCTGTTGACACCTTCAAGACAGTCAAGGTTGATGCCACAGATGAGAATGGGCTACTAAAGGACTCAAGCGACGGAGCTAAAGGGGTTAACGGACTGACCTGGCATAACCCGGGGTCAGCCCAGCTGGCATTCGACCGCCAGCCCAGGGGTGGTCGATCGCCCCTGCCAGCAGCTTACTGGCTGACAGATTCTAAGTGGCGGTCAACTGCCAGCCCAGTAGCGGTCGACCGAAAAATCCAGAGATCAAGTTTCTACAGGGTTTGGTGAGGACACACGGCGCTATCCTCGACGGAGCACCCGGCACACCGCTACCTCCTTGTGGCTCGGCGACGGCGGCACCTTCTAGTTATCTTTTCATCATGTTTAGGCCATGTTGGGCCTCAGTCTGGACTTGCTCAGGCCTTGTGGGCCTTGTCTTTTGGTCCCTGTGTGGACATCTTATTGTTTGGGCACTTATTGGGCCATATAGTGGCCAATTGGGTTGCTTTGTGGGGTAATGGATCTTGTTATTGGGTCAGGGGCTTATTGGGGCTTGAAGCCCACTTAAAAGAGGCCCATTAGGGTTTAGGGGGCGGCCCCCTCCCCATCTAGAGGAGGAGGAGGCAGCCGCCCCCCCCCCCCCTTCCTAGTTCTACTAGGGAAGGTGGGGGGCGCTCCCCTCTCCCTTCCCCTTTTCCCCTCTCCTCCTTTCCCCAACTCCACCCCTTCCTTATCCCACTTAGATTCCTTTCCTATTTTTTAAGCTTGCTGAAATTTGGGCCGCCTTTCTCTCCTTGGAGCTGGGCGCACCCCTCCCTTCTAGTTAGATTAGGGTTTTCCCATCCCCTATAAGTAGTTCTCACCTTGTACCGATTACAGTTTACACATGAATTTGAATACAAGTGAGTATTGTGCAAAGCTTTTTGCGCCCTTCTCTCTCTCTCTCTTTCTGCTCCTGCGACGGGAGAACGGCGGGGTGTGACGCCTCAGCCCTCGGTGGACTCCGGGGTTCCCTCTTATCCTCATCTTCTTCCTCAACGGTTCGTGTTCGTGATTCCAGATTTCTGCCCCGACTTGTAGCAGAGCTCGCGCCCCCTTCCTGGACGGGTTTTGCCACGACCTATTTTCTGGAGATACGTCTACGGATCAGCTTCGCGTCGGCGCCCATTTTGCATCAATCAGAGATCGGCACTGCCCGTACCGATTTTCTCCGCCGACCTGCGCCAGCACCACTTTCTCTGCTCGCCCAGTGGGGAGGCCCTGATTGCGAATTTTCCCCAGGCCTCCACGCTGCGTCTTTTGCCCTGGTTTCTTCAGGGTTCGTAGATCTCCGAGTCAACTTTCCAACGCCGCCGACGGCGTCGCGTTTCGACATCGTCACCGTCCGTGGCGGTCGATCTCGTGGGGTTGCGCCAGCGCGTCTGCCCAGTCCGCCCAGCGAACCAGCCCCGACTTTCAGCGACTCCTGCGGCTCGCACCGGCGGCGTCTGCCAGCGCCATTTGGCCGAGGGTGATCTCTGCCAGTCAGCTTTCACCCCCAACCGGCCCGGACTTGTTCGGGCACCAGAAGGCCGATTTCCAGATTTTACCGTCGGCGAGCGCAGTTCTGCGCCCACAGAACCTGATCTGACTTTCAGCAGCGCCCACGGTCACCACCGGTGGATCCAGCGCGCCCCCTTTGGCCGGAGCGTTCCTCCAACAGTCAGCGACGCGTCCTCTCTGACGGTGCCTCAAACGGGCGTCGTATCAGCCCGTGAGACCCCCCCTCCGCCCAGGCGCGCGCGACACCGGTTTCTGCAGCGTTGCACCCGAACCTCCTCGTGGCCGACCCGTCACCGAGTGCAGCCCGTCAACCCGTGTCCGGCAGCCCCGAACGTATTGGTTGTAGCCTTTTACCTCCCTGCGAGGAGTGGGCCGTTATTGGGTTGTATTTTATTGACCTCTGGTGTATCGGGGTTGTTGGTTCACGGCCGGGGTTCCTTCCCCACGCCTAGGCGTGGAGGTACGCGCTCCGACTCCCCTCCTTTTGCTTGCTCTTTTAGTATGTGATTGATTATGCCGCGTGAGAGAGGGTAGGTGCCTAGCCACTTATTGCCATCACCGCGGATCGTGAGTGAGAGCATCCATCCCTAGCACTAGTCGAGCACCGAGCTAGGACTCGACTCCCCTTGTCTTTGGAGGTCGACTATACGCCTAGACACGTGCGCTTCCCTCCTTGGGACGGCCGAGGTCGGAGTTTCTGTTGAGAGACGTCCCTCATTCTGTGGGATATCACGGTGGTCAGCCACTTGGCGACCCTTGAGCGTGCTACTGCCGGCCTCAGTTAGAGTCTTTGTGAGTCTTAGTCCGTGTCGGTCCCCGTCCCGCGTCAAATTTGGTATCAGAGCATGGTTACCAACTTGTCCTTACAGGTTGGGTCTTAGGGTCGTGTCTAGGTTTTGGACGTGTCTTGTTTGAGTCTTGCATCTCATTGCATTCGTGTCCCTCTAGGTCTTAGGGTGTCAGCCTACCCTTCCCTTAGTCTCCTTTGCATGCCCACTCGGGGTGGTTCGGATTACCATCGCCCGGACGCCATGGGTGACCAACACCCACCTCAGGGACGCCCATCTCTAGAGGATCTGATTACCCAACTTATGACCCGTATGGACAGGTCCGACCAGTCCATCAAGGAGTTGACTGAGCATCTAGATGGCCGTCTGAAGATCATTGAGGATCGTGCCAGAGTGTCTGACTTAACCATCCAGGGCCTTGTTGGACGGATTGGGAGAGTTGATGAAGTGCCCCACCAGGACCCTCCTAGAGCCGATCGAGCCCCTCCAGTTGCTGCCGCTCAAGCCCCTCGGGCTCAGGAGCGACGTCCCCGAGCCCCCGACTTTGATGACTATGGGTCCGAGAATGATTTTGAGGGGAATGGGCGCCAGTACCGTGGTCGTCGACCACATCAGGATGAGGATGATAGGATCCTTAGGACCGTCCGTGCCGATCCACCCACTTTCGAGGGGTCCCTTGACCCAAAAGTCTACATAGACTGGGAGAATAGCATGGATAGGTATTTCGAATGGGTTGAGATGTCTGAGCTTCGGCAAGTCCGATTTGCCAAGATGAAGCTCGTGGGGAGAGCCCAGACCTACTGGAGGAATGTCGAGAGCCTGATGTTGCAGAGGCAGGATCCACCCATAGAAACCTGGATTGACATGCGGCGTAAGCTCCGCGAGAAGTATGTCCCTCCTTCTTACCGCCAGAGGCTCATCGACCGATGGCAGACCCTTAGTCAGGGCGATCGGTCCGTGACCGAGTACATCGCCGAGTTTGACGAGTATTATTTGCGATGTGGAGTTGATGAGGAGAAGGGCATGCCTGTTTCGCGTTTTCGCCGTAGTTTGAAGCCCGAGTATCAGTATGAGCTCTACCGTCGCCAGGTAGACACTTTAGAGCTGGCTTACCAGGTTGCCCTAGAGTTAGAGCAATTTGAGTTGGAGTTTGGCCCCACCTTTCGTCAGGGGATGCCTAGTCAGCGGGGTCTTGACCCTCGCTCCACTTCCACCCAGTATGGTCGATATCCGGCGGCTCGGCCCGCGGAGCCTCTTCGCCAGGATCCCACTGGTCCCAGGCCCCGTCCACCCCTTCCTAGGGACCCGTTTCCTCCACCTCGCCAGCAGCCGCCCTACCCCCCCACACGCCCTACACTTCCACCTCCCGCGCACCCTGCGCGTTCTCAGCCTTTACTCCCCGCGCCCCGTCATGATGACAAGGGCAAGAGTCCTATGACCGCTGGAGCCTCATCCAGTGCGGGCGCACGTACTACTTGTTACTGGTGTGGCGGATTTGGCCACTTTGCTGATAGATGCCCCACTCAAGAGAGGAAGGCCCTTGTCATGGCAGACCCCACTTCCACTGAGTCCCTCACTGAGCCTATTCCTGTTAGTTATGAGGTAGACCAGGACTTGGTTGAGGAGTTCTTCGATGATCTGCTCGAAGGAGAGCAGGATGGTGCCCAGGGTAGCCACTTTCAGGGTGACCCACAGTTAGGGGTAGTTAGGTGCATTCTAGCCCAGCCCCAGGTGAGTGACGACTGGCGTCGCACCACCATTTTTCACACCTTCTGCAGGCTTGGGGGTAAAGCTTGCAAGATTGTCATTGATAGCGGGAGTTGCATCAACGCCATATCTACTGGCACTGTTACCCGCCTTGGGTTAACCCCAGTTGACCACCCTGCCCCCTATAGGGTTTCGTGGGTCGATTCTACCTCCATTCCTGTTAGGCTCCGTTGCCTGGTGCCCCTTCAGTTCCAGACCTATCAGGATGAAATTTGGTGCGATGTTCTACCTATGGAGGTAGGTAGCATTATTTTAGGGAGGCCGTGGTTGTTTGACATGGATGCCACCCTACAGGGCCGTGCAAACACTTGCACATTTGATCACAACGGCCGCAGGATCACCCTCCACCCAGCCCCACCTAGGGACCCTACTGTTAGGGGACCAGCCGGCCCTAGTGCCACGACCACCCCTCACCAGGGGAAGGTCAGCCCACCACCACCACCACCTCCGGTGTCAGTTTCCACCCCCTCTCCCACCCTCACCATAGAGGCCCCTCCGACTAGGAGGTTGATGATCATCAGTCCCCGAGAGATGGAGAGAGAGGTTGCTAGTGGTGTCCCTCTTTTAGCTGTGGTTGTCAGGGAGACGGGTGAGGTGGTCCCCAGTCTCGAGGGAGTGACAGACCCTCAGTTAGCTGAGATGTTGCGAGAGTTTGCTGATATTTTCCCGGAGGACCTTCCCGAAGGCCTTCCACCATTGCGTGACATTCAGCACGAGATTGATCTTGTCCCGGGCTCGTCCTTGCCCAATCTTCCACATTATAGGATGAGTCCCGCGGACCACGCTGAGCTACAGAGACAGGTTGATGAGTTGATGAGTAGGGGTTCCCTTCGGGATAGCAAGAGTCCCTGTGCTGTTCCCGCCCTGCTAGCACCGAAGAAGGATGGCACATGGCGTATGTGCATCGATAGCCGTGCGATCAATAAAATCACGGTTAAGTATAGGTTTCCCATTCCCCGGCTAGATGACTTGCTTGATATGATGTCAGGAGCCACGATTTTCTCGAAGATCGATCTTAGGAGTGGCTATCACCAGGTGAGGATCAGACCAGGTGATGAGTGGAAGACTGCATTTAAGACCAAGGATGGTCTTTACGAGTGGTTGGTCATGCCCTTCGGGCTGACTAACGCCCCTAGCACCTTCATGCGGGTGATGACGCAGGTGTTGCGTCCTATGATTGGAGTGTTTGTGGTCGTCTACTTCGACGACATCTTGATTTATAGCCGCACTAGGGAGTTACACCTAGACCACCTTAGGCAGGTGTGTGTTGTTCTGAGACGGGAGAGCTTGTTTGCCAACCCTAAGAAGTGTAGCTTCATGACTGACCAGGTTTCTTTCTTAGGGTTCATTGTGTCCCGTGACGGAGTCTCCGCTGATCCGGAGAAGATCCGTGCCATAGTGGAGTGGCCCGAGCCCCGCTCACTCCACGATGTTAGGAGCTTTCATGGTCTGGCGACATTCTATCGCCGTTTCATTAGGGGGTTCAGTTCTATCACCGCCCCGATCACGGATTGCATCCGTAAGGGCGAGTTTACCTGGACGAAGGCTGCTGCCACAGCCTTCCAGACTATCAAGGTTCGCATGACCCAGGCACCCGTTCTTACACTTCCTGACTTTTCTAAGGTGTTTGAGGTTACATGTGATGCCTCAGGTGTAGGCATAGGGGGAGTGCTTAGCCAGGAGTCCCACCCTATAGCCTTTTTCAGTGAGAAACTCAATGATGCCAAACTGCGTTACTCTACTTATGACAAGGAATTCTACGCAGTTGTCCAGGCTTTGCGCTATTGGAGGCACTATCTCCTCCACCAGGAGTTCGTGCTCTTTTCTGACCACGAGGTATTGAGATTTCTCCACACCCAAAAGAAGTTGAATGCCAGACATAGTAGATGGGTGGAATATTTGCAGGAGTTTACATTCGTTCTCAAGCACAAGGCAGGTGCTGAGAACAAGGTGGCCGATGCTCTTAGTCGGCGGGTGATGTTGATATCCACCATGAATGTTCAGGTGGTTGGTTTAGAGAAGTTGAAGGAGGCCTACATTGATTGCCCGGACTTCGGTCCCATCTATTCTGCCCTTCAGTCAGGACCGTCCCGTGAGTTTAGCGAGTATGTCCTTCAGGATGGTCACTTATTTCGAGGTGATAGGTTGTGCATCCCACGGACTTCAGTTCGTGATTTTCTTATGTGGGAGCTTCATGCAGGAGGTCTTGCCGGCCACTTCGGCCGAAACAAGACCATAGAGGCTGTTGAGCACCGTTTCTGCTGGCCCAGTTTGAAGAGGGATGTAGCCCGCATAGTTGCCCAGTGTCGTATTTGTGCCCTAGCGAAGCAGAGGAAACAGAACACTGGCCTTTATACCCCTCTGCCTGTCCCTGATAGTCCTTGGCAGGATATCAGCATGGACTTTGTGCTTGGTTTGCCCCGTACTGCACGGCGGCATGATTCTATTTTTGTTGTGGTTGACCGCTTCTCCAAGATGGCCTTGTTTATTCCTTGTTCCAAGACATCGGATGCCTCTAGAGTTGCCAGGTTGTTCTTCACCCACTGTGTGTCCAGGTTTGGGTTGCCGCGTACCATTGTTTCTGATAGGGATGTGCGTTTTACGAGCTATTTTTGGAAAACCCTTTGGCGGATGATGGGCACCCAGTTGAAGTTCTCCACCGCATACCACCCCCAGACTGACGGTCAGACAGAGGTAGTCAATAGAAGTCTAGGGGATCTTCTGAGGTGTTTAGTGCGTGATAGAGTTGGAGATTGGGACCTTGTCTTACCATTAGCAGAGTTTGCATATAATGATTCGGTCAATAGGTCTACAGGGTTGAGTCCATTTGAGATTGTCACTGGTCGAAGACCTAGGAAGCCGATTGATTTGATTCCCTCCCCCATTCAGTCCCGAGTCTCTGAGTCAGCTGAGTCTTTTGCGGAGCATATTAGACAGTTGCATGACCATGTCCGTCGTCATATAGAGGCCAGCAACGCACGTTACAAGGAGTTAGCTGACGCGCACAGACGCACACGTGAGTTCCGCGAGGGAGAGTACGTCATGGTCCGGGTTAGACCGGAACGGTTTCCTTCGGGAGCCGTAAAGAAGCTCCAAGACCGCGGTGCAGGACCATTCAGAGTGTTGAGGCGTATTGGGTCGAACGCGTATGAGATCGAGCTACCAGACGACTACGGGATCAGTTCGATGTTCAATGTCTCTGATCTGGTAGCTTATCGGGATCCCGCGGTGATACCCAGTGAGTTATTTGGGCCTGACCCTCCTGTTGTGAGTGATACACCTACTGAGAGTCCACCTCCTCCAGCCCCATTATAAAAACGCGAGCATATAGATTGCATACTGGATGAGCAGGTGACTACTACCAGGAGCGGAGCCTACCAACGCTTCTTAGTGCGTTGGAGAGGGCGCCCCGAGTCGGACAACACCTGGATTACACGTGGAGAGCTGGAGCGGATCGATCCGGACCTGCTGGAGCGGTACCTCAGTGACCGTGACCCTTACTCGACGGGGTCGAGTTCTTCCCACCCAGGGAGAATTGGTGAGGACACACGGCGCTATCCTCGACGGAGCACCCGGCACACCGCTACCTCCTTGTGGCTCGGCGACGGCGGCACCTTCTAGTTATCTTTTCATCATGTTTAGGCCATGTTGGGCCTCAGTCTGGACTTGCTCAGGCCTTGTGGGCCTTGTCTTTTGGTCCCTGTGTGGACATCTTATTGTTTGGGCACTTATTGGGCCATATAGTGGCCAATTGGGTTGCTTTGTGGGGTAATGGATCTTGTTATTGGGTCAGGGGCTTATTGGGGCTTGAAGCCCACTTAAAAGAGGCCCATTAGGGTTTAGGGGGCGGCCCCCTCCCCATCTAGAGGAGGAGGAGGCAGCCGCCCCCCCCCCTTCCTAGTTCTACTAGGGAAGGTGGGGGGCGCTCCCCTCTCCCTTCCCCTTTTCCCCTCTCCTCCTTTCCCCAACTCCACCCCTTCCTTATCCCACTTAGATTCCTTTCCTATTTTTTAAGCTTGCTGAAATTTGGGCCGCCTTTCTCTCCTTGGAGCTGGGCGCACCCCTCCCTTCTAGTTAGATTAGGGTTTTCCCATCCCCTATAAGTAGTTCTCACCTTGTACCGATTACAGTTTACACATGAATTTGAATACAAGTGAGTATTGTGCAAAGCTTTTTGCGCCCTTCTCTCTCTCTCTCTTTCTGCTCCTGCGACGGGAGAACGGCGGGGTGTGACGCCTCAGCCCTCGGTGGACTCCGGGGTTCCCTCTTATCCTCATCTTCTTCCTCAACGGTTCGTGTTCGTGATTCCAGATTTCTGCCCCGACTTGTAGCAGAGCTCGCGCCCCCTTCCTGGACGAGTTTTGCCACGACCTATTTTCTGGAGATACGTCTGCGGATCAGCTTCGCGTCGGCGCCCATTTTGCATCAATCGGAGATCGGCACTGCCCGTACCGATTTTCTCCGCCGACCTGCGCCAGCACCACTTTCTCTGCTCGCCCAGCGGGGAGGCCCTGATTGCGAATTTTCCCCAGGCCTCCACGCTGCGTCTTTTGCCCTGGTTTCTTCAGGGTTCGTAGATCTCCGAGTCAACTTTCCAACGCCGCCGACGGCGTCGCGTTTCGACATCGTCACCGTCCGTGGCGGTCGATCTCGTGGGGTTGCGCCAGCGCGTCTGCCCAGTCCGCCCAGCGAACCAGCCCCGACTTTCAGCGACTCCTGCGGCTCGCACCGGCGGCGTCTGCCAGCGCCATTTGGCCGAGGGTGATCTCTGCCAGTCAGCTTTCACCCCCAACCGGCCCGGACTTGTTCGGGCACCAGAAGGCCGATTTCCAGATTTTACCGTCGGCGAGCGCAGTTCTGCGCCCACAGAACCTGATCTGACTTTCAGCAGCGCCCACGGTCACCACCGGCGGATCCAGCACGCCCCCTTTGGCCGGAGCGTTCCTCCAACAGTCAGCGACGCGTCCTCTCTGACGGTGCCTCAAACGGGCGTCGTATCAGCCCGTGAGACCCCCCCCTCCGCCCAGGCGCGCGCGACACCGGTTTCTGCAGCGTTGCACCCGAACCTCCTCGTGGCCGACCCGTCACCGAGTGCAGCCCGTCAACCCGTGTCCGGCAGCCCCGAACGTATTGGTTGTAGCCTTTTACCTCCCTGCGAGGAGTGGGCCGTTATTGGGTTGTATTTTATTGACCTCTGGTGTATCGGGGTTGTTGGTTCACGGCCGGGGTTCCTTCCCCACGCCTAGGCGTGGAGGTACGCGCTCCGACTCCCCTCCTTTTGCTTGCTCTTTTAGTATGTGATTGATTATGCCGCGTGAGAGAGGGTAGGTGCCTAGCCACTTATTGCCATCACCGCGGATCGTGAGTGAGAGCATCCATCCCTAGCACTAGTCGAGCACCGAGCTAGGACTCGACTCCCCTTATCTTTGGAGGTCGACTATACGCCTAGACACGTGCGCTTCCCTCCTTGGGACGGCCGAGGTCGGAGTTTCTGTTGAGAGACGCCCCTCATTCTGTGGGATATCACGGTGGTCAGCCACTTGGCGACCCTTGAGCGTGCTACTGCCGGCCTCAGTTAGAGTCTTTGTGAGTCTTAGTCCGTGTCGGTCCCCGTCCCGCGTCAGGGTTTCTCAGTAGAGGTCGACGGCCAGCTTCTGTAGGTCGACCGCCAGCCCCGAGCCAACAAATGTTGACTTTGTTTTCCACTTCAAGAAGAGCCCCTTTCCTTGTATTTATTTAACCCCAAAGTCACCCAATCACCCATGGATTGTGGATCTAGTCTGGGGGATGTCCAAGGACCATTCAAAAGATATGAGACCAATGCAAGAGGGTTAGAAACCCTAGTTGATCATTTGTGAATCCAAGGGAGATCAAAGGAGGCTACAAGGGTGTGTTCAAGGGAGAGGAGATCGAGTACTGTAGCCGTGAATAGTACTCCGGGAAGAAGTTCTTCATCAAATCCTCAATTGATTCAAGCTACTTCAAGAGAAGATCAACCCCAAGCCAAGTGAAGATAAAGCTGCAACCATCATCTTCTTCATCAACTCAAGTAGATCCAAGGAAGCTCATTTCACAAGGAAGAAGAAGCCATTGTTGTTGAATCAAGAAGAGAGCTTTGTGAAGAAAAAAGAAGCTTCTGTGGGTGATCTACATCGTGTGAAGTAATGAAGATTCAAGATCCAGTAATCTCAGATAAGATCTTTTCTCTTTGAGCATATTGTATATCTTCTTTGAGTGTTTTCATATCTTGTTCTTTTTACATTTCATTCAAACATTTGAAACTGAAGATCGTCCCTACCGGTGGTTAGTAGGAAGGCAATCCGAAGCTGTTCGATCTGCGGTGTTGACGTCCCTACCTGTGGTTAGTAGGAAGGTAATCGGAGGTCTTTCTGATTTGCGGCTCAGTGTAGTGGAGCATCATCGGATTTGGTGAGGGGTGGACATAGGACTGTGGATTCAGTCTGAACCACCATAAAATCTCACGTGTTGTGGTTTGTTTGTGTGATTGTTTTGTTCTGGATGCATTCTTAGGTTCGAATCGATATATTAGTAATCATCTTGCTAAGCAAATCGTTGTGTCCTTCGTTAAACTAGTTATATTCCGCTACTATTATCTTTATCTAGCTTTAAAGAAGGTTGCATTGCGAAAAGAAGGGCAGATCTATTCACCCCTCCCCTCTAGATCCGCTATCCACTACTCAACAAGTGGTATCAGAGCCTAATCTCTCATTATGGGGTCCAACGACCTTGAGGGAAATGGTGGATTAGCGTCCAAAGGTTTCTTACCTGAAGGACATTCTATGAATTAGCCTCCTTACTTTACTGGAACTAATTATCCTTATTGGAAACATCGCATGTAGGTGTTCATTCGCACCCAAGACTACGAACTTTGGCCAGTGATCAACAAAGGTCCGTATGAGCTTACGGATAATGAAGATTTGTGGACCAAAGAACAAATAAGATAATCCACTGTCAACTGGAGTGCCAAACACATCATGCAGTGCTCACTCCATCCAGTAGAATTCTCAAGAGTGGCTACCTGCGCAACGGTAAAACAAATGTGGGACAAGTTAGAGGTAATTTACGAAGGAACCTCTCAGGTACGAGAAACAAAAACCAACATTTTAGTTTCTGAATATGAAATGTTCCGCATGAAGCCTGATGAGTTAATTCAAAATATGTATGCTTGGTTAACTGTGCTTACTAATAGTCTGACTGATTTGGGAAAGAAATACTCAGAATAGGAAATTGTGAGAAAGATTCTCAGATCATTGACTCTTGCATGGCACATAAAGGCTACCGTGGTTGAAGAATCGAGAGATCTCGCAACTACCAAAGTAGATAAACTCATTGGGTCATTGATGACCTATGAGATCAACCTTAAGAACAAAGAGGTTGAGGTGCCTAAGAAAAAGCCCCTAGCTCTTAAAGCAGGACCCATCGGTCAAGGAACTTCTGATGAAGGTGAGGATTCGGCAAGTGAGCGAGATGAGGATGACGTAGACATGCTCACACGTAAGTTCAGAAAATTTTTGAGAAAGGAAGGTAAGAGCTTCATGAGAGGAAGGTCAAACGTAAGAAATGATTTCAAATCCAATTCTGAAAACTTTAAGAAATCTGACAAAATCATTTGTTATTCTCGCAACAAACCAGGGCATTTCAAGACTGATTATCCTGACAGATTCAGAAAAGCTGACAAATGGAAGACCAAGAAGAAGAACAAGGCCATGGTGTCCACCTGGAGTGACGAGGAAGAAAGTGATGGTTGAACTAGCTCCTCGGACAAGGAAAAAGAAGATCTTTGTCTCATGGCCAGAGGTGATGAAGAAACTGAGGTAAACTCTCCATTTGAAAATTACAAAATTGATGATTGGGAGGAAGCATATATACAGCTCATGGAAAAATATGACATGTACAAAAAGGAGAATAAATTATTGAAAAAGAAAATTAACTTGTTTATGCATGATCATGATATGAATGATAAGAATGCTCTACTTGAAACTGAAATTGAAGATCTTAAGAAAATGATTGAGGATTTGGAAGAGGGAAGAAAAGAAATGGTTGACTTGGAAATTGAAAATGAAGACTTAAGAAATGAGATTGATAGCATGAAGCTCAAAATGCAAACTTATGAAAAGGATAGCACGTTGAGTAATGAGAAGTATGAAGCTGTCAAACAAGTCAACACTCAACTTCTTCAAAACATTGAAAACCTACAAAAAGAGTTGAAGGATAAACAACAATCTTTAGAAAAGTTTGTGGATGGAAGAGAAAACTTAGATGCACTGCTAGGTACTAGAATGAACTTCAACAAGGAAGGGTTAGATTTTGAACCAACAAACAAAAGGCCAATTGGGTTAAAGGCTGTCACATTTATTTCCTCTTCTGATGCTTCTACCTCAAAAACAACATCCAAAGAAAAAGAAACGGTTGAAGAGGAAGCCACTGAAATTCACAAGAAGACTGTCCAAAAGCCTAAGAAAGGTCAACTTTCCCAGCAGCATATGTCAACACTTCATTGGCCATTACCTACTCAGCCTTCCAGATGTCACTATAACTGGGTTGAACATTCATATAGGCCAACACCACCCTATTTTGGGGAAATTGTGATTCTTGTGTTCACAAACCCTATAAGTTTCAATCCCCTAGGTGGCAAAATAATCATTTTCAACCCAAAACCAACCAGTGGCCACAATGGTTTAAGAAGCAAACTTCCTCAAACTTCCACAAAATCCAACGAATAACTTCTAAACAAAAAGTAAATGTCAAAGCTGAAAAGAAAAACCAAATCCCTGCTCTAAGTAAATAAAACATGAATGCTAGGAAGGTTTGGATTCCAAAAGAAATGGTTTCTTATTTTAAAAATCTGAAGAGTTTGATGGGACCCAAATTTGGTTGGGTTCTAAACACAATTGCTTAATTGCTTGTGCAGGAGTGTCTTGCAGCCATGCATAACAGGTGGTACCTTGATAGTGGCTGTTCAAGACACATGACTGGAGACAAATCAAAATTTTATCTCTTGGAGGAAAAGGAAGGAGGATACGTCACATTTGGAGGGAACAACAAGGGAAAAATCATTGGAACAGGTAATGTAGGGAAGAACCTCTCCAACTCCATCTATAATGTGCTGCTAGTTGAAGGCTTGAAATACAACCTGCTTAGCATAAGTCAACTCTGTGATAAGGTTCACAAAGTGTTGTTTGACTCTCATAAATGTAGAATCCTTGAACCAAAAGCTGACAAGGTAAAATTTTCTGGTAAGAGAGTCAACAATGTTTACATGATTGACTTAGATGATCGTGCTCATTTAAATCTTTATCTTGCTGCACCAAAATCTGAACTTGCATGGTTATGGCATCGTAGACTAGGTCATGATAGCTACAATGTCTTACATAAACTGTTAAAGCATTCAATGGTGAATGGGTTGTCAGAACTTTCTTTTAAACAAGAAAATAAATTGTGTGATGCATGTGCCCTAGGTAAACAAACAAGAAAATCCTTCAAGGCTAGATCTGCAAATATGTCATCTAAACCACTTGAGCTGATTCATATGGATTTGTTTGGTCCAACCAGAACTGCTAGTTTAAGTGGTAGAAAATATGGATATGTCTTGTTGGATGATTACTCTAGGTTCACATGGGTTTTCTTTCTCACACATAAAAATGATGCTTTTGATGAGTTTCAGGCACTCTTTATGAAGATAAAGCAAGACGGTGAGTTTAAAATTTCCAACATTCAATCTGATCATGGTGGTGACTTTGAAAATGTTGACTTCTATAATCTTTGCAGGGCTGAAGGCATTTCACACCGGTTTTCTTCACCAAGAACCCCAGAGCAAAATGGTGTAGTTGAAAGAAGGAATCGAACACTCATAGAGATTGCAAGAGCAATGCTTGTCGAACGGCAACTCCCAAGGAAATTTTGGGCTGAAACGGTAAACTCGGCATGTTACATTATCAACCGCTCTATGGTAAGGCCACACACCAAAAAGACTCCTTATGAGTTGCTGAAAGGTAAAAAACCTTCTCTCACACACATGAAAGTATTTGGATCTAAATGCCTCATCCATAATAATGATAAAAGAGACTTAGATAAATTCGAGCCTAAGAGCGATGAAGGTATATTCCTTGGATATTTTGATAGATCTAGGGCTTATAGAATTTATAATGTCAAGAGTCAAACTGTGGAAGAATCACGCCATGTTTCTTTTGATGAATATCACGATGATTCTAACAATGATAACTCTTGCAGAAAAAATGATGAAGATGGGGAATTCCTAAGCATGAAGGAAAAGAATGATCCTCCACAAGAAGAAACAAGAGAAGATGGTGACCTAGTTGAATCAAGTAATGCAAGGGCTCAAGCTCCAGGAGAAGATAATGATTCTATAAACATTAGAATTCTTAAGGATCATCTTTTAGAAAATGTCATTGGTAGCTTGAATGACCCACCTAGAACAAGATCACATTTTAGAATTGTGGAAGAATTAGATCAACTTGCTATTGTCTCCCAGATTGAACCCAAGAATGTTGATGAGGCATTAAAGGATGAAAACTGGATAAATTCAATGCAAGACGAGTTAAACCAGTTTGAGAGAAACAAAGTTTGGCATCTTGTTCCTAGACCTTCATCACAATCTGTCATAGGCACTAAATGGGTATTTAGGAACAAACTCAGTGAGGATGGCAAGATAATAAGAAATAAGGCTAGATTGGTACCTCAAGGGTATAATCAAGAGTTTGAGGTAGACTTTGATGAATCTTATGCCCCAGTTGCTAGACTCGAAGCCATCAAAATTTTACTTACCTTTGCATGCTCCCTTAGAATAAAGCTATATCAAATGGATGTACAAAGTACTTTCTTGAATGGCTTGATCAAAGAAGAAGTCTATGTTGAGTAGCCCCCTGGCTTTGAGAACACTAACCATACACATTTTGTATATAAGCTAGACAGGGCACTTTATGGACTAAAGTAAGCACCAAGAGCTTGGTATGAGAGACTAAGCTCATTCCTCATTGAGAAAGGGTACACACGAGGTAAGGTAGATCAAACACTTTTCACCAAGAAGCAAGGTAAGAACATTTTGATTGTTCAAATTTATGTTGATGATATTGTGTTTGGTTCTACTAAATCTGAAATGTGTGAGGAATTTGCTAACCTCATGACTAGCGAATTTGAGATGAGCCTAATGGGAGAACTCCAATTCTTTCTCGGTTTGCTGGTGAACCAAGGAGAAGATGGGTGCTTCATAAGTCAAGCCAAATACATCAAGGAGCTGCTGAAAAGATTTGACATGACAAATAGTAAAATAATTGCAACTCCTATGAGCACCACAACATCACTGGATTCGGATGAAAATGGTAAATTAGTGGATGCAAAGATCTATAGAGGTATGATCGGCTCTTTGCCTTACTTAATTACATCCCGACCAGATATCCAGTTTAGTGTATGCCTTTGTACTAGATTTCAAGCTAGTCCTAGAGAATCCCACTTAACTGTCGTCAAACGTATCCTTAGATATCTTGCCAACACTTAAGATTTAGGATTGTGGTATCCGTCATCATGTGATTTATCTCTTATATCTTATTCTGATGCGGACTATGCTGGTTGCAAGCTGGATCGTAAAAGTACTAGTGGCTACTGCCAGTTTCTGGGCGGGTGTTTAGTTTCTTGGGCCTCCAAGAAACAACACTCGGTTGCCCTCTCAACCGTAGAGGCAGAATATGTTGCTGTGGGGAGCTGTGGCACCCAAGTGTTATGGATTAAACACCAACTCCAAGACTACTTAGTGGATCTTGGTTGTGTCCCGATTCTGTGTGATAACACTAGTGCTATCAACCTTACAAAAAATACAGTCCAACACTCTAGGACTAAGCATATTGAGATTAGGCATCACTTCATTAGAGATGAGGTCGTTAAGAAAAATTTTGAACTGCATTTTGTTGATACTCTAAATCAAATTGCTGATATTTTCACTAAGCCCTTGTGTAATGACAGGTTTTCAACACTCAGAAGGGATCTTGGTCTTTGCCGACCTCAGGCCAATAAAAATTGAAATGATGATCTTGTTCAATTTAGTGTGTGTTTTTGCAGATTGGTGTTCCATGCATTGTTTGTATGTAAATATGTCATTTTTCATATGGTGTGACATTCCATGTAGTCATGATGCATAATAATGATTTGAATTCATGTTCACAATGCATTGCAAGGTTTGTGTAGCATCATTCTTGCATGGCCATGGTATATTAAATCTTGATGTATGGAAAGGCAAGCTATACTTGTCTAGAAGCACTCAATATGCGTGAGGTTTCACCTCCGCCAAGTACCATGCGTCACTGTCGCATATAGGCCATATTGTAAGGGGGAGTTGTCTCTTTGTAGCATTCATGCATTTGTTTTATCTTCATTCTGTTACATTTAATAAGTGCACAACCATGTGCTGGGTCATGCATTTCATGTCTGTCAACTTCATGTTTGATCAGGTCAACCCCTGCATGATTCTAGTCAACCTCTCCTTGACAATTATCTTTTCACTTGCAAACATAACTCCTTGAGTGCATTCATTGCATATCCTTAGGGGGAGTCTTGTTACTTTTCTTAATCTCTTACAATCTGAACTTCAATGGCTTACAGTCTGATTTGAGATCATGAGACCGACAGAACTACGGTGTAAGAGCTTTCTATTATATGCCATACTGATTGTCCATCCAATGAAAATGGTTCAGATTTAATGATTTCCTTGAAGTTCTGAAATATTTGTTCTGAAATCATCTATGTTCAGTGGTTTTAATAGACCTTAACTAGAGATTGCATATTGCACTTTGAATGACTATCCTGATATCTAAAAATTTAAAATTCATGACCATCTTGGTGATACACTCAGGCTTAGTATTGTTCTTAAACATCTTGATGAGCTGGAATTCTTAGAAATCCATTTGACAGAGCAATGGTATTGTTGCACGGAGAAATATGTCATGTCATCAAATCAAGTGACAAATGGTATGTCATGATGTACCCCTGTTATCTCTGTCTTAATTATCACTTGGACTCTAGGCAGAGCACTGTCATACTTGCTGGGAAATATATCTTCTCAACAAAGAAATGAGATCGGATATGTCATGACATGACTTTGCTATCTCTGTTCATTCTGAAGCATAACCGTCAGTCTTGCCAAATACCTAGGGATACTAGCATCTAAACAACGTGCATTCTTACGGCTAGGAGGCATGTACTAGACTTGATTGCTCATAAAATATGAGTCATGTGCCTTAAAATTCAAAAGATATTAAAAATCAAATTTGCTGCACTCATAAAGTTCCATGCTTTACTCATGCTTGTTTAGCCTCCATACTAGTTTTTGTGTTATTCCCTTTGAAGTTATTGAATATGGATATATAAGACAAGGGAAGGTTAAACACTTCCATGATATGCATTTTTGGTTCATTTCTATTAAACCTTGGATGTAGCTGCTTTTCAAACTCCATTGTTGATCTCGGATTTCATTAGCTTTGAACCATATATATATTGCTCACGGTCTGGTTCCGGTTTGCATATAATGACTTGCTCTTCACTTCCATTCAGCTTTGGTCTCTCAGAATTTTGTAACATTCTCTATCCCTCCCTTTTTGCTGTTGTCAAAGGGGGAGAATTCTTTGTGTGAGTCCTTGTCCTTTGTAAGAGTTGTGCATTGTCGATCTACGAGGGTTGTCATAGGGGGAGAAACCTTGGTGAGCTTGTGTTTGAGTGTTGGTGGGGGTTTACATAATTGCATAGCATTCATATGCTTTGATCATTCATGCATACATATCCGCATTCATTCATATGCTTTATGTTCATATCATGCATTCACATGCTTTAATTATCATGGATCTTGAGCTGCACATGTCGTATACGTTATCAACTTTGCCATCTTGGAAATTACTACCACATAATGACTCGCAGTGTTACCATCATCAAAAAGGGGGAGAATGTTGTGCCCCTGTGATCATTTGAGTCATTCGAGATCATCATGTGGTCATTTGAGTTATTTGATATTCTTGGTTTTGATGATGGCTAAACACTATAAGTCATTATTATTTTTCACTCTCATATGACTAACATATGTGATATTTTGTTCATGACAGATAAGCCAATGAATGGACAAAGAATCGAGTGGAAATGGCAAAAGTGAAAGCTCATTGATCGCGCCCAAGCAAGGATGCATATCTCTTCTACAAGTAAAAGTTGACATTTCTCATTTGGCACGTCACATAGCCAAGGTTGATGCACAAAGAAGCATAGCCAAGAGAGCCCAAGGCCAAAGACTCAGTTAACACCTTCAAGACAGTCAAGGTTGATGCCACAGATGAGAACGGGCTGCTAAAGGACTCAAGCGACGGAGCTAAAGGGGTTAACGGACTGACCCGACATAACCCAGGGTCTGCCCAGCTGGCGGTTGACCGCCAGCCCAGGGGCCATCGACCGCCCCTGCCAGCAGCTCACTGGCTGACGAATTCTCAGTGGCAGTCAACCGCCAGCCCAATAGCGGTCGACCGAAAATTCCAGAGCTCAAATTTCTACAGGGTTTCTCAGTAGCAGTCGACCGCCAGCTTCTGCAGGTTGACCGCCAGCCCTGAGCCAACAAATGTTGACTTTATTTTCCACTTCGAGAAGAGCCCCTTTCCTTGTATTTGTTTAACCCCAAAGTCACCCATTCCCCCATGGATTGTGGATCTGGTCTGGGGGATGTCCAAGGACCATTCAAAAGATATAAAACCAATGCAAGAGGGTTAGAAACCCTAGTTGATCATTTGTGAATCAAAGGGAGATCAAAGGAGGCTACAAGGGTGTGTTCAAGGGAGAGGAGATCGAGTATTGTAGCAGTGGACAGTACTCCGGGAAGAAGTTCTTCACGAAATCCTCAATTGATTCAAGCTACTTCAAGAGGAGATCAACCCCAAGCCAAGTGAAGATAAAGCTGTAACCATCATCTTCTTCATCAACTCAAGTAGATCCAAGGAAGCTCATTTCACAAGGAAGAAGAAGCCATTGTTGTTGAATCAAGAAGAGAGCTTTGTGAAGAAGAAAGAAGCTTTTGTTGGTGATCTACATCGTGTGAAGAAAAGAAGATTCAAGATCCAACAATCTCAAACAAGATCTTTTCTCTTTGAGCATATTCTATATCTTGTTTGAGTGTTTTCATATCTTATTCTTTTTACATTTCATTCAAACATTTGAAACTGAATATCGTCCCTACCGGTGATTAGTAGGAAGGCAATCGGAAGCTGTCCGATCTGTAGTGTTGACGTCCCTACCTGTGATTAGTAGGAAGGCAATCGGAGGTCTTTCTGATTTGTGGCTCAGTGCGTGGTAGTAGTAGAGCCTCACTGGATTTGGTGAGGGGTGGAGGTAGGACTGGGGATAGAGAGGGGGATTTCTGTAGCCCAATTAAGAGCAGCCGAACTAGGCCCCTCAGGGCCCAACAAGGCTCAGCTCAGCCATGTGACAGCCCCCTGGGGCCCACTTAGGCGAGAAAGCCCAATAAAAATTTCGCTCGAGGATACTACCTTCCTAGGTGGCCTCTAGGCTCGGAAGGCCCGAGCGTCGGTCAGGTCACAGGAAAGGTCCATGCCCGAGCCATCTCTCTGCCCAGGGGAAGAAGGCGCATGTCGACCGATCTGACCCATCTTCGTCTGAGCTAAGCCTACCGCCTAGATAGGGCTGGCCTCTCTGAGC
This sequence comes from Amorphophallus konjac, assembly GCA_022559845.1. Classification (NCBI taxonomy): domain Eukaryota; kingdom Viridiplantae; phylum Streptophyta; class Magnoliopsida; order Alismatales; family Araceae; genus Amorphophallus; species Amorphophallus konjac. Next base: position 440,398,841 of record CM040121.1, on the reverse strand, counting down.
TCGGTACGGCCGACGATTGCTTATCCATGCAGCCGTTAAGAGTCCTCTGTGGGCAGGAATTTATAAAGGTGAGGGACTCCAGCTCCCCAAGGTGATAACGCTCCCACGATAAGGTAATAAAAGCCCACGTCGAGGATGTAACCCCCACCTGAAATCCCTCGACTTACAGGACTCCAGAAGACGGCGCACTATTTAACCTAGGGATACCCTCCGATGAAAGGTAAGGGCAACCACACGCTCAAAACTTCTGAGCAGGAACCACTTCACCCTTCTGGTGGAGAGGGATCTCGCGCAGAAGCTACTTCCTCCCTATATTGCTCCCACCATAGCTCTACTGACTTAAGTATCGGAGGGTTTTCCCCAGGGACTCATCCCTAGGCCCCCTGATCCGTTTCCCTTTCTTGCAGTTCACTATCCGGTGATCCACTGCCCCCTCAGGACCAGCGCGAGATCTTGCCTCTTCATCTGGTGTCGTCTGTGGGAAACGTACGAGAAGCCTGTATGGTGCGAAGGAGCTCAGGGAGGAGGTCCGCCGGTGACAGGGGAAAGGCCATGGTAGTGGCAGGGGATGGCCCCTCCCGGGCCTCACAGAACCCTCCCTCCAACGCCAGCGCCCCCGCCGACAAACCACCACCCCCTCCTGCGGCAGTAGGGCTACCGTCCAATGGTGGCGCCGAAGCCTTCCAGGCCCTCAACGTGAAACTGGATGTCCTCGTGGAACTCATGAGGACCCATGTGGCTAGGGATGGAAGGTCCCGCGTCCCGTCAGGGAGCCCTCCCCGCGAGAATGCATCCTAGCACACCGCCGGAGGCTGCTTCACTCTCCGTGGATAGCAGATCATCCGCAACAGGATTGGAGGACCCTCGCAGGCTCCGCCTCCGGAGCAAGAGGCTTCCTCCACACCAAGGTAGGGAAAACCTGGGGCGCGCCGTACGAACCCGGAGACCGATGTTCCCGGGGATCACCAAGACGCTCCTCCCAGCCCCACGGCACGGCAACAGCCGGAGTTATCCCTCCGACTACGAGATTTCGAGAGGCATTTTACAGAGCAGGAGTGCGCCCTCCGCGCCCTGCAGAAGACCTCTTTCCCGGAGGATGAGGAGAAATCCCCGTTCTCCAAATACATCTTGAAGGTAGAGGTGTCTCCCAAAACCTCCATCCCGACCTTCAAGCTCTACGACGGTCAGGGTGACCCGGTCGATCACTACGACAGCTTCGACACTTTGATGACCTTGCATGGAGGGTCGGACGCCATCAAGTGCCGAGCCTTTGCGACCACCCTGGTCCAGAGCGCCCAGGTGTGGATCCGGGCCCTCGCCCCCGGATCCATCCGAGACTTCAAGCAATTTGGGCGAGTCTTCAAAGAGAGTTTCGCCGGAAGTGCCCCCCCAAGGTCAATAGCGGGACTCCTGGCCCTCAAACAGGCGCAAGGGGAAAGACTCTGGGCTTATATTCACCGATTCAAGTCGGAAGCCCTGAGAATCCCCCGCCTGGACGTGGCCTCAGCCATAACCGCGCTGACTGGGGGCACCCGGGACGAGAATCTCCGCCGTGAACTTGTCCTCCACCCTCCCTCGACCCTTGCCGAGCTAGTGACTTTGGCATTACGCCACGCCGAGTGCGAAGAGGTGCTCAGCGCTTGCCGAGACGCAACCGGCTCGGGTCGGGAGGGGGACAAGAAGCGGACTTCCGAGCCAAGCTCAGGTTCGGGGAAAAGGCGGAACCACGACGGGGAACGCAAGGAACCATCACAGAAGTACGAGCGGTACACCCTACTAGCCGCGCCGGTCTATGAGATTTACGAAGGCATCAAGGACTCGGGCCTCCTCCGCCAACCCGAGCCAATGAGATCGAAGAACCGTAATCGCAACAAGCACTGCTTGTTCCACAGCGATCACGGGTAGCACACCGGCGACTGCAACCAGCTCCATGATGAGATTGAGCGCCTCATCCGTCAGGAACATCTAGCTTAGTTCATAGCCGGGCGTAAAGAAGACCGAGGCGCCCCAGAGGAGATCGATAATGCCCCCCGCGGGGTACACATCAATGTCATCTCCGAAGGAGCAGCATCAGGCGATGACAGCAGCCGAGGAAGGAAGCGTCATGCCGAGCAGGTGAGTCGAGCCATAGAGCCTCCCAAGGCCCCGCCGAGTGAGCCCCAGGTTATAGTCTTCTCCGACCGAGACCTGGAAGGGCTGAGCACCCCGCATGATGACGCCCTCGTGATTTCGACTACGATAAACCATTGTAACATAGATAGGATTCTAGTTGACAATGGGAGTGCCCCTGATGTATTGTCTTATGATTGTTTCCTTAAGATGGGGGAGGAACCATCCAAACTCCGCCCGATCCGAACCCCTCTCTGCGAGTTCAATGGCCTGGCCACCTATCCCGAGGGAGCCCTAAGCCTGCCAGTTACCCTCGGCACCCCACCCAAAACCGTTACGGTCATGGTGGACTTCATAGTGATTAAAGGTATGATAGCATACAACGTCATCTTCGGTCGGGGAATCCTCAGCCGAATAAAAGCGGTGCTGTCTACCTATCACCAGAAAATGAAGTTTCCCACCAAAAATGGGTTGGGGGAAGTCCGAGGTAACCAGTCCGCCGCCAGAAGGTGCTACAATATCTCGGTAGAAGCCACAAGGCCGGACGGGAAGGACAAGGGCCCCCGGGGAGTCGAGGATAAATCCGCAACCACCGAGCCTAGTGGCGAATTTTTGGCGGTTTTCCTAAACGATGACCCGACCCTAGGAGTAAAGATCGGAGCCGACCTACCGTCTGAGGTTCAACAGCAATATAAAAAGTTCCTTTCTGAGTACATCCGAGTTTTTACTTGGGCTGATGATCAACTCTCTGGGATACCAGAGGAGACTGTAATGCACAAGCTCAACCTTGACCCCGCCGTGAAGCCCGTACATCAGCGTAGGAGGAAGCAGGCACCGGAGAAACAGGCGATCATCAAGGCGCAGGTCACCAAGGGGCAAAAGACTGGCCTTTTTAGGCCGGTCCTGTACCCGACGTGGCTAGCCAACATCGTCTTGGTACCTAAAGCTTCAGGCAAGTGGTGGATGTGCGTGGATTTCACCGACCTGAATAAGGCCACCCCTAAGAACTGTTATCCGTTGCCGAGCATCGACCAATTGGTTGACTCAACTTCGGGCAACGAGATACTCAGCTTCCTAGATGCCTATTCAGGTTACCACCAGATCAGAATGGATCCAGAAGATGTCGAGAAGACCGCCTTCATCACCGACTACGGCGTATACTGCTACACCCGGATGCCTTTCGGGTTGAAAAATGTCGGAGCCACGTACCAGAGGCTGGTCAACCACATGTTTGAAGGACAGCTAGGTCGGAACGTCGAGGCCTACATCGACGATATGCTCGTCAAGACCCCCAAGGCCGAAGACCACTTCACCGACCTCGCTGAGACCTTCGACACCCTCCTGAGGTACAACATGAAGCTCAATCTTGCCAATTGTGCCTTCGGAGTGAGATCCGAGAAGTTCCTGGGTTTCCTAGTCACTCAGCGTGGGATCGAGGCCAACGTCGACAAAGTCCAGGCCATCCTGGACATCCACCCACCCACCTGCATCAAGGACGTCCAACGCCTAACTGGGCGTGTCGCCGCTCTCAGCCGGTTCCTGTCCCGTGCGGCCGAACGATGCTTGCCCTTCTTCATGCTGTTGAGGAGGCCCAAATTGGCATCTGCTACGTTCGCATGGGATGAGGAATGCCAGAGAGCGTTCACCGAGCTCAAGGAGTTCTTGGCCTCGCCCCCGGTGCTCTCCAAGCCCGTTCTGGGTGAAGTCTTGCTGCTCTATCTCTCAGCAACACCATCTATGGTTAGCTCGGTCCTAGTTAGAAATGACTCAGGAGTTTAGAGGCCGGTCTACTACACCATCAAGGTGCTCAACGAGGCTGAAAGGAGGTACCCCGCAACCGAGAAACTCGTGCTAGCGTTGGTTACCTCCGCCAAGCGTCTTCGGCCCTATTTCCAGGGTCACCCCATCACCGTGCTAACCGGTGAACCATTTAAGAAGATCCTGGCCCACCCCGAAGCCTCAGGATGACTCGTCAAATGGGCCATTATGCTTGGGGCCTATGATATATGCTATCGGCTGTGCTCAGCTGTGAAAGGCCAAGCGCTCGCCGACTTCATCGCCAAAAGCACAATCCCGACTGAAGAAAGATCCCCGTCCGCTCCCGGGCCGACCTTGGAATTGTTCGTTGATGGATCTTCCAACTCGGTCGGTAGTGGTGCCGGAATCCTCCTGAAGTCCCCCGAAGGAGCAGAACTGCAATACGCCTTGAAGTCCAGCTTTCAGGCATCCAACAACGCTTCCGAATATGAGGCCCTTATCTCGGGAGCGCACATGGCCCGACGGTTAGGGGTTGAGCGAGTCAAAATCCATACAGACTCCCAGCTGGTTGCTAGCCAAGTCAACGGTGAGTACGAAGCTCGAGAGGCACCAATGATCAAATACCTCCAACTAGTCAGAGATCTGGCCCAACAGTTCGAGAGATTCAAGGTAGTCCAAATAGCTCGGGAGGAAAACTCCCGAGCGGACGCCCTCTCTCGGCTGGCCTCCTCTCTCGACCCCGAAGGTACCCGATCGGTCCTCCTTGAAGAGCTAGAGCGCCCGAGCATTGACTCGGAGCTCCTTACTGTTGACTCAGCCATTCCGAGCGACTGGCGCACCCCCTACCTGTCGTGGCTCCGGGACTCTTAAGATCCTTCCGACCCTCGAGAGACCGGCAGATTGAAGTACCAAGCCCGACGCTTCGTCGTTCTAGATGACACTCTCTACCGGAGATCTTTCTCTGGCCCCCTCCTGAAATGTCTCGGCCCCGACGAAGCCAACCGAGCTATCCAAGATATTCATGAAGGCCTGTGCGGAGCGCACTCAGGAGGAAGGTCACTCACCCTGATCCTGCTACGGCAGGGTTACTGGTGGCCCACTCTGCAGCGCGACTGCACGGCCTTCGTGCAACAGTGCGACCGATGCCAGCGATTCGACCACTTAGTCCATCAGCCGGCTACGGAGCTCGTCACCCTGACCGAGCCATACACCTTCGCTCAGTGGGGGATCAACATTCTTGGGCCGTTCCCTACGGCTCAGGCCCAGAAGAAGTTTATCATCGTCACCATCGACTACTTTACCAAGTGGATCGAGGCCGAAGCCACGGCGAGGATCACCGAGACAGTCGTCTGGAGTTTCATCTGGAAGTTGATCATTTGTCGTTACGGCATCCCCCGGGTGATGGTGAGCAATAACGGTCAGCAATTTGACTCTTGTTATTTCTGAGATAGATGTGCCGACCTAGGTATTCGCAACCACTTCACTTCGGTCACCCACCCTCAGGCCAACGGGCTAGTCGAGAATGCCAATAAGACTATCTTTAAAGGCATAAAGACTAGACTCGGCAAGGCCAAGGGCAACTGGCTCGAGGAACTGCCTAGCGTACTTTGGTCCCACAGAACGACTCCCAGAACAGCAACCGGTGAGAGTCCTTTCCAGTTGGTATATGGCACCGAGGCCGTCATTCTGTTGGAAATCGCCAATCCCTCCCTCTAAGTCATCTGCTTCTCGCCCAAGGTAAACGAGCAAAAATTACTCGAGAACCTCGACCTAGCAGATGAACTCCGAGAGATTGCCAGCATCCGAGCGACGGAATACCAGCGCCACCTCGCTCGATACTACAACGCCAAAGTCTGAGACAGGCACTTCCAACCGGGAGACTTCGTCCTTAGGAAAGCCGAAGCCTCTCGACCACTAGAGGCGGCGGGCAAGCTATCTCCTAACTGGGAAGGCCCCTACCGAGTGGTCGAGACGCTCGGGAAAGGAGCATACCGGCTATCTACAATGGAAGGGGAACCCATCCCTCGGACATGGAATGCAGCCACACTATGCAAGTTCTACTTTTGAAGTTGTGCAAATAATTTGAGTGAAATAAAATTTTCTCCTTTTCAATCAAATGATCGTTGGTACATCAGAAAGGCAAAAGCCAATACATTACACAGCAGAAAGCCAAAAATCCATCTGGCACCACTGCAAGAGGCCATTGCTCGGCTGACTCGGTTGATCTCCTTGCGTCCAGCCACTGACTCTGCCTCGCTTAGAAACTGGCTCAGATAAAAGGCTGTCGACCCAGTTGGCTCGGGTGGCCCATGACAAAGGTGATAGAAGGGACTGCGGAGGGGAAGGCTACCTTCCAAGTTGACAGAGGCTGGGGAAGAGGAAACGCCTATGAAGGCCTCCTCTCTTCCAACCTGCCAACTCTTTGGAACGTACAGAGAGCAAGCACTCTCCGAAGAGTGAAAGAAAGGAAGAGCAGAAGAGGGAAAAAGAGGCTACCAGAAAGAAAAAGAAACCAACATAGCTGGACGAGAAGGCAGGGGAAGGCCGGGAAAGGAGGGAGCTTAATTTGCTTCTCCCCCCATCCCTGAAGCGAGCAGAGAGGGACGAGCGACGGAGATGCTGGATGCCCCCATCCGTCTTCCATCTCACCCCCCTCCGGGAAGCCTCGCCAGAACTGATAGAGGAAACAGCGTGATTTTTCCGTCAAAATCCTCTCCAGATCTGCGCGACGACCATCGGACCCGCTTTAAACCCGCGCGACGACCGTCAGACCTGCTCAAAACCTGAAGCGATAAAAACCTGCCGCCTTCCATCATCGGCAGCATCGTCTTCCGAAGGATCCTCCATGCTCCGAATGCAACGGCACAATGTAACGTGAAGAAGGGGCGAGGAAAGACTGTGAGGGAAAATCCTAAGCGATGGAGAGGAAGGGACGCCCTTCAGTCTTTTTATAGGCAAAGGGAGGATACTCGCCTTAAACGACTCCCTCCTCGAAAAGACGCTAAAGAATTTCCCCCTATGAACGGTCACCTCAAACCTCTCGTCTTCCGCCCCAGCGGGACACACGAAGCGGCCAGGCATTTAAAGCATGAGAACGCGGAAAGGCACCCTGTCAGACGCTCACCCAACCATCATGCGAGATCTGTGCAGAAAGTATCTGTCCTTTCCAACTACTATAGATACGCTGATCAAATCACGGCAAGGATAGTGTGAAGCAAGTAAGATTTTATTTATTGCCTTACAAAAAGTGGAAGTCCTTTTTAGAAAAAAGAAAGAGACAAACAAAGAAGGAGGCAAAACAGGACGATACATCAGGCCTAGGGCCCACTTTGAAGCTCGGAAGTGGAAGGTGCAGGTGTTTCACCCCCGGTGCCCTCGGTGACGGCCGGCCCTGGCATTGACCCCGCCTGCGCGGGAACTGCCTCGGTCGGGAGCCCTCCCGAGGCAGCCAGAGTTGGCAACCCCTCAGGAGAAGAGCCCTCTGGATCTTCCCCGCCCGATGCAGAGGAGCTGGAAGGTGACATGTCCGAGTCATAGCGCTGGCAAGAGGGGAAGTCGATCCCAGAATCTTATTCCCCGGCATAATCTACTGCCCGGCGGTAACCCTGCTTAAACCCCATGTGGATGCCTCGATGAAGAGCTGACTCATAGTAGGGAAGGGCAGCTTCCTGCAGGTCGGCCCGGTAGGCCTCTGAGCCCTTGTATTGCTCGATCGCCTCCGCCCCGGCCAGTCCCATCCTGTCGGCAAGCTCGGCCTTCTCCCGCTCCGCCTAGGCCGCCCGCTCCTCAGCCTCCACCGATCATTTCTCTGCCTCGGCCGACTTCCGTTTGGCCTCGGCCGCCCCCTCCTCAGCCTTGACCGATCGCCTCTCCGCCTCAGCTCGGTCGGCCTCAGCCTCCAAACGGAGGCGCTCCGCTGCCTCCGCCCGGTCCACCAACTCGACGTGCTCGGCCTCCCAACGGCCATCCAGCTCGAGACGAAGAAGGCGCTCCTCTTCAAGGAGTTTACTTTTCCTCTCGAGTGATTCTCGGGCCTTGGTTAGTTGCTCGGTCAACACTCCGACCTCTAGCCGGCTCGACCGTGACAACTCCCTGATCGAGAAGAACTCCCGTCGGAGCCCCTCATACGCCTCATTGAGTCGAGCTAGTTTCCTCTCACACCCTCCGAGGGTCCAAGCAAGATTCGACCGCCCTGACTCCGACTGGGCATAAGTCTCCGCCATTGTGGCCCCCATCTGGGCCATGACCAGGCCACCCTCCATAATGATGTCGAGGACCCCGGGTGGAGAATGACGCTTGTCTCCCCCTTTCACCCTCGCGGACACCTCGCGGCAAAGCTGATATAAAGTGCTCGAGATGCCGAGCCTTTCTTGAGCCACTGGCATGGAAACCCTTTCTATACCTGGCGCCTCGCTAGAAGGCCAAAGTCGAGCTGCGGGATCAGCCACCTCGCGCACTACGGTCGGTTGGGGTTGCGACGCCTCCGTAGGCGAACCCCTGACCTCGACCGACACTACGAGCCTGGCCTCTCCGTGCACTGTGGTCGTTTGGGGTTGCGACACCTCCGTAGGCGAACCCCCGACCTCGACCGATGCTACGAGCCTAGCCGCTCCGTGCACCATGGTCGTTTGGGGCTGCGACGCCTCCGCCGGCTAACCCCCAACCTCAACCGTCGCGGCCCGCACGTCGCCCACCTCGACCAGCGCCCCTGCCTCGGCCGTGGTTGTTTCAACTTCGGCCCCCTCTACTCCCAGTGAAGGGAGAGCCGACCCGTCACCGTCACCCCCCGGGGTGCCCCTGGTCTCCTCGGCCCCCTCTCGCTCAACAGATGGGAGAGCTGGCTCGGTAGGGTCGGCCCTATCTTGCCCCAGAGAGGGGAGCGCAACCAAGACACGATTGCCCCCAGCGGCGGGAACGGCCCTGGCCTTCCTGGCCCGTTTCCTGGCCTTCATGGCCTCCCGTAACCTCCCCTCCACGGGATCCTTGCGCTTTGCGCCGCACGGCCGAGAAGTCCCCTCGGAGGCCACCCCTTTGCCCTTGTCTCGGGCTTGGGAGCGACCCACAGGGGCGCCCGGTTCATCAGCGGCCGAGTCGTCGCCAAGGTCAATGATCTCAACGGCCTCCTCCAGAGGCTCCCGCCTGGTGTCTGCATAAAGAAGAAGGCATGATCAGGAAAAAGAAAGATGACCCCCACATCCGAAGGAGGATCTAAGTTGTGGCACCTGACGACTTCATCCGCGTAAGAAGACACTGTTGATTTTATTTTGCTTCTCTATCTTTTTTTCTTGGGGTCTTAATGATGATATGTAGCAAGATGACAAGCAAATAATCAAAGATATGCACTCAACCTATGAACATGTGATCATGAACTTAGGCAACCAAAGCAAGCTGTAGCATGGGCATGCTATCTCAACCAAACTAAGCGAAGGAATAAAGGAAAAACATACGCCGGGGAGTGGAGCAAGGAGTAAATAGAAACACACCGCAAGGGGTGGAACAAGCAAGGAAATAAAAGATGTGAGATGCGAAAGAGAAAGCTAATGCCCAATACTTAAGAAAGATGTGATCGCCACCAAAGTAAAAACAAGCCAAAGACCTGAAAATACCTTGGAAATAGGTGGATGAAGCACCCGCCCACGGGAGAGGAAAGATCAAAGAAACCTGCAAGTTAGCTTGATGTAACGGTCAGAACCTTGTGCGTCACTTGGAAGTGACGGTCGCTCGATAGACCGCTGGAAGAATCTGACGCGCCTGCACAAGACCGTCAAATAACCAGCAGTAGCAAAGCGTGAATCCTTTTAACTCCAACTCTTCCAGCCGGCTAGAAGACTTGGGCCTCGTACTGGTGGACCTGTAAACCTGCCAAAGATGTGGAAAGCAAGAGAAAACAACCCAAATTAGCCCTTTAGACAATATAGCATCAATTCTTCAATAAACACAATATCTTCAAAAGGAAAGGGAAATACCAGGAGGTTTTGGTTTTTTAACCCCTCTGGGCGTTTTAAAAGATTGGGAGGAAGTTTAGATGATGAAAACCAGTGAAAAACGTGGAGAAAGGAGAGAAATAGTGCTTATGATGAAAGGGAGATGGAAAAAGGAATTCAATATGCAAATATGAACTTTGAAACCAAGAGGAACATATACTCCCTTCACCAGGCAGCAAACGAACGTGAAAAGCACTTCTCCTTGATCAATCGTGGCTCTAAAATGCGGCAGCACTTCGTCGCAAACTCTAAAATTTCCTCCTTCTGAGCATGAAGTCAAGGGTTCTATTTATAGACCCTCAAACCCTCAGGTCGAGCAGAGGAAAATCCAGCAAGATAAAGGGATAACTCTTAACAAATCCTTGAAGATAATATCACCAAGAGTCCATAGAATCAAACAGAAGCTCCTGAGGATTAGATTTGGAAGAGATATCGTCAATCCAAGTTCTTATCTTGACCACGGAGTAGCAGAGAAAAGGCCTGAACTGCCAGGACTCTCTGAAGGAAGTAACGGCTGCACGACAGACTGCCACAGTGAAATAACGCATCAAGGAACATCCGTTACTTTCAACCTTATCCCAAAGAGATAAGATCAACAGGTAGAAGATCAAAACAATAGGACTCTGTAAAGAAAGCAACGGCCAAGGCATGGGGCGTCAGAATGAAACAACGGCTGCACGACAGACCGTTATATTCAACATATAGGCCAAAGGATAAGCTTTGGAACAAGACCTCAAGCTTTAGGACTCTTCAAGGAGCAATGGCCCAGGATCCATCCGTTAGAAGGAAGAAACGCGCCTGGGACAGACCGTTATTATCAATGGAGTTCAAAAGAAGGAATGAAGGTCTTGCTAAGCTTTAGTCAAAATGAAATGCCACAAAGAGCCACATCCGATCAAGGAGTCAAGACCCAAGAAATGATCTTCAACTAAACAAAGAGACTCGATGAAGAGTGAACAACTCGGAGCATCATATATAATGAATAAACAGATGACCCGACTTATTGGTCATAAAACGGGTGTCAACAGATGCCTCTCCTTAACGTCCTCTTTGCAGGGGAGCGAGCGGAGGTGAAGCGAAAGCAAAATGGAACATGGAGATGAAGCGGAAGTGAAGTGGAGTGGATCAAAAAGTGGGCGTTAAGGTAAACGACACCCGTTATTTACCAACAAGCGATAGGAATTTTCTGGAAAAACTTCGAACTGATCACAAGGAAATAGCCAACCAAAGGACGCATGTCTGGAGGAACTAATAACTAAGGAAAGGAAACACGGCTAACCGCCGGAGGCAACGGAAAGGAAAGAGAACTGACTAAACTCCAGACAAGAATCTTCAGCCAACCAAATCGAGCGACGAGATCAAAGGAAACCTTCTAATTCAGAGTGGAATAATTCTCCTCATTCGAGATCAAGAACACAGCTATTCACCATCATCGATCTACCTTGAACAGATGAAGCACATGAATACTCAAAAGATGCGTATGATGCATGCTGGGCTAAAGGAAAAGAAATCTTTAAAATAAATGCAAAGAAAGATAAAATATCAAGATACTCGAGAATAATATTGCTAAGTTGGAGAAACCAAGGTCAAGACACCATTTGCAACCACGGCGTGCAAGACAGAACCATCGTCCCCAAATTTTTTCAACCAAACGGCCTATCCAACGATTAAACATGTGAACTTAGATCATCATCATTTTTATTTAAGGGGAACATCAGATCCTGGAACACACGAATGACCAGCCGGCTCTCGAGATAATATATCATAGATATATAGTAATGCATTAAGGGATAAGGGAAAGAGATACAATACTTGACTTACCTGCCTGATGAACGACAAAGCGTGATGCTTCATTCATGAGAAAGAGGTTAGCCAATAACAATATAAGTATAAATCAAGGCATAACCATTTGTACGTGTGATAATCATCAACAATGAACATTATGGCAGAAAATGCAATCATTTAAACATCAAATAGACTATTTCATTCATCAAGAAACTTGCAAGTTTGTAACGGTCTACTTAGAGGGCGTCACATAAAGTAACGGCCAGGGAAGAGCCGTCATAAACTAAGCGGTTCACATTCTCCAATGAAACAGTTCAAACACATGTAACGGACGAAGATAGACGCGTCAGACAGATGTGACGGTCGGTCGATAGACCGTCACATTTCCTGAGCGTTCAAAAAAATAAAACCCGAACAGTCACGGCCCATTCATTCATCATTCAACACCCAAAAAAACCCTCAACCGAGAAACCCTCCAGCGACCACCAACCCCACCGCTCCAATGGCCGGCGACGAGCCATCCCAGCCGCCTCCACAGAAGAGGGAGAGAGGAAAGAGGAAGGCAATACGGCGGTTCCACTGCCGGCTAGAACGGGAAGCAATCCCGCCGGTGGAAGAAGAGCAAACGGCGAGAAGAGATCCAAGGGAGGAAGAGGAAGCTCGCACGGCTGCAGAGGACCGAGAAGAAGCCCCCTTGGGTGAAGAGGAACCCAAGGAGCCAGCAAAGAAAAGGAGAAGGGGCATGGACCATGAGGTAGGTCCCCTCGCCCTAACTTCAATTTTTGATTTTTTTAAATTTTATTTGTGAATGCATGCGGGGTTGCGGGGTAGAAATGGGTCCACGAACCCATTAGGAATGATTGTAGGCCATTTGGCCAAGGTGAGAGATCACGGGGATGCAAAGAAAAAAAACCAAAGGCAGACGATGTGACGATCCTGCCAGCGACCGTCACACGCCTGACGCAGTACCCCTAATGCGTCAGAGCTAAGTAACGCCCCACCCCAGGGCCGTTACATCTACCAGAGACCCAAACTTGTTTTTAGGTTTTCTAATTTCTGAATTTTTGTTTTGTTTTCATTTTATAAATGTTTATGCAATGATTTTATGATGTAATTGCCTAACCAATGATCTACATGAATGCAGGGAAAGTGAAGAACGCGGATCTCCTGGCTGCAGATCCGGGCAGTGTACCAGGCATTGCCCGATTACCAGAGAGAACGACTGGCCGGGATGGGATTCGCCGAGGTGCTCAGCATCGAGGTGATCCGGATGGACACACCCTTGCTGTACGCGTTGCACGAGAGGTGGGACCCAATCAGCAGAGCTTTCATCTTTCCGTGGGGCCACATGATCCCCACACTAGAAGATATAGCAAGGATTACAGGATTGAGACTCCATGGAGCTGCAGTGATAGGATGGACATACGGCGACTACCGGGAGATGGCACAGCAGCTGCTCGGACTGGATCTGATCAGGTCGGGACAGTCCTCATCTCAAATCTCGAGATCAGTACTGCAAGAGAGCTTGGGGTTGAGAGGAGCAGTGATCGCCGTAGGAGAGCTACCCGAGGATCATCTGGGCAGAGTGATAGACTAGGTGCGCCCTCACGTGGCGGCGGAGGCAGGACCTGAGGGGGATAAAGTACTGCGACGCTTTCTGATGCTGCTATTCGGGAAGCTCCTCTTCGCGACTCGAGCGAACGTCATCAGCTGCAGACTACTTCCGATGATAGAAAACTTGCACAGAGTCGGGAGATATGCATGGGGAGCAGCAGTGCTCGTGTTCCTGTTCGAGTCCCTCAGCACGACGGATCGACAGACGATGCTGGGCGGCTTCTCACCTTTTCTGCAGGTGAGTGCAATTTAAATGCTTTCTATATTATTTATGCAAAAAAACGTTTATGCCATGATTATGCAATTTGACTGACTTGATTTCTAAAATGCAGATCTGGAGCTACATGTATGTCCCGGGCATCGGGAGAGGCACACTACTCCACCCCGGCCGCATCCCGATTGCGAGGCGATGGACGGTAGCGAGGGACACAGGGTTGATCATCAGACTGACCTGGACAATCCAGGACGACCTGGACTCCTACCCACACACGTCGGTAAGTCCAGAACTCGAAATGACTTTTACATGCTTTTAAATGCTTCTACATGCCTTTAAATGCTTCTATATGATGAACTTATATGCTGATGAATGGACTTAATGTTTCTAGGTTAGATGGACCCCGTACCGCGGCGAGGGTTACACGGGACAGCCGTGGGTAGAGGCGGCCTTGTCGTACAGGGGGCGAGACATATGGCTGCATTGCATCCACATCATCGAGCCTCTGCACTACAGGCTGATCCTGCGGACTCGAGGACTACACCAGGCCGAGGTGACCTTTCCACGCCACAGTGATGACCACCCAGGCAAGTCGGCAAGGGGCATCAGTGGCAACGTGGATTGCTCCGCCCGGAAGGTGAAGTACGTCCACGACTGGAACAAGCGGGGCCGAGCGGTGAAGGAGCGAGATGAGAGCGACGAGGCATATCTGAAGGCCTTCGCTCGACTCTACGGTGACCGGGTGTACCGAGGTACCCGACGACCGGTATGCAACTCTAAACCTTAAACCTCTTTATATGCAAAAAAAAATGCAATGCTATATGTAAATGACTCACATGCTTTCTAAATGTAGCTAGACCCTGAGGGACGGATAGCCGAGCTGGAGGGATTACTTCACTTCACCATCCAGTAGCGGGACGAGTACCGGACCGCCCAGGAGCTCCTGGTGAGACTCTAAACTTAAACCTAAATGATTATGCTTATGAAATGCTTAATGTGATTAATCATGACAATGCAGCGGGCCGAGGGAGCCCAACGAGCTGGATCGGATGCCCCATCGTCTTCCTCTCAGCCTGCGGGAGGCAGGGCAGAGCAGGACGCCGAGTTTGCTCGGGCGGTTGCCCGGGCCGAGGAGGCGGAGGCCACTCTCGCAGAGCGGGTAAGATGCTAAAATGCTTATGCTCATGATGATGCCAATTAAATGCCTTATGATTAACTATATAAAATGCAATCTACAGGCGAGAGAGGTAGCAGCAGCAGTGGCCGAGGCGAGGCAGGCTCGGTCGGAGGCAGAGCGTCTCCAGGCGGAGATAGAGAGGAGCCGGGCCAAGACCCGAGCAGAAACAGAGCTTGTGCGGGCGGAGATGGCCAGATTACGAGCGGAGACCTGTGGACGCACTTTTTATTTATTATCATTTTTTATTTGTTTGTTGGGTTTATTAAGTGCGTGGGCGTGCCAGTCACAAAGTGATGATTTATTGTGTGCTCGATCTGACTAATCAGACGATTGTGTGGTTCGTGTCGGGACTGAAACCCGCTGCGCCATAAAGCTCACGGCGTTATTTACATCCCCTCGGAGAGGGGAACACCCTTGATTAATCGCCAGGAAAAGGGGCCTCATGGCCAGAAAATTAGGTCCGTGAAAAGTCTATTAGGAAACATTGAAATCCCCGTGCGAGGGTGAGAAGAAAGCATTCGAGATCATGTCGGTCGTGTGTTGACCATTTGATGTTCAGACGAGTGTCTGGCTTGTGAATCGCGTAATCGTCACGAGAAAACCGGAGCATATGTATGCCGGGGGTACGGCAAGTTTATTGTTCAAAGGGACAGGAGACATTCGGTTGAATCCCGGTTAGAGTGATCGGAAATCAGCGAGTTTATTGGCCCGGTGTGAGATCGAGTCAGGACCATTTCGGGGGCGCCTCCCGCGGTCCAAACGAGGCTTGCGTGGGCATCATTAATATTTCCGGTGCCGAAGGGTAGCGGGAAAGTGTCCCGGGACTATATTCCAAAACAAAGATGTGTACAGAGATAGCCGGCTATAGGCCTACGGTGTGGGTCAGGCGATGACCATGGTTGGGGGCGAACCCAAGGTCCAAACGCGACTCACGAAGGTCTTATTGATATTCCCACACGTATGGTTGGGGGAAGACGAGAGCCGTCTTGTTCCATTCATATTTTGTTGGTCATTCATGGACCATTTTATGTTAGGACAAAGATCCGTATAGAAAACAAGACGGTGACGGAAGCGAATCCATGCAAATGTGTGCCGTGAGTACGGCAGGTTTAATGCAAGTGCGGGATTAGATCCCGGCATATATATATCGGTCACTAACGGACCATTCGTCGTTCGGACGAGATTCCGCATTTGAAGCGTCGAAGACGATGACAAAGACATATGGATGTCTGTCGTAGGTATGGCAAGTTCAATGTGAGTGCAGGATTAGATCCCGATGAAGATGGGTCAAGCTGATGATCTATTGGCCCGAGGTGGTTGCGGACTATGGCCATATCGGGGTTTCCGAGGATCACGTCTGATGCCACGGGGCGCCATTACTTTCATCTTCACGCATAGTCTTGGGAAACGAAGGTTCCAAGGTATACGTGCGTGTCGGTCACGGTCGGACCATTCATTGTTCGGACGCGAGTCCACGTTTGAAGCATCAAAGATGATGATAAAATCGTGCAAATGTCTTCCGTAGACACGACAAGTTTAATGTGGGGTTGCGGGATTAGATCCCGGGAGAAGCGGGTCTAGTTAACGAACTATTGGCCCGAGATGTGTTCGGATCATGACCATGTCGGAGGCTCCGAGGTCCACGTCCGATACCACAAGGCATCATTGATTTTCTCTTTGCGCCCAGTCCGGGGGTGTGAATTGTTAAGTGTGGAGCCCGAACTCGCCCGGACTGAGGCTTGCCAGAGACAAATAGGGGAACACCAAATGGAGCAAAGCTCCAGGGTGAACCTCAAAACTCGGAGTAAGGCCTCTGGTAACCCATAAGTGCCTGTGGAGACTCTAGGACCAGCCTTCAAGAGTTCCAGCAACTCAGGGTGATGATCTCGTAGGCGGGACGGGTGTATGCCGTGAGAGGCCATGAATGTTCATCCCCTGACGGGTTCCCCTAAAGGCCGTGCCACAGAGAGGCAGGTCTCCAAGGTCCCTAGATGACAAGAGAACCGGGAGAAAGGGGAGGAGATCAAGGCAGTAGAACACTACTAATGCCAATCAAAAATCATTCCTTTTATTCATCCGCAAGGGAAAGGAAAAAAAAGATACAAGAGGGAATCTGCCCCGACGGAACGAAAACACATCAGAGAAAGAGGAAAGAAAATACATTGGCGGGGGAGGGGGGGAACGGAGCACAAGCTCCTCCCCCTCCGAGCTCACCTCTCTTCTCTCACGCTCACTCTCTTCTTCTTCACCTCACGGGCACAGGGACGAAGCCTCTTCTTTTCTCTTTTCTTCTTCTTCTCTTCGATGGCCAGCCATCAGCCGAATGAACTAACCGAACCTGTTCCTTCTTCAGACTTGCCATTTTATAGAATGGGCATTCAGGAGTGTTCCCGCCACTTTCACCTCATCCGCGTCAAGGTCTGAAATCGACGTGCTACGCTGGACGCTGCCGGTTTGTGCCGTATGCCACTGCTCATCCGAGGATGGGATATTCATAGATCTGCCGGGAGGATCTGCTGCTGCTGCCATCACTACCGCTTTGCTGTCGAACGGGGTGAAGGCATGGCTTCAAAACATTAAATGCTCTCTGCACACCGCATTTAAATGAAACAAAGCATCGGGGTTTTGATGGGATGGCATGTTTGCGCGCCGGATTAAGGTGAAATGCAAGGGAAAGGGTGTGCGCCGGTTTAACCCATGATGAAGGGGAAAAGGGCGCGCCGGTTTAATCCAAGATGAAGGGGCGCGCCGGTTTAACCCAAAATGCAAGGGGCGCGCAGGTTTAACAACCAACCAAGGAATAAAGAGGAAAGGGGTGCGCCGGTCTTAGTGGCGCCGTTTTAAGTGCATATCGCGCCGGTTTAAGCACCGAACGGATTCTTTTCAAAGTTGAGGCCGTTTATATGAATGTTGGCATTCCCGGCATGTTCCGGTTGCGATGTATGGCCTCCGTAACATTCTGTTCGCAGCCTCCGAGACTCGGTCCCAGACTTTGCGTGACTTTCGGTGCGTGCCGAGACTGTGCCAAAATTCCTGAATTTTCTCTGATTCAGCTCTCGGCATGGCCGGTCGGAGCGTTGTAGCTGTATCTTCTGCTTAGGGGGCTTCCTTAGCGGGTAGCGGACCACCAAGCGAGTTCTCATCCTGATTGGGCGAGGCATGAGGTTTATTCGGCATTTCCGTCTTCGACTCACGCTCGAATGTGTAGACGCGAATGTCGCCATGATCATTATCATCATTTTTTTTGGCGTCAACAAGACCCCGCGACGCCCGGATGACGGAGAGATGGAGCGACTCAGGGCTGACATCGCACGTGTAAGAGGCGAGCGAGATCAGTTCCGAGTGCAGACCTTCGAGATGAAGGGCGCGATTGGGGCCTTGAAGGATGCACTCCAACTTCTAGGGAAGAGGTCGGGGACGAGCAGCCGGAGCTAGAGCGTGGCCCCTATCAGCGGAGTTCGCGGGTATTTTACCAGTTCTTCCGGCCATCGGAGGAACGAGGAGGCGGACTAGAGACGACAGCCAGAGGGTGAGCACAGCGCCATGGGACCAACAGCCAGGCAGCCCGAGGGTACCGGAGATAGTGATGGCGGCCCGGGAGATAAGCCGGCTGAGTGATATATATGTATTTTTCTTTGCCTTTTGTTATCACTTGTACATGACTTATATAGAAAAATGGAGTGAAACATGAAATTTCTTTTTGGTCTTTTGTTATTTTGTGCAGGAATGTGTGTTTGTGAAATGCCAAAAACAAATGAAGGATTGTATGTGATGATGAATGCGTGAGATGTGTGTATGAATGCATGTGTAGGAATGCATGTATGGGAAGAATGAAAACAGTTGTGCATGAGAATGTGCGGAGAAGGAGGTGTAAAATGTGAAAGACCGCCGGGTCTAGGTAACGGCAGGAAGGAATAGCCTCAATTCAGCAGCAGAGAATGTAACGGTCCAGGTTCAGACCGTCATAATCAAATAACGCGCTAGATAAGGGCCGTTAACCATGACAGTGGTCAAATTGTAGCTGGGGCTACAGGAAAAGTGACGGTCAACAGAAGGCGAGTCAAAGACAAATAATGGCCTAATGCTAGACCGTTGATCATGGGAGAGCGATGGTTTGCAAGGCAACTAGCAGGAAATGCGACGGCCCAAAAGAGACGTGTCGGGGTGAAGCAATAGTCTTGACCAAGACCGTCAGGAAATGCTTAGCCGAGAAGCCAAGGAGCTGAACGGCTGAGGGTGTAACGGCTCAGGGTTCACGCGTTACGAAAGAACGACGGTCAAACGCTGGACCGTCAGACTTCACAGAACAGGATCGGGTGAACTTGAACCTATAGGAAATGCGACGGCCCCATTCTGGTGCGTCAGAGACAAATGACGGTCCCACGATGGACCGTTAGAGCCTGAGTTGTGTTCCGAGACGGATTGAGCCGTGAGAGCCTAAACCCGAGATTTATCCACTTAATCTCCCACTAGAACTTATCTAGATTGAAGATAAGGCCTCCTAACTCAAGTCTTATCTTTCTAAAACCAAAATCAAGCCTTTAAAACTTGGAAACTCAACCAAAAATTGTAGCTTTGCTGAAACCTCTGCTCTAGAGCTGAAAGACCACTCCTAAAGGCAGAAATCAAGACGAAGAGAAGCTTTGAGGTGATGGCTATGGAGGAGAAGGTCTACATCGGACCTAAGGCTGCAAGAAGGGAACACGGAGAGCTTCAACGGCTAACCTCGATTCCCAAGCACCTAAGCTCTAATGCTCAAAGGGTGGTAAGTCCCAATAACCCAACCAAGTTCCGAATTTTCTGCACTTCAATTCCTTTCATGACTCCTTCTTCTTCTCCTTCTTAAGCCCCTTCCTGGCCCAAGATGCTATTCAAATTTGAAGTGGGTAGCTCCCATGGTAAAGGCACTCCCTATAGAAGTCACATCAATCCTTAAGGCAAGGCACCTTCAACCTCTCTTGGTCTTAGGCAAAATGATGCGGGACGGACACAGGAGACGACACTATATGGTGCCACCCTCGGACTCTAGATGAAGACACGACCAGCAACACACACAAGGGAGACACTAAACCCGACACTACGAGCTCCTAGTGGCGAAACGTCGCTAACAGAAGTGGAAGCTCACTCGTCGTCCCAAGCGAGGGAAAGCGCGGACCGTGCGCTGTTAAGGAACTGGCGGAGGTCAAGGGTAGTCCGACTCAACTTCCGGACTCGGATCGAGTCGCGGGACGGGTCACTCTCACTCTCACAGCGGTGACATGGACACACAGGCTAGTACCTACACTCTCGGCAGTGGCAAATGACCATATACTAGCTAAACAAATGAATGCCAAGAGGTTCGAACAATTACCTCCACGCACCCGGCGTGGCGAAGACAACCCCGGCCGAATTACGGACTCCCGGTTAACAATGATTACAGCAATACACTAAGTCGACCCACTCCACGTAGGGAGGTAAAAGGTCACATGTGGGGTCCGGGAATCATGCAACTCGGGTTGACGGGCAGCATCTTGATGTCGTCCGGCGGTGCCGAACTCCGTATTTTCGTGCTTTCCGAACGGCGGGTTCTGCGGGCCCGCGGGGCCCACGGACGGCGCTGTACTCCGGACCTGCGGGGGTGGGACCCACTGTGATGGGGATCCCTGGTGGCGCACCTCCACGGACGGCGGTCGACCGGGAACACCGATCGGGGGTCGATCGGCCCCGATTCCCAACTCCTGAACTAATAACCCACGGATTTTGGTTGCTGTCTTCCGGCGCGCGCTCCGGCAAAAACGGCCGCTGCGGTCAATCCCGACGTCGGATCGGGACGCATGAGCTATCATTAGAAAGCTCTCTTCAAATACTTCAATCGAGACCCAGAGAGATCTGCTGGATCTAGCCGGATCAGAACTTTATTGAATTTACAAGTCCCTGTTGTACAATAACTGAAATCTCAGATCTACAGGGTACTTGTCTGAGAAACACCGTTGACCGCCTAGTAAACCTCCGATTCAGCTCTTGAGCTCTTCTTAGGAGTTGTAGGGAATCCAACCATGGAACGGGTACTATTTTTATAATTTAATTTGGAGGTGGCTGAGATTTGTTATGATTTTTGGGGTGACTGGTGGTCGGATCTGGGAACAGGTGGACAAAACTGTAGATAGGTCTGAGAACGAATTTTAGAAAATATGAGATGGGCGAATCAAAAATTAAGAAAAAATATGGATGAAGGGGTGGATGTATGGAACCCCTAGTAAATTTGGGCGAACTAGCAGAAATCAAAAGGTTGATCTAAGACATGAAACGCAGGACGGAGGTGAACCTGGACAGAGTTCTGGCAGAACCGAAATGAAAGAGTGGAAGAAAATCAAAAATTAGAAAATGTGATCTGAATGCTGGCCTGATTTTTGTGGGTGGAGAGAAACATCCCAGGAACAACCCCTCCAAATTTGGTAGCCAAATGAGCTCGGGGAAGACATGTGGAATTCGAACTAGCTGCTATGGTACTGCACAGGCAGAACTCCATTGATGGCGATGGCGGTGCGGTGGCGGCTCGTGGCGGCGATCGTCGGAACCGATACACGAGGTGTCACACCTCAGAATGGAAGCCTTCACAGCTTCTAGGGGGAGAGGGAGGATAGAGGAGGGGGGCGCACCAGCCCTTGCTCTTGGAATTTGTTTGATTCAAATGGCATTAATTCATGAAAATGGGAAAATACAAGCATATATAGGTCACCCATCTAATCCATCCTCCACCATTGGATCTAGGGGTGTGAGATGGAGGGCTGGGATGGCATGTGACCATTCCACAAAAATTAAAATAAAAAAATAAGGGGAAGGGGGCGCCCTATTGACTTTGGTGGCAAGGGGGGCACAAGTTGGTAGCCACCTTGGACTTTGAAGTCCACTTGTCTCCCATGTGCCTTTTACCATTCAAACTTCTAGATGCCTCCATTTGACATGTTGACTGACCCCACATGGGGCCCATGGGCTGAGGTGGATCAATGGGAGGGGCCTGGGGGTCCCGTGGGGCCTAGGGGTCCCATTTTGCAAATAAGCCCCTCGTACACTCATAATTACACACCGAATACAATGAAATAAACACAAATTACACACACATAAAGGCTAACTAAATATGATAAATGGGGAGGCTCAAGGTGGAGTCTCTAGGCTATCTCCGAGCCAGATGGATGCTGAGGTAGCTCGAGTCGTGCTCCGTGTGCGGTACAGGTGGCTCGGCGTGTCGTGCTGCTCAACTGCTCGGGTGTCCGCATCAATTCTCCCCGGGTGGGAGAAACTCGACCCTGTCGAGTAAGGGTATGCATCACTCCTGTATCGCTCCAGAAGGTCCGGATCGATCCGCTGCAACTCGCCATGTGTGATCCATGTGTCCTCAGTAGCGGGCCGTCCTCTCCATCGCACTAGGTAGCGCGGGTAAGATCCACTCCTGGTAACTGTCACTTGCTCGTCCAGTATACGATCTATATGCTCACGCTGCCGTGAAAAAGGGGCTGGAGGTGGAAGTGGACACTCAGGTGTGGGATCACTCTCAAGGGGAGGAGATGGCTCAAAAGGCTCACTAGGGATCACCGCTAGGTCCCTATATGCAACAAGATCCGATACATTGAAGGTAGAGCTTATACCATATTCCTCGGGCAAGTCCACAACATACGCATTGGATCCAACGCGTTTCAACACTCTAAAGGGACCGGCTCCGTTAGCTTGCAACTTCTTAACGGTTCCATAGGGAAACCGTTCAGGTCTTACCCTGATCATGACATATTCACCCTCTTGGAACTCTCGGTGGTGTCGATGGGCATCGACTAGCTCTTTGTAACGTGCATTGCTGGCCTCACTCATGCAGACTCCTAACATGCCTAGCACTAGACTCGGCAGACTCACTATGCACTCCTAAAATGCTTAGCAAAATAAAAACACACAGATGCACACACAACCCTAAACAACCCTACAGTTAGTCCGACCCAATCATATGCAAGGTGGTCCAGGACATCTGAATGTGTGCCATGCATACCCTAGGTGTGACCGAGGGTCGGTACAATCATAAGACAGTCCTTTGGATTTGGGAGGTTTGGGTGGGACTGGAGGGTAGGGTGTCTCCTGCCCGTGAATGGACTCGGTGGGTGCCGATGGCCCGGTCCATGGGGGAGGGGTATAATGGTGACCTCCTTTAAAGAAGTGGAATGGAGATTGTGGACCAAGGGGACCACTAAAAAAGGGATCGAAGGGATCAAAGAATGTGTGACTCCTCGATATGGATTCCCTCATCTCAAGATCTCATGTGTGGAAGTCTAGAAGGTGTTGTTGATCTCCTTCATCCTTGAAGGGAGATGAGATGGTGGGGGTATGATGGTGGACTCTCTCAAAAAGGTGGAGTAAAAATGGTGGGTCACGGGGTCCACAAGAGAATGGGTCGAAGGGATCAAAGAAGGTATGACCCCTCGGACTAGGCTTCCACAAATTGCTGTCCCACATTTGGAAATCTTGGAGGTGTAAATGATCACCTTCATTCATTGTGAGAGGTGGGACGACAGTCATAGGTAGAAAGTAAGATTCCTCCCTTGGGTAAAAGGAAATGAAGTCGGACTCGGCCAGCGTAGGGAGGAGTAGAAGAACCTCCGTGGTAACATGACCCACGGTGTACACGGAGGTGATGGACCCTAAAGCGGGATGAGTGAAACTACGACCTGTGGGTCGGTCGAAGCCTGGAGCCAACAAGTGCGTAAATGTCCACTGCCGGTCTAACCCTTTAAGAAGGTCATCCAATGTATCCACATAGTGACTAGACCGGAAAGTGGTATGAAATGAATTGATTGGCACCAGAGGTAGGATAGGGTCCATAGATGGGAAGGGAAGTGGGACCAAGCCCTTCTTGAGCCAGCTAAGAAGCGGCTCGGCTATGACAAGCATACCCGTTAGAAACACGGGTGGCTCGGGCTGAGGTGGCTTAGAATAAAGATCAGAGAGTGGGGCTTCTCCAACCCTTTTGTCCCTTATGGCTAGAGATGTCCAAGTGGGACATTGTCCGGCGTAGTGGCCGAACCCCTGGAAGCGATAACACTGCTGTCGTGACCCACTACGCTCCCTGATAAGTGGGTCCCTACCCTTATCCTCCTGACGGACAGGGGGTGTAGGCAATGGGGCTCTCGTGGGTGGGAGAAGAGGATCCACTATGATGGGGAGAGGGCTTGGGGACTCCGTTGATGGGGCCGGGTTAAGACTACCGGTGATGACCTCCTTAGGCTCGGGTTGGAGTACATCACTAGGAGTATGTGTCCAATCCACCCCATCCAACCGGTCCAAAATCATTTGCATAAGTTTGGCAACGGAGTGGGTTGGAATAGGGATATCATGGTGGACTTGCCCGTAGTCAACCGTCCTAGGATTGGGTCTTGGCTCATCTACGTGTGGGACTCTTTGCCTCCGACTAGAACCCACTTGGTTGGAAGTGATTGGGTGGGGCCGGTTGGAGGTGACCGGTTGGGGCACGTAGACCTTCCTAAGCTCTCTCTTCATGTCCCACCATGACTTGATGGGCCATTGCCCCCTAACCTCTCTCATTCTTTCGATGTAATCCCACTTTTCGGCAGCCTCATGAAGAAGCCTCTCTTTGGAGAAAGAGAATTGCATTGCCTCGGACATAGTATAACAATCAAAGTAGGTGTCCATGGTGGCCTCCCACTTGAGGTAGGTGCCCGGGTCATTGGAGCCAAAAAAATCTGAGGCTTCAGGCCTACAAAAGCGGAGAGGATGGTTGCCAAGCCCATGGGTGGGCCAACGGTCATATCGCCTGGGTGATTGGGACTCCATGAGAAACTGGGGAACTACATGTTAGACATGCCGACACTTGGACAAGACCGACTGACTCTTATAGGACTACACACGAACTAGAAGACACCGACTAATGCAAACACTCACTAAAGGATGCACTTAGACCTAACCAATATCCGGTACGTGGCGGAGATAAGCGACCCGAAGATCACTTGCGCAAGTACGCTACCTTCCCGATAGGCATAACCTAATGTTCGGGTAACGCCTTTTAATATACCGAGCTATTAGGTGAAATGCAATTTGAAACACTCTTTTTTTTGTTTTGAAAATAATGATGATCCTAGACTCGACTTAGACCATGATGCATGCAAGACTTATGCAATGACTACCCTAGACTCGACTCGCTCTGATACCAAACTGATGCAGGACGGACACGGGAGACGACACTATATGGTGCCACCCTCGGACTCTAGATGAAGACACGACCAGCAACACACACCAGGGAGACACTAAGCCCGACACTACGAGCTCCTAGTGGCGAAACGTCGCTAACAGAAGTGGAAGCTCACTCGTCGTCCCAAGCGAGGGAAAACGCAGACCGTGCGCGGTTAAGGAACCAGCGGAGGTCAAGGGTAGTCCGACTCAACTTCCGGACTCGGATCGAGTCGCGGGACGGGTCACTCTCACTCTCACAGTGGTGACATGGACACACGGGCTAGTACCTACACTCTCGGCAGTGGCAAATGACCATATACTAGCTAAGCAAATGAACGCCAAGAGGTTCGGACCATTACCTCCACGCACCTGGCGTGGCGAAGACAACCCCGGCCGAATTACGGACTCCCGGTTAATAATGATTACAGTAATACACTAAGTCGACCCACTCCACGCAGGGAGGTAAAAGGTCACATGTGGGGTCCGGGAATCACGCAACTCGGGTTGACGGGCAACATCTTGATGTCGTCCGGCGGTGCCGAACTCCTCGTTTTTGTGCTTTCCGAACGGTGGGTTCTGCGGGCCCGCGGGGCCCACGGACGGCGCTGTCCTCCGGACCTACGGGGGTGGGACCCACTGTACTAGGGATCCCTGGTGGCGCACCTCCACGGACGGTGGTCGACCAGGGAACACCGATCGGGGGTCGATCGGCCCCGATTCCCAACTGTTGAACTAATAACCCACGGATTTTGGTTGCTGTCTTCCGGCGTGCGCTCCGGCGAAAACGGCCGCTGCGGTCAATACCAACGTCGGATCGGGACGCATGTGCTATCGTTGGAAAGCTCTATTAAAATGCTTCAATCTAGACCCAGAGAGATCTACTGGATCTTGTTGGATCAGAACTTTATTGAATTTACAAGTCCCTGTTGTACAGTAACCGAAATCTCAGATCTGCAGGACACTTGTCTGAGAAACACCGTTGACCGCCTAGTAAACCTCCGATTAAGCTCTTGAGCGCTTCTTAGGAGTTGAAGGGAATCAAACCACGGAACTGGGACTATTTTTAGAATTGGATTGGGAGGTGGCTGCGATTTGTTATGATTTTTGGAGTGACTGGTGGTCGGATCTGGGAACAGGTGGATAGAACTGTAGATAGGTCTGAGAACGAATTTTAGAAAATATGAGATGGGCGAATCAAAAATTGAGTAGCATTTTGGATGAATGGGTGGATGGATGGAACCCCTAGTAAAATTTGGAGAACTAGCAGAAATCAAAAAGTGGATCTAAGACATGAAACTCAGGACGGAGGTGAACCTGGACAGAGTTCTGGCAGAACAGAAATGAAAGAGTGGATGAAAATAAAAAATTAGCAAACGTGATCTGAATGCTAGCCTGATTTTTGTGGGTGGAGAGGAACATCCCAAGAAGAACTCCTCCAAATTTGGTAGTCAAATGTGCTCGGGGAAGACCTGTGGAATTCGAACTAGCTATTGTGGTACTGCGCAGGCAGAACTCCGTTGATGGCGATGGCGGTGCGGTGGCGGCTCGTGGCGGCGGCGGCGATCGTCGGAACCGATACACGAGGCGTCACACCTCAGAATGGAAGCCTTCACAGCTTCAAGGGGGAGAGGGAGGAGAGAGGAGGGGGGCGCACCAGCCCTTGCTCTTGGAATTTGTTTGATTCAAATGGCATTAATTAATGAAAATGGGAAAATACAAGCATATATAGGTCACCCATCTAATCCATCCTCCACCGTTGGATCTAAGGGTGTGAGATGGAGGGCTGGGATGGCATGTGACCATTCCACAAAAATTAAAATAAAAAAATAAGGGGAAGGGGGCGCCCTATTGACTTTGGTGGCAAGGGGGGGACAAGTTGGTAGCCACCTTGGACTTTGAAGTCCACTTGTCTCCCATGTGCCTTTTACCATTCAAACTTCTAGATGCCTCCATTTGACATGTTGACTGACCCCACATGGGGCCCATGGGCTGAGGTGGATCAATGGGAGGGGCCTGGGGGTCCCGTGGGGCCCAGGGGTCCCATTTTGCAAATAAGCCCCTCGTACACTCATAATTACATACCGAATATAATGAAATAAACATAAATTACACACACATAAAGGCTAACTAAATATGATAAATGGGGAGGCTCAAGGCGGAGTCTCCAGACTATCTTCGAGCCAGATGGACGCTGAGGTGGCTCGAGTCGTGCTCCGTGTGCGGTACCGGGGGCTCGGCGTGTTGCGTCGCTCAACTGCTCGGGTGTCCGCACCACAAAAATTTCCAGAAATTATCTTTAGATTGGCCAAGTATTTCAGCTCTTGTAGAACTATGACATCCATAAACTCATACCTTCATCTTCCCTTCCTTTGAAGCGACAGTCCTATTAGAAGAGGTAGAGACCTACCTAGCCCTTCCTAAGACTAAGGTGGGGGATGAAGACCGGGTTTGCTACACGGTTGAGCCTATTGACCCGTCCTTGATCTTGAGTGATTTTATCCATAATCCGAAGGACGTGAGGACCATGATCAGCCCACACCACGTTCGTTTGATACCCTTGGCACAATGGATAGTGTCCCATTACAAGAACAAGTGGGAGAGACACGAAGCAATAGCTAAGGCGGTGGCGGTGTGCTTATGCAGAGTCTTCCTTTTCACCACAACCGACCACCTTTTAGACATAAAAAAACTAAGCATTATTAGTGGGTTGTGACGGGGAACGTCCATCTCTCAAGCGATCCTCTCATACCTCTATGAAGGACTAAGTTCAGCTTGCCTAGGAGGACCTTTGTTCGGCTCCATGATACTTCTTGAGTGTTGGATGGGAGTGAGAGTCAAATTCCAACCAAAGGAAGACATAACTTCAGCTAGCCGAATCTTCGGGAGCCACCCTCTCTTCTTCATTAGAGGGGCATTTGGATACTCTTCACAGGTTGAATGCAAGACAGTGGATAAGAAAACTCGGGATGAATGGCACCTCTTCTTCAACACTTTGCCAATAGACAAGTTCAATATGCGACCAAGAATCTTTCGAAGCACTCCTCTTAAAATACCGCGGCGTCAAGGCCTGGACCTCCAGCTAGTGGGGAACACTACAATGGCGATCTACAACCCACACCGGTGTCATCTTTAGATCGGACTTCCAAGAACCCAAGCTCCTGCACTATCACACTACCCTCCCCTTCTATCTAGGAAGATGGGGACCGAGGAGGATGCAAGAGCGATCCAGAACGCGCTGACCATGTGGGAGATCAGCAAACTGCGCCCGTGGCAAGAAGAAGTTGAAGAGAACGACGAAGCACGCCGAGGCTACGTGAAAGAGTTGAGGAAGATCCGCCCTCTTGCAGATGAAAAACTTAATGTAGCTTGATTTTTTTATTTAGAGAGATGTTGGTTGTATGACAAAAAGTTGGAATTTTGTGAATTCATTTTTCATTAAGCCTGATTGAATGAGATGAGATTGTCTCAGTTGAATGAGCAAGAGTTTTGTGGCTTGATTGTCTGGAATGATGTGAACATGCAGAGCCTCTGGAGTATGTAACGGATGTGCATTGGGCTGCTACAAAGAAACGACGGTCTGACGATAGGCCCTCAGAATGGAAGCGCGAAGAACCCTATTCTCTGAGGGATGTAACGGCCAAGACTCAGGCCGTTAGAGTAAGTAACGGTCATAACCCTGGCCATTAGAATGATGGCTGCTGAAAGAAAGAAAGCTTATGCAAGAAGAGGAGTGACGGTAAGGATATGACCGTTAGATGACTGTAGCAGTCTGGTGATGACGCGTTACAGCCTTTGAATCTGCATAATTGTGAGCTTCTCACTTTGATCTTGATCTTGTGTTCTGCGCACACTTTAAACATGAAACAAGTTAGATCTGCTCTTAGACTCAACCCCTTGCCTTGAAGCAAGTTAGATAATGATCGTTTCTCAATATTTGGTCAAGGGGTGGAGCCTTGTTAAAATAGGCAGAAAACATAATAAAAATAATGCAATGCATGTAATCCATATGATGGTGTTTTTCGGGGGTTTTGGAGAATATTTGATTTTTGTGAGACTTTGAAAATATTTGATTTGTTTGGGTTTTGAAAATATTTGATGTTTTTTTTTGGATTTTGGAAATCTTTGATTTTTTTGGATTCTGAAAAATATTAAATTTATTTGGATTTTGAAAATATTTGATTTTTTTGGATTTTGGAAAACTAGTGCTTCCCCAGCAGCATGAGCCCTTCCTTGTTGATATCGATTCCGGGGGTGGGTGTGAGAGAAGATGACGACCCCTGGACAAGGTCCAATTGTCATGATGGTGTTTCTGCCAGGGCCATACCCAGGGTACTAATCTTGGTCCTAAAAGAAAAACAGAATACGGGGGGTAAGCTTTAGGCCAGATATAGAAGTTTTTAAGACTTGATTTCCTTTCCGTACAACCCATTAGAGATTTGGTCTGTTGTGTCGGGGCCTTGAGTCCGTCATCGAACCTTAATCCGCCCTAGGCATGCATGCAACCGGGCTCATAACGTCCCGCGGGGAACTGTACTGTCACTCTTGTCATGCCTAGCTTTTCTTGCTTTGCCTTTCTGGAGCTTTAGAATTCATAATTCATACTATATTGACTTTGAGGTGATGCTTTTGATTTTGTCATAGAGATTGCCCCTTCGCTCTCTTTTTGTTTCTTGTGGCGTCAGGTCATAACGGACTGCCCCTATTTGAGACCTCCTCTCGTGAGGGTGTTTGGATCGGTTATCACCTCCTTATTCACCTCTTGCCCCTGGTTTTAGCTGAAGGAAGAAACGGACAGGGACCTCGACTTTCCCCCAAAGCATGGCCAAGGAGAAACGTTGTCCTTTCTCAACGTGGAAAACCTGACCAGGGACGTCGTGTAGTGTGTGATTGCCTCACTCGGGACTCCTTTAGTGAAAGGAGGAACATCTTGCTGCCAGGGTAGCACATGGTTAGACTCTAAGGAAAGAAACGGTTAAGATACAACCCATTCCATGGGTGAGAGAGCTCCTCACCTTCCGCGTTTACTAAACGATAAGCATTTCCCGGATAAGCTTCTTTTACGACAAACGACCCTTCCCAATTAGGCTGTAATTTAGACCTAGGACCTGCAGACCGAATGAATTTTCATTTCAAAACCATATCGCCCTTTTGAAACTTACGTTCGATTACCTTCTTTTGAAAATAACGTGAAACCCTCTTTTGATAAACGGATACATGATCGGCCGCATTCATCCTCTTCTCATCTAAGAGTTCCAATTGAACCAGCAACGCCTCTCGACGTTCATCGAGATTAAGTTCCTTATCAAGCTGCACTCTAAGGGAAGGGATCAGGATCTCATATAGGAGCACCGCCTCCATCCCGTAGGTAAGAGAATAGGGAGTTTGTCCCGTAGGGGTACGGACGGAGGTGCGGTAAGCCCACAGAGCTTCCACTAATCTTTCTGACCAATCAGAAAACTTATGAGCTTCACATGTTTTCTTGATGATTTTAAGAAGGGTTTTATTAGTGGCCTCGGCTTGGCCGTTGCCTTGAGGATAATATGGAGATGAATGATGCAATGTAATATTGAACTTCTTACATAGGTCCTTGAGCTCTTGGGAAACGAACTGGGGTCCGTTGTCGGTGATGATGCTGCTTGGCACTCCGAACCGTGAGATGATATTCTTCATAATAAAGCGGCACACCGTTGTAGCTTTGATCTCTGCATACGCCTCGGCTTCAGCCCACTTGGTGAAGTACTCTGTGGCGGTAAGAATAAAGGATTTCTACTTGATCTGGGAATTAGGATCACCGAGCGGGCCGACAACGTCAAAGGCCCACGTAGAGAATGGCCAAGGAGCGATCATAGGATGGAGAGACAAAGCTGGAGAATGAATTTTATCAGCGTGGAGTTGGCACTTAAGACACCTCCGGACATAGAGGGAGCAATCTTCCTCTAGAGTGAGCCAATAGTAGCCCTGCCTCAGGATTTTCTTCGCTAGAGCCTGGCCATTGACATGACCCCCATACTCACTAGAATGGGCTGCTTCAGCCACCTTCCAAGCTTCAACATCATCTAAGCATCTCATGAGCATCCCATTAGTAGCGCGCCTGTACAGTTCTCCTGCGACAATAGTATACCTTGCGGCGGCTCTTCTGATTAACTTGCGTTGCTCAGCAGTTGCCCCTTCTGGGAACAATCCCTCCTTACAAAACAACTCGATTTCATGATACCAAGGCAATTCTTCTTCGTCCAGAATCTCTTCTAGCTCTGTTAAAGATACTTCATTAAGCTCTTCCTTCTCAGCTCTTGCCTCTACATATTTCCTAAGATTGATGAACCAAGGGTCCCGAGGAGAGGGTGCGTCCAATCTCTGAACGATGATAGTCTCAGTGCTCCGACTGAGAGGGAAAGATAGGGAAGAAGCAAGGGATGCCAGAGCATCAGCTAGAATGTTCTGAGAACGGGGAGTATAGATATAGATCAACTTACGGAATTGCCTGGCAAGGAGCGTGACCAGATCTTGATAAGGCTTGAGCTTGGGGTCACGAGTACGGTAAGTGGTCAGAACTTGCCGTAGGACGAGCTGAGAATCTCTTATAATGTTTAAATAATGCGCGCCTAGGAGATAGGCATGCTTCAATCCGGCCAGGAGAGCCTCATACTCAGCGATGTTGTTGGTAGTAGGAAATCGAAGTTGATAAGCAAAGGGAATAGTCACCCCCTCTGGAGTAAGCAGAATAGCACCGATCCCTCGGCCTTGAGAATTGAGTGCACCGTCGAAGAACAGAGACCAAAAGGGGTGATGAGAGATAACAGAAAGATGCTCATCAGGGAAATCGTCCTGGATGGAATCGGTGTGAGGAATGGGGAGATGAGCGAGATGCTCAGCAATGGCATATCCTTTGACCGCCTTCTGAACAACAAAGGTGATGTCGAACTGAGAGAGGAAGCTCTGCCAGTGAGCCAACCTACTAGAAAGGACGGGCTTTTCTAAGAGATAGCGAATCGGGTCCATTCTAGAGATCAACCTAACTAGGTGGGCAGGAAAATAGTGTTTAAGCTTCTGAGCTACCAACACTAAGGCGGCACAAGTCTTCTCCATAGCGGTGTATCTGGACTCAACTGGGTTGAATAACCGAGAGAGGTAATACGCAGCCCGCTCTTTTCCTTCATCATCCACTTGTGCTAAGATCGCCCCTAGGGAGTCCTCAATGACCGAGATATATAGGATTAGGGGTTTCCCAGGGACAGGAGGTTACAAAACCGGGGGGTTGGATAGATATTCCTTCAAGTCCTCGTAGGCCTTTTGACAATCTTCATTCCATTTAAACTTAACCCGCGCCTTAAGCAATTCATAAAATGGACGGCACCTTTGAGAATGCTGGGATATGAATCTTCTGATGAATTGCAATCTACCAATCAATCCTCGAAGTTCCGTAATGTTCTTAGGCGGAGGCATATCCATGACGGCCTGTGCTTTGTTAGGATCAATCTGGATCCCCCGTTTGCTCACTATGAAACCTAACAGCTTCCCCGAGGAGACTCCGAATACACACTTCTTTGGATTCATCTTAAGCTTGTACTCCCTGGCTCTTTGCAGTACCTTAGCCAGAATAGAGGGGTGCTCTTCTTTGGTTCTTGACTTCACCAGAATGTCATCCACGTAAGCTTCCATGTAGATATGCATCATGTCGTGGAAGATGGCCATTATCGCCCTTTGATAGGTGGCGCCAGCGTTCTTCAGACCAAATGGCATAACCACATAACAGTACGTGCCCCAGGGCATGGTGAAGGAAGTTTTCTCTTGATCTTCGGGAGCGAGACGGATTTGATTATAGCCCGAATATCCATCCATGAATGATAGAGCTTCATACCCGGCGGTGTTGTCTACTAGGATGTCTATATGAGGCAGCGGGAAATCATCCTTAGGACAGGCTTTGTTAAGATCCCTGAAATCGATGCAAATACGCACTTTCCCATCCTTCTTGATAACAGAGACTATGTTTACCACCCACTGAGGATATAGAACAACTCTGATGAATCTGGCCTTATATAACTTGTCGACTTCTTCCTTGATCCTCAAGGCCATGTGGGGGTGAAATCTTCTTGACTGTTGTTTGACAGGTGTTGCCCCTGGTTTAATCACAAGTCGATGTTCCACTAAAGAGGGGTCAAGACCTGGCATGTACTCGTAAGACCAGGCAAAGGAATCGCTATACTCCCTTAGAACTTTGATTAACTCCTCTTCTACTTGTGGAGGGAGGTTAGCAGCAATAATGATAGGCCTTGGATCTTCTTCAGTCCCCAAGTCAATTTCCTTTGTAGGTTCGTCCACTGCCGTCGACGGCTCGTCGAATCTCTTCAGTCCTTGTGCATACAGATCGACAGTGTCATCTACATTGCTGTCCTCATACCGGATATTTTTCACCCAGGATTTCATAGACACCGAGTCCGTCATCGCCCCACGCCCCTTCTATTTCTTCTCCATCCTCAATCGTAATTGTCGTAGCAACAAATTCTGGACATTTTAAAAGGGTATGACAGCGCTGAGCTAGGTCTTGCAAGAACCTATCAGGAACAGATTTGGGAGGACGCACAAGCGGGCGCGGCTCAGAGGAGGAAGGGTTAGATGACCTAGAACAAGACCCTACTTCTTTAGACCTAACTAATTCTACTTCCCCAGACTCGATAGACCCTAATCCTAACCTAGGAGAAAGGAGACCTAGTGGAAGGGAAGGAGCATGGGACTCGTGCCCCTGGGATGAGGATGGAGACAGGGTAGAATAATCTTCCACTAAAATCTCCATTTTGAATTTGACATTTTTTTGTGTGGAGATCAGCAGAGACTATATAGCAAGATGGAGGAGGCGGGAGATGCATAGGGAATAGCTCAGGGAAGATGCAGTCAAAGAAGGGATCGGAAGAGGAGAACCACATCTCGTGGAGTTGGGCGTTGGGAGGAGGAGGAGTGAATAGAGTGGATAGATCAATGGGCGGGCAGTGCCCGTAAGCGCAAGGAACAAATAGAATCTCGGGTGGATCAACGAAGGATGGATTTACCATGATAGGAGGAAGACGGGGTAAGAACTCCCATTGCTGGAGGAGAGATTGAAAGCGGGAGGGAGACCAAGAAAAGATAATCGGCGAGCTCCCCTCCCCCCGTGGATCATCGTCTGGCCGCTTCTTCGGTCTCCATTGCATGAGCCGAACCTCTTGCTTCTTTTGGCAGTCTTCTTCATGAAACAACCCCTGAAGGGTTTGACCATCATCAAGCATATCATGTTCTGGCCTTTTTAGTGCCGGCGGAGGACCGGCAATCGGACATACTGTATTTCTCTCTAACGGAGCTGGCTGTAGAGCTAACGTGCTGGGCTGGAGAGGCCCTTGGACAAAGTGCTGACGGTTTTTTTTTTAATAAGCACGAACCAACAGTGTAGGGTCCAGTCGAGTGCACCATTCCCCAGCAGGGAAAGATGTTCTCACTCCTCTAGACATACACTGTGGTCAAGAGAATTTTATTGCTTTTTGTAAGGAATACAAAGTCAGTGGGGCATGCCCCTGTCAATACCCATATACAACCATGAGATCTATCTACAAACCCAAAAACTGTCTGTTACAAACCCGAATAGCCGGAAGGCCTGCTTTGTCAACTCTGAAGGCTCCTCTAGCCAGCCGAGGAAGTTCTCTGATATGTGTATAGATGTGGTTATTGTGGCAGGTACAAGCAAAGGAGGCCAAAGCATCAGCGACTTGGTTGCCTTCCCTGAAGATGTGCTAAATAGTGGAGTCGCTTTTAGATATTAGTTCAAGAATGACCTTCCACCATGGAGTACTAAACCAACTTGGAGCCGTCCCTTTATGGATGGCATCAACCAGCAGAGCACAATCACAGTAAACAGCTCCCAAGTGAAGTCCACAAAGCAAGGCTATTTGAAGACCATCATGCAATGCCCTGGTCTCTGCTAGGAGACTGGATCCTTGACCATAATAGAAAGCAAATCCTATAATCAGATTGCCCACTTGGTCACGGATACAACCACCTCCACCACTCCTTCCAGGATTGCCTTTAGAGGCTCCATCCACATGCAGAGTTAACTTGGAAGAAGAGAATTTGCAACGCACTAGGATTGGCAGCTTCTGAATTACCTTCGGGTATAAGTGGAATTGTGCCAGACAGTGCTTTTGTGAAGTGGACAGCATTCCTGAAAATTTGAGTTTCTCTAATGAAATGGTGATAGCTGCAATGATTTTCCTTTTAATTCCATTTATGTTTGACCTGATATTATCATTTCTTGCAGTGCATCTAGTTTTCCATATTTCCCATAGCATTAAGATAACCACACACAACCCAACAAAACTGAAAGCCGAAGATAAATTTGTTCCAGCCAATATGTTCCAGCAGCGAATGGTAATGTGTTCACTGAGGTGAACCTTGGCGTTAAGGAGAGGTGAGACCCAAGCCCATAAATCTGCTGCTAAACCCCCATAGATGAAGAGGTGATTGAGATCCTCAGTTTCAGGTTGGGCACAGCAGCTGCATCTGGAGGCCATAGAGATGCCACAGTCTATCACCCTACTATCAACAGGCACTGCACGGTGAATAAGTTTCCAGAAAAAATTGGCAGCTCTCGGTGCAAAGCTGGAATGCCAGAGATTGACCCAAGGGCCTCTAATGATACCCGCTGACCTTAACAGCTTATTGGAAGATTTGACAGTAAAAGAACCTTCAGCAGAGGCCATCCAAAAGCATCTATCCCTTTCCTCTCTTAACTGAATGGAATTAAGACATTGGCTATTGTTCAGTAAAGTTCTTGCATCATGAAAGGGATCAAATAATACCTCTTTGACAGTTATCTTGGGCCTATTCTGAATTCTACTCAATTCTGTTTGTTGAATAGTATTTATAAGAGGCCCTTGACCAGTCCAATTATCCTTCCAGAAATCAGCATCTTCCCCATCACCAATTATCCATCTAGAGTTATTAATGATAAGATTTTTCACCTGTTGAAAAATACTGGATGGTATGCCTGCAGGGAAAGGTTTTGTACAATCAAAAATATGTGTTTTGATGAATCTGCTCCTGGCATACTCAGACCACAGAGAAGAACCCTGAAGGATATTCCATAAGTTTTTTGCAGCCAATGAAACCTGAACATGGTGGAGGTTTCTGATAGAGAGACCCCCTTCCAATCTAGGCTTAAGAATATGTTTCCAATTAACCCAGTGTCGACGCCTCTGTCCTTCTGAACCCTGCCAGAAAAAATTAGCACACATTCTATCTATAGCATTAATAATTGTTTTGGGAATGAAGCAAGTAGAAGCCAGGTAAACTGGCATACTACGGAGGACCGAAATTATAAGTACAACTCTCCCAGCCTGAGAAAGAAATTTGGAATGCCAGCCCTCCAGCTTTCTCTGAACTTTGTCCACTAGAAAGTTGAAATCAGAGCATTTATATCTTCCTTTCTTTATAGGAATACCAAGGTATTGAAAACCTGAAGCCAGAAGTTTGTATCATGTCATAGAATGAATGGATTGTTTTAGAGCATTCGGTACTTTTGTAGAGATTGCAAAACTACTTTTCCCTTTGTTGACTTGTTGGCCAGAACTGAGCTCATATCTATTAATAAGCTGCTGAAGGCTTCTTATATTCTGCTTGCAACCATTCAGGAAAATTAGAGTGTCATCTGCATAGAGAAGGTGGGAGATTTGAACCACATTTTTAGGCCCATTGTATTTTTTTATTTCTCTAGATTGGAACCTGGCTTTGAGACCTCTATTTAGCACTTCAGAGGCCAATATGAATAGATAAGGAGCTATGGGATCACCCTGCCTTATCCCTCTGCTAGATTTGAAGAATCCTGTTATGGCCCCATTGAAATTGACTGAAAACCAGCAGTTTGATAGGATCATTCCAATAAGAGATTTGAAACTATTATTGAATCCAAATTTACTCAAGACTGTTAGGATAAAGTCCCATTCCATTCTATCATAAGCCTTTGCCATATCTAGTTTGAGGATGACATTATGTCCTCTAACCTTCCTGTCAATGTCTGACATCATCTATCTTGCTAGGGCAATATTATCTAGAATGGACAGGCCTTTTACAAATGCTCCTTGTTCCTTTGATATAATATTTGGGAGGATTGCTGCAAGCCTCCTAGAAATAATACTAGAGATAATTTTGTAGGAGAAATTGCATAGACTTATAGGACGAAAGTCACTGAAAGTCTTGGGATCCTGCACTTTAGGAATAAGGGCAATTATAGAGGAGGAGATACCTCTAGGAATTGGATAGCCCATAAAAAAACTTTGGGTCGTAGCTATAACATCTGCTCCAATGATGTCCCAAGC
This sequence comes from Amorphophallus konjac, assembly GCA_022559845.1. NCBI lineage: Eukaryota > Viridiplantae > Streptophyta > Magnoliopsida > Alismatales > Araceae > Amorphophallus > Amorphophallus konjac. The sequence continues at coordinate 440,361,656 of CM040121.1, read as the reverse complement.
AGCTATGTAAAATTCACAAGAAAATCCATCAGGTCCCGGGGAGCTTGAACTCTTTAGAGACCAAACTGCTGCCCTTATTTCCTCTCCATCTGGAATTGAAGTGAGAGAGGTATTTTGTTCATCAGAGATAAGTTGTGGAATGCAGTCCAATAGAGAGTGGTCAATCGAGTGTTGTCCTGTGGAGAAAAGTTCATGGAAATACTTCACAGCATGCTCCCGGAGGATATTTTTATTATCACACCATTGATCAGAGCCATTCAATTTTAGCCTGCCAATGAAACCCCTTCTTCTATTATATTGCGTGACTGTATGATAAAAGGTGGTGTTTCGGTCTCCACTATCAATCCATTCCATTCGAGACTTTTGATTCCAGAATATTTCTTCTCTATGGAGAGCCTGTCGCAGGAGTGCATTAGCTTCATTCAAAACTGTTCTATTGTCTGATGTGGGGTTTTGATCAAAAGCAAGCTGTTTAATCTCCACATCTAATTCTGCTTGTCTAACAGTAAGAGTAATATCACCAAAAACTTCTTTGTTCCATTTTCGAAGGTGAATTTTAACAGACTTGAGCTTATTGTTTAGCCTCACCATAGCATTTGGATGGTCTTGGGCCTGCTTCCAGGCTTGAGAAACTGCTTGCTGAAAAGAATTGTGAGTAGTCCACATCTTTTGGAAGATAAACCTGGAAGGACCAGAAGGGGAGTTATCACACATCAGTAGCAAGGGACTATGGTCTGAAGGACCCCTCGGGAGGTGTTTGACTTGCAGATGTGGCACCATTGATTGGCAGTGAGAGTTGATAAGAAACCTGTCTAGTCTGGCTCTAATGCAAGCTGAGCCTGTTCTATTGTTGGACCATGTCATTCCACAGCCTGAGAAACCAGCATCCAAAAGACCAGCCGAGCTGGAAAATGCAATAAATTCAGACATGGAAGCTAGAGCTGGGATAGTACCACCCATCTTTTCTGAAGGCCTCATTACACAGTTGAAATCCCCACCTACAATCTAAGGAACTGATACAAAGGTAGCAAAAGAGAGGAGCTCATTAAAAAGATCCAGCCTGAGATGTGGATCATAAGAAGCATATACAAAGGAAAAATATGTGGTAAAGGTTGTTCCAGTTCTCAAGCCTAAGGTGATCTGCTGGCCTGAGGAGAAAATAACCTCCAAATTGCAACTGTCATTCCAGAATAACCATATTTTAGAGTCGGCTTCAGAATTAACAGCAACCTTGGGCATCTTAATGAAGCTGCCTAGCTTTTGGGCTTTATTAGATGCAAGCATAGGCTCGCTGATAGCCACAATCAAAGGCTTATGACTGTACACTAGTCTCTTAAGACTTTCACGGGAACCGGTATTTCCGACACCCCTTATATTCCATACTATAATGGGACTTATCATTGGAGTTGTAGACTTTGATCATCTGCCGATCTAGATCTAGATCTATATCTTGTCTCCATTTGCCTCTTTTGCTCTACCCTCCTGATAGCTTCTCCCCTTCCTATTCCACTAATTTGCATTAAAGTGTTATCTATTTTTGCCTTTTCAGCCACTACTTTACCTGCTTCTTGTACCTTTAGCAAGTCAATAGTCATCTTGGCTTCCGGCGGTAAGTTAGGCATATTGCCTTTTTTAGAACTGGAATTACACAACTTTCATCAGCACCTCTTGTGGTCATTTTGCATTGACCCTTTAGCAAGTCAATAGTCATCCCAAAGGATTGTTCTACCAGTCCACTAGTAGATGACTCAGCTTCCTTTAGTCCTGGTAGCATCTCTTTATCAGCTTGCTGAAGAGGATTAGAAGCCGAAAGGATCCCTCCCATGTTATGAGAACTAGAAGAAGTGACTTGCAATGCTTCAGTGTTTGTCCTTTCCAAATACTCAGCATCTTCATTCAGATAACTGCTTGCTGTACCCAGCCTATCAACATCATCTTTTGAAGTAGAACCTTTGAAAATTTCTTCAACATCCAAATGGAGTTGAGTTGATGTTACTTGCTTGGTCTCACAAGGAACATCTTTGGACATTCCAGTGACCACTGGATCGGAAGAGATAGGCATGATTTGCATATTCTGATTAGAATTTGGCTCTGCAAACTCCCCTACCAGAGGCTCTGGGCCTTGAATTGACTTCTCGTGCAGATGAGCTTCTGAAACACCTTCCCCTAATTCCTGTAAATCCATTGCCTGTAATAGGACCTCGAATTTATTTGCCATCTCCACATTTGGTCGAGCAGAAGGAGGGCCTTTTGCCCGGGGCCTTAAGACAGGCTGATTTTTAGGTGCTGGCTCCTGAGTAGTTTGAAATCGACCTATCCTTCCAGATATCTTTTTACAGTCATCAACCAAGTGGCCAAGCTTGTGGCAATGAGAGCATAAAGGAGGAACTCGGTGATAATTAACTGGCTGCCAATATCCAACACCATCCAAATCAATCCATAGACTTTCCTTACGTTGTGTTGATAAATCCATCTCTATGCATACCAGAGCTTCCGACAAATCATAGATAATGCGGTTTCTTTGTAGCCAAGACCTCTCCTGCCCATCTTTCTTCCCTTGGGTATGGGCTTGGTCGTTCCTTGTAATTGTGCACCGAGGCCTCTCCCCGGTTGGTAGCCCAGTTTCAGTATAATGTTCCAGCCTTTTAAGTCTCGGATCTGGGGCTTCATCTTGATGTTAACTGGAGTAGTGATGGGCCTAGGAGGTGTATAAGCCCAAGGAAAGTTTAAATCCAGCACTGATATGACGGGTCGGCTGCTTGGCCAAAGTGTAGGAAGAATCTGTTCTAAAATGGCCTTAACTGATTGCACTGTAGATAGGCTTTTGACCTTGACGACCCTCCCTTGGAAAGGGAATTTGACGCACTGATGTGCGGTGGAGGGTACGGCACCGAGCGTATCCAGCCATGGACGACCCAAGATAGCCTTGAACATATGGTCAATGTCTAGTACATAGAATTCTACGGCCATTGTAAGGGGTCCGAGCTCTGCTTGGATAGTGACCACCCCATGACATGCTCGCCTTGAGTTATCATATTCTGCTATAGTGGTAGGGGTAGGTCGTAATAACTCTTCAAATATGTTGCAAGCTCGAAGGGTACTGAGTGGGCACACATTGATTGAAGCCCCTGTGTCAACCAGTGCTGCTTCAATGCTGACTTTGTTCAGAGTGATTGTAATGCAGAGCGGCATTTGCCGAGCTTCCGGGAGCGCTAACTCAGATTCTGAAAATGTGATTGCTGGCCCTTTGGAGATAGTTGCCAGTGCCGTCGGTAAACTATCGACTGCCATGTCTTCGCTGACCATTACCTTCTGTAAGAAATCTCTCAGTGCATCCTGATGAAGGGTAGACCTTTTGATCAGCTCCAGCATAGATATTTTAGCGGGCACTCGATCCAGATGATGCAGCAAGTCATATTGAGTACCCGGCAAAGGTTCAGTTTCTGCCTGCTCGACCGTTTGCTGAGAATACTGGGGATTAGAAGTATTAGGGTAGTTCCGATGAAACATCTTCCCGCTTCTTAAGGCGTAACTTGTAGCGGCCGCGACATTGGTGGATAGTATGATGGGCCCTGCGGGGTGAATAAGCGGAGTAGGCTGTGTAGGGGAGATGATTTGGTGGGGTGTGAGGTTAGTGATGGTGGTGATTGGTGGTGAGTGGATGATGGGTGAAGGATTGATGGAAGGCAGGATGGTGATGGTGGATGGTACGGATGGAGGGAGTGTTGGTGGAGGTGTCAAGACAGGTGATAGGTTAGGCGGAGTGTTGGTGGAGGTGTCAAGACAGGTGATAGGTTAGGCGATGGCGTGATGATGGTAGCAGAGGCAAGTGGCGAGGGGTATGACGGAGTGGTGGGTGGTGGTGAATTTGTTGGAGCGGGTGTAAATGGGAGAACAAGTGGAGAGGGTATTGGGTGTGAGAGAAAGATGAAGGAGGGGGTAATAGGATTGCGGTGGTTGTGGTGGAGGGCCATGACTTGTGGTGTGGCGCCATCGTCATCAAAAGACCACTCGGCACTAGGGGCCGGGGGTTGAACTACGTTCACTTGAGCCGGTGCCGGCGGCTGAGGTTGCTGTAGAGCAGGCGGATGATTTGGCATCGGATTTTGATGGATCCCCAGATCTTGAGCCTGTTGTAGTTGTTGTTGTGGTAGTGGCTGCTGCGGCTGCGGTGCTTGTTGCTGCTGCACTTGCTGCCTCGGCTGCTGCCCTCTCTTCTCTTTAATCTCAACAATGGCCCGATGCATCGCGGCCCAATCGATTCTCTCTCCCTCATGGAGATCGTATACCAGATCCCGGAACTGATAACATCCTTCGATAGTGTGGCCTGGCTGCCTATGGAACATGCAATATTTCGTCTGATCAACGGCTGGGTTCCAGTTAGGCCGTTCTGGAGGAAGTTGAATTGCATTCACCGACATAAGAGCCGAGAAGATATCCATGAGGGTCTCTGGCAGTGGAGGATATTGTGCCCTCTTGGGAGCCGGGCACTTGTTGTTTGGATTGTTGTTATAGCCGTTGGGTGGAGGGACATTATGGTATTGCGGAGGTGGTGGTTGTTGTTGTAGAGTGATGAAGGCATTTTGTGGGGTGGTGAAGGTAGGCGGAGGGTTTTGCGGAGCGGCTTGAAAGTTCTGTGAAGCGGGATTTTGTGGAGTGCGGGGGTTTTGGGGGAAGCGGAATGGTGCGGCTTGGAATGGAAAGGTAACGGCTTGTACCTGTTCGTTTGTCTGGACCCCCTCGGTAACCGGCCCTTGTGGTTTCTTGTGATATTTGGGCTTTTGGTTTTCAAATAGGGCGTGTATGGGAGAATCCTTGAACTGGGTTTGTATGAAGCGCGCCCGGCTGTAGAGTTGATGCATGTTAGCTATATCATTCATTGCTAGGATGTTCCTGAAGGTCGGGGTAGCATTTGAAATGAGTAGCTTGACCTTCTCTTCCTCCGAAATGTGGCCAGGCACTCTAGCAGCCATCTGTCTCCACCTGTCTGCATAAGTGGCGAACTCCTCATCTGGCTTCATCTTCTCGGCTACTAGATCTGTAAATGAGTATTCCGGGCCGACCCTGTCTTGGAACCGCTGGATAAATTTGTCCTTTACTACCTTGAAACTTTCAGCCTCCTCTAATGGCAGAGAGTAAAACCACTCGAGAGCAACACCATCCAAAGATCGGCGGAATAAGTACGCCATAAGGCGATCATCATATTGGAACTGCGCCGACTCATATAGAAAATCCCTCACATGAATAAAGGGATTGCCGTTCCCGTCGTACTTGCGATAGCTGGGGAGCTCTGATTGCGGAGGGAACCGAATGTTCTGAAAGCTCGGGACAGGAACATCTGCCAAAGATTGTGGGCCAACCCGCTTTTGGAGGAAATCGAGTTGTTGCTGCATGGTGGCCCATTTATCAAGCAAGTCCTGCTCTCGGGAGGGAGCAGGGGTAGTGAAGGATGCTGATTGAATTTGAGGAGCAGATGGGACGATTGTGGCAGAAGGTGGAAGCCCATAGGCAGGAGTGGAGGGATAAACAGTAGAGATGGGGGGCCCATAAGAAGGATATTGGGCCTGAGACTGGCCCAGATTAGAATGGGCTTGAGCCACCCCTTGCTGAGGGCGCAAGAAATCTGAAGGGCCCATGAGAACTTGCGGAGCTATCAGGCCCGATGTATGATGATCCACCTGAGCAAAGGAAGGGACTGGTGACTTCCCTTTATCAAAAGATTGATAGGCTGAGTTGGAAGATTGGCCCGTCTCCATGCCTGTGAAAGTGATGGTCCGAGGTTGGACCGGGGTGAGATCAATCGGAGTGGGCTGGACAGAGGGCCCACTGATTCTAGATGGATCGATAGGAGGGTTGGATTTAGAAGGAGATGCGTTGGACCCTCGCATGGCCTGATAAAGAACTTGAAGTTGGGTCGGATCCAATTGGGCCATCATCTGAAGAATGGAGCCCGCGGAAGGAGTGGAGAGAGAAGGGGTAGCTTGAATAGAAGTGGAGGATGGAAGAGGGGTAGTCCCCTCTCCAGAAGAAAAGGTGATAACCCTAGGAGGGTTTTCAAGGAGCCCTTGAGGAAGAGAGTCCTCTTGGGAACGGGGAGGATTGAATGATGCCATGGCGGACTCGAAGAGAGGATTGGAATAGAACGTGAAGAAGGAATTGACTTGAGGAGATGGTTCGGACGGACGAAAATAACTCCACATGCAACGGACAACCTTGACAATGCAAACAATCAACACAAACAATCACATAATGAGTAACCAAACTCGGATGTTTTAACAAAAGATGTAAGTGATAAAAGATGAAGACACCCAAAGTCAACCAAGTTTGCTTAAGATGATGCAGCAAGATTTTTGTGATTTCTCCTTCGGAACTTTAGTGAATTGATTGAAATGTGCTCTCAACAATGGGTTCCTAACAGGAGATGGGTATGGGACTTGGCTTGACTCTAAGTGTAATCACTCCTTCACTTATGCAACCCTAGACACGGGGTGGGAAAGGTACAACCAGCCCGCCGTCCATGTGGGAATCCACGGCTCGCGGGGACTTATGGAGGTCCCTGGTGTGATTTCCTAGTCGGCCCCAAGGAATATGGAGACGAGAGGTCCTCACAACAAGGTAGGAAAATGCAATCTATGATATGAATGTATGAATGCCCCTATGTGCACCGGAGTGCATGCAAAGTCTAGCCTATGATCTAACAAACAATGATGCACGCAAGGATATGGAGATATGAAACAAAGCAAGGAGGAAGTCAAGTATCACCCAAGCAAAGAGTCACAGTAGAAACTGCGGAAATAAATGCACCTCGGATGTGTACCTGTCTGGAGTATAACGGTCGAGGAACCCTGCGTCAGAATAAAATAACGGTCGAAGACCAGACCGCCAGAAGTAATATAACGCAGGGAGGTAGGACCGTCAAATGAGCCAGACAGCCAAAATCAACCAGAAGCAACAGGAAAAGACCGTGAAAACTCTCGCAGCAGAACAGATATGGCGGTCTAATGACCCTGTGTCAGAGGACTCCAACGCAGGGACACAGGGCCGTCAGAATGCTCAGAAAACCAGGATCAACAGGAAATAAGAGAAAACGGGAGGGGAACAACACAAGACATGATGGAAGGTTTAATAGGAATCAAAAGCACGATTGGCACAAGTTGTCCCACCGTGATCGCCAAAAAATTATCTGTTGATTTTATTTTGCTTCTCTATCTTCTTTTCTTGGGGTCTTAATGATGATATGTAGCAAGATGACAAGCAAATAATCAAAGATCTGCACTCAACCTATGATCATGTGATCATGAACCTAGGCAACCAAAGCAAGCTGTAGCATGGGTATACTATCTCAACCAAACTAAGCTAAGGAATAAAGGAAAAACACACGCCGGGGCGTGGAGCAAGGAGTAAATAGAAACACACCGCAAGGGGTGGAACAAGCAAGGAAATAAAAGATGTGAGATGCGAAAGAGAAAGCTAATGCCCAATACTTAAGAAAGATGTGATTGCCACCAGAGTAAAAACAAGCCAAAGACCTGAAAATATCTTGGAAATAGGTGGATGAAGCACCCGCCCACGGGAGAGGAAAGATCAAAGAAACCTGCAGGTTAGCTTGATGTAACGGTCAGAACCCTGTGCGTCACTTGGAAGTGACGGTCGCTCGATAGACCGCTGGAAGAATCCGACGCGCCTGCACAAGACCGTCAAATAACCTGCAGTAGCAAAGCGTGAATCCTTTTAACTCCAACTCTTCCAGCCGGCTAGAAGACTTGGGCCTCGTACTGGTGGAGCTGTAAACCTGCCAAAGATGTGGAAAGCAAGAGAAAACAACCCAAATTAGCCCTTTAGACAATATACCATCAATTCTTCAATAAAAGTAATATCATCAAAAGGAAAGGGAAATACCGGGAGGTTTTGGTTTTTTAACCCCTCTGGGCATTTTAAAAGATTGGGAGGAAGTTTAGATGATGAAAACCAGTGAAAAACGTGGAGAAAGGAGAGAAATACTGCTTATGATGAAAGGGAGATGGAAAACAGAATTCAATATGTAAATATGAACTTTGAAACCAAGAGGGACAGATACTCCCTTCACCAGGCAGCAAACGAACGTGAGAAGCACTTCTCCTTGGTCAATCGTGGCTCTAAAATGCGGCAGCACTTCGTCGCAAACTCTAGAATTTTCTCCTTCTGAGCATGAAGTCAAGGGTTCTATTTATAGACCCTCAAACCCTCAGGCCGAGCAGAGGAAAATCCAGCAAGATAAAGGGATAACTCTTAACAAATCCTTGAGGATAATATCACCAAGAGTCCATAGAATCAAACAGAAGGTCCTGAGGATTAGATTTGGAAGAGATATCGTCAATCCAAGTTCTTATCTCGACCACGGAGTAGCAGAGAAAAGGCCTGAACTGCCAGGACTCTCTGAAGGAAGTAACGGCTGCACGACAGACCGCCACAGTGAAATAACGCATCAAGGAACATCTGTTACTTTCAACCTTATCCCAAAGAGATAAGATCAACATGAAGAAGATCAAAACAATAGGACTCTGTAAAGAAAGCAACGGCCAAGGCATGGGGCGTCAGAATGAAACAACGACTGCACGACAGACCGTTATATTCAACATATAGGCCAAAGGATAAGCTTTGGAACAAGACCTCAAGCTTCAGGACTCTTCAAGGAGCAACAGCCCAGGACCCATCCGTTAGAAGGAAGAAACGCGCCTGGGACAGACCGTTATTATCAATGGAGTTCAAAAGAAGGGATGAAGGTCTTGCTAAGCTTTAGTCAAAATGAAATGCCACAAAGAGCCACATCCGATCAAGGAGTCAAGACCCAAGAAATGATCTTCAACTAAACAAAGAGACTCGATGAAGAGTGAACAACTCGGAACATCATATATAATGATTAAAGAGATGACCCGACTTATTGGTCATAAAACGGGTGTCAATAGACACCACTCGATATTCTCCGGCGTCACCAGCTCTTCGGTAGATTGGCGATGTTTCAGCAAACGAGCAGCATACTCCTCCACATGTGGCTGGAACTCCTCCTGTCGGGGAGGGATATTCAGGTGGAAATTGGGCATTACTTGGCACCTCCAAGTCTCCTCCACCGAGTTAATCCCCGCCCAGAAAAATTGGGTCTTCCACCCTTTGTGCGAAGAATCCTTCGCCGCCAGCGAAATACAGCTCCTATTTCTCCTCGCCTGGATGAAGTAAAAACCCTTCCCCGCCGATGGGTGCACCTTCAACTCGAAGAAATAGTGGAAGAGGTCCAAGGAAGGAGGAACCCCGCACTCATGACAGAGGATTCGGAAAGCGGAGAGGAGAAGGTACGAGTTGGCTACCAACTGAATGGGTGCCAACTAGAAAAGGTTGGGAAGCGTGTGGACGAAGGGCTCGAAGGGGAGGCGAAACCCGCTCTTCCATGCCAGAAGAAAGATGCAGATGTGACCCATGCGAGAATCCAGGCTCGTCTCATACGGGGCAGCAGCAGCAAAGCTATACTTGTGAGGTAGGAGAAAATGATGCTCTAGCCTCTTCACCTCGGCTTCCCCCAACTCGCTGCAGTTCTGGACCAGCACTCTCACCACCGGTTCGTCGCCCCATCCCTCGGCACCCGAACGCTGGCCCGCCATAGATTCCGAGGAAGAACTTGAAGAAGAATTCTCTCGAGACCTCGAAGATTCCGGGGGAGGAGGAAGCTACCGGACCGCCTCCGCAGGTATCTTCACCAACTCCTCAAACGCCGCCGCAAGTTTCTGCTCCTCCGCTGTGTTCTCACGGCGCATCAAAGAGCCCCAAAAGTAAAGAAGTGAAGGAAATCTAAAACCCTAACGATGGAAAGAGTCTGGGATGACAACCAGCGCCCAACGCCTATAAACCCACGCGGGAGGCGACGCGTCGTTCCGACCTCTGAGAAAAGGGGGCCCCTTCATTTCAAATCCATTAGGATTGCAATTATTACGGGCCAAGGTGACCACGACACGTGGCTTCCTGACACCGCCAGATTTCCACCCACCTGAGCCACGCTGGTCCAAAACCCCAAACGACTACTCCTCGGAGCTTATTAAGGCTCGGGAGTAGGAGGGGGACAAGTGGAGAGGGGGATTTCTGTAGCCCAATTAAGAGCAGGCGAACTAGGCCCCTCAAGGCCCAACAATGCTCAGCTCAGCCAAGTGACAGCCCGCTGGGGCCCACTTAGGCGAGAAAGCCCAATAAAAGTTTCACTCGAGGATACTACCTTCCTAGGCGGCCTCTAGGCTCGGAAGGCCTGAGCGTCAGTCAGGTCACAGGAAAGGTCCTTGCCCGAGCCATCTCTCTACCCAGGGGAAGAAGGCGCATGTCGACCGATCCGACCCATCTTCGTCCGAGCTAAGCCTACCGCCCGGATAGGGCTGGCCTCTCTGAGCTCGGTACAGTCGACGACTGCTTATCCATGCAGCCGTTAAGAGTCCTCTGTGGGTAGGAATTTATAAAGGTGAGGGACTCCAGCTCCCCAAGGTGATAACGCTCCCACGATAAGGTAATAAAAGCCCACGTCGAGGACGGAACCCCCACCTAAAATCCCTCGACTTACAGGACTCTAGAAGACGGTGCACTATTTAACCCAGGGATATCCTCCGACGAAAGGTAAGGGCAACCACACGCTCAAAACTCCTGAGCAGGAACCACTTCACCCTTCTGGTGGAGAGGGATCTCGCGCAGAAGCTACTTCCTCCCTATATTGCTCCCACCATAGCTCTACTGACTTAAGCATCGGAGGGTTTTCCCCAGGGACTCATCACTAGGCCCCCTGATCCGTTTCCCTTTCTTGCAGTTCACTATCCGGTGATCCACTGCCCGCTCAGGACCAGCGCGAGATCTTGCCTCTTCAGGGGATTCTGTCCGAACCACCGTAAAATCTCGTATGTTGTGGTTTGTTTGTGTGATTGTTTTGTTCTAGATGCATGCTTAGGTTCGAATCGATATATTAGTAATCATCTTGCTAAGCAAATCATTGTGTCCTTCGTTAAACTAGTTATATTCAACTGCTATTATCTTTATCTAGCTTTAAAGAGGGTTGCATTCCGAAGAGAGGGGCAGATCTATTCACCCCTCCCCTCTAGATCTACTATCCACTACTCAACATGCCCCTGGTCTTGAAGTAACGGAGACGGCTGCCTAGGCGGCACTTCTTGTTGCTGCTACTTGCTGTGAAGATGTAGAATGCCTTTGTGAATAACGGCCCAATCAATCCTTTTCTGATCTTTCAAGCCGTAATCAAACTCCCGGAACTCAGGGTAATCCTCAACCAAATGCCCCTGCTGGAGATGGAAATCATAGAACTAGTGCATATTCCCAACCGCGGGTCGGCAAGGCACAACTAGAGAGAGCGGCAATGCGTGAGTGGCCATCAAAGCCCGAAAGATATAGGTGAAACACTCCAGCAACAGAGGACGAGGAGCCTACTTCGAGCAAGGTGGATGCCGAGGGATATGTAATGGTGGAGAAGGTTGTGGAGATGGAAGTGAAGGTTGCATAAGCAAGAGTGCTTGGCTAGTGGTGGAGAGATTTGGTGAAGGCATATGTGGAGTGGGATGAGGGGGTATATAGACGGCATCCACCTGCTCGAGATGTGGTGTTCCCTTGACCGGGGGAGATGAAGGCAGAGACACATGATGGTACGAATAAGCGGACGGCTGACTCATAGAGGGTTGACATGTGGAGGTGTATGGGTATGTAGAAGCGGAAGGTAGACTCATGAAAGGATGACTCGCAGAGATTTGATATGTGGAGGTTTGATATGCGGAGGGTGAAGGTTGATATGTGGAGGTGGAAGTAGATGTAGATGGCGGGGTATGTGGAGATGCGGAAGGTGGAGAAGACTCGGGGTCAAGAGAATCTTGGATTTGTTGGCAGATGAAGTGAGATCGGCTATAAAGTTGTTGCCAGGAGGTGATGTCGTTGAGGGCCAAGATGAAGCGATACTCGGGCGTTGCGTTAGATATCAGCATCTTGATTTGCTCCGGCTCCGGAATGTGCCCCGGAACTTGCGCGGCAAGGCGATGCCAGCGGTCGGCAAAGGTGTAGAAATCCTCGTCGAGCTTCATCTTCTCATGGGCCAAATCCACCATGGAATACTTTGGCCCAACCTGGTCATAAAATTGCTGAATGAACTTCTCTTGCACGACTTGGAAATTCACAATCTGCTCTTGCAGAAGAGAAAAGAACCAATCCCGAGCCGGGCCTTCCAAAGACAGATTGAATAGATAGGCCATCAAATATTGATCATGTCGAAATTGGGCCGACTCATAAAGAAACTCTTTTAAGTGCACATAAGGGTCACCGACTCCACCATAATGGCGATATGCGGGAATTTGTGAAGATGGCGGGAGTCGAAGATTTTGAAATACAAGCGGGACACTCAATGAGGTTTTAGGATCAATACGACATTGAAGTTCATCAAGTTGACGCTGGGTTTGAGCAATCATCTCCTGGGTAGGGAGAGATCGAGAAGAATGCGGGCCAACTTGAGCAAGAGGTTATGAACTCAGACCAGGATGATAATGGGCCGGATAAGAGGATCCAGACTTAGAAGGAGAAGAAAAGCCCAATCCGGGAGTGGAAGAATGTGTGGTCCTAGAAGAGATGTTGGCATATGGACTAATTGGGCCGGCAACATAAGCAGAAGAAGAATGAGGCCTATTAGAAAAATAAGGTCCATTAGGAGAATGTGGCCCGTTAACATGATGAGGCCCATTAATGAGAGAAGAAGGCCCATTAAGAGAAGGAGGCCCATGAAGATGAGATGCAATAAGACGTTGGGCCTGGGCCGGGTCCATTTGGTGAACAAGGCTTGATAAGTGGGCCATGAGATTAGCCTGTTCCTCGGATGGATCAGAGGGACCACGAGAAGATGGGCCTGCGTGGGAAAGGGATTCCACGCGGGAATAGGAAGAAGGTTGGGAAAAAGTATGATATAAGAGGTTGGAATGATGCTCCATGAGGGCAAATGGAGACTTAATACAAGGATATCAAGGAGAATATAGGTGGGGAAGCAATGACTTAATGGGCTTGAGAATAAAAGGGAGGACTAACCCACTAATGCAAAGACCAAGGGAAGACGGACCTAGGACAATGGATTAGACAATGGACACACAAAATGGGCTAACCTAAATGGGCCTAACAACAACAAAATATGTGGATGATGATGGAAATGCAATACAAACACAACTAATGGGCTTGGACAAGTCCAAACAACATAAACAATGCAATGTGAGAGTTTTCACCCAAGTCAAACAAGTTGATATGATGGGAAATATTTTAGAAGTTTTAATAGACATTTTAATGATTTGAGTTAATAACAATTCTTTTAAGAGAGGAATCCTATGGGAATAATGTCCAAAGTTTGGGTTGACTAAGGTTAATTCTCTCACATGTATACAAAATGCAAGCCTAAGGGGTGGAAAGGTACAACCGTCCTGGCGTCCGTGTGGTAATCCACAGCTCGCGGGGACTTATGGAGGTCCCGGATAAGATCACCTAGTCGAACCCAAGAAACATGGAGGCGAGAGGATCACTTACCAAGGTAAGAATGCAACTATGATATGTAATGCATGGCCCTACGTGCACTGGAGTACATGCAAAAAAATCTAGTATAAAAGTGAAAAATGAAAGCAAGATTTAACTATGCAAACACAATGATATGAGTGCAAATAATTTATGAAAATGAAGATAACACGAAGGACAACAAGGCAGGATGAGGAAACAACACAATCGGAACCCGGAACGCAAAAGAAATGATCAATGCAAAACGCACATGTGAGTCTACCCTTGAACCTGCATGCAGATTTTATGCACAAAATGCTAAAATAGAGATAAGATTTGACTATGCAAACGTGACCCAAATAACACAAATAAGATATGGATGGAAAGACAATACAAAGGTCTACATAATGAGTCGAAGAAAAAAGTAATCCGACCTCGGGAGGTCAAATAAATCGTCGAAGAAAGTTGCCCCCGTGAACCTTTGCGCTGACCACATGCAGATTTTATGCACAAAACGCTAAAATGATGACAAGATTTGACTATGCAAATGTGACTCAAATGATGCAAATAATATATGGATGGCGAGCTAATACAAAGGTCTACACAATGGGCCTAAGAATATAGCAATCTAACCCTGGGAGGCGTTGACACCTAAAATATACTAGAAGAGACCATAGCAGATTCACAGTTTTGAAGATCAGTCGAGGGCACAGCTCATGTACCATCCCTGGGAGATCTGAGAGTCTGAATAGAAGAAACCCATTACCCCTATCATGTTGTTCGACTAAAGCCATCTTTGGCTAGGTCGCTGTCCAGTACTGCTGTCATTCAAATAGTCAGACTGATAAAACTATACCAACATTCAGGCAACCATCTGCCTGCAGAAACAGATGTTTAGACATCTCCGATACTCCTGAAGCGGGATGTACAGCGCCTTGCACATGTTTGTGAATGCAAGGTGTAAACAGTCCCATGGAGTCTGAATATATATACATGCCAAGAGTCCCACTGTCAAAAGGAGTCCACTGAGTGGATCCTGATTCGAATGGGCCGAATGACAGGGAAGTGGGCCAAACCCAAAGGTGAAATGGGACGCGCCGAGGTCCACAACGCTGGGAAGATGATGCTGGCGCGCCGGGAAGCTCAGGCCGAAAGGGTGAGGGACTGGCCTCTATAAGAAGGCGGCCCTTCGAACAGAAAAGGAGGAGAAGAAAGAAGAGAGGAGAAGGGAAGAGGATCCTTCGAAGAAAAAAGAGAGAGCCCTTCGAGAAGAAAGGAAGAGGGTGCTTAGCCACCAAAAGAAAGGGGGGAGCTCGAGCGCCCTTCGTAGAAGCTGAAGAAAGAGAGAGGGGTTCGAGGAGAGAATCCAGGTGTGAGGGCCGTGCAACTGCAACTTCTTTGCTCTCTCTCTCTCTTCTCCGTCTGTCTGAGTATTCCTCTTTTGTTTTTTCGCTTTCAAGCATCTTTGCTCTAGTAGCATCGAATGCTAATGTAACTCTGTTTGCAGGGATGAAGTTTGGATTTCTTTTCCTTTTGGGTTAGATTTCTTTCTCTTAAATCGCATATGTGTAAGCCATTTGGCTGAAGTAGTTAATAAAAGAATGAGATGAGTTTTGATATGCTGGATCATTCTCTTCCGCTTCCCTCTGTATCCGAGGTTTTAATCTATATACGGCTACCGCCATCTGCAAATGCCTTATGTTTAATTTCTGCTATCTGTTGAGGCTTCTTTGCCATCGTTCTTTATCACTACCCCAGCCACATTTCGAGGGCCTGAGACAGTCTATCTCATGGCTCCTCGTCTGTGGAATGGAGAGGAATATCTTCAGAAGTTTTGGTTCATGACTCTGCTCCTAGTGAGGCCCCAGAAGAGAGTTCGTCTCCCCCTCGAAGCCTCCTCTCTGCGATCATCCGAATAAATAGCCCAGGTTGATGAATAAACCTCCTCGTTTCGAATGTTCAAAGCCTCTGCCTTAACAAACCCTCAAAACCCCCACTTCAAAAAGCCTCCCGGCGTGAGCCCCTCTCGGCGCACGTTTCGCGCCGAGGGCTAGCCGCGCCAGTTGAACTTCAAGCCTTCACACCGAAAGCTATATTACTCTTCTCGCCAATACCCTCATCCCTTCTATGCCAAGGATGGCCATCTTAATACGTTCACGCCGATGCCATCAGGCCGTGCCATCATTGCTTTAAATGCCCTATCTTCCTGTGGAGAGGCATCACCCTTTCCTCTATCCTCACGGGAGCCATATCAAAGGGGCCGAATTCCCCCACATTCTACAACCCATTGAGCCACGGAGCCCTGCCATTGCAGGCTCTCCGTTGACTGCATCGGGGATATTACAACAAAGGGATGAAGTCCCCTGTGATCTGGACCCTTTGAATCTCGGGCTATGCCCGGCACTCATTTCGGTTTCTACTCCGGCACTCGTGAGTAGATAGCCTATAATATTCTCTTGGCACACTCCCAAAGTAAGGAGAGATGCTGTCAAATTTTACCCAGATCTTTACTCTACTACACGGCACGATGTTTCATAAGGAATTGCGTATCTAACCCCTCAATACGGCGAGAGTCTGAGCTACATCATCTCATGACATCTTGCCATCACAGGGAATACATCTCGTAATTGGTGATCTCCTTGGACCCCCTCGTGAATGAAGCCACCCTGATCCTCTATTTCCATTCATCCATCACCCTGAGGTCTCCATTAAATGAAGAAACCCTCATAAGACCTGAGAAAACTAACAAACAAACGGCTCCCGGCACCACATGACTCCCGGCGCCGTCCCCTCCCGGCGCCAATCTCGCGCCGGGTGAAGGGCGCGCCGAGAAGCCCACCGCGCCGACTGCCCCTTCGTCCCAGCCACGCCGGTTGCCTATCGCGCCGGTAACCCTTTAGCTTCCCGTCGCGCCGGGATCCCGTCGCGCCGTTTGGCCTTCGCGCCGGCTCCAATCCATACCATTTCATTTTAACAATAGCTGCCACCCGAATATCTGATGTCTCAGCAACTTCATTGAACCCAAATCTAATCTAAACTCAATATACCACTCCTGTCAACCTTCATGCCAGCCTTCATTGTCTCACGAGGGAGCTATGGTTCTTCACTCAGGTCCATGGGAGATACATTAATGCGGGGTTTCACCCCTACATTACATCGAATCCGACATTTCTTCTGTCACCCCGCTGACCCTCGGAGTTCTGCCACCGCATGTCCTCCAACGGTCCTTAGAGGGGAATATTAACAAATGACACGATGGTGGACACTATCCCGTCATATGCGGATCCTTCTCGGGCCCAGGGCTACGCCCGATCCTCTTTTGGTTTCCATTCCGGCTCTCCGTGGATGGATGTCCCATATTCCCATTTGGCATAGTCCAAAGGAAGGGGACGTGCTGCCGAATTTATGTTATAACATCGTCGTCACACCCCGCATATCACGGTTCCTCGTGCATGGCTGCATCGACCCTCAAGTATATCAAATGGCGTTGACAGAAGGTCAGGTTGTGCCCAACCAGAAATCTCCGCTATGCGCGAACATGGTCTTCGGGCCTACATCCTCCGCCACGTACCAAAGGTCCATAATTCTGTGAACTATGCATCCCTTGTATGATAAATAAATGCATCCCGTATGCCTTCGTCATGGTCACCATGTAGTTTTTTTTTTAATTCGGCTCCGACGGCCCACTATCTCGGCAATTAATCAAAGGTGTTCCCTCCTCGTGGGGGATGTAATTAACGCCATAGCCTTTATGGTGTGGCGGACTGCTGGTCCCGACCGAACCTCACTTTTGCCCGACACGGGTTAGAATGAGCGCATAGTAAGATCGTCACCCACGTGACTGGCACGCCCGCGTCGTTAATCAGCCAGTTAGTTACCAGTTAGCTAATTGACCGATCAACACGCGAAATAATGAATAAACAAGAAAGAAAGGAAGAAAAAAAAAGTCGCGAAACAAGTCTGGCACGCCCGGTGGGACTAGTGTCACCTTTCATCTCTTTGCCGAGATATTCGGGCTTCGAAGCCCTCTCAAAGGCTACTGATTATTGCCTTGTTTGACATTGCAGGCAAACCAATGACGATCAACGGGATAACTGGCGTGGACTTCAATCTTTCGATAGTCGCTGGACACGCGCAAGGGTATTTGGCGGTACCCATGGAATTCGGCAGCTTCCCTCCCGCTGTAGGCTTCCCCAACTTTGTGGGGTTGGCCTTCGTCGATATCCTGGAGGTCGAAGCCCCAGTGCCTGCCAAGGAAGCTGTGGAGAAAGCGGAGCCTCTGAAGGTTCCCTACTACAAAGACTCGTCCGAGACTTCGGCCCCGGCTGCTAGCTGTCTGGTGCACCATGTCATACGTGGGACCCACCCCAATGTCATCAACAAACACCCTGGAGGACACCAGCGTCGCCAGGTCCGCAAGAATGCTGATGTAGTTACCGGAACTCTGTCTCAGTCCGGGAAATCTATGCTAGTCGGGGGTATGCGCGTCTTCCTCGACGGACGCACTGCACGGGTGACCCCAGACCGAGTCATCCCCAACATTCCTGTTTACAATGCCTATCAAGCTCTCGCTAGAAGGAGGGCGGAAATAGAAGAAACCGGCCACTATGGTCAAGGAAGCCCGGCACCCAGGCCGAAGAAGTTCAAACAAGTGTGGGTTCCCAAGCGAACTCGACCTGCCTACCAGCTAACACCTATCCGCCGCCGTCTTTTGAACGACGAGGCGGAAGTGAGAAGAGAAAGGGGCCTGCTCCCAAAGGAGGAAGAAGAGGTGGTTGCGGATCCTCCGCGCCACAGAAGTTTCCGGGCTACGGCCCGTCAAGCCAATGTCCCTGCTGCGGGACGAAGATTCCAACTGCCAGCCGACAGAGCTCGGCTGGCCTATAGCCCTCCTGCCGGAGGTTGACAATCACCCCCCGTCCTATATCAAGAGCGGGGTCAGGAAGAGATGACCTGCTTGGTCAGAAATCATTTCCGAGGCTTAGGCAATCCCTCACTCGGACAACAGCGACTGATGCAGACAGTCGCCATTGAGGAAGGTTACTGCCCATCAGCGGCAGAAGAAGAAAATATGGAAGATAGAATGATGGTGTCGTCCGTCGACGACAATGGATATAATGACGGCTTCGAGGTCGAAGCCGATGAAGCCTTCCCCGAGCAGGAAGAAAGAAGAAGAGTTTCTGTGTTCGAAAGGCTGACCTTTCCGCAGCAAGCCAGAAGGAGGGTCTATCAACAAAGGAGAAGGATGCAGGTTTTTACCTGCAACATGGCTGGCATATCCAGCCGATATGGGGAGCTTCCTGAAGACCCCCAAGAATTGGCTCAATTGGCCGCACGGCCGGGGCCAGCTACCCGCAGAACAGAAGCAGCAAAAGAGCTTCTGATGATGGTTAGAGGGAAACAGCCTCAGGTCTATCCCCACTGGGATGACAAGGCCCCCGTCTTGACCGCTAATGTGGTGACGGCGGAAGAAGAAGACGACGTCCTCCTCGACATCCTGCCTGAGGGTACGTCTGGGGAGACAACAGAGGGTATCCCCACCACTATAGACCCATCAGTTCTGATGCTGCTACAAAAATATCAACGGGAGATAGACTCTCTGAAGAAGCAGCTGATGGAAAAAACTGAACATTCATCAGCTTCTAAACCACCCGAAGTCCAGGGTGAGTCATCTCGGGGAGCGGCTCGTCATGACGACCCTCCACCACTCTATACACTGCCCCAGCTGTCAGAGCCAAGCATGGCGACAGCACAACAGCGGCCGCCACAACTTCAACCGCTGCTACCTCCGGTGCTCCCGCAGGTGCACCCGACACCCCCGCTGCTGCGTCCTCCACAGGCGACCACCCTGGTCACCCCATATTTGCAGCCAACACATTTCTATCCAGAACCGGTTGACCCCACGATCGTGAACCGGATGATGGTGGAGAGGATGATCGAGCTGAAGCTCGCAGAGAAAAGTGAAGGCGACTACGTCGCATTTGACGCCTATCGGGTACCCTACCCACAACACCATGCGGCTAAACGACTCCCCCCGGGGGTCAACAAGCTGCCTAAGTTTGACAAATTCAACGGGGAAGGGTCCCCTAAAGAGCATATTGCATACTATATGACCGTTATGGGTGATCTGGCCACCGACGAGTCATATTTGCTGAAATTCTTCGGGTCCTCGCTGACAGGGCTCGCATTTGAATGGTACTCTAGCCTCCCGGCTAGGTCAATCAGTGATTGGCCGGATATGCAGAGAAAGTTCAGAGAAAGATTCCATGTCACAGAGAGGGAGGTCACGGTGGCCGAACTCTACTCAACAAAACAAAGGGCAGATGAGACAGCCCTTGATTACATCAAGAAGTGGAGGAACCTCAGAATGAGATGCAAGCGGCCCCCGCATCAGGAGGACGTGGTACAAATATGCAAACAAAACCTCAGGAGGGAGGTCCTGGAGAAGATGATTGGAATGGAAATATGGTCGTTCGACCGGCTGAATAATGTAGTGGCCGAAGTGGAGACTTTCCTAGCCAAGCCTGTCCCGGCATCAGCTGCTAGCACGGCCCAGAAAGGCAAGGCTGCGGAACGGTGCCGCACACCTAAAGAAGCGAATGCGCTTGATATCAAGGCGTTCGAACAGCAGAAGGAGAAAGGCAAGAAGGCGGCTCCCCCGCAACCTGCAAAAGCTCTAGATGATAAAGAAGGTCCTTCGCTGAGGGACAAAATGAAGAAAGCTTATTCCTTTCCAAAAGACAAGACCCGAGTCCTGTTCGACTGGGTAACAGAATACAACATGGTCACTTTGCCCGAGCCAAGGAGGCCGGAGGACCTGAAAAGAAAAGATAGTCCAAGATTCTGCCCCTACCACCAGATGTTGGGACATCCAATCGAAGACTGTTATGTTTTCAAAGACGTCATCGAAGGAATGGTAAAGAAGAATGAAATAGAGCTGGGAGAGTACAAAGTAGACCCTCCTCAGCCACATGAAGCCCCTCTCAGGAGAGTAGCGGTCAACATGATCTCCCTCTACCAGGCATTACCTAAGGAGATCTCTGAAGCAAGCACACGGAGCACCTACGAAATCCATTTCCTGGAGCTCGTGAAAGAACAACAGGGGTGGCAGCAGATCCCTGTGAAGCACAAGAAGAAGAGGGCACCCCGCCTAAAAGAGGGGGCACATATCTGTGGCATTACACCCCAGCCTGCTCCGCCAGTGGTAACACCCGTATGGGTCACTCCACCTACAACTGTCAGAATACATACACCTAATAGGAGGAGACTGACTCCGCTGCCAGTAATCAAGGAAACCAATCCGGGAGTCCTTCGACTGTAGCACCTGATTGAAGGGCTAGAGGAATATGTGCAGCCCTAATTGAAACCTTTGCTGGTACGGGACCACGTCCCATGGCAAGAGCTAGAACAACTCTCACTCAAACAGGTGGAGGAAGCCGAAACAGCACCCCCTGAAGAAGGCACCCTATTCTAGGGGCAGGCACCCGCAGAAACCAAAAAGAAGAGAAAGCAAAAGAAGAAGAAAAGAAAGGCCGCTGGGGCCAATAAAACACAGGTTGTCTCCTCCAATACCCTGTCAGCACTCTTCAACCTACCCGGAGAAGAGGAAGAAGAAGAAATTTGCTTCACACCCCATGCCGGGGGAGGCAAAGCCGAGGCCGTAACTGCTGTGCATGCCACTCGGTCGGGCCGAAAATGGGGGCGTCAGCCACCACCCAATCACAACATCATGTTCAGAGGGGAGCAACCCTACAAGACACCTCCGCCGGAGTTTAAGGGAGTCCAAATCCCTCCTCCGTCGGGCCTATACAACAAAAGTGGGGGCAAGGCAGTCCCTTCATTCCTTGAATTTATGAAGATGTCAAAAGGGAAGCAGCCCTGCCAAGATGCTAACCCTACACCCGGGGCCATTTACCCGTAGCCACGCAATCTACTGAGGATGCAAATGCAGATGAAGCTTGCCCTACGGCAACTAATAAAGAAGACCCGACAGCCGGTGCCAGTCAAGAGGGTGCCGGGTCTTAGGAAGATGAAGCAGGTCCGTATGGACCCGCAAATCAGAACTTCCCCAAGCCCAGATGGGCTGAAGAGATGAAGCTCTCCAATGTCCGGGCTGGGAGCCAAATAATGAAGCTGCTCAAGAAGCCCCCCGCTTGATTTACGATCTGGGAAATTCTCTCCTTGAGTGAAGAAACTCGACAGGCAATCATCACTGCTTTGCAGACGCCTGCTCATTTTGAAGCCTGCATAGCTGAGACTATACCAGAAGCCAGTATGACCTTCTCTCCAGAAGACATGCTACTACCTACTGCCAGCCATAACAGGCCGCTATACATGAAAGGGCACCTGAATGGAAGGGAGATGAACAGAATACTGGTTGATCCCGGTGCAACAGTCAACATTCTACCTTACAGAATATACGAGAGGCACCACTTTAACGTGCATCTCGAGAAAGTCGGGGATATGCGTATCACTGGCTTCAACCAAAAATGTGAGGTTTCAATGGGAGTGGCAGAGTTCACACTGACCCTGGCAGATTTCACTACAACGGTGCAGTTTCATGTCATTGACTCTCGCACCTCTTACAAAGCACTACTCGGCCGCCCGTGGCTGCATGAGAATATGCTGGTGCCCTCCACGCTCCACCAATGCATCAAATACAGCCTCCAAGGGAAGGAGGAGAGGATATTTGCTGATCTCCACCCATTCGAGGTATTTGAATGTCACTTGGTAGACGCCAACCTATACACGGGGCCTCCCCGAAAGGTTTCTGAAGCTAAAGCCCCCATAGGGGCCTCGAAGAATAGATCGGGTGACGGTTGGTATCCACCACCGCCATGCGGATATGTCAAGCCGAAGGTGGTCTCCCACATCACAGCTTCTGGAGACGTCGGCGGGGTAACACCCCCAGCATTATATCCCAAAGCTAAGGAAGTGCAGGTCGATCGACAGCACGACTGCATCGGAGTCCCGGCCGGCCTCACCAAGCCAGTCCCCGGCCTCGATGATCCCACTGTCGAACCTTTCAAAGCCTGAGAGGTGACACAGGAAGATGGGCCCAGCAGCTTTTTCTATACAGCTGAGGAGCATCCCACTCGGGAAGATACAGATTGTAACCTCCCTGAAGATCTAGGCAACCCGCGGGTTCCTGTCCAAGGTCTGGCATTTACAACTGATCGGATGGCTAAGATGTTTCAGAAGCAACACATTCCTCCCGATCAGTCTCAAAAGTGCAAAGAAGCTTTCCAGAAGATGTGGCATCCTACAAATCTGGATAAGAAAATGAGACGTGTCTCTCAACATCCAGGGTTGGGCTTCACCCTGGAAGAATATTATTACAGTGGGTGGTACGAGGTGGATACTATCTCCACCTTCTACCCTACTAAAGATAGCCCTCTGGGGGCAACCTTTGATGAGTATCCGGCGGAAGCCGAACATCTTGAACTGGCTCAGTCCGGAAATCAAGAAGTAGAAACCTCGGCCCCTTGCCGATGCTGGGAGCAGGTTCACCCTGAAGAAGCGGCCCTTCAAGCCGAATTTGATACGGCTAGCAGCAGCGAAGCCGAAGACAGTCAAGAAGCAGGAGTCTCTCCCTCCATAGAGGTCATACTAATGACAACTTCAACACCCTTTCTGCCAATCAGGGAGGCCTTGGTCAACTCCAATCAAGGGGAGCCAGGTACCAGGGAAGAAAAAGCCACTTCTGCGGAAGATACAATTGTCCCAGAAGGCGAAACTTCCTCAACTTCTGCTGCAAAATCAGCATGCTGTCCGAGTCTGGCAGTAAACAGTTACCAACCCGTCATGGCTGCAATCTCATCTGCAAACACCAAGGCTGCTCTCTCATCCTTAGAAGCTGCGACGGTAATGGCTTGGCTAATAGAACGATCTACCCAGCCGCTAGCACAAGAAATAAAGAATCCTCAAGAAGCTCTGGTAGTGTCTGACGAGGAAGTCGAAGTGCTCGACCCTCAAGATGGTATTCCAGACTTCGTTGACCTCCAATCGGCACCTCCAGAGATAGAAGATGGAGGCCAAGCCACAGTTGATGAACTGATAGAAGTCAACCTGGGAAATGAGAAGGACCCTAGGCCTACCTTCCTCAGCGCCCAACTATCCCCAGAAGAATGGGAGCTGTACATCCAGCTGCTGCTAGAATACCAGGATTGCTTCGCCTGGACTTACAAAGAGATGCCAGGTCTAAGCCCCGCTGTCTCACAACATGAGCTAACAATCAGCCCCGAGGCCGAGCCAGTGAAGCAACCACCGCGGCGCATGAGGCCAGAGCTCATCACCCAAATTTGCGCTGAAGTCGACAAGCTCATTGACGTGGGATTTGTTGAAGAAAATCAGTACACCACGTGGCTGGCAAATATCATCCTCGTGAAAAAGAAGAATGGACAGATCCGGATATGTGTCGACTTCTGGGATCTAAATAAAGCCTGCCCCAAAGATGACTTCCCGGTGCCGATACCGAGGTCATGATTGATGCTACAACCGGCCATGAGGCCCTATCATTCATGGACGGGTCTTCCGGCTACAATCAGATTTGGATTGCGGAGCATGACCGAGTCCATACTACTTTCCGAACTCCTAAAGGCATTTATCATTACAAGAGAATGCCGTTCGGACTAAAGAATGCTGGCGCAACCTATCAGCGCGCAATGACCAAAATTTTTGATGAACTGCTCTACCACAAGGTCGAGTGCTACATAGATGACCTGGTGGTCAAAACCAGAAGAAAAGAAGATCATCTGCAAGACCTCCGGATTGTTTTTCAGAGGCTGAGGCAGCATGAGCTAAAAATGAACCCTATGAAATGTGCATTCGGAGTGTCGAGCGGAAAATTCTTGGGCTTCATCATCCGATATCGGGGAATCGAGATAGACCCCGCAAAGATCAAGGCGATTCAGAAGTTACCTCCGCCAAGGAACATCTCCGAGCTGAGATCACTACAGGGCCGTTTGGCTTATATCCGGCGTTTCATTTCCAATTTGTCAGGGCGATGCCAGCCTTTTCACAAGTTGATGATGAAAGATGTCCCCTTTTATTGGGATGAAGATTGCCAGGCAGCCTACGACAAGCTAAAAGACTACCTGAAAACTCCTCCAGTGTTGGGTGCACCGGTGAAAGGACGACCATTGATACTGTATATAGCGGCTACACATAATTCTCTGGGGGCAATGCTGGCCCAGAATAATGAAGAAGGGAAAGAACAAGCCCTCTATTATCTCAGTCGGAGACTGGTCAGAACTGAAGAGAAATATACTTATATTGAGAAGATCTGTCTGGCGCTGGTCTTCGCAGTTAAAAAGCTCCGACACTATATGTTGTCGCATGAAATCAGCTTGGTATCCAAAGAGGATCCCCTAAAGTACATTATGTCTCAACCGACACTCAAAGGCTGCCTGGGCAAATGGGCGGTAATCCTTATGGAGTTTGATATCTCCTACGTGCTGCGCAAGGCCGTCAAGGGCCAAGCTATTGCAGACTTCTTCGCTGAGCACCCAGTGCCCGGGGATTGCCCGTTGGAGCCGGAGCTTTCTGAAGATGAAACCCTAGAAGCCGTGCAAGTACAGCCCTCCTTATGGCAACTATACTTTGATGGCGCTTCTAGAATTGACACCTCTGCCACCGGGTCAGCCAGGGTCAGAGCAGGAGCAGGCATAGTCCTGAAATCCCCAGAAGGAGAAGTGGTGCATACATCCTGCTCCATAAACAAACAATGCACAAACAATGAAGCAGAATATGAAGCCCTGATAATTGGATTGCAAATTGCTCTGTCCATGGGAATTCAGATGCTGGAAGCATTCGGAGACTCCATGCTAGTTATAAAACAGCTGGAGGGAGAGTTCGATGTGGGAAAGCAAGAGCTCCTCCCCTACCACCAGTTGGCAACTCGCCTGATGTCAAGATTTTACTTCATCAGCATCAAGCACATCAATCGAGGCTGGAATGCTCAGGCAGACGCCCTCGCTAAGCTGGCCAGTTCATTGGCGGTCCCGCCAGACACAAGCCTGAATATAACAGTGATCAACTGCCGACAGGTCCCCAGCGTGACAGAGGTCCCGACCGACGAACAAGAGATGGAAGTAGCAGTCATCGAATGGGTTCAGCAGCCCGATTGGCGAGAGCATCTCCTACGCTGGTTTCAACACCAGCAACTTCCAAAAGAAAAGGAACAGAGAATGAAGCTCCTGAGGATCAAGGATTCTTACGAGATGAGAAGCGGGACCTTGTTCCGAATTATGGCAGATGCCCGAAGGAAAGTCCTACTCCATTGCTTGTCTTCAGCAGAAGCAGGACAGGTGATGCAGGAGGTCCATGCAGGATCAGCTGGAGCACACCAGGCTGGCCCGAAGATGAAAATTGAGATAAAGAAACTGGGTTACTATTGGCCCACCATATTTGATGATTGCTGCAAATTTGCCAAAGCTTGTTAGAAATGTCAAGAACACGCTAATGTGGCAAGGAGACCACTAGTGCCACTGCATCCCACCCTACCAAGCTGGCTGTTTGCTCAGTGGGGCACGAACATAGTAGGGCCGCTACTAGCATCCTCATCAGGGTGCAGATACATCTTAGCAGCTACGGACTACTTCTCCAGATGGGCGGAGGCAGTAGCACTAAGAGATGTGACGGGAGAACTAGTTGCAAGATTCTTCCGACAGAATGTAATATTTCGGTTCAGGATCCCCAGCCGAATCATCTCTGATAATGGCAGTCACTTTAGGAACCAGAAGGTTTATCGGCTGGCCGACAAATACAAAATCGACTGGAGGACATCGTCCCCCTACAACCCTCAAGCCAATGGACTTGCAGAAGCCTTTAACAAGACTTTATGCACATTGCTGGCAAAGACTATCAAGTCTAATAAAAAAGATTGGGAAGAAAAGATGTACGAAGCACTTTGGGCCTATCATACTGTCTACAAGACCCCAACCGGCTGTTCCCCCTTCTCCCTTGTCTACGGGTCAGAAGCTGTGGTGCCAATTGAACTTGAAGTTCCTTCATTGCGAGTTGCCATCCAGCACGGACTAGTCAATGGTGAGCAGACCAATGCAGAAAGAAGATTGGAAGAGCTCGCTGAGCTCGAAGGAAAATGCCTCCGGGCGCAGCAAAACATCCAGCTCTACCAAGCTCGCATGGCCCGTGCTTTTGACAAGCTAGTCAAGGGTCGAGAATTCAAGAAAGGAGACCTGGTAATGGTCAAAAGAAAAGAAGTGATGGCCTCCAACCCCAAAGGGAAGCTGGTCGAAAACTGGGTTGGGCCATACATCGTCCGCCGAGTATATGAAGGGGGTGCCTATGTCCTGGTGGACCACAAAGGAGTCGTCCAATTTTCTCCCCTCAACGGAAAATATATAAAGTTGTATCATGCAGCGCAACCAACATTCCCCGAGTGATCGGTCGGAATGCCCTCATCTTGGTTTAGTGGCATTCCGCCCTAACCAAGCTACCTTTTCTTGGTTTAGGGGCATTCCGCCCTAATCGAGCTACCTTCTCCTTAGTTAGCGGCATTCCACCCTAATCAAGCTACTTTCTCCTCGGTTAGCGGCATTCTGCCCTAATCGAGTTACTTTCTCCTCAGCTAGCGGCATTCCGCCCTAATCGAGCTACTTTCTCCTCGGTCAGCGGCATTCCGCCCTAATCGAGTTACCTCTCCTTGGTTAGCGGCATTCCGCCCTAATCAAGCTACCCTCTCCTTGGTTAGTGGCATTCCGCCCTAATCAAGCTACTTTCTCCTTGGTTAGCGGCATTCCGCCCTAATCAAGCTACCCTTTTCTTGGTTTAGTGGCACTCCGCCCTAATCAAGCTACTTTCTCCTTGGTTAGCGGCATTCCGCCCTAATCAAGCTACCCTCTCCTTGGTTAGTGGCATTCCGCCCTAATCAAGCTACTTTCTCCTTGGTTAGCGGCATTCCTCCCTAATCAAGCTACCCTTTTCTTGGTTTAGTGGCACTCCGCCCTAATCAAGCTACTTTCTCCTTGGTTAGCGGCATTCCACCCTAATCAAGCTACCCTCTCCTTGGTTAGTGGCATTCCACCCTAATCAAGCTACTTTCTCCTTGGTTAGCGGCATTCCGCCCTAATCAAGCTACCCTTTTCTTGGTTTAGTGGCACTCCGCCCTAATCAAGATACTTTCTCCTTGGTTAGCGGCATTCCGCCCTCATCAAGCTACCCTCTCCTTGGTTAGTGGCATTCTGCCCTAATCGAGCTACCTTCTCCTCGGTTAGCGGCATTCCGCCCTAATCGAGCTATTTCCCCTCGGTTAGCGGCATTCCACCCTAATCGAGCTACCCCCCCTCAGTTTAGGGGCATTCCGCCCTAACCAAGCTACTTTCTCCTCGGTTAGCGGCATTCCGCCCTAATCGAGCTACTTTCTCCTCGGCTAGCGGCATTCCACCCTAATCGAGCTACTTTCTCCTCGGTCAGTGGCATTCCGCCCTAATCGAGCTACCTCTCCTTGCCTAATCAAGCTACCCTCTCCTTGGTTAGTGGCATTCCGCCCTAATCAAGCTACCTCCCCTCGGTTCGGTGGCATTCCGCCCTAATGGAGCTACCTTCTCCTTGGTTAATGGCACTTTGCCTTAGCCGAGCTACCCTTCCTTGGTTAGTGGCATTCTGCCCTGACCAAGCTCCCGAAAGAATACACCACGCTGTTGCCGTTACAGGCCTTACACCTGAATCGGCGAGAGATCACTCCTTTGCGTCAGCATTCAGCCCTTGCTAACGAATGAACTGTTCTGCTCGGCGCAAGGTCTGGTGCTCCGGCCGACAGCCATCTACTATCAACCAGGGGTCGAACGTCGCACTGTGACCTGCCACCCTATACATATCAAAAAAAAGAAAGAAAAGAAAATGGGGTTAAAAAAAATAGAGATACCCCGCCAGACTTGCTCCTATATTAGGACAAGTGTAAAATGGCTATAACCCAGCTGTGGCGAAAACCCGAAAGGGCGCCGCAGGTAAAATCGGGTACCCCGCCACGTGAAAACCCGAAAGGGCACGTGGGCAAAAGCAAGAGGGGACTGGCTTCAGCGAAAACCCGAAAGGGCGCTTAAGTCAGTAAAGTGTTAATTTCCAAATTCCTCTTCTGTTCGCCACCTGATGAAACTCCACAAGGGACAACCCTCAAAAGTTCCACCGGAAATCCTTGAATAAACCCATGTTCGACCCTCGTCATCATCGGCGAGATCGGGCGATCTCTACCCTTCACTCGGACCTTACGTCCCTGTTGATAATCCCATCTTTGCTTCGGTATGTGACCCATGCTGATGAATAAACCCATGGTCGACCGTCATCATCATCGACGAGATCGGTCAATCCCTACCCCTAAGCTTGGACCTTCCATCCTTGCTAATAAACCCACCTTTGTTTTGACGATAACCTATGCTGGTTAATAAACATGTGTTTGACCCTCGTCATCATCGGCGAGATCGGTCGATCTTTACCCCTAACTCGAATCTTACATCCTTGTTAATAGACCATATCCTTTGCTTCGACATCTAGCCGATGTCAAAGAATCGAAGCAGGGTTCAATCCTTGTCATCATCAACAAGGTCTGTCAACATTTTCACGGTCCAGTTCTTCTGTATCCTATACAAAAAAAAGAAAAGAAAATGGGGTTAAAAATAGAGATACCCCGCTAGACTTGTTCCTATATCAGGACAAGTGCAAAAATGGCTATAACCCAGCTATGGCAAAAACCCGAAAGGGCGTCGCAGGCAAAATCGGGTACCCCGCCGCGTGAAAACCAGAAAGGGCGCGCGGGCAAAAGCAAGAGGGGGCTGACCTCGGCGAAAACCCGAAAGGGCGCTTAGGTCAGTAATGTGAATAAAAAATTTTGAATGATGAATAGTGATGAACCATCCTCCGTCCAGAAGGCCATTTACAAGGTCGAGGCGGAGTCTTCATCCGATATCCCACTTACATACATCTATTGTCTACCCTTTTCGACCCTTATCACCATTGGCAAGATCGGTCGCTACCCTTTTCAGTTTTTGTCACCATCGGCAATACCGTCTACCCTTTTCGACCCTTGTCACCATCGACAAGATCGGTCGCTACCCTTTTCAATTTTTGTCACCATCGGCAATACCATCTACCCTTTTCGACCCTTGTCACCATCGGCAAGATCGGTCGCTACCCTTTTCGGTTTTTGCCACCATCGGCAATACCGTCTACCCTTTTCGACCCTTGTCACCATCGGCAAGATCGGTCGCTACCCTTTTCGGTTTTTGTCACCATCGGCAATACCATCTACCCTTTTCGACCCTTGTCACCATCGGCAAGATCGGTCGCTACCCTTTTCGATTTTTGTCACCATCGGTAATACCGTCTACCCTTTTCGACCCTTGTCACCATCGGCAAGATCGGTCGCTACCCTTTCCGATTTTGTCACCATCGGCAATATCATCTACCCTTTTCAGTTTTTGTCACCATTGGCAATACCGTCTACCCTTTTCGACCCTTGTCACCATCGGCAAGATCGGTCGCTACCCTTTTCGGTTCTTGTCACCATCGGCAAGACCGTCTACCCTTTTCGACCCTTGTCACCATCGGCAGGACCGGTCACTACCCTACCCGGTTCTTGTCACCATCGGCAAGACCGTCTACCCTTTTCGACCCTTGTCATCATCGGCAAGACCGGTCGCTACCCTCTGGTTTTTGTCACCATCGGCAATGCCATCTACCCCTTCGACCCTTGTCACCATCGACAAGGTTGGTCAACATCACCCCCAATCAGGGTCAATAATGGAATTACCACAAGCGACCAGCAGTCACGATTTCGACGCCTCTTGTCAGCAAGACCTACGTCTGCACCAACCTGGCAGCCTCTGGAACCCCGTCCCGCGGTGGAGCGAGGCCCCCATCCTTTCTTTGAAAGAGTGGACGCTCTCCTGCGACACGGACACAAAGGTACTTCCAAGTAGGTCGCCAGAATTGCCACAAGACACTACAGAATGTGAGTGTGAACGTGGACACCAAAAAAATATATAGTGAAGGAGACTTCTATTCCATTACAAAAAAGGGAAGTGAATACAAAAGGAGCCCTTCTGAGAGGACAGATTACAAAGGCGGATCAGTTAAGGTCGCCTGAAAATATCCGCAAAGTCAATAAGCCCAACATGAGGAGCCGCCCCCAGTTCATGGAGTTGCATTTCCTCTTCCTGAACCCGAGTCACCTCAGTCTCCAAAGACACAACTCGGCCCTCCAGTAAAGAAGTTCTCTCGATGCCTTGGACTTCCGCAGCCTCCAGCCGCGGTATCTCAGCCTCTACGGTAGCCAATTCAGCACGGAGGTCTTCCCGTCGGTTACGTAGAATATGTGCCTGGGTTTCGGAAGCCTCAACCTGAGCCCTGCTCTCCTGAAGATCAGAGGTCAGAGACGTCAGCTCCGCCTGACAGTCAGCTTTCTACAGCTTGAGGGCCGCCAGTCGGTCGCCCATCATCTTCTCAAGAAAATCCGGCGGTTCATAAATTTCAACAGGAAAAGCACCCGCTGGGCCCAGATGTCTAAAGGGCAGCCTAATGCCTGCAGTCCGATCGTCAGTCGCACAGCTACCTCCTTCAACTGCGAGTAAGATAGTGTCGGCTGAGATTCCAAAACCTGACGCAACATCTCTAGATGCTGCCAAACAAATTCCTCCGATGAGGTAATGCCCAAGGAAGCTGCCGGAGGCACCTCGAAAGTCACTTCCCCATCTATAGAAGCGGAAGAGGAAGATGGAACGGCCACCAAAGCCGAAGAAGCAGATACCACGGCAACATGTTCCTGCTCCGTCAGACTCCTGTCAGGGCTTCCTTCCACAGAGCCTAGGAGGGACGGAGGTTCTAACTCTGTCTCCGGCACAAATGGAGCTACAGAATCAGGTGCGATTGTCATTATGGCCGCCGATACAAAAGCAGACCCCCTTTGTGGGTCGGCCTTAGCCCTCAATTCTGTCATCGACGCCAGAACGAGACTCTCCCCCGACTGGCTCGGCTCCGAGGGTAATCCCCCAGTAGCCGCATGTATCCTCACCGGCACGGGGCGGAGTAGGGTGGTTGTCCCTGAAGGAGATGCGATGGCCAACGGTAGTAGATCCGAGGCCTCTGATGAAACCACAGCAGTACCAGAAGTCGATGCCGGGGAATGAATAGCGGCTTCGGGTTCCTGGAATGAAAATTCATGTAAACACCAAGGTGGCAAAAAAAAGAGGGGGATATACGGCTCTGTAAAGGGGCGGACATGATTTAATATGATGACAGTATCCATCTCTTCAAGCCCCTGAATAGAAGATTCCAACCCTGCAGATGAAGCAGCAAAAGGAGGGGTTATCTCCACCTCCACGTCCAATCCAGCAAATTCCTCCTGCAACACTCCCTCGGATGATGCTCTCGGCAGCCTCGGAGGACTAAAAATCAAAGCATCGCTTGATAGTGTAAAGGGAGCTGTTGCCCCTTTGCTGTCTGCTGCAGACACTTGTTCATCACCTTCTGAAGAATGAGGGTCAATCTCTTCGTCAGAAGGGGTGGCAGAGCTACTCGAAGAAATATTTATGCTGATCTCGGGTTGGCCCGCCTCCTCCGTCGCCTGACGGGACGCTGAGCGGGTGAGCACATGCCGCAATGGGATAGCACCCTTCTTCAGCACAGTCTTATGTCCCGCGGGCTGTGAAGGAGCTTCCGCAACAGGCACCTTAACCGCCGTGCTGACCACTCCTGCCATCACAACAAAACAAGTGCATAAGGCAGGACGGAAAGCTCAATAAAAAGGGGAGTCTAAAGAACTATAGTTGTTCGGCTCACCCTCAGCCTCGCCGGCAGGCGTAGGAGAAGGAAGTCTGACATCCTCCTCAACAGCGAGGAGACTCTTCCCTGCTGCTCCAGCTATCTCAGTCGCCCCTGCTGTGGCTGTGACGGAAGGCCCTATCTCTCCTGCTTCCAGGAAGGATTCCTCAACACCCGTGGTGTCAACCACTCCGGGAGCTGAAGTTATACAAAGAAGACGTCAGAAGGATGAAAATGTCATGAAAAGAGCATTCCTTTGGAACCGCAAAGGGATAATGATGTCACCTTCGTCTGCTTGCTGGCTGACCTCTTTCTGAGCAGCAAACTGCTCGAATGATGGCACCTCGGGCAGGGGAGTCTTAGCCGCGTCAGTCGAAGGCCGCTTTGAAGAAGTCTTCCGAGCTTTCTTCGCTTGGTTTATTGCAATCTTCATCGCGGAGGCCGCTCTCTTCTTGCCAGGCGGTAGTGGAGTAGTAGTCGGCGCTGGTGCAGGAACCTCAAAATATTTCGATTTCTGCCCCTGAGAGATAATTTTCTATAAAGTCCCTGCTGCTTGATATCCGGATGGTCTGTCAGATGAAGCACATGCCATTATGAAGGAGCTGAGCAACAAACTAATCTACATGTCAACGGAGGAGCACTTACCTGCCCGGCCCTTGTAAAAAGATGAGAGTGGCCAATACTGATAAGCCACCTCCTTACTTCGGGAGGCAGCCTCCCGAACAAGCCAGCATATGTCACCGATCTTTTTGCACATGTCAACCAGGTCGGCCAAGTCCGCATGCCCGTGGGAAGCTATACAATGATATAAGCCGAGGTGGTCAAAGCCCCAGACATCGGCATAATGAAAAGATACGAATAGAGGCTTGTCCAGAACACTAGCTACAGGACTCTCAAGGGTCAGTCCATGGATGCTCATCAAGACGAACAACCAAGACGTATGTTGATAGTATGTCGGGGTTCTGTCCTCTCTATTAAAAAACGCCCGACACGGCCAAAAGCGATCCACCTCGCACTTCCATGAAACTGCTTTGGAGAGCGGCTCCTCGATAGGGAACGGGTACTGCTAAAGCTCTAGGCGTGAACCATCAATCTGGCATAGATGTTCTAAATTCTGCGTGAAAGCATCTTCACTTATGTCAGCAAGCACGGGTATCAGTGGTTTAGTTACTCCCTCCTTGATGGCTTTTCTACTCGCTATATATGCCTCTGCCTCCTTCGGGCGGTGGGAAAATAATCTCTTCAAATGGGCTTCGTCAATGTCAAAAACGGGCCCAGGCTGCTGGGTCAGAAATGTGCGTTCAGCCACATCCCAACATGTCATTCGGTCATTGCGATAGAAGCTCGTGCGAGCATTCCACCATTTCACATACTCTGGAGTGACCCTGGGAACTCGGTTCGGCATCGGCACTCTGAAAATGTTGGCATCCCGACGGTGAAAATAGTCCCACCAGGAGCGACCTTCGGCCACAACGGTCGAGCCATGCTTTGACCTACTGTCCAAAGGGAACAGGGCGACCGAGGGCGGAATATGCTGATCATAGTCGAAATTCTGACCGAACCTGAAGGGATAGTAGGGTTCTAAATAAACTGCGCCCCCCTTTCTGAATACTAAAACACTGGGACGAATTGATAAAGCCCAGTCAATGAGTTCGGGCTCCAAGACTGGCCGAGTCACAGTGTTGCCCGAAATGAAGTGTGTGAAAGTATCCACTGCCTCGAGCTTACACTCACGCTGACGGTTCGCTAATGGAGATGAATGTGCGGCCAGATTCCAAAAGTGGATAGTCCCCGCTGAATCCATCGGAACCCTTGCCAGTCGGCCACGGATGGAGAAGAGTTGCTGGGACACTGGACCCGATTCAGCACTTGCAAACTCTAGCATTCTGGGATACAATGTCATTGTCTGCAAAGTCCGGGGAGCTAGCTCTGGAAATAAATTGCATACCCAGGCATTAAAGAAATGAAACGGCCACACCGTTCGAAAAGAGCGGGGGATTCGATGCCTATGAATATCTCCAATGGATTTGTAAATCAGGCACAGTGCGGCTGGACATATTGCAAGCCGTATGCCCCAAGCCATCTGATAAGCCGGGTATATTGCCTCCGGCCTAATAACTGTATCATCCCCCTGCGGGAGGGCAAAAGTACACAGCCAGAAGGTAAGGTAGGCAGCACAATGGGTAAGGGGATCCGCCCCCATCGGATTCGGCCCCCCGCGGCTTATCCCCCGAAGAGAAGCAGGCGGCTCTGACTTGAACTTAGGTGGCCTGCTGGGCTTACCCGCAACATGAGCTACGTGAGGGAACTCGCTGTACCTCAAAGGGCCGCCGAAGAAATACTGAATCCAATGTCCCGCTCGGACTCTCAATTTACTACTCTTCTCCCGGGGCTGGTATCCCTTCGAGGATCCCCTATTCAGCATCAGGCAGAGGGAGCGGTATGCCTTCATCAAGTACCGGTATGAATAGCCGAAGTAATATTCGCCTTCGCCGTCTGTTTCATCCTTGATGAAGTCATGAATGCAGACCTCCTCATAGGGCTCTCCGTCAATTGGCAGACCCGATAACTGTGATAGGCTCCAAAGATCCAGGGAGGTTTCACCTTCTGCTGTATAGAAAGTATTGAACTGCGGGCAAAATACTTCGAACATGCCGCAGCACAACCCTTTTGAAATGGCATACCTGAAGCGAGATGCATACACACTGTGGTACACCCCGGCCCTGACCAGCAGTGGTGCATACTCTTTCAGAACATATTCTGTAAATTCTACTGCCCCTACACGGAAGAGATGAGCATCTGTCACCTTCGTGTCTGCAAACCACCCAGCTGCCAACTGGAATTTGAACTGAACAGCCAAGCAATTCAGCACAAATGGTTCATCTCTGTAGCCCCACTTGATGGGTGCCAAGAATAAACCGTAGCCGGGCTTCTCCCTGTTGACCCGACCTACGGTGTTGTCCCACCTGTCTGGTGTGAACTCTGGAGCCCATGTTAACATTTTCTGCTCTGCCTCCAGCTCTGTTACTCCTAAGACGGCGTCCCACTTACGCCGCTCCCCCGGAAGGTAGATAGTATCGCCACGATACACAGAACCTTTCAAGCTGTCTCGGTCCAGTAACATGGCCCGCTCCAACATCCGAGCCAGCATGACGTCCCTCTTCCCAGAGATGTTGAAGGTGCAAATGAAGGGCGCGAGGTGACGGTCCTTCGGGAAGTCCGGGCGATAGCCGTCATCGCGACTGAAGTCCAGTCCCCCCTCGACAGTCACAATGCGAGAGGCGGATACTGTATCTGTTTCGGAGTCAAAGGACTCATCGATTATGGTGATCCTCCCAAGACCCCGGTCCAACTGTCCGACATTCCTCCAAGTCACAGCTGGACCGAAAGCCCTGCCCTAGGGAGAAGAGTCAACATCAGCAGTGCCGGAAGCAACACGGCTAGAAGAAGAAGCCATTTTCAGCGAGCTGCAAGCACAAAACCAAGAAAAGGAGATAATAAGATGATATGAAGAAGAACATAGAAAAGAAAATTTCAGAAGAAAATTTTGACAGCGTCCCCCCTTATTCGGAGTATGCCCAAAAGTCAAATGGGAGAGCACCCACCAGGAGGGGATGACTCCGCAATGAAGAGGGACGGAGTCCCAAGGAAGAAAACGGTCGAGGGAATGCTCCCCACGCCGACAGCAGAAGCAAAGGGAAAAGAAGAGGTCGAAGAGAGAGAGAGCTCGGTGAGAAATGAGCTTCTCTCTCCCCCTCTCGGCGCCTATATCGGCCCAGCCAAAAGGTGCGCCGAGATGGGGGTCGCGTCGATGGTTGAGCGCGCCAAAAGACGCGCCGAAACTGCCTATGCGCCGAAAGTCAAAACGCCAGAAGGAGCGCCGAGAGCGTCACAGCGCCGAGAGCGCCACCGCGCCAAGAATTCCCACGCCGAGGCCACCACCGCGCCGAGAAGGTAGTGCCGGAAGCGTCCATGGGGCCAATTATCCCACCAGGGGTGATACTGTCACCGGATCAAACTAAAAATGCTGGTGTTCATCCAAATTTGCTTATAAAGCATGGAAATCACGCAAGCAGAATGAAGACTCAGAGTCAAAAGAATAGCCAATGCACAGGAGCAGGCCTGAAGAGACCACGAAGCGCAATGTGTGACGTGATGTACACCCGCATGTCCCGTGTCACGCAAGCTTCGCTCACGCCACCTACGGGTGGGGGGCATTTGTTGACACCTAAAATATACCAGAAGAGACCATAGCAGATTCACAGTTTTGAAGATCAGTCGAGGGCACAGCTCATGTACCATCCCTGGGTGATCTGAGAGTCTGAATAGAAGAAACCCATTACCCCTATCATGTTGTTCGACTAAAGCCATCTTTGGCTAGGTCGTTGTCCAGTACTACTGTCATTCAGATAGTCAGACTGATAAAATTATACCAACATTCAGGCAACCATCTGCCTGCTGAAACAGATGTTCAGACATCTCCGATACTCCTGAAGCGGGATGTACAGCGCCTCGCACATGTTTGTGAATGCAAGGTGTAAACAGTCCCATGGAGTCTGAATATATATACATGCCAAGAGTCCCACTGTCAAAAGGAGTCCCCAAAGTGGATCCTGGGTCGAATGGGCCGAAAGACAGGGAAGTGGGCCAAACCCAAAGGTGAAATGGGACGCGCCGAGGTCCACCACGCTGGGAAGATGATGCTGGCGCGCCGGGAAGCTCAGGCCGAAAGGGTGAGGGACTGGCCTCTATAAGAAGGCGGCCCTTCGAACAGAAAAGGAGGAGAAGAAAGAAGAGAGGAGAAGGGAAGAGGATCCTTCGAAGAAAAAAGAGAGAGCCCTTCGAGAAGAAAGGAAGAGGGTGCTTAGCCACCAAAAGAAAGGGGGGAGCTCGAGCGCCCTTCGTAGAAGCTGAAGAAAGAGAGAGGGGTTCGAGGAGAGAATCCAGGTGTGAGGGCCGTGCAACTGCAACTTCTTTGCTCTCTCTCTCTCTTCTCCGTCTGTCTGAGTATTCCTCTTTTGTTTTTTCACTTTCAAGCATCTTTGCTCTAGTAGCATCGAATGCTAATGTAACCCTGTTTGCAGGGATGAAGTTTGGATTTCTTTTCCTTTTGGGTTAGATTTCTTTCTCTTAAATCGCATATGTGTAAGCCATTTGGCTGAAGTAGTTAATAAAAGAATGAGATGAGTTCTGATATGCTAGATCATTCTCTTCCGCTTCCCTCTGTATCCGAGGTTTTAATCTATATACGGCTACCGCCATCTGCAAATGCCATATGTTTAATTTCTACTATCTGTTGAGGCTTCTTTGCCATCGTTCTTTATCACTACCCCAGCCACATTTCGAGGGCCTGAGACAGTCTATCTCATGGCTCCTCGTCTGTGGAATGGAGAGGAATATCTTCAGGAGTTTTGGTTCATGGCTCTACTCCTAGTGAGGCCCTAGAAGAGAGTTCGTCTCCCCCTCGAAGCCTCCTCTCTGCGATCATCCGAATAAATAGCCCAGGTTGATGAATAAACCTCCTCGTTTCGAATGTTCAAAGCCTCTGCCTTAACAAACCCTCAAAACCCCCACTTCAAAAAGCCTCCCGGCGTGAGCCCCTCTCGGCGCACGTTTCGCGCCGAGGGCTAGCCGCGCCGGTTGAACTTCAAGCCTTCACGCCGAAAGCTATATTATTCTTCTCGCCAATACCCTCATCCCTTCTATGCCAAGGATGGCCATCTTAATACGTTCACGCCGATGCCATCAGGCCGTGCCATCATTGCTTTAAATGCCCTATCTTCCTGTGGAGAGGCATCACCCTTTCCTCTGTCCTCACGGGAGCCATATCAAAGGGGCCGAATTCCCCCACATTCTACAACCCATTGAGTCACAGAGCCCTGCCATTGCAGGCTCTCCGTTGACTGCATCGGGGATATTACAACAAAGGGATGAAGTCCCCTGTGATCTGGACCCTTTGAATCTCGGGCTACGCCCGGCACTCATTTCGGTTTCTACTCCGGCACTTGTGAGTAGATAGCCTATAATATTCTCTTGACACACTCCCAAAGTAAGGGGAGATGCTGTCAAATTTTACCCAGAGCTTTACTCTACTACACGGCACGATGTTTCATCAGGAATTGCGTATCTAACCCCTCAATACGGCGAGAGTCTGAGCTACATCATCACATGACATCTTGCCATCACAGGGAATACATCTCGTAATTGGTGATCTCCTTGGACCCCCTCGTGAAGGAAGCCACCCTGATCCTCTATTTCCATTCATCCATCACCCTGAGGTCCCCATTAAATGAAGAAACCCACATAAGACCTGAGAAAACTAACAAACAAACGGCTCCCGGTGCCACATGACTCCCGGCGCCGTCCCCTCCCGGTGCCAATCTAGCGCCGGGTGAAGGGCGCGCCGAGAAGCCCACCGCGCCGACTGCCCCTTCGTCCCAGCCACACCGGTTGCCTATCGCGCCGGTACCCTTTAGCTTCCCGTCGCGCCGGGATCCCGTCGCGCCGTTTGGCCTTCGCGCCGGCTCTAATCCATACCATTTCATTTCAACAATAGCTGCCACCCGAATATCTGATGTCTCAGCAACTTCATTGAACCCAAATCTAATCTAAACTCAATATACCACTCCTGTCAACCTTCATGCCAGCCTTCATTGTCTCACGAGGGAGCTATGGTTCTTCACCTAGGTCCATGGGAGATACATTAATGCAGGGTTTCACCCCTACATTACATCGAATCCGACATTTCTTCTGTCACCCCGCTGACCCTCGGAGTTCTGCCACCGCATGTCCTCCAACGGTCCTTAGAGGGGAATATTAACAAATGACGCGATGGTGGACACTATCCCGTCGTATGCGGATCCTTCTCGGGCCCAGGGCTACGCCCGATCCTCTTTTGGTTTCCATTCCGGCTCTCCGTGGATGGATGTCCCATATTCCCATTTGGCATAGTCCAAAGGAAGGGGACGTGCTGCCGAATTTATGTTATAACATCGTCGTCACACCCCGCATATCACGGTTCCTCGTGCATGGCTGCATCGACCCTCGAGTATATCAAATGGCGTTGACAGAAGGTCGGGTTGTGCCCAACCAGAAATCTCCGCTATGCGCGAAGGTGGTCTTCGGGCCTACATCCTCCGCCACGTACCAAGGGTCCATAATTCTATGAACTATGCATCTCTTGTATGATAAATAAATGCATCCCGTATGCCTTCGTCATGGTCACCATGTAGTTTTTTTTTAATTCGGCTCCGACGGCCCACTATCTCGGCAATTAATCAAAGGTGTTCCCTCCTCGTGGGGGATGTAATTAACGCCATAGCCTTTATGGTGTGGCGGACTGCTGGTCCCGACCGAACCTCACTTTTGCCCGACACGGGTCAGAATGAGCGCATAATAAGATCGTCACCCACGTGACTGGCACGCCCGCGTCGTTAATCAGCCAGTTAGTTACCAGTTAGCTAATTGACCGATCGACACGCGAAATAATGAACAAACAAGAAAGAAAGGAAGAAAAAAAAAGTTGCGAAATAGGAGGTCAATCGAATCACTGAGCAAAGTTGCCTCCGTGAGCCTGTGAGCAGACTGCATGTTGATTTTATGCACAAAATGCTAAAATGATGACAATTTTTTACTAAACAAATGAGACCCAAATGATGCAAAAAAGTTATGGATAGAAAGATAATACAAAGGACTACCCAATGGAACAAAAATCAGTGCAATCAGATGTCGAGAAGGCAGTCAAATCATCAATCAAAGTTGTACCTGTGAACCTGTCCCTGAGCCTGCCTGCATAACTTATGCAGAAAACTCAAAAAGTTGGACAATATTAGACTATGAAAATGAGGCCCAAATAGTGCAAATAGTATATGGATGGAAAGACAATAAGTGCTATCCAATGGAATAAAAATCAGTACAATTGGACTCCGAGATCAAAAGTTATGCCTCGATGAACAGGGCCCCATGACATGCGCGCAGAACAGCTAAAATTCGTAAACGGTCCACTAGATGACCATTTATTTCCTCCTTGCAGTCTACCAGAAGACCGCTAGGCAACCAGAGGCCTTCAAACACCCAAAACAGTGGGAGAATGGAGGAAATACTACCCAAACATGAACATGCACACACCCAACTTACAAAAGAGCATGAAAACAAGCGTGATGGGCATTGTTGTCCCAACGTGATCGCCAAAAAAAATGTAGATAGAATAATCTACCCCGCCCCCTTTAAACTAAAACATACATAAACATGTGAATCAAAGAAAAGGGGAATGAAAGGATGAGAAAGACATACCATGATCGCCACCAAGGTTCCAACAACGCCGAAAGGATGAAGAGATGAAGGGATGGCGCCGTGTACCTTGGAACTTGAAGAGTTGATCGCGCTTGACAACGAGATGTGGGAGCAATGTAGATTCAAAACTCCTCGTCCTCTAGCCGGCTAGAAGAAGATGGCCTCACGTTCATACCATGCTCTCCTACAAAATAAAGCCAAACACAAGAGAAAAACTCATTAGATCATGAAGTGTAGTATCAATCCCGCAATGATAAAATAGCATGAATAAAAGGGGGAGAACGCACCGGGGGAGGGTTTTTAACCCCTGTTGAAGGGTGGAAATAATAGGTGTGTGTGTTATGAAGAGAATGAAGCAAAAATATGAGAAAATCACGTAGCACAACTATGGCAAAACGTGCATGCAAAATGGGGAAAAATTCATGTATAGCAGAAAAATAGTGTTTTGTGATGATTTGTGATTTTTGGGAGAGGAGAACTAAGAATATAGACCACGAAATTAAGCCCAAGAGGATGTAATGGAAAGCCAATACTTCCCTCTTCAAGTCAGGGTCGAAGGATTGAGTCAGCGGTGCAGCATGGCTTCGCCTCGAGTTGAAGAAGAGCCCCCTGTCGCCACTGCAAACCGGACAGTTTATATAGAATTTACAGAAAAAGCCCCAACTTCCTCTCACGATTCTCGGAGATATAGTCCAAGATCAAACGAGTTCTATGGATCAAACTCTAGATAATACTAAGGACAAGAGATAGAAACAAACGGGCCTCGATTTGGAAGAGGATTCTAGAAGATATGCTCGCCACAAGATAGGCCCATCGGACAGGTTTCTAGAGAGAGTCTAGCACAGGCTAGACTCTTGGCTGGCTTAGCGGTCGGTCGACTGACCGCTAGGGACTAAACGGTCGGTCGACCGACCGTTTGCAATAAGAAACGGTCGTTTGCACGATCGTTTGGGCAGACTTCGTGTGACTTTGGAAGTCGGATCATATCTCGCAAATGGTGCAGAACTAGCAAAAGTGGTAGAAGAAGACATTATAGATAACGAAAAGATTAACAACTTTTATGAAGACAACAAGATGAAAAGATAATTAGAAGATGGAGAAAATGGGGCTAGAAGATAGAAAAAATGTTGAGACTTAACAATGGTGGAGAACTGGCCAATGGCGTAGAAGAAGGAATTGTAGGGCTTAAAAAACAAACAACTTTGGTGAAGGACACTTAGTGAATAGAGGAACAGACGGGGATGAAAAAAGACTATTTTTCAAGATTGGCAGCGAAAGGGGCCGAATGTTTGATGGAAATGGGCATAAATGGGCCGCAAGTCGACTTGAAAAATTGGAAGTTGATAATATAAGCTCCATGGCTCTAAGAAATCATGATCTCCGAAGTCCAGAAGCTGTGGAAAAATGAAAATGGGCTCGAAATCCATCCAAGGAAGGTTCCAGAACAATGGGTAATTTGGGACATCAAAATTGATGAATAAGAGAAATGACGCAACTTGTGGAGTAAAACGGGTGTCAACATCTATGTGTGGAAGAGTCACCCCACATCACATTTGATGAAACCGATAATGATAAATCTTGCAGGAAAAATGATGATGGGGAGTTCTTGAACCTTAAAGAAAAGGAAGATCTTCAACATGGGGAGACACAGAGAAATGTTGACCAAGGAAAGTCAAGTAATGCAAGGGTCATTGATGCTGATGGAGGTAACAATTTCACGGATATTCGAGTGCACAAAGATCATCCATTAGAAAACATGATGGGCAATCTACATGACCCACCTAGAACTAGGTCACATTTCAAAATCATGGATGAACTTGAACAACTTGCACTTGTCTCCCAAATTGAACCTAAAAATATTGAAGAAGCCTTAAAAGATGAAAACTGGATAAACTCCATGCATGATGAATTAAACCAATTTGAAAGAAATAAAGTGTGGCATCTTGTTCCTAGGCCCCAAGAAAAATCTATCATAGGTACTAAATGGGTTTTTTGGAACAAATTCAGTGAAGATGGAAAAATAATCAAGAATAAAGAAAGATTAGTGGCTCAGGGTTATAATCAAGAATTTGGCATAGATTTTGAAGAATCTTTTGCTCCTGTAGCCAGATTAGAAGCAATTAGGTTGTTGCTTGCATTTGCATGTTCATATAAAATCAAGTTGCAACAAATCGATGTTAAAAGTGCCTTTTTAAATAGGTTAATAAAAGAAGAAGTATATGTTGAACAACCCCCTGGTTTTAAATGTTCTCAACATAAAGATCATGTTTATAAGCTGGACAGGGCTCTTTATGGACTGAAGCAGGCACCCAGAGTTTGGTATGATAAGCTAAGTGTTGACACCCATTTTTGGCGTTTGAGTTGAGTCATTCTTCCTACCACTATTTTTGATGCCTAAAGTTGTCCATTACTCATTGGGCCATTTCCAGGCATGTCTTTGGGCTTATTTTATGGATATTGCCTCCCTAGCTAGGTTTGCTCTCGGATTCGGGCTTAATGGGCATTGATTCCACTTGATCTTTGGGGTAAATAGGCTCATTTATCCCATTTTTATTAATTTCCACCGCCCAGCCTAACGGCGGTCTAGTGATAGACCATTTGGGATGTTAGGCGGCCTTTTGGAGACCGTTTATATCGCTCAGAAGTCCTACACCTGTTTGCCTTTGGATTAATTGCCTATTTTCTGATTTTCCACTAGCAACCTAATAAACGGTCTGTCATTAGGCCGTTTATTCAAGCTGGGCGGTCTATTTGAAGACCGTTTTGTTTAACCAGCGTCAACCTTATCCTTCACTAGCGTAGACCTTATCCTTGCTAGCGTAGACCTTGTCCTTGCTAGCGTCAACCTTATCCTTTACTAGCGTCGACCTTCGTTTCTAGTAAACGGTCTCACGATGGACCGTTACTTAAATGTGACGGTCTATTGAAAGATCACTTTTTATGGCAGAATAACTGGCGTCAACCTTACTCTTCACTAGCATCGACCTCACCTTTTCGGCGTTGACCTTAATTTTATTAAACGGTCTAACGATAGGCCGTTCCATGAATCGGCGGTCTATTGAAAGACCGTTTTGACTTGGTCTTTAGATAAATGGGCATATTTATCTTTCTCTATTCATTTTCCACGACACCCTTATGGACGGTCTTACATTAGACCGCTTGTAATTGTCGAGCGGTCTATCAATGGACCGTTTACTAGGCCAGAGTCCTAAATGGGTCAGTATTCTGGAGAAATATCTATTTATCTCATTTTTTTTATTTACCACCGACACTCATAGGCGGTCTAGTGTTGGACCGTGTATTGAGGTGGGCGGCCCATCGTTGGACCGTTTTCAAGGCCGAGATCCTTGGACTGGTTGGCATTTCTCTCTCCACCTGTGGTTTAACTAGGTGATTGTTCCACCTTTTTGTCTCCAGGGATTCTCAGTCAAATGCAATGCCATTTGATCCTAGTGAAAGCTGGGAGTATTATCTTTGATTTATCCTAAAGAATCTCGCCCTCATTATCGCTGAAAACCCCTCAATTTCTAGTGGACTTTCAGGGGGTCTATAAATGGCACCCTTAGTCCAAGCTTGCCGAGGGGGGGAGATCCAGTGTTTGCGCCGAAGTGCTGCCGAGTTCTTGAGTGGATCTCAGCCAGGGAGGAAGGCTCTTTACGTCCATTTGAGCCTTCGGTTCAGGGAGTAGTAGTTTCATTAGTGTTTTGATTTAAGTGTTTGATCATTTCTTCATCATTGCATGCTCATCTCGCTTTCATTTGCACCTGCATTTTCCACTGTCATTCTCTCATCCTTTCATATTCCTACTATTTTTGTGCCCCCATAGGGGTTAAAAACCCAACCTCCCAAGTATCCCCCATTCCATTATGTGTTTAGTTTTCCATTCATTCGCGTAGATACTACACTTCATAAAACTAAATTGGGTTGTGTTTTTTGGCTATTTGCTGTGTCTTGCAGGTCAACAGGAGTCTTAGCACGAGGCCCATCCCCTCTGGCCGGATGGAAGGGGTGGAGGATCAAGCTCCACGACTTGGAGCCTGGCAACGTTACACGGTTCATTTCTGACCGTATACATGAGTAAGCGGTGTTCTTCAGACCGTTGATTTCTTTCCTGTGTCCTGTCATGAACCGTTTGATTCCCAGCCAGGTCTTCATCCCGCGTTCCTCCTCAGCGCTGTACGCGGCCTGTCGAGTGGCCGTTTACGTTATTCAGCGGTCTCTAGTAGTCCGTCTT
Organism: Amorphophallus konjac; assembly: GCA_022559845.1. Taxonomy (NCBI): domain Eukaryota; kingdom Viridiplantae; phylum Streptophyta; class Magnoliopsida; order Alismatales; family Araceae; genus Amorphophallus; species Amorphophallus konjac. The sequence goes on along the minus strand of CM040121.1, from coordinate 440,316,829 downwards.
CATCCCATATCAGCGCTGCATCATTGGCGAGTGCTTCATCCATCTCCCTTTTCCAAGGTACGAGGTGCCCTCTCCTTGCACTTAGTGTCTTGGTGGCGATCACGATTTGTTCACACCCCTTTTCCCCCTTCATCATTATTTTTATTCCATATCTTGGTGTGCAAAGAAGGAAAAGGAGTGAAAGAAAAAAAAGGAAAAAAATATCTACATCCTAATTTTATGGTGATCACGGTGGGACTCCTAGTGCCCATCGTGCTTCTGGCTTTGTTGACCTGCCTCCTTATGTGTTTGAGTTAGTTCTTAGCCCTCTTGGGTTTGTCATTTTGTTCGTTGCTAGTTTCTGTCCCTAGGGCTGTACGTAGTCTTCTGTGGGCCATCTACATCTTCCAGTGACCGGTCAATAAACAGTATTGGCTCAGGTACATTCCTGCCGTTCATATCTTTGTGAGCCTGTCATATTTAGCGGTCCTCCTAGGGCCGTGTATAGTTTTCCACGGTCGGTCGATCGATAGGCCATTTATTGCTGCCTCACGTGCGTTTCTGCTCTTCATATTTCTGTGTGTCTGCTTACTTCTGCGGTGCTATAAGGGCCGTTTAAAAGGTTTCGTGGTCGTTTGCCAGACCGTCCAATTCACTCAGGTACGTGCTATCTTTACTATCTTTTGTTTATCATTAGTTTGTCTTTGTTTATTTGTAGCTCCCTGTCACCTTACGGTCCTACCCTGGGCCGTTTACGCTCCCTGAGCGGTCTCCCATCAGACCGCGTTTGTGCTATAGTGCACCCGAGCTCTATAGTTGTGTGTTATTTCGTATCATTTCATACTTATTTTTGGATGCTATTCATCTCCCCTGGTTGTCATTTATCTCTGCATGGTTATTGTCATACTTGCCATATTGTTTGATCATTGTATGTTAGTTTTAGGCTAGACTTTGCATGCACTCCGGTGCACATTGGTTCATACATTTTATCATACTAGTTGCATTCCTACCTTGGTAGGGGATCCTCTCGTCTCCATATTTCTTGGAGCCGACTAGGTGACCTTATCTGGGACCTCTGTAAGTCCCCGTGAGCCGTGGATTCCCACACGGATGCCAGACAGGTTGTACCTTACCAGCCCGAGTCTAGCTTGCATCCGTGAGAGAGTTGAGTACGCTTAGAGTCAACCAAGTCCCCATTCTACCCCTATTAGGAATTCCATTGTTGAGAGAACTTTCATTTAATTTAATTCACTAAGGTTCTTAAAGGAGAACATATAAAAAATTTTGTGCATCATTGAAACTTGGTTGTCTATTGGTTGCCTTTTCTCTCCTCTTTGTGTGTGCATGTTTGTTGATCATCTCTGTTTAGGTTCTTATCATGTGTTGTTATTTCTTTTGTTAAAGGTGTTCGTTGCATGTGAAGTTGCTTCACACCCATAGGGTCGTCTCCTAGGGGCAATTCCCATTTCATTTCCTACTTTAATCCGTTGTTCGATTCCTCACCTACCATGTCTTCCTACAATTTCTCCCACTCCCATGAAGATTCCCTTCCTCAGGGACTCTTGGAGGACCCGCCTAGGGTCATGAATGTGCAAGGAGGAGAGGGGTCCACCCCTCTTCTTCCATCCATTGCTATCGAGGGTGGTCATCCCTCACCTATTGATTCTGCTCACAATTCGGCCAGTCATATACTTCATATGATGGCCCAGCTGGATCCAACCCAACTCCATGTTCTCCGCTAGGCTTTGAAGGGGCAGGACGCCCCGTCTTCAGTTCCTCCACACAGCATGTCTGCTGCCGCTGCTTCTTCATCTCTTGTTAGTGGGCCAAGGGCCTCGTCTGCTATTCCCATCGATCTCACCCCCGTCCAGCCCTGGACCCTCCGATTTCCTAGTTTGGAGGTGGGCCAAGCTTCTAGCTCAGCCCATCAGATTCTTGATAAGGGGAAAACCCAGCTCCCCTCATCTTCCTATGCAGACCCTAACGGGACCACCTCTTCAGCGTCACAGGCTCTTGTAGCCCCGGTCGATTTCCTATGTTCTCAAGCTGGGGCCGCCCAACTGGCTCACGCGGATATGGGCCCATCCTTGGCCCATTATCCCTCTTATGGGCTTCCCCCTCCGTCTGTCTATCCTTTGGCCACTTACACCGGGTCCGCCCTTCCAGTCCTGCCTCCTCCATCCCGGGAACGGGAACTTCTTGACAAGTGGGCTGCCATGCAACAGTAGGTTGACCTCCTTCATAAACTGGTCGGCACGCAATCCCTTGCTGATATCCCCGTTCCCAATTTTCGTGATATCCGCTTCCCTCCTCAGTCGGAGCTCCAAACGTACCTGAAGTACGATGGGAATGGCAACCCCTTCATTCATATAAGGGAGTTCTTATACGAGTCGGCGTAGTTTCAGCACGACGACTGCCTCATGGCATATCTTTTCCGCCGCTCGTTGGGCAGTGTAGCATTGGAGTGGTTCTACACTCTGCCACTGGAAGAGACGGGAAGTTGTAATGTTGTTAAAGAGAAATTTATACAGAGATTCCAAGACTGGGTGGGCCCAGAGTATTCTTTCACTAATCTAGTGGCCGAGAAGATGAAGGCCGATGAAGATTTTGCAACCTATGCTGACAAATGGAGGCAGATGGCCTCCTGTGTGCCCGGGCAAATTCCGGAAGAAGAGAAAGTGAAGCTGCTGATTTCTAATGCCACTCCTACATTTCGGAATATCCTAGCCATGAATGATATTTCTAATATGCACCAGTTGTACAGTAGGGCCCGGTTCATCCAGACCCAGTTTAAGGACTCCCCCATTCATTCTTTGTTCGAGGCCCAGAAATCGAAACCCACTAGGAAATCCCAGGGCCCAGTCACTGAAGGAGTCCAGAAAAATGAGCAGGTGTAGGCTGTCCACTTCCCCAACCAATCCGCTCCACCTCGCTTTCATCAACCTCCCCGCCACCCCCAGTTCACCGCTCCACCAACTACCCAACCATCATTTTCTGCTCCTCAGCCACCACAACCACCACCACCACCGCAACAACCTCAACAACCACCGCAGTACCACGATGTCCCTCCACCGAATGGCTATGCACCTGCTCGACCGGGTCCCAAGAGAGCCCACTACCCTCCACTTCCTGAAACTGTCCCAGATATTTTCTCGGCTCTGATGTACACTGGTGATCTTCAGCTCCCTCCGGAACGCCCAAATTGGAATCCGACCGCCGTCCAATCTAGATATTGCATATATCATCGGCAGCCCGGGCACACTATAGAAAGGTGCTATCAGTTCCGTGACCTTGTTTATGATTTGCATGAGGGATAAAGAATTGTTTTCGCACAGATGCATACGTTGATTAAAGACATTAAAGAGAGAAGAAGACAGGCGCCGAGGCCGCAGCAGCCGGCGTCGCAGCAGCAGCAACCTCAACCCCAACAGTAGCAGCCTGTACCAGAATTAGGGATTCATCAGAATCCCATGCCGAACCACCCGCCCGCTCCCCAACTTCAGCCGTCGGCACAGGTTCAGGTGAATATTGTTCACCTCCCAGCTCCCAACGTTGGGTGGTCCTATGATGATGAGACTCCTGCTCATCTTTTGGCCCTCCACCATACATACACCAACTCCCCTTCACCTTCTGTCCCCTCCATCATTCCGCCCACCATTTTGACCTCCGCTACACCCACCATTTCCTCCAGATCCCCCATTGCACCTACCACCTTGCCCGCCATTTCACCAATCCTTGCACCTTCACCCATCATACCCTCTGTTGTCACCCCCTCACCTAACCCTTCACCTATCATCCTTCCGTCAAGGCCTGTCAAACATCCCTCCCCTGTCACCTCTCCCACCGTTATTCCTTCCGCTTACCTTAATGGGCCAGTCAGGAGTCCATCCAATGCCATGCCGGCGTAGAACCTTGCCCTTCGGAGTGGACGTTTATTTCAGAGAAGCTATCCCTCTACTGGTGCACCTGCACCCAACCCTCTAGTTTCCTCACCCACAGTTGAGCAAGGAGAAGCCAACCCCCTACCTGGCACATGATATGATCTACTATAGCACTTGGACCGGATGCCAGCCAAGATTTCCATATTGGTGTTGATCAAGCGCTCCACGCTGCACCAAGAAGCTTTGAGGGCTTTTCTCCAAAAAGTTATGGTCAGCGAGGATATGGCGGTAGACAGTTTGTCATCGGCATTGGCCACGATTATGAAGGGGCCATCCATTTCTTTTTCAGAGTCAGAGTTAGCACCCCTCGAGGCACGCCAGATGCCACTTTGCATTTCAATCACATTAAATAAAGTGGCAGTCGACGCGGCTCTAGTGGACACGAGAGCTTTAATAAATGTATGTCTCTTGAGCAGTCTGCGTGCTTGCAATATTTTTGAAGATATGCTAAGGTTTGCTTATGACAACTCCAGGAGAGCATGCCATGGGTTGGTGACTGTTCAGGCCGAGCGTGGGCCATTATCGATGGCCGTAGAATTTTATGTGTTAGATATTGATCCAATGTTCAAAGCTATTCTAGGCCGTCCGTGGATCGACAGCCTGCATGATGTGCCTTCGACCGCTCACCAATGCCTCAAATTTCCATTTCAGGGGCCGGTGGTCAAGGTAAAGAGTATTTCCACGGTGCAAACTGTTGAAGCTATTTCCGATACGATACTACCAACTCTTTGGCAGAGCAATAAGCCGGTCCTGTCTGTAATGGACTTGAATTTTCTATGGGCATATGCGACATGCAAACCCGCCACTGCACCAGTTAACGTCAAAGCCAAGTCCAAGATACGAGGCTCAAAAGGCTGGAACATGATACTGAAACTAGGTTACCAGCCAGGCATGGGTCTCGGCGCTCAATTGCAGGGGCGGACTAAGCCCGTCCCAAGGGACAAAAAAATGAATAGAAGAGGCCTCGAGTATGTAGCACCCCGGTAGGGCATTCGATAAAATAACGAGAAATTAACAAGAAATTCTATGGAAAATACTGTAAGCAAATTTTTAAACAATTTATAAAAATCTAGAAAAATTATAATCACGTCGAGGACTAAAAATTTAGGCAATTTGTCTTCTGTAGGGAACCTTAAATAAAATTTGAAGCCAGTCGAATTAAGAGAATTAGGGTTAAATCCACGTTTTACCGTATCGGGTCTTGGATCATCTAATTCGAACCCGTTTCTCGACCGTTTGAGCTCAGATTGGACCTAATCAAACGGTCTTGATCTGTAGATCGATTCCCCTCTCTTTTCCCATCGAAACCCTAACCCTAGTAGAGGAATTTTTGAGCTTAAGGCCGCGTGACCGGGTCAATGCGCGAATCACGCGCGACCGGAGTCCGTGGACTCTATCCTCTTGATCGATCCCTCTAGAAATCGATTAATCCTATAAAACTCACCCTAAGGCCTCCTAGCATCGACATTTGGTAGCTGCGGCCGGCGATGTGCCAGGACGAGGGCGTATTCTGGCGATCTCTTGAAGGGGTTTTCTATCGCAGCTGGCGGCGTCGTCCCCTCTTCTTCCTTGTTTAAGGTAGGTTCTAGTAGACCAAACATCAAACATAATACATCGTTGATTCGTCTCTGATCCCTCTTTCTTTTGATACCAAAATCTCTAAATTTGGTATAGTATCATGAGAGTATTTTGCGTTTTAGTCGGAGCACGTTAAAACTAGGGTTACCATTGTTATCTTCAATTAAAGGCTAAGTTAGTAGGCTTAAAGTTTTCAATTTATAAATTCATGGCATGCATCTTTTCATTCTCTTTCTAGTGGTATGCTTTTGCCCAATTTCTATGCTCTATATCAAATGGATTTCTCGTTCTTAACGAACCCCGTCGGATGTTCGCCGGGCACCGGAATGATGAATAGACCACGGTTTTACAGTAACCACGCATCACTGAACGGCCTCACGATAGACTGCCAGGTCTGGGGTCAGTGGTCATGGATTTACTGTTTATATTGTTTTACGTTTGACACCCTATGGTCATAGACGGCCCAAAGATAGACCGTGTGGTTCTGTAGGCGGCTTCTCTCTAGACTACTTGGAAACCCTAGCGGCTGATCGATAACCGCGTAAGGCGTGTAGGGTTTTCGAACTTACATGACCTGAGCAGCCTAGCGATAGACCGCTAGACCCTGTCCAGCGGCTCTGGTTAGACCGCGTATGTCTCGCAGATTGATTTATTCCATGTGTTAAGTCTGTCGTTTCTTGTTAAGCTTTGCATGTGCAAGTCAGAAACTCACACAAGGAACTGGTAAATTATGGAACATTTGATCTAATTCTCTTATTGTTCATGATTGATATCTCTTTTCCAATCATAATTTCCTCATTGTTCTTATCAATGAAGCATAAATGTAAATTTTGTTTATGTTGGAATTGGAGTAATGATACTAGGATTGTTCTGACAGTCACTCCACTCCGATGGTACTGACTGACCGTGATACATTATTTTCTGATGTTTTTAACCCTCAATTCTTGTAATAGTTGGGACTCTCCGCCGGATACTCCTTTCGTCGGACTAGGACCTCTATTACGGGAACTCCGTAAGCCCTCGTGAGCCTGGGATTCCCACTAGCACGCCGGGCAGGTTGTGCCTCAAATCCTGCACCTATAAATTCGATCAAATCGCTTGTTTATGCCCAAGCTCGGAGTCGGGTCTGTTCTGGAGATAACGGCCCTTGGGGGACCGTTTATGTCATCGGACGGCCTGGGCAGGACCGCTTGAGATTCTAAGTGGTCCTCGGATGACCGCGTTCCACTGGCCTGTGCGTCAACCTCTCTGGTTTGTGCACCGACCTCACTAGCATGTGCGTCGACCTTCTTGCTATGTGCGTCAAGCTTAGTTTGTAAACGGCCCATATCAGACCGTCTAGTCCTGATGGCGGCCCACATTGGACCGTGCCTACTCTTTCATTCTGGACTTGGACCCTTTGGCCCAGCTAGCCTTTAAGCGGTCCAACATAGACTGTTTTCGCATCTAGGCGGCCTGAGCATGACCGTTTATATCCAGAACTAGTTTTCAAGTGTTTTGCTTGTATTCTATTCCTAGATCTCTTGACTTCTCAGTCAATCATGAAATATCACTTGATCTTAGAGATTAAGTTACACAGCTTAACCTTGAAATTCTGGCCGATTCCAAATGAATGTCTAAGATGGTTACTTGGGATCTTGGATTCAAAAGATTAATGCCAACGCATCATAAGGGCCTGGTCTGGTTCTGGGAGGAGCGCCCGAAAAGTACTAGTGCCTTGGGGAGTTGTAATGACATGGTGAGACATTGCACCGAGTGCATGACTAGCGTGATATCTATGAGATTCGTTCATTTCAATATTCTTGGAAATTCCTACATGGAATTACTCTACTTGACTTGCTTGTTTATATACTTAATCGGCCTCTCAATTCGGTATTGCTTCATTCTATTATGTTGATGAGGGCATCCCTTGCCCCTCCACATTTTCTCCGGACTCGGATTGTTCGTCGGCAAGCGCCATTATGTTAGTCATGTATTTTTGAGTCTAGTCATGTAATCTTCACATTTTCTTTGAGTCAATATCATGTAATTTTCCCTTTATTTGAGTCATGTACCTAGGTTGTTGAGTCATTTTCCTAAGTATTGAGTCATTATGTTGGTTTGATAGGTTATTGGGCCCATCTCATTGGGCTAGGCCCATGGATCCCCCCCCTTCCCTTCAGTTATTAGTCATTGTGTCTTTTGTTAAGGTCCTTTGTGAAAAAGTCATGTGCCTATAAATAGGCCACCCCACTCCTCATATGTAACAACTTTTGAAGAATCATTTGAATAGAAAAAATTCTCTAGTCTTACTCCTCTCTACCAAATCTCTCTTCCCTCTCTCACCCATTATCTCTCTCTCTCTCTTTATCTCTCTCTCTCTCTCCCTCCACCCAATATTCGGAATTTTCTCTCTCCTCCCCATTCACCCCTCATTAAGACCTCTCCCCTTCCCCATACACCCATTTAACTCCCCCCCAACCCAAGGTGGCATCCTCCAATCCACACCCCACCTCCCAACCCCCAACTACCCAACACCACTTCCTAAGCACCCCTTCCTCTCCCCAAGGTTGAAGGGGCTCTTCCCTAAGCCCAAATTCGAATTTCCCTCTCCCTAGGGCAGTGCCCTTCCATCTCCCCACCTCCCAAACCACCCAAAGTCGCAGCCCCCCTTCCCCATACCAGCCAAGTTCACCCTCCACCTCTTACTCTCTTGGCCATCCCCTTCCCCACCCCCTCATCTTCTTCTCATTCAGCCTCTGTTTCAAACAGTAGAGTTGCAGCAACTTGCAGAGGCAGCCACGACCGTCTATCAAAGATTAAGGTGAAAAGGCCTACATTTCTGGAATCGTCATCGAGATAGCTTTCCAACGGTGGTGGTCTCGCCGGCTTCCGAGGTCAGAGCTATCCGCAGGAGCTGATCTCCCACGACTGCACAGAAGACCCCAGGCAGAGAACCAGAGCGAGATTGGAAGCCCGACCACGACGAACCTTTTGGAATTCAGATCAAGTGTTCTTCAGAAACGTTCTTCCCTCTCAAGTCCTCTTTCATCCTAAAGAAGTAGAGCTGCATTTGGACATCGGAATCTTAAGTTACAAATTTTCTACTCCAAGTGTGTCAGGTCAGTTTACAGGAGCCAGAACCGACACCCCTCTACTCATCTGATCGTCCCGGTGTTCTCCGACATCTGCCGATGTCGCCGTTGGTGCCGACCGAAAGAAGACTCGGCTACGGTTCCAACGGTTCAGGTCTCGCCTCAATCAGAGCTCGTTAGAGATCGTGGCACCCTCTGCAACCAGACACATTGATCTGCACCAGACAGAGGCAGAATCAATCAGTCCGGTCCCAGACTCTGACACGGCCAGCTCGTGAAGGTTCTGAGCGCCATTTTTGGAGGGAAGAAACTAATTCAAGATAGATGCCACCTCCAAGAAGAAGGGACTCAATCGGCCACCGGAACCCTCTGTTCCAATTTTCTTCGTCGGAGACAGCAGACTGCCCCCTTTGGTCCCAGGTTAGATCAGTCCTCACTCCTCCGGTTACCCCTCTCTCCACCGAGATCGGATCGCATCCCCGTCAACTCCGGCTCGAAGCTACCCCGACCACGATCGCATCACCGCTAGTTTCATTCCAATCGGAGTCCGGGAGAGCCCACAGTGACTTCTGCAACCTGCTGCATCAGTTCGGTACCCGCCAGAGACCAGACGCTGCTGTCCTGTTCCAGTCGCCGGCGCGGTCAGCCCTGAGTATCAAAGCTTCCCCAAAAATTCAAGCTTCATCCTCTGTCAGTTGGAAAACTTTTGGCGCTGGTCTCGTCAAGATCCGAGTTCCGTGGAACCCGTGGTAGCACCATCTCCGACTGTCTGTCCAGTGAACCTGAAGCAGGGCAGAACCGGTGGAGCTCGGGAGGTCAAGTTTCATTGCGTAATCCCCAACCCGCTTGGCCGGCTGAAGGCCCCTCCCTGCGTGGAGGTAGTTTTGGATGTAATTAACTTAATCCCCACCCCAAGATCATCCCTCCTGCGAGAGGCATAGTGTTGTACTCTTTACACTTTCAGGTTGAAGCGACACCGACGCGGCGTGCGGGTACATACCCTCGCCTCCCCGCTCGCCCCCGTCTCCGGCCAGAGTCGGTGTCTTCACGCCGGCTAGGTGAGCTCCTGAACATCCCTCATTGCTGTATTGGACTTGCTTAGCTTAGTATTGCTATAGTTACTCCGTCGGCGGTAAGAGAGTGTCCGATTTTACATTGCCACCAAATTGAGTGACCACCGCGGGTGAGTTGAGAGTGAATCCACTTAACCCACACCCTTGGTGTGTTGGCCGCCCATGATTTCGGCATCCTAGGCCCATTTTGGGTTCTCCCCAAGCTTGCCAACCCTTGGAGCCTCATGGTCCCACCTCGGACCCTCTTCAACATCGCCTAGTTACCTTCGGGCCCTAGTGTGTGCCATACGGGTGAGCTCGCTAGTGTGAGTCCGCTGCTCAAACTTGAATGCTTGCAAAATAGATCCAAGGTCGGTTTTACATCAAGTGGTATCAGAGCAAGTTCACAACTTGTCTCTATCAAGTTGGTCCTAGGGCATGTCTATGCATTTAGAGTCTTCAAGTGCATCACTCTTGTCCCCTAGTATGGCCACCTCATATCAACCTTACCAATCGGCCCACTCCATAAGTCCAAGCCACCAAGAGATGCCTACCACTAACACCCATAACTTCCCTGGCCATGTCAACTACTTCATGAAAGCCTTGACCTATGCCAATGTGCGGCTTGATAACATATCGGACCGACTCAACCAACTTGGAGAAAATAGGCCCGTCCCAAGGACAGACAATAGAATGGTCCCTTTCCCACTTCCCACCTTTGATGGAACCTCTCCTAGAGAATATTTAGATTGGGAAGCTACAATGGACCAATACTTCACTTGGTATCATATATCCGAGGATGAAAAGGCATTGGTTGCCAAAATGCAACTTACCAAACGGGCGGAAACTTATTGGATGCAAATTGTCGGGCTAAAGATACTTAGAAGGGAAACTCCCATCACCACTTGGAAGGACATGAAGGAGCAACTTAGAGCAAAATATATGTCCCCTTCCTACCCGGGTTACCAAAACTCGAGGAGCACTCTCACTCCTCCAAACCCACCCGTCCAAACCCTTACCACTAGAACCCAAGTCTCCAAGGCCTCCACCTCCCCACCTAATCCCATGAGGGCCCCCACACCCCAACCAAAACCCCCTTCACTAACCTACACTAGTCAAGCCTCTTTAGCCCCCACTTCCACCCCAAATGATCCCAAGGGCAAGAGACCCCTAACCGACCCAATTCCCTCCATGGTGACCACCACTCATCCAACCCTCACCATTAAAAACCATGTGGACACCGTGTCCACCCCTCCACCAAGGCCCATAATGGCCACCGTCCCCAAACCCAAAACCCCTCACCCAACTCATCTCCCGCTTCCTACACCAATCTTTCCCCAACCTAGGCCTCCTCTACTTCCCCTTCCGATCCAAGTCCACCCTTGCCCACCACCCCAAGTGCACCATGCTTCAGCTATCACCAATTCTCCCGCATTAGACCTACCCAACCCATTAACACTAGGAATTGAAACCTCCACAACCCTCCACATGGGAGTAGATGCTAGTCCGGAACCCATTCCCACCCATAAGGAAGCCCAAGATCACACCAATGGTAAGGAAAAGCCTCAACCCTTTACCACTTCAAACAGCCCGGATCCTCAAGAGTCACCCACCTTCACCATGAATGAGCATATACTCCAATGGCTCAAGCAAGGACCCACCCTTCCTAGCTCACCCCCACCTCTCTCACCTTTGGGATATCCATCCCAAATTGTTCCCCTCCACTCCTATCACACCACAATCCAATCCTACTATGAGGTAGAAGATTGGGATGATCTCCTCAAAGGTCTAAAGTGGCAATCAGACTTGACTTCTTTATTGGCCCTAAGAGCGGACCAACCCAAGAGCCTTAACCTCATCCATCCATGCATTGGGTCTATCTCCTCGGTTTGCACTATTGATTGCTACACTAGTGATATCCTTTTCCTTCTCCCCATAGTGGAAGAGCCCATCCTGGTCCACTCCCCTACCATTGTGATTCCTAAAACCTTGACCAACCAGCCCACCCCATACACCGGCCCAACCATTCCACTAGAAGAAGACGACTCATCACCTTTTGAGGACCTTGAGGACATGGAGCCCTTTGGTAACCCACTTTATGATCCCTATGATCCATTCCAATGGGAGTCAAGGAACCCGAGTAACCCAACCACCTTAACTACCACCTACCTTTCCCTACCCCAACCCACCATGTTTGATCCAATCCACCCCATCCCAGACCCGGGTTACACCATGGGAACCATGACTTTGGGTGGTATACACCTAGGGATCGAGGAAGTGCCCCATCTCATGATATCCACCTTTCTAGACCCCTTCGACCCATTCCAATGGAAGTCCAAAGGCCCACACATAGGAGACATCTTTGTCACAAGAGTGCATAAGTCTTGGCATACAACACCACTTGGCATGATTCATAAGTCGGGTACATTCATTTACATCACCCACATGTCAAGTAGGAAGCATAAGTGGACCGTATTTGGATGTATTGGCCCACCCTCATTCATCATGAGTCTTAAGTATGAGAGGAGCATACATGGATGTCCGGGTCCCCCGACATTTGTCATACCCATGCATAAAAGGTTCATCTATGGATGTCCCGGCCCCCCTGAGTCTGTCACAATCTTCATAGCATTAAAGCATGATCGATCTACATGTGGCTGCCCCAGACCACCTTTGCATACCAAACATTGCCCACTCACATCGCATCATCAAGCATGGCATATGCATCCAAGCACATATCAAGCAACAAGCGGTGATATTCACAACAAGCGAGCAAAAACTCATGAGCGCCACTTGGAATTCCAAGTTGGTAACTTGACGATGATGACTTTGGAGTGGCTCTACCCCAGGGTCACCTCCAAATTGAGGGCACGAGGACTTGGACCTTGCCAAGTTTCGAGTGGCTTTGGCAACCCGGCTTATGGGTTAAACTTTCAAAAAGGGTTTTGGGATTCTCCCCATTTCTCATGTGGCGGATCTAGCACCTTATAAGGGCACCGCGGTGGATCCTAGTGAGTGCCTCCAGCTTACACCTACCCTTGTGAGAGACACCCTCGGAGTGCCACCACAAATAGCCTGAGAGCCCGACGTGATCACACACCGGCAATACTAGGCAAGCAAGATCCCATCGCCAGCATGAGGGTATGACCGAGTCACTTGGTCGAGCTGAAGCGCCGTTCCCCGACTATGGTCGCAGGTTGAGTATGGAGATCGAGGATCACCCAGAGCCGCAGTTCGATGTACTACTTCCCTGGTAGACCCATACTCGATGGGGTCGAGTTTTCCCCACCCCGGGGTATGATGAGGGCATCCCTTGCCCCTCCACATTTTCTCCGGACTCGGATTGTTCGTCGGCAAGCGCCATTATGTTAGTCATGTATTTTTGAGTCTAGTCATGTAATCTTCACATTTTCTTTGAGTCAATATCATGTAATTTTCCCTTTATTTGAGTCATGTACCTAGGTTGTTGAGTCATTTTCCTAAGTATTGAGTCATTATGTTGGTTTGATAGGTTATTGGGCCCATCTCATTGGGCTAGGCCCATGGATGCCCCCCCTTCCCTTCGGTTATTAGTCATTGTGTCTTTTGTTAGGGTCCTTTGTGAAAAAGTCATGTGCCTATAAATAGGCCACCCCACTCCTCATATGTAACAACTTTTGAAGAATCATTTGAATAGAAAAAATTCTCTAGTCTTACTCCTCTCTACCAAATCTCTCTTCCCTCTCTCACCCATTATCTCTCTCTCTCTCTCTTTATCTCTCTCTCTCTCTCCCTCCACCCAATTTTCGGAATTTTCTCTCTCCTCCCCATTCACCCCTCATTAAGACCTCTCCCCTTCCCCATACACCCATTTAACTCCCCCCCAACCCAAGGTGGCATCCTCCAATCCACACCCCACCTCCCAACCCCCAACTACCCAACACCACTTCCTAAGCACCCCTTCCTCTCCCCAAGGTTGAAGGGGCTCTTCCCTAAGCCCAAATTCGAATTTCCCTCTCCCTAGGGCAGTGCCTTTCCATCTCCCCACCTCCCAAACCACCCAAAGTCGCAGCCCCCCTTCCCCATACCAGCCAAGTTCACCCTCCACCTCTTACTCTCTTGGCCATCCCCTTCCCCACCCCCTCATCTTCTTCTCATTCAGCATCTGTTTCAGACAGCAGAGTTGCAGCAACTTGCAGAGGCAGCCACGACCGTCTCTCAAAGATTCAGGTGGAAAGGCCTACATTTCTGGAATCGTTATCGAGATAGCTTTCCAACGGTGGTGGTCGCGCCGGCTTCCGAGGTCGGAGCTATCCGCAGGAGCTGATCTCCCACGACTGCACAGAAGACCCCAGGCAGAGAACCAGAGCGAGATTGGAAGCCCGACCACGACGAACCTTTTGGGATTCAGATCAAGTGTTCTTTAGAAACGTTCTTCCCTCTCAAGTCCTCTTTCATCCTAAAGAAGCAGAGCTGCATTTGGACATCGGAATCTCAAGTTACAAATTTTCTACTCCAAGTGTGTCAGGTCAGTTTACAGGAGCCAGAACCGACACCCCTCTATTCATCTGATCGTCCCGGTCTTCTCCGACATCTTCCGATGTCGCCGTTGGTGCCGACAGAAAGAAGACTCGGCTACGGTTCCAACGGTGCCATTTTTGGAGGGAAGAAACTACTTCAAGCTAGCTGCCACCTACAAGAAGAAGGGACTCAATCAGCCACCGGAACCCTCTGCTCCAATTCTCTTCGTCAGAGACGGCAGACTGCCCCCTTTGGTCCCAGGTTAGACCAGTCCTCACTCCTCCGGTTACCCCTCTCTTCACCGACATCGGATCGCATCCCCGTCAACTCCGGCTCGAAGCTACCCCGACCAAGATCGCATCACCGCCAGTTTCATTCCAATCGGAGTCCGGGAGAGCCCACAGTGACTTCTGCAACCTGCTGCATCAGTTCGGTACCCGCCAGAGACCAGACGCTGCTGTCCTGTTCCAGTCGCCGGCGCGGTCAGCCCCGAGTATCAAAGCTTCCCAAAAAATTCAAGCTTCATCCTCTGTCAGTTGGGAAACTTTTGGCGCTGGTCTCTTCAAGATCCGAGTTCCGTGGAACCCGTGGCAGCACCGTCTCCGACTGTCTGTCTAGTGAACCTGAAGCAGGGTAGAACCGGTGGAGCTCGGGAGGTCAAGTTTCATTGCGTAATCCCCAACCCACTTGGCCGGCTGAAGGCCCCTCCCTGCGTGGAGGTAGTTTTGGATGTAATTAACTTAATCCCCACCCCAAGATCATCCCTCCTGCGAGAGGCATAGTGTTGTACTCTTTACACTTTCAGGTTGAAGCGACACCGACGCGGCGTGCGGGTACATACCCTCGCCTCCCTGCTCGCCCCCATCTCCGGCCGGAGTCGACGTCTTCACGCCGGCTAGGTGAGCTCCTGAACATCCCTCATTACTGTATTGGACTTGCTTAGCTTAGTATTGCTATAGTTACTCCGTCGGCGGTAAGAGAGTGTCCGATTTTACATTGCCACCAAATTGAGTGACCACCGCGGGCGAGTTGAGAGTGAATCCACTTAACCCACACCCTTGGTGTGTTGGCCGCCCATGATTTGGGCATCCTAGGCCCATTTTGGATTCTCCCCAAGCTTTCCAACCCTTGGAGCCTCATGGTCCCACCTCGGACCCTCTCCAACATCGCCTAGTTGCCTTTGGGCCCTAGTGTGTGCCATACGGGTGAGCTCGCTAGTGTGAGTCCGCTGCTCAAACTTGAATGCTTGCAAAATAGATCCAAGGTCGGTTTTACATCATATGTTGGTTGTTTTATCGCCATTTATTTTATGCAATGAAATTAAATTAAATTGTTAATTACTTACATTCTGCCTACTATTGCCTACTGAGCGTTCGCTCACCCAGTTTTTCCCCCTATTCAGGTAGCTCCGGTGAGGACTCACAAATGGATGGAGATGGGCATGAGTGAAGACCTTGGAGCGAGCCAGCTAGAAAGCCGTCTGGAGTTGTCCCTAGATAGATTGAGTCTGAGAGTTGTAGTACTGTCCAAGAGTTGTAATTGAATATTTCGGTTGTTTTGTAATTGTTTTAAGTTAGTGGATATTGGATCTTTTATGTTTCCGTAAGTTGGAATAAATGGTTAATTAGGTTTAATTTCATCTCTTGGTTATTATGTTATTTTTGGTGTTGTTTAAGTGCCAGCCCAAAGCACAGCATGTCTAGAAATCAACATATTTTATCTTTCTACTGCCGCATCCCGATATTCCGCGTCGGGACGTGACAGGGTATCACGAGTTTGCACTTTCAATCTTGGGAAATTCAGGGCCGGTGACATGGGACTACCGTCGGCATTTGGTGAAAGGGCCATTGCAGCCAGGAACCCTGAAGAAGCCCCCTTGTTCTGACATGAGAAATGATGCTGCTTGTACTGTTGCCGACCCGCCGCCGCCACTGAAGGGATCGGTAGGTGATATGGAAGATTTCTGTGACAGTTTTGAGAAGTTGTTTTATGAAGAAGTAGATTTGAGAAAATCGGAGATGCAGCTTGTGAAGTGCACTCCAGCGGAGCCAGCTTACCGAAGGCCGCGGGAAGAGGGGAGCTCCCTTGTTGCCTTTTCTTGGCCTCCTTCTCGTCTTACTTCCATGTTCAAGAGCTGGAGTTCATACCTCGCTCACCTCCTATCATAATCGATCCATTTTTTACGAAAATGCCAATGGAGATGTTGTTTGTGCCATGCTCATGTCGGCACTGCCCACCTGTCGATTTGTCAACCATGTGATTTTCTTCATCCGATCCGTTCTTTGATGTTCTCTTTCCGTCTCTCTTCCCCCTTCAACTTCCTCCTCCTCCTCCCCCCTCTAATTCATCTTGTTGTATGGTTTCCTCCAGTCTCCAAAAAAACGCCGATTTTAAAACGAAGATTTCAGTGGAGGATTATGATGTGTTTTGTCAATCCTCTTCCCAGGGGCACGAGGCCCCTGTTTCCCTTCCTGTAGATTTTCTATCCTATGAGTTAGATGTAGGGCTTGTTGAGTCTAGGGAAGTAGAGTCGATTAGGTCTAGTAAAGTAGGGTCTTGTTCCGATGTCTCCAACCCTTCCACGCTTGCTACGTGCCCAGTGACGCATTATTCTAGAACCATTCCTAATATATTCCTACAAGATCTTGCTCAGCGTTGCCACGCCCTCCATAGATGTCCTGAGTTCGTAGAGACAGCCATCATTCTGGAGGATGATGAGGAGCTAGACAAGGTATGGAGCGATGATGGTTTAGGTGTTTATGAGATCATAGATGAGAAGGACCCGATCGATTATGAGGATAGCGACGTGGATGACACTGCCGATTTGTACGCGCAGGGATTGAAGAGATTTGATGAACCATCGTCGGCAGTGGATGAACCCACGAAAGAAATCAATCTTGGAGCAGATGAGGATCCCAGGCTCATAATCATCTCAGCTAATCTCCCTCCTCAGGTTGAAGAGGAGTTAGTCAAGGTTCTGAGGGAGTATAGCGATTCATTCGCCTGGTCCTATGATGACATATCGGGCCTTGACCCTGCCCTGGTGGAACACAGACTTGTACTTAAACCATGGGCAACACCCGTTAAGCAAAAATCAAGAAGATTCCACCCCCATATGGCCTTGAGGATAAAAGAAGAAGTGGACAAATTGCATAAGGCCAAGTTTATTAGAGTTGTTTTATATCCACAATGGGTGGCAAATATAGTCCCTATGATGAAAAAGGATGGAAAAGTACGAATTTGCATTGATTCCGGGGACTGGAATAAAGCATGTCCTAAAGATGATTTTTCGCTTCCTCATATCGACGTGTTGGTGGACAACACGACTAGGTACGAAGCCCTCTCATTTATGGATGGATATTCGAGGTATAACCAAATCCGCCTAGCTCCAGAAGATCAAGAGAAGACCTCATTCACCACGCCCTGGGGCACCTATTGCTACGTGGTCATGCCGTTTGGACTAAAGAATGCAGGTGCCACATACCAACGGGCAATGATGGCAATCTTCAACGACATGATGCATGCTTATATGGAAGCGTATGTGGATGATATCCTGGTGAAGTCAAGGTCAAAGGAAGAGCACCCTGCTATCCTGGCCAAGGTGCTGCAAAGGGCTAGGGAGTATAAATTGAAAATAAATTCGAAGAAATGTGTGTTTGGGGTATCATCAGGGAAGTAACTGGGTTTCATAGTTAGTAAACGGGGGATTAAAATTGATCCAAACAAGGCAAAGGCCGTTATGGATATGCCGCCACCGAAGAACATCACTGAGCTTTGAGGTCGGATTGGGCGCTTGCAGTTCATTCGAAGGTTCATATCTCAGCATTCGAAGGTTCTACGAATTGTTGAAGGCGGGAGTCAAATTTGAATGGAATGAATAATGTCAAAAGGCCTATGAGGATCTGAAGGTTTATCTATCTAATCCCCCAGTTTTGCAACCCCCTGTTCCTGGTAAACCCCAAATTTTATACATTTCTGTTATTGAGGACTCCCTAGGAGCTGTCCTGGCACAAGTGGACGACGAAGGGAAGGAACGGGCAGCCTATTACCTCTCTAGGTTGTTCAATCCTGCAGACGTTAAGTATACCACCATTGAGAAGACCTGTGCAGCCTTAGTTTAGGTAGCCCAGAAATTAAAACATTATTTCCTTGCCCATAAGGTCAAGCTGATCTCTAGAATGGACCCAATCCGCTATCTCATAGAGAAACCCGTCCTTTCTAGCATGTTAGCTCGCTGGCAGAGCTTTCTCTCTCAATTCGATATTACCTTCGTCGTTCAGAAAGCAATCAAGGGATATGCTATTGCTGAACATCTTGCTCACTTACCTATCCCTTGTACAGATTCTATCCTGGATGAGTTCCCCGATGAACATCTGGTTGTGCTCACTCATCACCCTTTCTGGTCGCTGCACTTTGATGGTGCACTCAATTCTCAGGGCTGAGGGATCGGCGCTGTCCTCCTCACTCCGGAGGAAGTGACTATTCCCATCGCATATCAACTCTCTTTTTCTTGTCACGCCCTGTACTCTATACCGTCGAGGTATTGTCTGCTTTGGCCTACTGGCCTCTCAGTTTTGTCCCTTTCTAATAGTGATCGGCTCTAGAATGGGGGACTTCTCGGGTAGGTTACCCATCCCAGTACTACTCCCCATTAAGCACGCTTAACTTTGGAGTTCTTTTCAAAAACTGAGCCGATACTTTAAAAGGCATCTCGGTGATATAGAGTACAACTTAGCTATATTCGATGGTGTTACATTCCTGCTACCAATAACATAGCCGAGTATGAGGCTCTCCTTGTCGGATTGAAGCACGCCTATATCATGGGCGCGCGATACTTGAACATTATAGGAGATTCTCAGCTAGTGCTGTGTCAGGTTCTTTCCACCTATCGCACCCGTGACCCTAAGCTTCAACCATACCAAGATTTGGTCACGCTCTTGGCTAATCAGTTCCGCAAGCTGATTTACATTCACACCCCTCGATCTCAGAATATTCTCACCGATGCACTTGCATCGCTCGCTTCTTCCTTTTCCTTTCCCTTCAGTCGTTCAACTGAGAGCATTATGGTCCAACGGTTAGATGCTCCTTCCCTTCAGGACCCCTGGTTTGATGACCTTAGGAAATCTGTAGAGAAGACGGCTGAGAGGGAGGATTTGAAAGAAGTGTCCTTAACTGAGCTCGAGGAAATCTTAGAAGAAGAGGAATTACCTTGGTATCATGAAATTGAGCAGTATTATAGGGATGGTTCATTCCCGGAATTAGCCAACGCCGAGCAACGCAAGGCCATAAGAAGAGTCGCCGCCATATACACAATCATTGCGGGAGAATTGTATAGGCATGTTCTTAATGGAGTTCTTATGAGATGTCTAGACGATGATGAGGCTTGGAAAGTTGTTGAGGCAACTCACTCAAGTGAATGTGGAGGGCATGTTAATGGTTAGGCTTTGGTGAAGAAGATTCTTAGGCAGGGCTATTACTGGCCAACCTTAGAGGAAGATTGTTCCACCTATGTCCGTAGGTGTCTTCAATGCCAACTTCATGCCGACAAGATTCACGCTCCTACTTCATCTCTCCATCCTCTTTCTACTCCTTGGCCATTCTCCATGTGGGCTTTTGATATTGTAGGCCCACTATGTGATCCAAACTCCCAAACCAAACAGAAATCTTTCATCCTCACTGCTACGGAGTATTTCACCAAGTGGGCCGAAGCCGAAGCATATGCAGAAATCAAAGCGACCACAGTTTGCCGCTTCATCCTCAAGAACATCATTTCACGGTTTGGAGTTCCAAGCGACATCATCACCGACAACGGACCACAATTTGTGTCACAAGAACTTCAGGACCTCTATAAGAAATTCAACATTTCATTGCATCATTCATCACCATACTATCCCCAAGGCAACGGCCAAGCCGATGCCACCAATAAGACTCTTCTTAAAATCGTCAAGAAAACATGCGAGTCGCATAAATTCGCTGATTGGGCCGATAAATTAATAGAAGCTCTATAGGCTTATCGCACCTCCGTCCGTACTCCCAAGGGGCAAACTCCGTTTGCTCTCACTTATGGGATGGAAGCGGCACGCCCATATGAGAGTTTGATCCCTTCCCTAAGAGTGCAGCTAGACAAGGAACTTAATCTCAATGAACGTCGAGAGGCGTTGCTAGTCCAGCTAGAACTCTTAGATGAGAAGAGGCTTAATGCGGCCAATCATGTCTCCATTTACCAAAAGCGTGTCTCGCGCCATTTTCAAAAGAAGGTCATCGAAAGAAAATTTCAAGTGGGACACATGGTTTTGAAACGTAAATTTATTCGATCAGGAGGTCCTAGGTCTAAGCTACAACCCAACTGGGAGGGTCCATTTATAATCAAAGAAGTTTATCATGGGAACGCTTACCATCTAATCAACGCAGAGGGTGAAGAATTGTCTCACCCGTGGAATGGGTTGTATCTTAAATATTTTTTCCCTTAGAGTCAAGCTAATGAAGGCCTGGTGGTGAGATGTCCCTTCCCTCGATCGCAAAAGAAGATCCCAAGTCCGGCATTCACACACTTCACGGTATCTCTGGTTGAGTGTGCTAGGCTTTGTGTAGCACCGTTTCTCCTTGGCCATACCTGGGGGAAGTAAAGACCCTTGTCTGTTTCTCCCGTCGGTTGAACCTGGGGACAAGTGGTGAGTAAGGGCTCGATGACTAATCTGGTCACCTTGATGGAAAAAGTCTCAAATAGGGGCAGTCCATTATGACCTCACTCCACAAAACAAAAAAAAGAGAGAAAAGAAAGAGAGAAAGTGAGTCGTAATCAAAGCAAGAACTAGAAGGTTCATTTAGAAGCTCAAAACTCGAAAATCCTAATGCTCCAGCAAAATGAAACTAGGTATGGTAAGAGTGGCAGTACAGTTTCCCCGCGAGACATTATGAGCCCGGTCGTATGCGTGCCTAGTATGGATGAGGGTTCGATGATCGACATAAAGCCCCGGTGTAACAAATTGAATCCTTGAAAAGGCCGTCATGAGAAGAATTCAAGCCCTAAAAACCTCTATACTTGGCCTTAGGATTACCCCCTTAATTCTCTTTTATTTTTCAGGGACTAAGACTGTACCCTGGGTATGACTTCGGTGGAAGCACCGTTACAAGAAATGGTCCTCGGCTGGGGATTGTCACCTTTAAAGCACGCCGGGCGCAAGAGATTCCTAGTGAGACGGATATAGTTCTTGTTGCCAGGACTGAAATGGCTTTCAAAATCCACAAAAAATCAGATATTTCAAAAATCCACAAAAAATCAGATATTTCAAAAATTCATAAAAAATCAAATATTTCAAAAATCCATAAAAAATCAGATATTTCAAAATTTCACAAAAAAATCAGATATTTCAAAAATCCACAAAAAATCAGATATTTTAAGAATCCACAAAAAATCAGATATTTCAAAAATCCACAAAAAATCAGATATTTCAAAAATCTAAAAATCATATATTTTTAAAAATCCAAAAATAGTATATTTTCAAAATCCAAAAAAATCACATATCTTCAAAATTCCAAAAGTCGTCATCATCATGAATTGCATTTCATGGCATGCATTGCATCTTTTTTTTATGTTATTTTCGCCTATTTAATAAGGCTTACCCCCCTTGACCAAAAAATCAAGAACTGGTTATTCCCTAACTTGCTGCAGGCAAGGGGTTAAGCCTAAAATAGATTTAACATGTTTTCTTGTTTAAGCATGTGTGTAGGGACAAGGTAGTTAAAGCATGTCTATATATACACGGTCCGTGTGAGACCGTTTTCACTTCTTCCACGGTCAACACAATGACCATCTCAGTCACCTACATGGTCTCAGTGAGACCGCTTTCACTTTCAGAACCCTCACTCATAAGCCTGGTGGCTCTTCCCTGCGCTCAGAGTTCAATGGTCTGTGTCAGACCGCTTATCTCGTCCAGACGGTCCTCCTCTAACTGTTCCAACTTATTAACGGTCCATCGAAAGACCATTTTTCTCTCCAAAGGCCCCTACCCCAAAATCCTGCCATTGGTCTGCTACGCGGTTTAGATGAGGCCGTTTACCATTATTGGGCAGTTAGACTCTGACCATTTACAGAATTCAATGGTCCTTTCCTAGGCCATGTTCCTTCCCGAAAATCATCTCAATTCGCACAAATGCACAAAAGAAGATGCCAATCTCACTCAATCAAAGCATTCCATTCCTTTATTCAAAATCAAGCAAATCAAGATCAATTCATGGGTCTCTATACATCATAAATGATAAAAATCACTCAATCCTCATTCGGGCATCCCCACGAGGTTGAATCTCACGCAACTCTCTCACATAGGCCTGGTACTCCTCCTGGAGCTCTGTCACCTCTGCTAGTAGAGTACGTACCCTACTAACCTCCCAAATGATCAGCACGCTCCTGACCGCCTGCTCATCCTCCTCGCCTGTAGTGCAGGAATGTGGGGTAGCGCTGGAACTGTCATCCGGGCGAGTCCAACCTGTAGAAAGCACCTGTGGGGGCTGTACATCTCCAAGGTGGTGTCTCCCACAAGCCTCAAGTCAAGCCCAAGCCTCCTAGGAAGCCTCAGGGTAGTGCTGTGGCGGAAGGATGGGCGCATCACGAAGCAATCCAGGGGCAGAGTGTTGATGTAGAGGCGCCATTCATCCCTGGTCTTCTTGTCTACAGTCTGACACTCCACCTGTTGAGAAAACCTGAAGGCGCCGCCAATGTAAAAGAGTGGAAGGCTCCCAAAGATCCGACTAACAGAAGTGATGTCCTCCCTAGGTATGAACTTTAGCCTGACCCCCATCCAGCACTCAAGGAGGATCATCGAGCCGAAGAGTGGGCCTCCTAAGGCTGCTGAGCTAAGACCCTCATACAGGTAATCAAGGATGGCCTGAGAAATGGAAAAACCTCGCCATAGTCCACTAATGGTGCTAAGGATAGGAATGTCCAGGACATGGTCGACAGAAGGAAAGAGTATGGCCCCCCACAAGCAAATAGAAACATCCTTAGCTATGGCCTCATCCCACCCGCACTTGTTCTTGCAATGGGCTATGACCCACTGGCTCAGGGGTAGCAAATGGATGTGATGTGGGCCAATCATGGTGTAGATGTCCTTAGCACTAGGTAGGAACTCCCCTAGAGTGAGGGCAGGGTCTATAGGGGCAACAGTGTGGCAAACTAAGTCTTCCTCACCAACTTTAGATCTAGGAAGGGATAGATAAGTCTCTACCTCCTCTAATAAGATGGTGACTTCAAAGGATGGGAAGATGAAGGTATACGTCTGGGGATGCCATACTTCTACTAGAGCTGTGATGCTGTGCCAATCCAATGAAAGCTTGGGGTAGTTTTTGGCTAGAATCAAAAGAGGGTGCAAGTGTCATGCCCTTAAGATGGATATCACTGCTATAGGGAGCTCACGGGTCATGGGAGCCATCCACTTCAAGGTGGAATAGCACCTAGGGCCGGGGAGAAGTTGAGGTGATAAAAGAAAAGGGGGAAGAAGAGAGGAAGAATATAAGCATTTGAGAAAAAATTGAAAGAAAGGAATGAGAGTATATTGACTTATTTCTCTCAAAGGGCTGGAGCTCATATGCCTTGGGATGGTGGTCAACCTTTGCAGCACCCCATACTCCTTCCTAGCCAGCTTTGGCCCATCATAAGCACCCCCACCCATAGAGCTTCCTTCAAGGGCCCTCTTCATGTTATTTTGGGGAGGTTTAGCAAGATTTTCAAGACTTAGAAGAGGGGTGTTGTGTGGAAAATGAGGTTAGAGTGACCTCATACTTATAGGACCCAATTTGTGGCCTAAGCCCACTAGGATTGAGGTAGGATAGCTTCAAAACGTGTTAGAATAGGCCTCGGCACGGTTTAGGACTCTCTACTCTCGGGTTGGGACTCTCCAAGAGAGTCCCGATCGGAGTTACCAGAGTTTCTTCATACACGGTCTATCGAGCGGCCGCAGAAGCTTAATCACGGTCCATAACGGACCGTTTCTATGCCTTCTACACACTTCGCATCCATGGCTGCCTAGACGGTCTTGCGGAGGCCATTTTTCAAGCCCACCGGTCAATTAGGGACCGTCTTGCCATTTTGTGCGGTCCAACATGGACCGCTTATAAGTGTCTTTGGGCTCTTTACCGAAAAGCCTTCCACGGTCTACCATAAGATCATCTGGTAATTGGAGCAGTCATTTGGATGGCCGTCTATCTCTCTGCTGCCTCAAATTTGCACCCCTTTGCACCAATTCTGCTCAAATCTTTTCGTCTCTCTCTCCCTCTCACTAACCCGTGTCAGTCTAGGACTCGTTGTTAGTCAGTTACATAAAGCATACATGCATTCATTTCATAACATTTATAGCAATCAAAAACATATCATATCATAACACCCATATGTACATAAGTCGCATAAAGCACATCAAGCTTGACCCTCTCCTGGGTCCTCACTCTCTCCTGAACCCTCATGGTGCATCGCTGGTGGCGCCATGGAGGTGCTCCCCTCCTCGCGCCGGCGTCATCGATGCTCCTCCTCCTCATTCCTCCGACGGTCAGAGGAGCTAGTGAAGAAGCTGTGTGAGACACTCGGGGCCCCGCTGCGCTCCGGCCTCCAGCTCATCCTCTCGTACTCCCGCTCCTCTCCTCTCAGCTCGGTTGCCTCTATCCGAGCCCACTCTACCTCCGTGCGAGAGTGCTCCGCCTCAGCTCGATAGCTGTCTGCCGACGCTGCCTCGGCCCAACTGTGCTCCAGCTCCACGCGGAGAAGCACCAGCTCTGTCGGGACTGTTGTGCGGCTGCGCTCCATCTCCTCTCTTAGCCGGGTAATCTCGCTCAGGGCCGCTGTCAGCTCGGTCGTCTACATGTGCATGCATCATAGTCAGTTAGTTGCATTTCATAATCACAATCAACTAGAAAGTGCAATTTTCTACTTACCCTCTCGGTGAGTGCCGCCTCGGCCTCCTCGGCCTGTGTCACCATCTTGGCAAACTCCACGTCCCGCTCGGCACGGTCCGCGAATGGCTAGGAGGAAGAAGAAGGTGCGTCAGCTCCTTGACGCTGGGTCCCCTTGGCTCGCTCCATTTAGAAGTCCAAGTTAGCCCATTTTATAAGCATATGCATAATTATGTCTAAGGTTCAGTAAAACTCATCAGGAGGTCCATCCCTTGTCAGAGCTCATCCCGCTGCAGGACGGTGGAGTGGAGGAGGCCCTGGAGCTCGGCTATCCAACCAGGTTGAGGTCATCCTGGATCGCCTGGACCTGGCGATGTAGGGAGCCCACCTCCCGGGGTGCCATCCACCGTCTCGTGATGGGCAACCGGTCCGGGTATGTCTCCACTCCTCTCCCCCGCCTAGGGAGGTGCACATAGGCCCATACCTGCATTGCATTACAATAAGAGTCAGCATTCGGCATTTATAGAATTCATATAGCAATTGCATAATCATTTTAGGGCTCTGAGTCGTACCTGTAGTAGTGGCGAGAACCCGTCGAGCATCGTGCGTCGGCTGGTGGAGCTCAGGGAGTCAAAGAGGAAGATAAGGACTGCTGCTCCCCATGCGTACTCTCCAACGCGGTCGACGTCCTCCAGTAGTGGCAGTAGGCGGTAGTTGACCACATCTGCCCGAGTGGCGAAGAGGAGCCTCCCGAAAAATAGCATCAGGAACTGCCTCAGGACCACGTCTGCCTCTAGTCCCGGCACGGCCGCTACCTACCTCTACTCTCGCTCTGTCAGTCTCTCGAGGTGCTGCTCCAGAAGCTCCCTGTCACGATCTCGGCTCCTCGTAGGCCGAGACTCTCCTGCAACTTCGCCCTCTGCAGCGTCGTCGACTGATGCTCCGGTCGCAGCAACTCCAAACCCAGCAACCTCTGGGCTAGCTCTCGGTAGTCGGGGAAAGTCCTCCCGCTGACCAGCAACCCGTGCATCCCCAAGCCGATGATGCGCCCGACGTCCTCGAACGTCGGGACCATGTGGCCCCACGGGAAGAGAAACATCCGGCTCACCAGATCCCACCGGTCGTGTACGGCGTAGAGGAGGGCGGTGTCGAGCTGTGTCACCTCCATGCTCAGAAACTCCCTGAACCCCATCACGGTGAGCCTATCCCGCTGGAAGTCCGACAGTGCGAGGTACGCTGCCCGGACCTAGAACCAGGATATCCGGGTCCTACGCTTTCCCTGCATGCATTTAAACAATTAGCATTAGTCATACATTTCGTAATAAATCATCAGAATAAATAATAAAGAAAAAATGTAGTCTGTCAGGTTAACGGTCCCCTCTGGGCCATTTATATTCCTCTAACGGTTGGTTTACAACCATTTTATGGTTCTAATAAGCCCATTCCAGGATCTAAAGCTACGCGGTCATCCATTGATTGTTTTCATTTGTAGACGGCCTGTTTAGGACCGTTCAGTTTCATAGATGGCCCAGTCTGGACCGTTTACCCCTCATGTGTCTATCCCAATAACGGCCGCCCTCTGACCGTTTGGACACCCAACGGTCACCATCAGACCGTTTGAAGCTTCCCTCAATCCCTCGTTGATCTGAGTCTACACGGTCATCCCTTTGACCATTTGGATAATAAATGGTCTCTTGGAGACCATTTAGTTTTCCATGGTTCAGCCCCTGAACGGACCCAAATGGACCGTCCAGCAATCTCCACGGTCTTCCTCAAACCGTTTACACTCGCCAATTCCCCGTCGGTTCAACTCCCTTTGAACGGTCACCCATGGACCGTTCTTTACTTTTGGGCGGTTCAGTTCTGGCCGTTTGGTCTCTAATGGTTCTAGGGGAAGTGTTTGTTTCTTAAGCGGTCCCTGTGGGACCGGGTTTCACTCACCATCCCCGACGGCGTTCAACCCCCATCCCCTCAGTTTGTGATGGCCCTTGGGCCTTACAATGGCTTCTAAGGGGTCGTATGCCCCTTCCAACCCTCCTAGGGCGATATGCATGCATTAAAATGGGAAGGAAGGGGGGTTTTTTGGCCATGGCCTACCTCGGAGGGACGCGACTCCTTGGCCGGCGTCCGGGCCACCATCATTGCCTTCTCCGCCGGTGGGGCGACCTCCGTCGCTTCAATGGCCGCGGGACGGCTTTCTCCTTCCACCTCGGTCGGTGGTGGTGCCTCCTCCATGGGGTTCGCCGGTGGTGGCGGCGGTAATGTGGCATCTTCTTCGGTCATCCTCCGATGAGCTAGGCGGCGTAGAACTTGCTTTTTGAATCACATAGGGGGTGAGAAAAGAGAAGAAGGGAAGAATGTGGAGTGGAGAATGAGAAGGAATGAGAAGGGGAGGCGGTGAGCTCGGTTGAAGGTGGAGAACGTGGGGGGCGGTCTTCGTCGGTTACGGAGGAGGGAGACGATAGGGCTCGGTTTTATTTTTTTGAAACCAATAGGATAGAAGCGGTCTATTGATAGACTGTTTAACACTTAGACAGTCACATATCAGACCGTTTATATTTGGCGATTCAACTCCTCTTAAGCGGTCCGTCTAGGACCGTTCATCTCACTGGGCGGTCTCGCACCAGGCCGTGTTAATGCCACAATCAGATTCACACTAGCATTGCCCTCACGGCCCTATCTAGACCGTTTATAACGTTTTGTGGTCTAGAGTAGACCGTGTATATGCTTAAATGATGAATGGTGATTTTAAGCTATATTTTTGCTGCATTGTGTGCTTAATTAATGAACTTTTTTGGCTCAATTGACTTATTTCATGATATATCAATTGCAAAATCTTGTTCATGATTCTTTTGCAGAATTATTCCACTTCCATTACCGACAGGTAAGTCAGGTAAGTATCTCGATCCCTATATCCCTTAATGCATTACTATATGGTATCTATGCTATATTATCTCGAGAACCGGCTAGTCATTCACATGTTCCAGGATCTGACGTTCCCCTATAACAAAAATGATGATGATCTAGGTCCGCGTGTTTAATCATCGGATAGGCCGTTAGGTTAGGAGGATTGGGGGATGACGGTTCTGCCTCGCACGCCGTGGTTGCGGATAGTATCCTGACTCTGATTTGTCTAGTCTAACAATATTATTCTGAAGTACTTTCTATTTTATGGGTTTCTTTGCATTCGTTTTAATGATTTCTTTTATTTTAGCCCAACATGCATCATACGCATCCTTTTGAGCATTCATGTCCCATGGTCTGTCTGAAAGTGTCTCATTAGTGATGGATGATTATGCGTTCATGGTTTTTGGGTAAGAGGAACAATTCTACTCAGAGTTGGAAGGTTTTCTCTGGTTTGTTCACTTGGTTTGATTGACTAAGAGTCCCCGTTTGGAGTTTAAGTCTGTTTCTTTACTTTTCGTTGCTGCTTATTTTCCCTCATTGGTTGTGGATTGTGTCCCCTAATGAGGTTGCCTATTTTTCTCCAGCTGTTCATTTAGTTAGTTTCTCCCGACTGGTGTCATTTTGGTCTGATCATTCCTTGTGTTTAGTTCGGAGTTTTTCGGAAGATTCCTATCGCTCGTTGGCGAGAAAATGGCTATCTTTTACCTTAACGCCCACTTTTTAGTCTGCTCCACTTCATTTCCATGTTCCATTTCGCTTTTACTTCACCTCCACTCGCTCCCCTGCAAAGAGGACATTAAGGAGGGGCATCTGTTAACACCCGTTTTTTACCTTTGAGTTGAGTCATTCTTCCTACCACTATTTTTGATACCTCAAGTTGTCCATTACTCATTGGGCCATTTCCAGGCATGTCTTTGGGCTTATTTTATAGATATTGCCTCCCTGGCTAGGTTTGATCTCGGATTCGGGCTTAATGGGCCTTGATTCCACTTGGTCTTTGGGGTAAATAGGCTTATTTATCATTTTTATTAATTTCCACCGCCCAGCCTAACGGCGGTCTAGTGATAGACCATTTGGGATGTTGGGCAGTCTATTGGAGACCGTTTATATCGCTCATAAGTCTTACACCAGTTTGCCTTTGGATTAATTGGCTATTTTTTGATTTTCCACCAGCAACCTAATAAACGGTCTATCATTAGGCCGTTTATTCAAGCTGGGCGGTCTATTTGAAGACCGTTTTGTTGAACAAGCGTCGACCTTATACTTCACTAGCGTAGACCTTATCCTTGCTAGCGTAGACCTTATCCTTGCTAGCGTCAACCTTATCCTTCACTAGCGTCGACCTTCGTTTCTAGTAAATGGTCTCACGATGGACCGTTACTTAAATGTGACGGTGTATTGAAAGACCGCTTTTTATGGCTGAAGAACTGGCGTCGACCTTACTCTTCACTAGACTTGACCTCACCTTTTCGGCGTTGACCTTCATTTTATTAAACGGTCTAACGATAGGTCGTTCCATGAATCGACGATCTATTGAAAGACCGTTTTGACTTGGTCTTTGGATAAATGGGCATATTTATCTTTCTCTATTCATTTTCCACCAACACCCTTATGGACGATCTTACATTAGACTGCTTGTAGTTGTTGGGCGGTCCATCAATGGACCGTTTACTAGGCCAGAGTCCTAAATGGGTCAGTATTCTGGAAAAATATCTATTTATCTCATTTTTTTTATTTACCACCGACACTCATAGGTGGTCTAGCGTTGGACCGTGTATTGAGGTGGGCGGCCCATCGTTCGACCATTTTCAAGGCTGAGATCCTTGGACTGGTTGGCATTTCTCTCTCCACCCGTGGTTTAATTAGGTGATTGTTCCAACTTTTTTTCTCCGAGGATTCTCAGTCAAATGCGATGTCGTTTGATCCTAGTGAAAGCTGGGAGTATTGTCTTCGATTTATCCTAAAGAATCTTGCCCTAATTATTGCTGAAAATCCCTCAATTCCGAGTGGACTTTCAATGGTCTATAAATAGCACCCTTAGTCCAAGCTTGTAGAGTGGAGGAGATCCAACATTTGCGCCGAAGTGCTACCGAGTTCTTGAGTGGATCTCAGCCAGGGAGGAAGGCTCTCTACGTCCATTTGAACCTTCAGTTCAGGGAGTAGTAGTTTCATTAGTGTTTTGATTTAAGTGTTTGATCATTTCTTCATCATTGCATGCTCATTCCGCTTTCATTTGCACCTGCGTTTTCCACTGTCATTCTCTCATCCTTTCACATTCCTACTATTTTTGTGCGCCCATAGGGGTTAAAAACCCAACCCCCCAGGTATCCCCCATTCTATTATGTGTTTAGTTTTCCATTCATTCGCGTAGATACTACACTTCATAAAACTAATTTGGGTTGTGTTTTCTGGCTATTTGCTATGTCTTGCAGGTCAACAGGAGTATTAGCACGAGGCCCATCCCCTCTGGCCGGCTGGAAGGGGTGGAGGATCAAGCTCCAGGACTTGGAGTCTGGCAACGTTGCACGGTTCATTTCTGATTGTATACAGGAGTAAGCGGTCTTCTTTAGACCGTTCATTTCCTTCCTGCGACCTATCACGAACCGTTTGAGTCCCAGCCAGGTCTTCATCCTGCGTTCCTCCTCAGCGCTGTACGTGGCCTGTCGAGCGGCCGTTTACGTTATTCAGCGATATCCAGTAGGCCGTCTTCATCCCATATCAGCGCTGCATCATTGGCGAGTGCTTCATGCGTCTCCCTTTTCCAATGTACGAGGTGCCCTCTCCTTGCACTTAGTGTCTTGGTGGCGATCATAATTTTTTCACACCCCTTTTCCCCCTTCATCGTTATTTTTATTCCATATCTTGGTGTGCAAAGAAGGAAAAGGAGTGAAAGAAAGGAAAAGGAAAAAAATATCTACACTAAGCTCATTCCTCACTGAAAAAGGGTATACAAGATGTAATGTAGACCAAATACTCTTCACAAGAAGACAAGGTAAAGATATCTTGTTGGTTCAGATTTACGTAGATGACATTGTGTTTGGATCCACTAAACCTCAAATGTGTATGAATTTTGCTAAACTCATGACCAATGAGTTTGAGATAAGTATAATGGGTGAGCTTCAATTTTTCCTTGGCTTGCAGGTCAATCAAAACAGCGAAGGATGCTTCATCAGCCAAGCCAATTATGTCAAGGAGTTGCTAAAGAGGTTTGACATGACTAACTGCAAATCAATTGGAACTCCTATGGAAAATGCTACATCACTGGATGCAAATGAAAAAGGTATACTTGTAGATGCAAAAAGATACAGAGGTATGATTGGTTCATTACTCTACTTAACTACATCTAGACCAGACATCCAGTTTAGTGGTTACCTCCGTGCGAGATTTCACTCTAGTCCTAGAGAATCTCACTTCACTGCTGTCAAGCGTATCTTTAGATACCTTGCTGGCACTCAAGACTTGGGATTATGGTATCCTGCATCATGTGAACTCTCTCTTATTTCATATTCGGATGTAGATTATGCAAGGTGCAAGTTGGATCGCAAGAGCACTAGTGGTTATTGCCTATTTATGGGCGGGTGTTTGGTTTCTTGGGCTTCCAAGAAATAGCACTCGGTTGCCCTCTCCATTGCAGAGGCAGAGTATGTTGCTGTAGGGAGCTATGGCACGCAAGTGCTGTGGATCAAACACCAACTCCAAGACTATCTAATAGATCTTGGATGTGTCCCAATCTTGTGTGATAACACAAGTGCTGTCAACCTTGCTAAAAATCCAATCCTGCATTCTAGGACTAAGCACATAGAAATTAGGCATCATTTTATCAGAGATGAAGTCCTTAAGAAAAACTTTGAGCTCTACTTTATTTAATCAGAAAATCAGGTTACTGACATTTTCACCAAGCCATTAAGCAATGACAGATTCTCAACCCTAAGAAGAGAGCTAGGTCTATGTAGACCTCAACACAATTAGGTTTGAGCTACTCATTACAGTTCTTATTGCATATAATTCTTGTCATTGCTGTGGTGACTACAAAATATCCCTGATTTGTCTTGATGTGATTTGTTGAATAATTGAATTGTTGATTTGATGATGGTTACATTCAGGGGAGGTTGTGTGCTCATGCTATCATTATTTGTATTTTGACTGCTTTGCATTGCATGTCATCTCTTGACTTCATGGTATATCAAATGGCGAGTTGTGGAATGACATGTTATGCCTATCCGAAAACTCTCCCTATGTGTGAGGACTGACCTCCGTCAGGTACCATGAGTCAAAGTTGCATTTAGAACAGGAACTGCATGTTAATCTTTAGTGCATAGCATATTTACAGCTTTCACATCAAATAAGCACATCTCTTAGGCAGAAAGCAGGTGTAATCTTTTTGAATGATTGAAATGAAAGTGTCTGAGAGTATCAAACTTCAGAAGTTGTTAGACTAGCTTGAGAATTGAAGCAGAAAAGGAAGGATCAAGGTCAGAGATATTGGCTACGATAGTTCAACTGAATAGGTCGACATGGTCTAGAGAAGTGTCGACACTACCGTTGAAGGTGCTCAAAAATTGGTTTCTGTTTTTCATCAGGAGGTCGACACCGCTTGCAGAAGAGTCAACACTATCGTCTAGCTACTCTACCTTCTGGTGTATGGAGAGCTTTCTATCCATCCTTCCTGGCTTACTTTGTCTTCTCGATTGGAGAATCCTCTTCATACTCTCTATCCAATCTCTCACATTCGAACCTTGTTTAGTCACCGGCCATTAATTAAGGGGGAGTTGAGAAGGATTCTATCCTTAATACATCCTTGGTTAAGTCATTTCTATTCTACCCCTATTAAGAAAATGGTTTAATTTTTATAACTCATAATTTTGTTGCTAATTGTTTTAGAATGCACCCATCTTGCATTTGTAATAGGGTTAAAACATTCATCAAGGCTTTTGTTCACAACCATGTCCTAGGCTTCTGAAAGTTAATTGTAAAAGGGCTTGGTTGGTTGGAGAATCCTTAGCTTGTATTGACCTTAAACATACCACCTAAATTGAAGCTAGCTAGAGAATACACCTCTAAAAATTAAATAATAATAATTTCATAGCAATGGCATTATCTTTGGAGAAATTGGATCCTGCATCAATGAAGTGTAGTAAATGAAGTCATGATAAAGAATGCTATCTCTGTTCAAAAAGAAACAGAACGATAAGCTGCACTGAGTAACCGGAGACTCTGGCATCTAATCAACGTGTTTCCTTATGTCAAAAGGTGTATGCCATATCAGACTGTTTATTTTTTAAAAAAAAATTGGGGCTGACTCATTCCTTTACTTCAAACGGGTTATATTGTTTATTTTCAATACTTGCTTATTTTTCTCCCAACTGGCCTAATGAACTTGATGAGTAAGATTAATAGGCTTGGTTAAGACAAATGATTTTAATTAAATAATTTAATCCTATTATTTTTGCATAAACAGTTTTTCTTAAACTATTATTCTTCAAAATTGAGCTTATGAGCTTTAAACCGTTTAAGACTTAATAAAATGGGTATTTCAGACTTTTCCTAACTAAATGGTGTTTTTCAAATAACATCTCATTTTATTACCCTTTTTATTGACCAGTGCGTAACATTTTCATTTCACCCTTTCATCTTTCTCTCTCCGCATCGCCTTGCTCCAGTGCCCCTGTGCGCAGCTTCACCCGCGAGAGGTCGACACTTGCACCTCTTCACACCGTCGCCCTCCGCAAGTGCTTCTTCGCACTCCCATAAGCTCCGCAGCCAGCTTAGGTCTTCCAGCACCCTCATTCTCTTCCAACCCTAGTTCCCCTCTTCTTCTCATCTCTCCGCTCCAACAATGACTCCGCCGGTCACCCGCGGAAAAGGTAAAGCTGCAGCACCATAGAAGCAAGTTCCTATCCAAGCTGACACTAGGATTGAACCTCGCTCAAAGAATGCTCATTATCATCCAGCTGCGTCTAGGAAGAGGAAAGAGGCACCTTCAAAGGCTTCAGTCAGTGAAAAAGGGAAAACCCCAGAACGGCCAGCAAAGAAGAAGAGGTTGTCTGTAGCAGAAAAAGGGAAAGGGAAAAGGAAAGAAGAAAATGTTCAGCCACAGCCAATTATTGCTCCAACTCTAAGAGAAGAAGACAGTGATCCAATGTGAATTTTATTTCCAAGGTTTGTGGATTTTCATGACCACAAGATGCTTGAAACATTTCCGGAGTTACTACCACTAGTTGAATTCCAAGGATGGAAGAAGTTCCTGACAAGACATAGGGTCTACTATCCATTTTTAGTTCAGTAGTTCTATAAAAATCTATTCTATGACCAGAACAAAGAGGAACTTTGGACTGAAGTGAAGGGAGTAAGAATTAAATTACAACCAAAGCTCCTTCATAAAGCTTTGCGTATTCCCTTCGATGGTTTGTCAGAATTTGAATTTCAGATTGATTTGTCTGCTACTTACACTCTTTTGACTGGCAAGCCCAGTAACTCAGAGGATGAAACACAACATCAAGTGATTATGTTTAACACAAACATGTTTCCTCCTTTACAATGACTTTTGCACCACATCTTCACTACTATAATTACTCCTCAAGGTGGCAGAAGTCGGTTAACTGAAACACAACCATTCCTTTTCTATTGTATGTTTAGCAACTTGAAGGTCTACCTCCCAGAGATAATATTACAGATCATGGGTAGTTGCACTGGGTAGCGAAGAAACCTGCCATATGCAGCACACCTCACTGGCATTTTCAAAGAGTTGGAATGCCCTTAGAAAATGAGAAAATGAAAGTAATTCCACAGAGCAACATCTACACTTTGCGATTTATTGAAAAATTTATTAAATTCAAGAAGAAAGGGGATGAAGTAATAATATATTTGCATGGTCATCAACCTGAACAGCCAACAGCTGCTCCTGAACAAACAACAGCACCTGAGCAGCAAGAATAGCCAACACAAAATGAGCCACTAGAACAGCCAGATGAATAATTTCACATGGATGCATAGTTTGAACTGAATCAGGAGCAACAACCTGCTCATGCAGCACAAGAAACTCACTTTGGTCCTATAATGCCTTTCGAAATTCTTCCACCTCACTCTCCTCATGATGCATTCCATACCGATGATGAGCCAATAATTTTTGCTAAATCTGATGCTCCTCCTGAGTTCCAGGCTGAAGCTGCTACATCAAGAGGAACAAGGTATGAGGCACAAGAAGGCCCAATAGGTATCCATCCCACATTGATCAGATTCTTGACAGCTCAATTTGCAAACATCAACTCCTCCACTATGCAGCTGAATATGAATGTTGAGAGGCTAGAAGTGAGACTTGCTCATGTTGAGCAACTCTCAAACAACCGATGGGAAAAATTTGTCAGAGACAAGTTTAAATCTGATGCACAATTGAACGCCTTCATGACCTCACTGATGCATGTTTGTGAAAAAGCAGGAACGGTGATGAAAAGGCTGAAAGAAGTATACACTGAAACACACGAGAAAACTACACAGATGCTGATTCATGCTTCTGATATTCGAGAGGAGCAGAATAGGATGTCTCTCAAGTATGTAACCCTCATTGATACATCCAAAAGGGTTGAAGAAAAGGTGATTGCTGATTCTGCAAAAATCATTGATGCCACAACCAGACTTAAAGGAACAATTCATGCTAACTCTGCCAAGATCATCGATGTCTCTGCCAAACTTGAAGAAAGAGTTAATGCTGACACTGCACAGATGGTTAATATCTCTGCCAGAATTGAAGAGAGAGTGGATGTTTTGTATAAGAAACTGGATATGGTGGGAGATGAAATACTTGAGATGATTCATCTGCACAAAGCATAATTTCCACCTAACCTTGAAGACACAGATGCGGCATGGTACCCTCGTCCATCCGAAGCCACCTCATCCTATGTATCAGAAAAAGCCTCCCCGCAGAAAGCCCAAACAGAATACATCTGTGAGATGTTACATAATTGGCTGGATGATATCAATGAAAACATCAAGTCCCACCATCGATTTGTGAAACAAAGAGACGAGCAACTAACTCAGAAGGTGGACTCCCTCGCAGCAATAGTCCTTAAATTACAACAACAAGTTTTTGATGCTCAGGCATTTTAATTTCTTGGAAGCTCAAGTTCCATGCCTCCTCCACATCATCCATCTGGTTCACCCCCTCCTTGCTGATGATAAAGGGGGAGAGACTGCTATGAGATCATTTGGCATTGGCATTAGGTCATCTAGGGTTCATGCATTGCATGCATACTTGGACATACTGGAATGACTGGTATGAAACTCCTTTTTTGTTGTTTATTAATGGATCTGTATGAAAACTTTTTTCTTGATGTGTTCAAAGACAGTTTCTTCTTGAATGACAAAACTTCTATCCTTTTTGTCTACAAATGAAATGCCATATGAATGTTCGTGCAATAATGACTCTTGGTTGTCATCATTAAAAAGGGGGAGAATGTTGTGCCCCTGGTTTTGATGATAACAAACCATGAATCATTATTGAATATTTTAGCATGAAATCCAATGTTGTTTGTCTAATCAATTTGTGGAAAAGCTCCTTTAGACAGGTATAAGTCAGAAATGTTCAAAGTGTCGACCTGTAAGCTCAGAAGTGCCGACACTACAAGAACAAATGTAGGAATCTCACGTTTCTATTTGGGTTCTGAAGCTCTCAGTGTGTCAACACTTCCAACTGAACGTGTTGACACTTCAGTTAAGCACGATAGACTAGCGTCTCCATCTGGCGCTCATGCACCGACACCACCAGGGCCATGTGCCGACATGACGGGTCAAGCTGCATGGGTTCATGGCACCCGTGTCGACCAGTAGGCTCAGGAGTGTCGACCTGTACAGTGAAGAGTTCTACGTTTCTTCATGCAAATAGCAGGAAGTGCCGACACTTCAGCTGAAGAGTGTCGACACTATCAACTTCACCTAGAACGGATCTGAGTTCGATAGCAGTCCGTTTCCATGATCTACAATCACTCATTGGGATCTGTTCATACACGAAATATGCTTCTGAAAAGTTGCTTTTTCACAGGAAATGATTTGCAGATAGAGCTATCTTCCAGAGGTGGGGCCCACTATAGATTTTGTTCCCTTATCTGCTCACAATCCTGGTGTTCACGGAAGAAGGGACAAGCACAAAGGAACAGATAGAAAAGGTGTGAGAGTGACGTCCTGGAAGGGTAGTACATGGGGAAGAAAGCTTGGAGAAGAAGCATTCAAAGTTTCCCCTTCTTGGTAGAAGCTGAAGAACTAATTGAGAGAAGAGTGAGAGGTGTAGAAGAGTGAAAGAGAGATCCCATCACTCCTTCCATTAGGCGAGGAGGCATCGTAGCGGAGTCATCCTCAGTTCTGGAGCCCAGTCTGCTAGGAACAGCCCATCTCCAGTCCTCTGCCCAGTTGCTGGAAAGCTCCTCCGGCGTCTTCCTTGAGATCGTGCTGAAGAGCCCAAGCGTATGGAAGCCACCGCAAAGCCTCATCTAGTTTTACAGACGAGGCCTTTTCTCTTTTAGATCTCTTTGCTACATCCTGTCTATCTATTCGGTTTCTCCTTTGTTTTCTTTATTTTTCTTTGTTAAACTCATATCTTCACATTGGTCCCTACCTGCGTGTAGGAAGATAGACTGAGAGAAGCTCAGTTCTGTGGTTTTAGGCTGTGTAAGCCCGCAAGCTGTTGGACAGCCATTTGAAGAGAGTTTTTCTCTCTATTTTTTTTAATGAAAAGAGGGTAATTTTATTGTTGAGAAATAGGAATTACAAGAGCAAGCGGGGCAACCCCGGCAAGAACAACAGGACTAGACCCTTCTTATACTGCCAAAGGAGCATTTGTCCAGGATGACATTTCTTTTGCAGGATCGGGGGAGAGTGGAGGCCAAATAGAAGGGGCTATTGTCCGCAACTGTACATGCAAGTGAAGCTAGAGAGTCTGCCACCCTATTCGCTTCCCTGTAAACATGAATAGCATTGGGCTTGGTAGCATGTAGAAAATGCATATCTTCGTGCCACCATCGGATGATATGCCAGGACGGGCAGGAAATGCTGTTGATAGACTGGACAAGCACAGCCGAGTCGGACTGGACAGTGGAAAGAGAGATGCCAAAAGCTACTGCCAGACGTAGCCCGTCGCACAACGCCCGTACCTCTGCGATGAGGCTATTCCCCGTGCCATAGAAATGGGCAAAGGCAACAACGACCATACCAGTTGGGTCTCTAATACACCCACCGCCTCCACACGGGCCAGGATTTCCTTTGCAAGCGCCATCAACGTTAAGGCAGTGACCTATGATAGGGGGTATCCATCGTAGTAGCTTGATAACCTTGTGTTTAAGCCTTGGACGATAGCCGTAGTAGTCAAGAATAGAAACCTAGTTCTGAGAGATATTGGTACTAAAGCTGGTCTTGTTCAAAGCCCAGCTAACTTTGTTAGCAATGGATGAGATGATTTGTCCGCAGGGAACAGTTACAGCCTGGAATCGCTTGGAGCACCTAGCCCTCCATAATTCCCAAAGCATAAGAGGACAGGTATATAAAGAGACAAAGCCAAATGGAGAACCAACATTGTAGTGTTCTAGGTGGCTCCAAAGGCGAGTGGTAACCTCGCCGTGCATAATAGCACCTGGGCTAATCAATGGAGAGAACCAACGCCAAAGCGTAGCTTCCATATCACCTGAGATGAAGAGGTGATTGAGATCCTCAACCATTGGAAGGTGACAGCAGGAGCATTTGGATGCCATTTGAATCCCGCAGTCGATGACTCGACTATCCACTGGGATGGCTCTATGGAGAACTTTCCAGCCTAAGACTGAGGCACGCTGGTAGAAAGCGGGATGCCAGAGCTTGGAAAGCGACGGTCTGCAGATCCCCATCGGTCTCGCCAAGTGATAAGCGGATTTGGTAGTAAAGTGCCCACTCGGAGTTGGAGCCCAGATGCAAGAGTCAGGTAATTCATCACTGAGAGTTACCTCATTAAGGAGGCTAGAAGAGGGTAGAAACTTACGCAGTGGATGGCTGCTGTCGTAAAGAACCTGACGAATGGAAGCAGGAAGGCCATTATATGGAGTGGGAAGAATAGTTCTCATTGGCGAAATTCCAATCCACAAGTTGTCAAGGAAATCAACCGAAGAACCATTGCCTATAATCCATCTCGAATTGCCATGCACCAGTCCAATAGCAAGTCTGAAGGTTGTAGTGGATAGACCCCGGGGGAAAGGGCCAGGGCGCGGAGCGGCTCCATTTATGTATCTGCAACGAGCGTACTTTGCCCACAATGAATTACCAATAAGAATGCACCAAATTTGCTTGGCCGCTAGAGAGACTTGGATGTGCTCTAAGCTTCGAATACCAAGGCCACCCTCCCAAAGGGGCCTCTTCAAGACCTCCCAGGAAACCCAATGACGCCTGCGACTATCAGTGCTGTCACTCCAAAAGAAGTTGGCACAAGCCTTTTCAATATACTTGGAAATGGTTTTTGGGATGGAATAGGAGGCTGCTAAATATAGTGGGATGGAGTTGAGAACAGAATTGATCAATGTCACTTTACCCGCCTGGGGCAGTAGCTTGGAATGCCACAAGGTAGTCCTGTGATTGATTTTATCCAGCAAATATTTGTAATTGGAAACCAATACTCTGCCAGGGTGAAGGGCAACTCCAAGGTAGGACAAAGCATGAACTTGTCTTTTGTAGCCCATGAGTGAGTGGATGCGACTGGCAGTGGACATGGGAGCCTTCTAAGAGATGAAGAAAGTACTCTTAGCCGCATTTATCTTCTGGCCGGATGCGGATTTATAACGCCGGATAAAAGCTAACAGCTTCTTGATGTTGTCCAACTGGCCATTAAGGAAGATAAGGGTGTCATCCGTGAAGAGCAGATGAGAAATAACCGGGCATCTTCTTGGGCCAGAGTAAGGTTTAAGACCACCAGCTGCGTGAAGATTAGATAGACCCCTTGTAAGAGCCTCCTGCATGATTATGAAAAGGGCAGGGGCAATTGGATCTCCCTACCTGATGCCCCTAGTGGATTTGAAGTAGCTTGCAACCGAACCATTGAATAGGACCGAGAACTAGCAATTAGAAACCAACATACCAATGAGGGAAGTAAATCTGGTGGAGAAGCCAAATTTAGTAAGAACAGCCAGCAAAAAGTCCCATTCGACCCTGCCATAGGCCTTCATCATATCCAGCTTCAGAATTAGATTATAGCCTCTAGTCTTCCTGTTTAAGTCCTTGACAAGTTCCCTGGCAACTGTGATGTTCTCTAAGATTGATCGGCCTTTTACAAAAGCACTATGCTCTTCAGAAATAATCAACGGCAGGATGTCAGCAAGACGACTGACAAAAATCTTAGACACAATTTTATAAATGAAATTACATAGACTAATGGGGCGAAAGTCGCCAAAGGCCTGGGGGAC
This sequence comes from Amorphophallus konjac, assembly GCA_022559845.1. Lineage (NCBI taxonomy): Eukaryota > Viridiplantae > Streptophyta > Magnoliopsida > Alismatales > Araceae > Amorphophallus > Amorphophallus konjac. Next base: position 440,276,513 of record CM040121.1, on the reverse strand, counting down.
AGCTACTTTAGGAATCAAGGTCACAAAGCTTTGTGAGGCATCAGGAAGCCTTTGAAGAAGCCTTGGACCGCTTCAATTGTAGAGTTTTTCTCTCTGTGAGAAGCTATGAATCAGCGGTTAGTGCCTTGGCACTAGTGAAGCCTCACTCAGTTGAGTGAGGGGTGGACGTAGGTCTCTAGATAGAGACCGAACCACCTTAAAATATTTTATTTCTGTGGCTTGTGTGTTTATTTGCTTTGATGCTAGATGCTTGTTTAGGTGCGCTGGTTCTTCCTCATTCTTGCATTTATCTAAATAGACGTTGGTTATCCTTCCCTTATTACTGCATTGTTTTTATTTTTAGATCATTCTCGAAAGAAGGGGCTGATCTATTCACTTATCCCCTCTACATCAGCCTATCACATTCTATCACATCGGATGCAGCAAATGAGTCCTCTGAATGAGGAAGTTAAAAATCTTTCAGAATTTAGCTATTAAGCAGTTAGCATTTACATCGAACTTTCTGGTCCCGGATGGGACCCTAGTGTACCTGATGTGACACCACCTATGGACCTATTTTGCAAGCATTCAAGTTTGAGCGGCGGACTCACACTAGCGAGCTCACCCGTATGGCGCACACTAGTGCCCGATGGCGACTAGGCGATGTTGGAGAGGGTCCGAGGCGGGACCTTGAGGCTCTAAAGGTTGGCTAGCTTGGGGAGAACCCCAAATGGGCCTAGGATGCCCAAATCATGGGCGGCCAACACACCAAGGGTGTGGGTTAAGTGGATTCACTCTCAACTTGCCCGCGGTGGTCACTCACGGTACTAGCAATTTGGGCCGAGCTCTCACTCTCCATCCGACGCAGCAATAGCAATAATACTAAGCTAAGCAAGTGATTAAACCAGTCAAGAGAGGGACTGAGGCTCACCTAGCTGGCGTGAAGACGCCGACTCCGGCCGGAGACGGGGGCGATCGGGGATGCGAGGGTATGCACCCCCACGCCGCGTCGAGGGAGCTTCAACCTGAAATTGAAAGATTACACCACTACTCCTCTCGCAGGAGGGGGGGATCTCAGGGTGGGGGTTAATGTATTACAACCAAACACTACCTCCTCGCAGGGAGGGGCTGTAAGTCGGCCAGGCGGGGTAGGGAATTGGGCAAGAAATCCCAACTTCCGAGTTCCGTCGGTTCTGCCAGTCTGCAGATTCACTGGATAGGGGGTCGGTGTTGACGCCGCCACGGGCTCCAGGGGACTCCGATCCCGATGATACTAGTCCCAAAAGTTTCCTAGCTGCCAGAGGAAGACGCCTAAATTTTTGGAGGATCTTTGGAATTCTGTGCTGATCGTGGCAGAGCCTAGAATAGGACCCCTCTGTCTGCCTCAGATGGAAACAGAAAAGATGCAGTTGGTTGCAGAAGGTACTGTGGGCTCTCCTGAACTCTGATTGAGGTGAGACTGGCGGTGACGCTTCCATGGTCGGAGTAGATTTGAGCAGGAGCTGATGGAGTTGCGATCGGAGGTCGGAGAAGAGAGCAGTCGTCGGATGAGTGGGTGCAGGTCGAACCTGAATCCGCAGGAGCAGTCTGTGCACTTGGACGAGGAAAATGGGAACTAGGGGTTCTGAAAGCCGATTGATGCCCTTCCTTTTGGAGATGAAAGAGGACTCAGAGGAGAAGATTTTTTGATGAAGAACTCCTGCCCTGATTCCCAGGAGGTTGGCCGCTGTAGAGCTTCAACTTCGGCTCAGGTGCTCTGCTAGGGAAGCTGCGCACAGTCGGGGGAGAAATGCTCTCACGGCCAGCTCGGAGCTTGGATCCAGACGAAACCACCACCGTTGTGAAAATGACTCGAAGACGCTTCCAACGATACCTCTTGGGCCTTCAGATTCGCAGGGAGGAGGACGTGGTGGCCGCTTCAAGCTACGGCCAACCTGCTGCCTGCAACCAGAGCTTGACCTGCAAAAGAAATGGGTATGAATGGAGGGGTGGTGGTGGGGGGGCGACCTTGGCTGGGTTTGGGGTTGGATTTGGGCGACCAAGGGAGCTAAGGGGGTGGTAGATGGGAGGGAAATTCAAAATTGGGCTTTGGGAGAAGCTAATTTAGCATTGGGAAGGTGGTGGGATGCTTTGGGAAGGAGAGTGGGGTAGTTGGGGGTTGGGAGGTGGGGTGTGGATTGGAGGATGCCACCTTGGGGTTGGGGGGGGGGGAGTTAAATGAGTGTATGGGGAAGGGGAGGGGTCTTAATGAGGGGTGAATGGGGAGGAGAGAGAAAATTCTGAAAATTGGGGGGGAGGGAGAGAGAGGGGGGGACCCCTTAGAGAGAGAGAGTGAGTGAGAGGGAGATCTAGTGGGATTTGGAAGTGGATTTCAATTTTCATTCAATTATTCATTACTTCAAAATGAGGGGAATGGGATCCTATATATAGGCAACCCACATTTCTACAAAAGTCCCTGACATTTGACTCAATGACAAATAACCGAAGGGATAGGGGTGCCCTTGGGCCAAGCCCAATGAATTGGGCCCACTAGCCTAACAAACCAACCTAATGACACAATACTTAAGAAAATGACTCACTAACCTAGGTACATGACTCAAATAAAGGGAAAATTACATGATATTGACTCAAAGAAAATGTGAAGACTACATGACTAGACTCAAAAATACATGACTAACATAATGGCACTTGCCGACGAACAATTCGAGTCCGGAGAAAATGTGGAGGGGCAAGGGATGCCCTCATCATACCCCCGGGGTGGGGAAAACTCGACCCCGTCGAGTATGGGTCCACCAGGGAAGTAGTACATCAAACTGCGGCTCTGGGCCATCCATGATCTCCATACTCAACCCGCGACCATAGTCGGGGAACGGCGCTTCAGCTCGACAAAGTGACTCGGTCATACCCTCATGCTGGCGATGGGATCTTGCTTGCCTAGTATTGCTGCCATGTGCTCACGTCGGGCTCTCTGGCTATTTATGGTGGCACTCTGAGGGTGTCTCTCACAAGGGTAGGTGTAAGCTCGAGGCACTCACTAGGATCCACCGCGGTGCCCTTAGAGGGTGCCGGATCCGCCACATGGGAAGTGGGGTGAATCCCAAAACCCATTTGAAAGTCCAACCCATAAGCTGGGTTGCCAAAGCCACTCAGATCTTGGCAAGGTCCAAGTCCTCGTTCCCTCAGATTGGAGGTGACCCTAAAGTAGAGCCACTCCAAAGCCATCATCACCAAGTTGTCAACTTGGAACTCAAAGTGGTGCTTAGGAGTTTGTGCTCGCTTCTTGTGAATCCCACCGCTTGTTGCTTGATACTTGCTTGAATGCATATGCCATGCAATATGATGCGATGTGAGTTGACAATGTATGGTATGCAAAGGTGGTCCAGGATAACCACATATATACCTATCATGTATTGATGTTATGAGGACGTTGGGTGATTTGGGAGGACCGGGGCATCCATACGTATGCATGGTGGTGACAAATGCTGGGGGACCCAGACATCCATGTATGCTCCTTTCATGCTTATGACTCATGATGAAAGAGGGTGGACCATTACATCCAAATATGGTCCACTTATGCTTCCTACTTGACATGTGGGTGATGTGGATGAATGTACCCGACGGACTAATCATGCCAAGCGGTGTGATGTGCCAAGACATATGAATTCCTTTCCTAAAGATGACTTCCTCATGTGGGATGGTGGGGTTGCCTTTGAGCTTCCACTCAAAAGGATCGAAGGGATCTAGGTAGGTAGATATGGGGTGGGGCACTTTCTTGATCTCTAGGCGGGTGTTGCCTAAGGTCATGATTTCTATGGTGTAACCTGGGTCATGGATGAGGTGGGCTTGGCCCAACATGGTGGGTGGGGGAAGGAAAGGGTGGGTGGTGGGTGATGTGGGTGGGTCACGTGGGTACCCATACTTCCAAAGGAAGGGATCAAAGGGGTCATGGACTGGGTTTCCTAGAAGAAGAGACTCTATGCCCACATGGTCTTCACACGGTGGGTCCTCCTCCCTCAAGGTAATTGGACCAAGGTCGTTAGTGGGCCAGTCGATCAAGGTACTTGGGATCTCAATGGAAGTGGAGTGGATCATGATGGATTTTTCATCCATAGGGAGAATGAGAAGGAGGTCACTAGTGTAGCAACCAATGGTGAAGACCGAGGTGATAGAACCATCACATGGGTGGATGAGACTAAGGCTTTTTGGGTGGGCCTTTCCTACGGTCAATGAGCAAGTCAACCCTAGTTGCCATTCTAAACCCTTGAGGAGATCATCCTAACCTTCTACCTCATATGGAGGATTGGATTGTGGTGTGATAGGAGTGGAGGGGGGCAATTTGGGATGGATATGCCAATGGTGAGAGAGGTGGGAGTGAGCTAGGAAGGGTGGGTCCTTGTTTGAGCCATTGGAGTATGACTTCATTCATGGTGAAGGTGTGTGGCTTTTGAGGATCCGGACTAGGAGAGGTGGGTGGAAGTGGAGGTTCTTGGATTTCCTCTAGGGTAGGTTTTTGTTCGGGACTAGCATCTATTTCCATGTGGATGGGTGTGTGGGTTTCAATTCCTAGTGTTAATGGGTTGGGTAGGTCTAATGCGGGAGAATTGGTGATAGCTGGAGCATGGTGCACTTGGGGTGGTGGGCAAGGGTGGTCTTGGATTTGGATAGGAAGGGGAAGTAGAGGAGGCCTAGGTTGGGGAAAGATTGGTGTAGGAAGCGGGAGGTGGGTTGGGTGAGGGGTTTTGGGTTGTGGGGTGATGGCCATTATGGGCCTAGGTGGAGGGGTGGTCATGGGGTCCACTTGGGTTTGAGTGGTGAAGGTTGGATGAGTGGTGGTCCTTATGGAGGGAATCGGGCCGGTTAAGGGTCTCTTTCCCTTGGGATCGTTTGGGGTGGAGGTGGGGGTTAAAGGGGCTTGACTAGTGTAGGTTAGGAAAGGAGGTTTTGGTTGGGGTGTGGGGGACCTTATGGGGTTGGGTGAGGAGGTGGACGCCTTAGATACTTGGGTTTTAGGGGTGAGGTCTTGGATGGGTGGGGTTGAGGGAGTGGGAGTGCTCCTTGGGCTTTGGTAACCCTGGTAGGAAGGGGACATATATTTTGCCCTAAGTTGCTCCTTCATGTCCTTCCAAGTGGTGATGTGAGTTTCCCTTCTAAGTACCTTTAGCCCGACAATTTGCATCCAATAAGTTTCTGCCCGTTTGGTAAGTTACATTTTGGCAACCCATGCCTTTTCATCCTCGGACATAGGATACCAAGTGAAGTATTGGTCCATTGTAGCTTCCCAATCTAAATATTCTCTAGGAGAGGTTCCATCAAAGGTGGGAAGTGGGAAAGGGACCATCCTATCTGTAGACACGCCAAAATTGACGTTACTATGAGTGCATCTCATATTACCTTGTAATGCCCCAATTTGACCCTCAAATCAATTTTATTTGAGTGATTTTTCTCACTTTTCTTGGGTTTCTCCCTTTTTCCTCCCTTTTCTTATTTTTCCCTATTTTTCTGGATTTTCTGGGCATTTTTCTCTATTTTTAGGAATTTTTCCGAATTAACGACTTGAAGAGGGGCGTCATTTCATTTTTAGGAAAATTAAAAGAAAATAAAAGAAAATTGACGCCACTTCCATCATGCGTCAATTACACTCAAATTCCCATTTTTCTGGATTTTTCTGAGCATTTTTAGGATTTTTTTTAGAATTAACGACCAAGAATGGGACGTTATTTTAATTTTAAATAAATAAAAAATAAAAAAAATTGGAAATAATGACATTTTGAGGGCGTCAATTTCAATTTGAATTTTTTTAATATTATTTTTCAACCCTCTTCCAGAGGTGATTTGGTGGCCTTCAGGGTGTCAGAAAAATACGAAAAAATAGTCATTGGAATCAGCACAGTTAGATGCACATCCACCTAAAAAATGGGAAAATAATATTGAGAAATAAAAAATGACCCTGTTTTGAATATTTTGAATTAACGACCTTGATTCGGACGTCATTTAAATTGACCCCCGAATCAACAGTCGTCCATTCTCTTTTGGCTAATTTTCATCTTGATTAACGCCCCTTGGTAGGGCGTGTTTTTAATTAACGCCTTTAGTTCAGGCGTCTTTCAATTTTCAAATACAGGGAAGTTTTTATTTCTAAAAATTGAATCTGGAATTGATGCCTTCTCGCCAAGCGTGTTTTGAATTAATACCCTCGTGAGGGTCGTCAATTTCAGAATTGACGCCCTGAGCTGGGTCGTCTTTAGCTTCAGAATCATGTTCGAACGCCTCCTTTCCTGCAGAGAGTCCCTTCCCTATTTGATCACTTCGTTGATAAGGGAATTGGAATCCTTGCTTCCTATGGCTATTGCTTGATCTGATCCTTTCCAAATTTGTTTTTGAACTCTTTAAATAGGGCTCTGTGGCTCTGTTCGAAGTTCGGGATTCTGGTTCCAGTTTTTTTGGTTTTTTTCTTTCTTCTTCTTCTCTTACAGGACGCTGCTGCTGCTTCTTGACAAAGGAGGAAGTTCCCTGCGTTTATTATTCTCATCTGATCGAAGGAGTCTCCCTCCTCATCGAGCATCTAAGCCGAGAAGCACAGGCTCTTCTATCTGTCGAATTCTTCTTTCTTTTATTTGCATGCATGCATATACATTCATCATATTCATCTCTCTGTTAATATCTCTTTATTCTCAACCACGTTGAGAACCTTCAACAGTGCAATCGCGTTGCACACTTCTTATTATTCTTTGCACATCATTCATCATATATTCTCCCATACCCTTTTGCATAGGGGTTTAAGGGCCAACACCCACAAGGTGTGTTCTTGCACATGATATTTCATGCTCATCTGTATATGAATTTGATGCTACACTCACCTTGGTTCTAATCCAGTCTTCTATTGGTGTTTGTTAATTTTGCAAGGGTAATCAATACGAGGAACTCTCTTCATCGGTCGGCCGATTGGAAGAGAAGGAAAGGACTCACAATTCCCCGCTTCCTTTTGAGGTATTTATATTCGCGATCCTTCCATATTATTATTTATATTTTTGAGGCCCTCGCGTCTCTGGTGATCACACTCCTATTTGCACCACGTGCATGCCATCAATTCTTTCTTTTATTTTTATAATTGTTCTAAAAGGATTTATCACGATCCACAAATTGGCGATCACGGTGGGACGCCTTTTGTTTTTCTTTTGATTACCCTTTCCCTTGGGCACCCACTTGTGCCATCTCCCTTTTGCACCCACGGTGCATCTCCTTTTGTGCTCCACGTAGCACACTCCCTTAAGTGATTGGTTGGTTTGATAGATTTTTAGAAATTCCATTTATATATATAAAAAAAGGATGATGAGCATGCTATATTCCTTTTGGTAGTCGATTGCCATGATTTTATTGTGATTGTGAGTGTCTTTGTCTCCTTTCATATTGGTATTTAACTCTGTTTCTGGGGACAGAATAATTGGCGCCCCTTTCAGAGGCGTGTTTCTAGTGAGTAACGCCTTCACTCAGGGCGTGTTTTCCTATTTAACGTCTTCTGCCAGGGTGTTCCTTTTGTCCCGTGCAGAATTGACGCCCAACATTCTGGGTGCCTCTTGTTTATTAAGCGCCCCTGGCAGAGGCACCTTTTACAGAATTGACGCCGCACTCCGGGGCGTCTCTTTCCTGTGTGTCACAGTGACTGATCGGTTGCTCTTCTGCTTACATTCATCTGTTTATTACATCCATCTGTTGCATATATGATTCTGCATTCATCATTTGCTTTTGGTTGAGAGACCTTCTCACATTGTTAGGATCCACACCCCCTCTTGGTGAAGGAAGGACCCTCCATTGAGCATTCCATCTCTTTGGACCGGAAATTCCTAAACCAGGCCTCCGTAAGTCCCCGCACCCGTGGATTCCCTCATGGACGCCGGGCAGGTTGTACCCTTTGAAGTACCGGGTTTAGTTGGCCTATACGTGGTGAGAGAGTGTTCCTAGTTGGCACCGGAGTTAAACCACATTTGAAACTAGGTTCACCCCTTGAGTGATTATATCAATTTGCATAAAATCTTTAATTCACCAAGGATCAAACAAAAGAAATCAAGGGTAACCATTCCAACTTGTGTGCTTCTTTGCAAATTATTTTGCTTGAACTTTGATTGTATAATGGCTTACCTTGATAGACAAAGTAACATGTTTAATCTTAAATGCATTAATGAGGATGCACAACCTAGCACATCTTGCAATCCTCAGTCTCAACATGTTCAACATCATTCTCACCATATTTTCAAAGGACCACGCCTTCATTTATGGTGTTGCCCGACCCATGGGCAATGTCCGATCTCGTGGCCCTTCAATCCAATCGCGAGCCACTACTCCCACGGGACCATCTCATCCTAACGATGAGAAGGTCTCCCAAATCTTGCATGCATTAGATCATCTCACCCCCCAACAAATCCAAGCCCCTAAGGCCGTTGTTGAGGGTGCATCCCATTCCTCTCATCCTCCTTCCAATCCTACGCGGGTGGCCCATCACCCACTTCCCTCTTCTATTCACAATCCTACGCGGGTGGCCCATCACCCATCTCCTCCTATTCACACTTCTCCTCGGGTGGTCCAATACCCGCCTCCTTCTATTCCTCCTCCACCACGGCCCCAAGGCCCATTTATTCCTTGTAACCCGGCCCATCCAGGTTCGTCTATGGGTCGGCCCATTAATCCCCTTCCACGGCCTTTTTATGCGGCCCCTCTTTCAAGGCCCTGCCAACCCTCTGTTGCTCAAGTCACGCCCCTCCAACAAACTCTTTTCAACAAAGTCACTTCGTTGGAGGAACAATTAAAGAGGGTTACGAGCCCACGGCCCGCTCCTCCTACTCCAGTTAATCCCCTTTACGCGGCTCTAAACGACATTACAAAGATGGAGAAAGATTGGAAGGATAGGAGAGACGGTTGCGGCGTCGACAGTTCAAGCGAGCAAGAGCCGGCAAATTTCAATGTTCAAGTGGACGATGTCCTTCCTCCACCCACATATACGCCTCCACTACGGTGTCCACTTGAACCGGCTGATGAAGAACCGGCAATTGAAGAATCAGAGGCGCACAATGATGAAGCTATGCAGGCACCCCTTCCGAGTTTCTTTCGCTTCCCTCTCCCTCCACTACCGCTTGATGAACCCCCTGCTCAGGACGAAGTCACCGTCCCCAACGCATTCCCCGTTTATGAGACTAATTGGTGTTACGATGATGGGTCAATACTCCAATCACCCATGTCGTTGCACCAAGACATGTCTCCTATCCCTAACGCCTCTCGCCCCATCCGGCATTTTCAACACACTAAACCTTCTCCGTTCACCCCTCCCGTAACCACTCCAATAGCCTCCACTCCACCGGCCTCCACCGAACCTCCATTACCCTCCATTACGCCAGTCTCCGCCAAGCCTTCCATTACACCTCCTCTTTGTTCGCCACCTCAGCCGTCCACTATGCCTATGACCCCTACCCCATTACTTAACCCTTTACCCTTACCTGTGGCTAGTCCTGAGCAAGGTTCACCATTTTTTGCACTCGAGCCAACCCCGACTGCTTCCGAGCAAAGGGAGAAGCTCGACGTGTTTGAACCTTTGCTTCCACTCACCCTTTCACCTCCACCATCCATGAAACCTTCCGCCTCCGCTTCACCCCCCTTTACTACTCGGAACGGGCGTCCTTCTGTAAATACTTGTGCCGAAGATGATCAAGAGCCGGGAAAGAAAGATTTGGCCATGGCCATGCTGTTCAAGATGCAAGAGTTTATTTGCCGGATGCTAATCTGGGTTGTTGTGCCAAACATGGTTGAAGAGGCCGAGTCCCCACCACTGCTCACTAGAAGAGAATGCCAAGCGTTGATGCCGTATAAGTTTGTGCCCAAGGGCCGGGCAGGGCACCCCTTGTTCCAACTTTCAAATCTTGAACTATTTCTTCCATACAAGGGACGAACGCCCATCTTGATCAATATTCTTCATACGCTACAATCCTTGGGCAACACGATGTTTCCTATCCCAACTTTCCAACTCTCTCACACTATTACTTTCCACTCTCCAAGAGAGTTGTCACTTACCATTGAAGCTTCATCCATTGGGCCAATTGGCTATACACTTTCAATGCCATGGAGGGGTAGTTACCTTGGTGTCAAAGGGCTTTCCACTATTCTACCCACCTTCCATTTAACGCCATCCACATGGGCCACTCCAGGGGTAAGGAGGAGGATCTCATCCTCTCGCCCTTCATGTTCTTCATATTCTTTGCATCTCATGCATTCTGTCGCATCCATGCATTCATCGCATCTGTTGCGTTGCACTCGCATACATTAGCACTTCTTCTTTCCCGAATTTCCGGACCCGTATCTTCCCCGCCTTCCGGAACATCCGGATCTTCCGCATTTCCCATCTTCATCCTCTTCTAATCCACTCTCCCTGGGGCATCGCGTCCCCTTTCCTGCTATTTCCCTGGAACCTCCAGGTGTTTTATCCCTCCTCTTAGGGCATGACGCCCCTTCTGATTCCACTATTCCGGAACCTCCGGATCTTTCTCTTCTCCCAGGGCATCGTGCCCCTTTCCGTCTTCTTCCTCCGGAACCTCCGGATCCTGCTCTTTGGGCATCGCGCCCCTACACACCCTCAAGTCCAGATCTTCTGGATTTCTTATCTCTTCTCCTTGAGCATCGCGTCCCATGGTACCTTCCCCCTCTAGAACCGTCAGACTCTCTTTCCTTCCTCCCAGGGCATCGCGCCCTTTCTGATTCTCTTCCTTCGGAACCTCCGGATTCTCCATCTTATTCTCTTTATCTTCTTTCGGGGCATCCCGACCCTTCTGATTCCATCCCTCCGAAACCTCCGGACCCTCCTGATCCTTTTCATCCACTCTTCCCTGGGCACCGCGTCTCTCGGCATCTCATTCCCCCGGAACCTCCGGACCATCCATCTTTCTTCTGATTCATCTTTCTACTCTTCCAGGACATCACATCCTTCATTTTCTTCTTCCTTTTCCATCATCTTTTTCCCTATTTCTTCCCAGGGCACCGCGTCCCTCGATATTTTATCCCTCCGGAGCCTCCGGATTCCTCTTATCATGATTCTCCTCCTCTGTCTCCGGGCCCTCCGTATCCGCCTATTTCTGTCTATCAATTTCTTCTCCTAATTCCTCCTGATCATGGGTCCAACCCAACTTCTTCCACATCCACTGCCTTGGGCATCTGCCCTTTCTCCCACTGCTTCCGAGGCTTTAGTCCTCACTCCTCTTCTTAATCTTCCGCTTCTTCTGTAGAATGTTCCATGTGATCAGGGTCTCCACACCTTAGTGAGGGAGTTCTAGCCCTCGCCTCTCTTCCTTTTTTCCTTATTCGTCTGAGTCTGGTCTTGGCACCACTCCTTCTTGTTAAGCCACTTTCAAACACTTTGCTTCCAATCCTTTTGACTGCCAAAGAGGACTATCCCACGATGATCAACCTCGCCTCTGACAGCAGCTTCTACAAAGGTTGCAAGGTAACATATTGGCGTAAGTACTCATTTCATGATATCATTATCTCATTGCTTCACGATGATTTTCAAAATAAAGTGCTTCTTAACAAGATTAAGAGTGGTAGTCAAGACCTTTATCCTAGGTCGAATCTTTATCTTTACTAAATCATTCTCAAAACAGTCTTTTAGGCTTATTTTTGCAGCACCTTTGGTAATAAAAATCCCACGCTGGGAATTCAACGTTCTCTCCCTGCTTGTTAAGAGTAACCCTTAGCTGGGCATTCCACACACTTCACGGCGTCCTTAGCCGGCTCCTTTGGTTAAAACAATGTCCCTACTTTGGCCATGCCATGAGTATATCTGAAAGTCTTTTCTCTTCTTTACTCGGCTGAATGCAGGGGCAAGAGGTTGACGGGTGAGATGACCCACCCAGGGTAATCCACAATACGAGAGGAGTCTCAAATAGGGGCAGTCTTGACCCAAAATCAATATGAGTTTTTATATGAGTTTTCATGATATACATCTCGCCAAAAGGGCTATTATGAAAATCAAGTCAAAATTTTGATAAAAGCAAAATTGTGAATTATGTCATGTCAAGAGTGGTAAAGTCCCCGCAGGGAAAACCCTGGTCGTATGCATGTCAAGGGTCTAAAAATCAAAGGCACAAAGTCCCGACACAACAGACTACCTCTTTGAGGGGAAACACCTTGGAAGGAATTCAAGTCCCGACATCTCCCATCCTGGATAAAGTTTATCCTCAATTATTCTTCTCTTCTCCCTCTAAGACCGAATGTTTCTCGGGTATGGCCTTGGTAGGAGCACCGTTAATCAAGGGCAGTCAGTTATAGGGCGCCACCCTTCAATGCACGCTCGACTTTGGATAATTTTAGCGAAAGGGGAAGGAACAAGGACCCCTAGTCAGTGGTTCAAAAACACCCTTTGATGCTGCATTAACAATGTCTAAACCAAAAAAAATCAAAAAAATCAAAAAAAAATAAAAAAAACTTGAATATTTCCTAAGTCAAAATTCAAAAAAAAATTGAATATTTTCTAAGCCAAAATCCAAAAAAAATTGATTGAATATTTCCTGATCAAAATCCAACAAAAATTGAATATTTTCAAAATTCATAATAAAAATTCAAATAGTTTTCAAAATCCACATAAAAATTCAAATATTTTCAAAACTCATAAAAATTTGCATATTTCAAAATCCAAAAAAAATTGCATTGTATTTTTCTGATGGTGCTTTTTGCAGGAACAACAACTTTGTAAGGACCAAGAGCACGGGATAAGTCCTCTCCATTTATTGTCATCTACCTTTTGATTCTTCCCATGTTCACAATTGATCACATCTTCATAATTTGCTATGCATTACTTCGATTATTCATCTCCAAATCTTTTTTATCAAATCTTACTGATCACTCCGCCGATGGGCATTATCAGATCTTGATCATTCAACTCCAAATCTTGATTAGCCAAGTTGTCATCCTCATGACAAACGACAAACAATGATACTATGCTATCTATGCTTTAATAATGCTATCTATGCTATTCTTGAATATGATACATACCTGCTATTGATGCTATGTTTCTTGCTATGCTTGCTATGCTTAAATGCCTTATTCATTACTTGTTATTTATATCTTGGCTGATGAATCTTTGAGCGCAGGAAGAAGCTCTTAGTCATACCGACTAGACATCATCATCCAAGCCCCACGGTACTTGCACCTCATTTCTCAGTTCCCCCATGCCCATTGCTATCACCATCCCCCCTGTATGCATTCTACTATATGTTACATACGCTACTAGATTATATCAAGGACCTTGTGGCTTTGGTAAATCTGGGATTTGAGTTCCCCTTCATCAAAAATAATGATGATTCCAGAGGAGTCTTAGTCATACGGATAGGCCGTTGAGCCGTCCAAGACTGGGGACGATGGTTCCCTTTTGCGAGTTGATGCGTGGATAAACGGGCTTCGGCTTAGTATCGGCTCGCAGAATGGGTTTCTTGACCCAGTATGGGCATTTTAGCAATATTATCTTGATTATCTTATATTTTCATTTGTTTTAATTTTTTTCCTTTAAACCCAGCATGCATTCATATAGGAGTTTGAAACAATTTTTGGAAAATCATTCTGATAAGCTGATTGGAGAGTCAAATTGATCTTAATCTTTCCAGATATGAGATATTCATTGCTGAATGGAATCCTCAGTTCATTTTGTCGCTGTTTTGGGTCATTTTCTCGAAAGCTCCTTGTTTGGATTTCGATCATCTTATTTCAATCCTTTTACTTTGATCCACCTTAGTTGCAGCACGTCCACAATGGCTGGTAACCGCTCCCCAATGGTGAAACCTACAGGTTTGTGACCTGGGGTACTTCCACCGCGCTGGAAGTTGATCATCTTCTTTTATCTCCTTTGTGCCCGCGTGCACACTCCCTCTTTTATCCAAACATCGTTGATTTCATTAAATTTCCCGGGATTGCTTCATCTCGAGCTTTTGATTTCAATTCTCATCAAGTGATGTTGATTGCGTGTCTCATCACACCTTGGCATCTACTTTTCAGTTTGCTCTGCTCCCTTGCAAAGCAGACGCCAAAGCGGGGCAGCTGTAGACACGCCAAAATTGACGTTACTATGAGTGCATCTCATATTACCATGTAATGTCCCAATTTGACCCTCAAATTAATTTTATTTGAGTGGTTTTTCTCACTTTTCTTGGGTTTCTCCCTTTTTCCTCCCTTTTCTTATTTTTCCCTATTTTTCTGGATTTTCTGGGCATTTTTCTCTATTTTTAGGAATTTTTCTGAATTAACGACTTGAAGAGGGGCGTCATTTCATTTTTAGGAAAATTAAAAGAAAATAAAAGAAAATTGACGCCACTTCCATCAGGCGTCAATTGCACTCAAATTCTCATTTTTCTGGATTTTTTTGAGTATTTTTCAGATTTTTTTTGGAATTAACGACCAAGAATGAGACGTTATTTTAATTTTAAATAAAATAAAAATTAAAAAAATTGGAAATAACGACATTTTTAGGGCGTCAATTTCAATTTCAATTTTTTTTAATATTATATTTCAACCCTCTTCCAGAGATGATTTGGTGGCCTTCAGGGTGTCAGAAAAATACGAAAAAATAGTCATTGGAATCAACACGGTTAGATGCACCTCCACCTAAAAAATGGGAAAATAATATTGAGAAATGAAAAATGACCCTGTTTTGAATATTTTGAATTAACGACCTTGATTCGGACGTCATTTAAATTGACGCCCGAATCAACAGTCGTCCATTCTCTTTTGGCTGATTTTCATCTTGATTAACGCCCCTTGGTAGGGCACGTTTTTAATTAACGCCTTTAGTTCAGACGTCTTTCAATTTTCAAATACAGAGAGGTTTTTATTTCTAAAAATTGAATCTGGAATTGACGCCTTCTCGCCAGGCGTGTTTTGAATTAATACCCTCGTGAGGGTCGTCAATTTCAGAATTGACGCCCTGAGCTGGGTCGTCTTTAGCTTCAGAATCCTGTTCGAATGCCTCCTTTCCTGCAGAGAGTCCCTTCCCTATTTGATCACTTCGTTGATAAGGGAATTGGAATCCTTGCTTCCTATGGCTATTGCTTGATCTGATCCTTTCCAAATCTGTTTTTGAACTCTTTAAATAGGGCTCTGTGGCTCTGTTCGAAGTTCCGGATTCTGGTTCCAATTTTTTTGGTTTTTTTTTTCTTCTTCTTCTCTTACAGGACGCTGCTGCTGCTTCTTGGCAAAGGAGGAAGTTCCCTGCGTTTATTATTCTCATCTGATCGAAGGAGTCTCCCTCCTCATCGAGCATCTAAGCCGAGAAGCACAGGCTCTTCTATCTGTCGAATTCTTCTTTCTTTTATTTGCATGCATGCATATACATTCATCATATTCATCTCTCTGTTAATATCTCTTTATTCTCAACCACGTTGAGAACCTTCAACATTGCAATCGCGTTGCACACTTCTTATTATTCTTTGCACATCATTTATCATATATTCTCCCATACACTTTTTGCATAGGGGTTTAAGGGCCAACACCCACAAGGTGTGTTCTTGCACATGATATTTCATGCTCATCTGTATATGAATTTGATGCTACACTCACCTTGGTTCTAATCCAGTCTTCTATTGGTGTTTGTTAATTTTGCAAGGGTAATCAATAAGAGGAACTCTCTTCATCGGCCGGCCGATTGGAAGAGAAGGAAAGGACTCACAATTCCCCGCTTCCTTTTGAGGTATTTATATTCGCGATCCCTCCATATTATTATTTATATTTTTGAGGCCCTCGCATCTCTGGCGATCACACTCCTATTTGCACCACATGCATGCCATCAATTCTTTCTTTTATTTTTATAATTGTTCTAAAAGGATTTATCACGATCCACACTATCGTCCATCCTTGGGGCGGGCCTATTTTCTCCAAGCTGGTTGAGTTGGCCCGATATGTTATCAAGCCGCTCATTGGCATAGGTCAAGGCTTTCATGAAGTAGTTGACATGGCCAGGGAAGTTATGGGTGTTAGTGGTAGGCATCTCTTGGTGGCTTGGATTTATGGAGTGGGCCGATTGGTAAGGTCGATATGAGGTAGCCATACTAGGGGACAAGAGTGATGCACTTGAAGACTCTAAATGCATAGACATGCCCTAGGACCAACTTGAAAGAGACAAGTTATGAACTTGCTCTGATACCATTTGATATGACACCACCTATGGACCTATTTTACAAGCATTCAAGTTTGAGCGGCGGACTCACAATAGCGAGCTCACCCGTATGGCGCACACTAGTGCCCGATGACGACTAGGCGATGTTGGAGAGAGTCCGAGGTGGGACCTTGAGGCTCTAAAGGTTGGCTAGCTTGGGGAGAACCCCAAATGGGCCTAGGATGCCCAAATCATGGGCGGCCAACACACCAAGGGTGTGGGTTAAGTGGATTCACTCTCAACTTGTCCACGGTGGTCACTCACGGTACTAGCAATTTGTGCCGAGCTCTCACTCTCCATCCGACGAAGCAATAGTAATAATACTAAGCTAAGCAAGTGATTAAACCAGTCAAGAGAGGGACCGAGGCTCACCTAGCCGGCGTGAAGACGCCGACTCTGGCCGGAGACGGGGGCGAGCGGGGAGGCGAGGGTATGCACCCCTACGCCGCGTCGAGGGAGCTTCAACCTGAAATTGAAAGATTACACCACTACTCCTCTCGCAGGAGGGGGGATCTCGGGGTGGGGGTTAATGTATTACAACCAAACACTACTTCCTCGCAGGGAGGGGCTGTAAGCCGGCCAGGCGGGGTGGGGGAATTGGGCAAGAAATCCCAACTTCCGAGTTCCGCCGGTTCTGCCAGTCTGCAGATTCACTAGATAGGGGGTCGGTGTTTACGCTGCCACGGGCTCCAGGGGACTCCGATCCCGTTGATACTAGTCCCAAAAGTTTCCTAGCTGCCGGAGGAAGACGCCTGAATTTTTGGAGGATCTCTGGAATTCTGTGCTGATCGTGGCAGAGCCTGGAACAGGACCCCTCTGTCTGCCTTGGATGGAAACATAAAAGATGCAGTTGGTTGCAGAAGGTGCTGTGGGCTCTCCTGAACTCTGATTGAGGCAAGACTGGCGGTGACGCTTCCGTGGTCGGAGTAGCTTTGAGCAGGAGCTGACGGAGTTGCAATCGGAGGTCGGAGAAGAGAGCAGTTGTCAGATGAGTGGGTACAGGTCGAACCTGAATCTGCAGGAGCAGTCTGCGCACTTGGACGAGGAAAATGGGAACTAGGCGTTCTGGAAGCCGATTGATGCCCTGCCTTTTGGAGATGAAAGAGGACTCAGAGGAGAAGATTTTTGATGAAGAACTCCTACCCTGATTCCCAGGAGGTTGGCCGCTGTAGAGCTTCAACTCCGGCTCAGGTGCTCGGCTAGGGAAGCTGCGCACAGTCGGGGGAGAAATGCTGTCACGGCCAGCTCGGAGCTTGGATCCAGACGAAACCACCACCGTTGCGAAGATGACTCGAAGACGCTTCCAACGGTACCTCTTGGGCCTTCAGATTCGCAGGGAGGAGGATGTGGTGGTCGCTTCAAGCTACGGCCAACCTGCTGCCTGCAACCAAAGCTTGACCTGCAAAAGAAATGGGTATGAATGGAGGGGTGGTGGTGGGGGGGCAACCTTAGCTGGGTTTGGGGTTGGATTTGGGCGACCAAGGGAGCTAAGGGGGTGGGATATGGGAGGGTAATTTAAAATTGGGCTTTGGGAGAAGCTAATTTAGCATTGGGAAGGTGGTGGGATGCTTTGGGAAGGAGAGTGGGGTAGTTGGGGGTTGGGAGGTGGGGTGTGGATTGGAGGATGCCACCTTGGGGTTGGGGGGGGGATTTAAATGA
Organism: Amorphophallus konjac; assembly: GCA_022559845.1. Classification (NCBI taxonomy): domain Eukaryota; kingdom Viridiplantae; phylum Streptophyta; class Magnoliopsida; order Alismatales; family Araceae; genus Amorphophallus; species Amorphophallus konjac. The sequence goes on along the minus strand of CM040121.1, from coordinate 440,258,701 downwards.
GTGTATGGGGAAGGGGAGGGGTCTTAATGAGGGGTGAATGGGGAGGAGAGAGAAAATTCCGAAAATTGGGGGGGAGGGAGAGAGAGAGAGGGGGGGACCCCTTAGAGAGAGAGAGTGAGAGAGAGGGAGATCTAGTGGGATTTGGAAGTGGATTTCAATTTTCATTGAATTATTCATTACTTCAAAATGAGGGGAATGGGGTCCTACATATAGGCAACCCACATTTCTACAAAAGTCCCTGAGATTTGACTCAATGACAAATAACCGAAGGGATAGGCGTGCCCTTGGGCCAAGCCCAATGAATTGGGCCCACTAGCCTAACAAACTAACCTAATGACACAATACTTAGGAAAAGGACTCACTAACCTAGGTACATGACTCAAATAAAGGAAAAATTACATGATATTGACTCAAAGAAAATGTGAAGATTACATGACTAGACTCAAAAATACATGACTAACATAATGGCGCTTGCCGACGAACAATCCGAGTCTGGAGAAACTGTGGAGGGGCAAGGGATGCCCTCATCAGTACCCAAATAATCTTCTAACTTTAACGGGAGTTTGGTATGGCTAAACAACATTACAGTTTCAGTGAGGCCCTTGTCATGCCCATGTAATTTTGTAGCTTCAGCGGGGCCTTGATATGCCCAAATGATTTTACAGCTTTAGCGGGCTATTGTAGTGCCCAAACAATTTTTAGCTTCATATGCCCCCGGGCTGGGGTGTGTTTTTTTTTTGCTTCATCTCCCCCCAGTGTATATTTTTGCTTCATATGCCCCCAAGTTGGGGTGTATTTTTACTTTATCTCCCCCCAGGCTGGGGTGTATTAATGGAGGAGCTGCTTGGAGCATATCCGTTGCTTTGAATAGCTTGGCTTCTCCATGAGAGATCAGATAGCCAGGTGATGGAGGAGAGAGCCGATCATCGGACTCCACCATCTTTTGTTCTTCATCTTCAGTTTCCTGGGCGGAGCCAGTGGTAGCCGTTTTATTCTTGCCTTTTCAATGATAGCTCCGAGCGAGGGACATAATTCTGCTGTTCTTGAAGGCGTTTCGAATTCTGGGTGCAGCCGATTACCTTTCCATCCTCGGCCTTTGTTAGGTGCATATCGAAATAGCATTTCTGATGATTATGGGAAGGGAGTATACCCTAAGGCATCCCCCGGATGAACTAAAATCTTGTTCAACGATTAATCATTCAGTTGCCTCCCTCTCCTAACCTGTGAGGGGTTGCGGAGGGCGGGAGTACATCTCCCTCCGAGGGAGTTGAGCATCTTTCATCATGTGTTGGAGCACGCAAAGCAGTGGTTGCATCTCACTGGGTCTTTTAATTTGGAGAGAGTATCTCCCAGGGATTTTTAGCTTCATCATTCTGTTGTCGGCCCAGACATCGACCGACTTTGCTTTTTGAATTGGTCGGTTTGAGTGAAGCTGACAGTATATTGCAATGTAGAGCGATAGCTCTTCCTTTATCTTTGGATTTCTTGCTTCTTTTGTTTTCAACATTTGCCCCCAAAACAGGGAGCCATTTGTATCTTGCATTTCTTTTCCGACTCACTGCCATAGCTCGAGGGGCTCAAGATGCCCTCACGTGGAGGAGGGGTATAACATCATGCCTTTTCATTAGGCGATGGAGGATGCCCCCGGTCCTCCGGGGACCAATTATCACGGCAAGAAGTAGCGGCTTCAGCTTGATCCACGCTTATCGACGGGAGGCATATCTCTTCATCTTCTTCTTTAGCAGCTTGGCTTGCACTTGGCAAAGCCGACAGTGTGTTACAGGAGAAAACAACACCCCTCATTTTATTATTTGACTTCTTCTTTTCTTGCAAGTTTGTCAACCATGACAAGTCTTAGTTGAGTTGAAGCCAGGGGCTAAACTTGCTCGGGCACCCAAATCTGTTTAAATCTTGATGGCTTTGGGGCCACTCCTCCCCTTGATTTGGACTAGAAGCGGTCCGAATGCGACGGCCATTGAGTTCGTCAAAATGCAGCTCCCCTGCAATCTCAGATTGAGGAGGTTAGAATTTTAGGAAGAGGTCATAGGGCCCCAAATCTTGGCGAAAAGATGAAAGGTGGTTTCAGTCCCACTAGGCGTTCCAACTTGTGGAAATGCACTAAATCTCTTTTATTCTTCTTAAAATATCATGGGAATCTTTTATTATTATTTTTATCATTTTATCTTCCATCGGTTTATTTAGTGCGAGGGCGTGCCAGTCACCTAGGTGACGATTTATTCGGGTTCTGAGACTAGAGCGGTCCGGAACCTGGGGTGTGCTCCATCCTACTAATCAGACGATTGTGGGTATCAGGTCAGGACTGGAGACACGTCGTGCCATAAAGGCCACGATGTTAATTACATCCCCTCGGAGAGGGGAAAACCTTTGATTAATCGCCAAGATAAGGGGCCTCATGGCCTAAAAATAAAATTTCATAAAATTAGTGAAAGATATGTCAAAGAGCATTAAAATCCCCCATATTAGGGTGCAAAAGGGTATTTGAAATTATGTCGATCGTATATCGACCATTTCATGTTCGGACTAACGCTCGGGTTTAAAACATCGTGAAGATATGTGTAACATCGGGACATATGTATGCCGGAGTACGACACATTTAATATTTAGAGAAATAGAGGAAATCAGTTAAATCCTGGCCAAAATGGTTCAAATTCAACGGGTTATTGGCCCGATGCGAAGTCACGCTATGACTATAATGGGGGTAACCCCCGGGATCGAGCATGCCTCACAAGGGCATCTTTGATATTCCCTTCTCATAGGGTAAAGGGGGAGGAACCCCGGATGAACGCCATTTAACCTCTTAATGAAGATGGTTTTTAGGTTCATCACTTTTGTTAATATCCATGGCTTATCATTCATTCTTTTATTGTTGCTTTGTTGGTTTTTTTTTGTTTATGTTGAATTTTGTTTGTGTTGCATTACTGTTTTCCAATTTTTTTGTTGAAATGGGGGAGTTCGGTCGACCAAAAATTCAGTTCGGTCGACCGGACCTCCCTGGGACATGGGCATGCCAGATGGGTCGACGCAGCCATCAAGGTGCGTCGACTCGTCCTTTAATTGGTCGATCGAAAATCTATTTCGGTCGACCGAAGCTCGGGCCGCGTCCACTCCCCCTCGCAGGGAGTCGACCCCACCAGGGATCGGTCGACCGAAGCCTGAGTTCGGTCGACCGATCCCAGAAGCAGCAGCAGTTTCAGTTTTTTTTTTGTTTGGTTTTAAGAGGAAGGGCTCACAAGAATCACATGTTATCCAAATGTGCATGTTCGTGAGATTTTTATACAAGTCATGTTCGAATTCAAAACATGGAAGCAAATGTGAAGGAACACATGCCAGTTTAAAAGGGTTTGTGCAGTCTGATGAAGAACCCTGTAGATGCATTTTTTTTGTTGGTTTCTTCTTGCACGTGGGCCAAAATCATGCAGGATGCATATGTGAGTGTGTGCATGAAAGAAGGGACAGAGGGGACCATGACAAAGCCCTGGGGAGCCAGGTTGACCAGCCTGGCCAAGGGTGGGTATTATCCTTTATCTTCATTCATTCATCACTTCTGGGTTTCTACATGCATCTGCATTTTCTGAATTTTTTTACACAAATGCAAATGGGATTCTTTGGTTCATGCATGCAAGATGCATACGAGGTGTTGTTCATGCTTGAATTTTAGTCATAAGCCATGCACATGAAGTTTTTGGTTATCTCTGAAATTCAGTCATAAGACCATGCAAATGCACATGAGATTTTGGTTATCTTTGAAATTTAGTCATAGGACCATGGAAATGCACTTGAGAATTTGTTTTTTCTTTGAAATTTAGTCATAAGTAATGCACATGCACTATTCTTTTATTTATTGTTATTATTATTTTGATTGCTCTGTTGCTTCTCTCCCCCCCTTTTTTTTAGATGGGAACAAGGGCCCAGGGGGCAAGTCGACTTGCCCCAGGGAGCAAGTCGACTTGCTCCCTAGAAACAGAGAGGAAGTGGTGGGCTAGAAGGGGGGCAAGTCGACTTGGGGTCAGCCCAAGTCGACTTGACCCCAACTAGAAGTAGATTCTGCTTCTTGGATTCAGGGGCAAGTCGACTTGGACAGGGCCAAGTCGACTTGACCCCAACTAGAGGTAAATTTCTATTTTGTTTATTTTTTGTTTGACAGCATGAAATGCGATAATGCTTGCTTTGATGATCGTGCAACGTTTTGATCATGCGTTTATGCAGAGTACTCCTCGTTACAAGGTGGAGTGGTTCACTCACGCATAGTGAGGATTTTCACCCGGATATAATCCGGGCTTCCATCGCTCACCATTTGATATACCGGAGGAATCATGGCAAGCATGCATTCAAAAGAATGTGCACGAGGTCCTTTCTGAATTTATGAATTAGTGCAAATACGAATCAAGGCACGCATATGGGTGTGAATGCCATGCTTATTTCTGAATGACAAGTAGAAGGGCAGACATGGCCATGCTCATGCACGTTCAATGAAAATCTGGGGTGAACCAGTGAGAGATACTATGAGTGATCATTTCATGCAAATTCTATGGAGTTCATCATGTCCATGCTACATAGAAGAATTTCTGATGCAGAAATCATTATACAAATGCACACTTGCTCTCTTCTCTATCTTTTTTTTTAGAGCAGACTGAACCACTTACGCATGGGAGGAATCCAAACAGAAGCAGGGTGATGAAGGGGTCGACCCTCACAGCAACAAGCAGGAAATGGCCGAATACAAAATGAACGTGCGATTGCCCATTAGAAGGATCTTTGATTTCTGATTTTTCTTATATAGACATGGGCTCCTCATATATCTTTGAGATTTATGAATGAAACACATGTGTGAAAGCATACATATGGATGTAATTTTTGGAAAACTTATGCAGCCCCAATGTGCGAAGTTAGCATGCACAAAGGATCTCTTTTATAGAGAAGATATCATACATATGCAAGTTTTCCGCCTCTTCCTCCGCCCCCCCCCCCCCCCTTTTTTTTTTGGATTAGGAACGAAGCTGCTACAAAGGGCAGCCTGACCGGCTGGGCAGGGAAGGGATGGGGGGGAGTCGACTCTATCCCAGTAGCACATAAAGTTCCAATTTTTTTGTTTGGCTCTTTCTTCCTTTTTTTTTGAAGAGCATCAAATGCCCATACACCATGTATGCAGAAAATCATGAATTTGGTGTGAAGATGCAAACATCGTTTTAGTGAATACATGCCAAGTTTCATCAATTTCATGAAAACTCGATGAAATTCTAATCATGCTCATGCAATCTGACAAGGGTTCTTTATGCAGACATTATCATGCCAGTGCACATGCCAAATCTGATTTTTTTTTAGAGGGGGCACCAATTGCCCATGAACAAAATGCATGTCATATGCAATAACTCATGCAGTGGTTTCTGATTTGGTGCAAAATCCTTGGTCCAGGCTTCTTCTTATGCATTTATTTTCTGTTCATTCTCATCTTTGGCAATTTTCTGAAATCATTATATCTCCTTCTTTCCTTGTTTCTAGCAATATTCTGAAATAGAGGTAGTCATTGGATTCTTCTCATGTTTGGTATCCATCTTCGTAATTTTCTTTTATCAGTTCCTTGAGTTCGGGTCTTCATGGCAGCATTATCTTTTCCTTCTTTTGTCATCACTTCAAGCTTGCTTGACATTTGTTCATAGCAATCCCCTTTCTTTTTTTTAGTTCAGTTATTAGTCTGAATTTCCCGATGAAAATCTGGCAGCACCTCCCCTAGACCCGGAGCGTTTGGGGGGTTTAATCGGGTATGCATCTACAGAGGAACTCCGAGATGGCCCCACAATAGAAGGGTGTGCACGGAAGCGGCAACACCCGTAGAAACACAATTCAAAAATCCGTTCAGATATAAGAGCGTGAGAGAAGCGAGGGAGCAGCCTCATCGGAGCCCAAATGGGCATGAGTCCCGAGTCCTGCTCATGGGGGTAGTGTAATCTCGGGACCCTTCCCTGAGACTATTGTATGTATCTCCCAAGTAACAAGAGACAGTGAAGAAACATCATAGAACACATAATTTGGGACTAAGTCCCTATGTTTCTCACCTCATTGGCACCATAACCATAGAATTGGTCAAGTCCCAAGGCGAGGTCTTAGGAAGAAAATCACGTTCATGGTGAAGTGAAGAAGATGTATATTAGGCTTCCGATGTTTGGCAACCTGGGGCCACACTCATGGGTCAGAGTGAGCTCCGGGTCGGTGGCCACCGTGGTAATAACTAAATCGCTGTATGGGTGGCTTGCTGAAAATTTTAAAAGGGGGGGTCCATCCTGGCTACTGGAAGAACAGAGATAAAGCAAGGAAAAGAAGAAACAATGCAGAGATACACATATGCATAATGAAATATGGATTGACGTCCAGTGACTTCATTCATTCATTCAACCATGAAGGAGTACATCGGAGGTGGCCTCGTCGGGCAATGAAGAAGAAAAGAAGAAGAAATACAATGACCCACCCTTGCTCAAGCCTCTCTCTCTCTTTCTCACACTCTGCTCTTTCAGAGCTCACACAAGGGCACTCGCTCACTCTCTTCTCTGCAGCAGGGACCTGGGCTGAATTCCCGGCGAGGAAGAAAAAGCAATAGCTTCAGCAAAACTCTTGAACCGCAGAGCCAGCCGAAGGGGGATAAGAGCAATAGCTTCGGCAACACTCTTGGATCGTAGAGCCAGTCGAAGGAAGAACTTCCTTCAAGGTTTTTCCCAAGCAGTTTCTTTCAAGGCTTGCCAAGAGTATTTAAGCTCCACCAGAGTGGGCTTCATATAGGGGGCCGGAGCCCCTATTTTGGAGGGAATTCTCCCCATGTATGCTTTTTCTTCGACTGTTGCGGCTGCTCCCTTGCTTCTCCAATGCTGCTATTACTGCGGGTCACTCGCAGGCTGGCGCGTGGCAGAGCCGGACGGAGAGGACGCAAGGGGAGGACCTCCATTGCGTTCGAATGTGGTGGCCACGCCGTGGAGGACGGTGCTGGCAGCCTGCCATTGGCCACGCGAGGGGCCTCCATGTACGCGAATGGGAGGAAGTCAAACATCTCTTAAATGCTCACACAGGGGGAGGGGGGAGAAACACGATGTGAGGGTGTAACACACCGCTACAGTGATCGTGATTTTCTTCCTATTTCCTTTTTTTTTTGGAAAAATCCTCTCCTCTTCTTTCTCCCCTTTCCTTCTTCTAATTGTGCACCCACCCTTCACTTCTTCTTCTTCATTTGGCCCATTCATGTGTGGGCCTTTTCATGCTTGGCCCAATCATGTTTGGGCCCTGTAGCGGCAGGTTCCTAGGCCACGTACCACCTTCTCAAAAAGTCATCTCGTGCCTGTGGAGGCCTGCAAACACCAAGAAACCGAAGAGGCGTCAGAAGGAGTCCCGGGTGTTATCCCAGGGGACAACCCTCCGATGCTTAAGTCAGCAAGGGATCGATGAGCAATAGAGAAGCGAAGTGAGAGAGAAGTAGAGTTCGTAGTAGCTGATCCGAGAGGCATGTAGGTCCTCTGCACGCATGCTCGCCGCTCCCAGTGGGTACTCGGAGAGTGCTCACTGGGTGGTAAGGCCATGTAGGAGGAGGTTTCTCTCTAGGCGTAGCGGGTAGCTTCTCTATCGCGGTAGTAGGTCTGGTTGCTCTATTCTTCGTAGGAAGGTCTTATGGCAGAAGTATCCACCGTCTCTCTTCTCCTCTGTCTATGTCCCTTTTATATGGGTTGTCCTGGAGCGAGGGGCCTCATCCCTTGAGAGGGAAGGGTCCGCTTAGTAGAGTAACATTACCCCGCTATATTGGTGAGAGTTTCCTGTTGGGGGGGGGGGGGGGCGATAGCCTCGGTGCCGGTTGGTCCCTGGGCGAGTCTTACGGTGCTCATGGGGTGTGCTCGCCCGTTACGTGGTCAAGGCCAACGTCGTGGGGGCAACGGTCAATCGTCGAAGCATTCCCCAGTGAGAACTGCGCTTGGGCCATAACCCTTACACCTTGTAGAATCTGATGCTCTCTTGGTCTTGGCCTCACCTTAGTGGGCCACACCCGTATGTCCGCCTCTTGGGTGCGCTTATCGAGAGCTCTTTGGCATAGGCCGGTCGTTACTGGGCTGAATGTGGGCCAGGCTGGATTTACCCTCTTCACTTCCCCCCTACTCTCAGTTGCCAAGCACTCTGTAGGGGGCTGAGAGTAGTCCAGGAGAGGGTTTGCTGGAGTGCAAGATCCAAAGATGATTTCCCCGTGCAATGGGAGTTGGTGGCTTCGAGAGCCTACTTGGTGCGCAAGGTGCCTCTGGCGGTGGCAAAAGCCACGCTGGTAATCATGACCCCGAGTCTTGTCTTGTTCTGGGACCGTGGGCTCAGAACGGTCATCTGACATCGGTAGCCGTACCGCCATAGCGGCCGGCGTCCTTTCACCTACCTTTTAGGGGGTAATGTTGATCCGTAGTGGGTGGTTATAAGAACTACTGTGAGGTCTCCCGCAAACTATACCCACGTATTGCCGGTTGTCGCACTTCGTTGTAGGTGTCTTCCTCCCTTTGCCTGGTGAGGATCATTCTTCCCCTGCATCTTTCATCTTCTGTAGTCATGCCTCCGCGTAGGAGAAACCTCAGCGTCGACTCTTCTTCCGCGGAAGGGGCGGCTCCTGGCCACGGTGGTGCGTCGAGCACTTCAGGCGCGGGTACTAGTCGACCTAGTTCCCCACCACTAGTGTCGTATAGGGTGATTAATGGGCTCCGGGAAGCCTTCCAGGTTCCCCCCGAGTTCGACATTATCTTCCCCACCGTTGATGATGACATGATGAGCTTTCCTCCAGGTGGGATCATGGTCCCAGTAGCCTCCTTCCAGGTGGGTTTTCGCCTCCCAATCCATCCCTTCATTACGTCGGTTCTCCACCACTACAGGCGGAACCCTGGGGAGATAACCCCCAATTCTCACACCGTCCTCTACGGGTTTATATACGCGTGCCAAAGGGCGTCGGTGGAGCCAAGCGTCCATCTTTTCTGACAATTTTATCTTCTTCAGAGTTGCCCATATGATACATTCTATGCCTATTTCAAGGCTTGTTCCCATTAGAACCTGATCCAAGTCTCCCACACTGCGGCTAACAGCAAGGGTTGGTCGCAGCGATATGTATGTATCACTAAGTCGGAGGGCTACGAAGTCTCTGATAGTTGGATGCGCCGGGGCATCCGTAACACTTGGTGTGATAGGAAGCCCCCCGTCAGGGCTGAGGATCACCCGAAGTTGAAGGCTATTAGTCGGTATCCTCTCGTTGACGCAGACTTCATCCTGACTTAGGCGCTGCTCCGAGAGTTGGGGTTGAGTCCTCCGTTGCCACAGGGTACTGTTCTGGACCTCTCGTCGGATTGTGCTGGCGGCCCCTTGGATTAAGCTGACCTTGTTTTTGTTTCAGGTGCACCTGAGGTTCCGGTGTGGAGCTACGAGATCGTCAAGTTGTCGCGCTTTGCTCCCCGCCCTGTGGACCACGTTGCTCCGGGTACCGGTTAGGTGTCGATCGTCACCCCCCAGGCCGAGGTTACGTTTGCCCCAGGAAGGCTACTGTATCCCGTTCCGGTCGGCATTCACCGAATATGCTCGCCTGAAGCCTCTGTGGCCAGCAGAGGGCCTAGTCTTCGGCGGAGTTCTCCTGAAGCCACCTCTAGTGCAGCTGGTGAAGAGCTCGCCATGGCTGGCGATAGTCGAATCCCTCTGACTGATCATGAGCTGGCGGAGATGGACAATCGCCGCCAACCGAGGAAGAGAGGGAGAGGGTCTACCCTGGTCAAGAATGGTATCCCGCCTCCTTCTGAGGCGCCTCCCCCCAGTGCTCCTCCGCCGCCATCATCGGAAGCGTCGGCGGCCCCTATTCTGATGCCCACCTCCGGAGGACGGGGGCGCGAGAGAGGCAAAGCTCCTGCTGCTGCCGAAGTTGGTTCTCTCCCCCCACCAAGGGTCCCATCACGTGATCAGTCCTCGTAGCCTGAGGACTTGACTTTGGGGCTACCTGGGGTCGCGACTGTCGTTGACCTTATGGTGCACAGTGCTCGCTGGCATGAGCACGTTGGAGAGTTTGGTCCCGATAACACAAAGGAGTTGACGGCCGTCGCAGCGAGGAGCACGTGTCTGGTCGTTAGTGCCCTCGGGTTGTGGAGGCACCACTTCATCGATCTAGCCCGTGAGTTGGAGGCCAGCCGGGCCCTTCAAGTGGGAGCCGAAGAGCGTTTGAAGGGGTCTGAGGCTGCTAATGCCGAACTCCAAGGGCGGCTGGCTCAGCTAGACTTAGCCCTCTCCAGCATGGAGTGCGATCGGGACTCCTTTCGGGAGCGGGCCGACACAGCCGGGGAGCGAGCGGACAAGTCGAAGGCGGAGGTATGAGCCATAGAGGCCTGTGCCCAGGAGGCCGACGCAGAGCTCGCCAAGTTGCATTCGTCTCTGTCCTTGGCTGGCGAGGAAGCTGTGGAGAACTTTTGCTCCTCTTCGGCTTACAAGGATGAGCTGACGGAGGTAGCCTTGGAATTCTACGGGCCGGCCCGTGACCGTGGCTTTCGGGAGGGCTGGAGTGCTGTTGTGAAGGCCACGATGGAGAATCTTGGTCTTGTGGCCCCGGTCCTCCCCCGTCCTTCAACTCCTTACGGCTCGGATGCTGATGACGGAGAGGAGGAGCCCGACACCGTAGAGGCAAGCGCTGTGAGGCCGATGCCGAGTGTGGCTGAGCAAGCACCCGCTGATGTTGCTGTGGTGGACTTGGTCGACGTGCCACCTTCTCCTGATGTTGTTGCTGCACGTGCGCTTGTGGAACCCAGGGCACGTGATTATGTAACTGGGGCAGGTCCTTGAGAGGATGCCCCTAGCTGTCTTTTCTTTTATTGCTTTTTATCTGCACTTTCCAAGGCGGTAGCCTTCTTTTGTAATTTCCTTACTTCGAAATGGAAGCCTTCCCTTCGTTTGCAAACCTTGAGATTTCTTTCGTGTACTTCCCTCTTTCTAAACTGCCACAAGATTCTCTACGGATACGAAGCGGTGCCCTTGATGGGGGCTCTGAAATGGCACGACTTTCGGGATCTGTCACTTCAGTTTCCACAGATTTGATTGAGGCGGTAGGAGTCCTCATTCTTCTATAAACTTCACTTCCTCCTACAAATAATGACCCCCCCAGTGTGTTTACGTCCATCTTGCACTGGGTGAGTTGTGAGGAGTGAGGCCTTCCGCGGGATGTCGTCTGGTGAGTCTGGCACTTCGTCGGATGACGAATTTCCGCAAGCTCGCCGTCAACCTCCGGTCCCCCGGAGGGACCCCGCCCCCGACACCGTGGCAGCCGTGGCTTGCGCCTAGAGAGGGTGGCCCTGCCTCTGAGCAGTACAAGCTTGAGTACCTGGATGGTTGCCGTGAGGCCTTGGCTGAGGTCAATCACTTGTATGCCGATAGGGGGGTCCTACTCCTTGAACCAGCTTGGTTTCATCCCTAGGGGGATGAGGTATTTCCCTGTACTTGCCCTTCCTGCTAGCTGGACTTTACTCTTTTATTGTTTATCTTGCCCTTGCAGTACATAACTGCTTCCCCTTTGCTCGCAGGTGTGCGACGAGATGTTTCCCGCTGCTAGAGCATTTTCCTCCAGGAGGGACGGAGGGTGTAAAAGCGCGGAAACTATTTTCCCTTCTTCCACTTGGCGAGCTGGGGTGGAAGCATCTTCCCAAGCTGAGAGGAAGACTCTTTCGCTTGAAGATGGCTGTAGGCGGGGTAGCAAGGCCTACTTGCCAGTTTCCAGGCATGGCTAGTGCATTACACCGGCCTCCGTAATGTGGGAGCCTCATTGCTCTAGTGCCCGTCGTTGGTGGGGTTGTGTAGGCCTGCTGGTTCCCTATAATGGGTGAGCCTTGTTGCTCCACTACCCCTCGTTCAACCAGGGGTGGCTGGGGTAACCGGCCTAGTTTTCCCGGTGCAGGTTTTCTACCAGTGAAGCCCTTTGTCGATCTAGGGGGTTTTGTCCCTCTTCTCTGGCATAGGTGGCTTCACTGTTGGCACCCTTCCACAAAACAAAAGGGGGTGCTAGGTGTCGGCTCATGGGCTCATCATGGTTGTTGGCAGAGGACGGTGCCCGGGAAGTGAAATGCTGGAGTTGTACACCACCATGATCGAGCACGTTTTGTCTCTCCGTGTACTTGTATATCGCCCGCGTGAGGGTTACTTGCCGATTTCTAGCAGCTTGTATCTTGACCAAAGAAATATAAATTTTTTATTTTGAGTCGATACTGTTGTGTACCTTTCAATAGGAGCTTCTCGCATGACGTGTTTCTGGTCGCCCTTCTATGCGCGTATCCTTGCCTTGCTTGTGCCCTCTATTTGCTTGCTACCGTCATTTTCAAAGGGAGCGGTGCTCGCCTCGAGGACACCCTTAGGCTACCTTCTCTTTTTCAAGGGGAGCAGTGCTCGCCTCTAGGAAGCCCTTAGGCTACCTTCTTGTTTTCGAGGAGAGCCGTGCTCGCCTCTAGGAAACCCTTATGCTACCTCCTCGGTTTCGAGGGGAGTCGTGCTCGCCTCTAGGAAACCTTTAGGCTACCTTCTCATTTTCGAGGGGAGCTGTGCTCGCCTCTAAGAAACCGTTAGGCTACCTTCTCGTTTTCAAGGGGAGCCGTGTTCGCCTCTAGGAAACCTTTAGGTCACCTCCTCGTTTTCAAGGGGAGCCATGATCGCCTCTAGGAAACCCTTAGGTCACCTCTTTGGGGTATGTGGATAGCTTGCCTCAGTGGAGTACGGCTGGTGACGGCTTTACTGAAAGAATTTCTTGAGGTTGATAGAGTTCGACGTTCGGGGTACCTCTCCACCCCCAACGTCACTAGCCGGTACACTCCTTTACCGAGTGTCTCCGCTACTCTATACGGACCTTCCCAATTTGGTGCCAGTTTTCCTGCGGCTCCTCTTGGGTCAGCCATAGTTGCTCTCCGTAAGACCAAATCTCTTAGGGAGAAGTGTCGTTCCTTGACCCGAGTGTTGTAGTATTGGGCCAGCTTCTGTTGGTATGCCGCGGGCTTTAGTTGAGCGCGCGTTCTATCTTCTTCAAGCAGGTCCAAGTTCTCCCGTATCACTTGGTTGTTCCCAGCTTCGTCGAAGTGTCCCACTCATAGTGAGGGGTTGGATATCTCCACCGGAACCACTGCCTCAGCTCCGTAGGCGAGATGAAAAGGTGTCTCTCCTGTGGCCGCTCTAGCGGTGGTCCGGTGGGCCCATAGAATGCTCAGGATCGAATCAATCCACGAGTCACCTGCTTGGTCCAGGCGGGTCTTGATGCCGTGGAGGAGGGTTCAGTTGGTGTTTTCCACCAACCCATTGACTTGGGGGTGCCCCACCGAAGTGTAGTGATTCCATATCCCCAACTCCGAGCACTTTTCCTGAAAGGCAGTGCTCACGAACTGTCGACCATTGTCGGTTGTGAGAGCCCTCGGGATCCTGAATCAGTAGATGATGCTTCGCAGCACGAACTTCCAAGCTGCTTTGCTTGTTATTTTCCCCAATGGTTCAGTTTCGACCCACTTGGTAAAGTAGGCGATTGCAACTATAAGGAACTTCTTTCTTCCTTGTGCTTCAGGGAAGGGTCCCAGTATGTCAATCCCCCACCGAGCAAATGGGCGAGGCTCCATTAAAGCATGGAGCTGTATAGCTGGCTAGTGGTGCAGGTGGGAATATTTCTGGCATTGGGGACACCTTCGAACATAGTTAAGACAGTCTTGTTGTAGGGTGGGCCACCAAGACCCTTGCCGGATCAGTGTCCGTGCGAGTGCTCATCCGCCCACGTGGCTTCCGTAAAGTCCTCCGTGAACTTCTTGGATAGCCTGGTTGGTCTCTTTGGGGAAGAGGCACTTGAGTAGAGCGGCTGAGAGGGACCGGCGATATAACCGGTCGTTCACCATGGTGAAGTGGGCTACTCTCGCCCGCGTGCGCCGCGCCTCAGCATGGTCGCTCGGGAGTTGTTGCCGAAGGAGAAAGTCGAGGAGAGGATCCATCCAGGAGGGTTCGTAGTCGATGGCATTCACCTGGGGAGTCAGATCATCTATGCACGGTGCTTATAATTCTTCTATCAGGACCGACCTCGAACTGGAGATTGTGGTGGCTGACGCTAAGCGGGAGAGAGCGTATGCTCTGACGTTCTCCTCGCGTGGGATGTGGACCACTTCAAAGTGGGCAAACTTGCTCGCTCGCTCCTTGGTCTTCTCTAGGTACTTCATCATGGATGGATCGCGGGCCTTGAACTCCCCCCTGACCTGGTTGGGGATGAGCATGGAGTCGCTATACACTCCCACACTTGATGCCCCTAGGTGTTTTGCCATGCGTAGCCCAGAGTGGAGTGCCTCATACTTGGCCACATTATTTGTGGTCGGGAAGTTGAAACGCAGGGCATACTGTAGCTCCAACCCTTCTAGCGAGAGTAAAACCAACCCTACGTCGCTGCCCACAGCGCAGGAAGATACGTCGACGTATAGCTCCCAAGTGGGCCCCGAGGACTGCTCGGGGGGTAGGGTGCACTCAGCAACGAAGTCGGCGAGAGCTTGGGCTTTGATCGCTGTTCTTGGTCGGAACTTGATGTCGAATTCCCCTAACTCGATAGCCCACTTGACCAGCCTTCCGGAAGCATCAGGGTTCTGAAGGATTTGTCGGAGGGGATGATTGATGAGGTCAACGATCGGGTGAGCTAGGATGTATGGTCATAACTTATGAGCAGCCGTAATCAGCGCGAGGGTGAACTTTTCAGTCTGCGAATATCGGAACTCCGGTGCTTGTAGTGCTCGGCTAACATAGTAGATGGGCTTCATGACTCCTGCTTCCTCCCAAGCGAGTACGACGCTCATGGTACTGTGCGTCACGGATAGGTACATGAGTAGTTGTTCTCCCCTTTGGGGTTTGGCGAGGACAGGAGGGGTCGCCAGGTAGCCTTTCAATTCTTTGAACACATGCTTGCACTCCTGGTCCTAGTCGATCCACCCCTTCTTTTCTGGCGCCAACTTGGCTTGCTTGATCAGTCGGAAGAAGGGGAGACATCGCTCGGTGGCTCGGGATAGGAACCGAGCCAAGGGGGGGACGCGTCCAGTGAGGCACTATATGTCCCTCACCCATCTGGTCGGGGTTGGCCTCGATACCCCGATGGGTGACAAGGAAACCTGGAAATTTTTGCGACCGCACCCCAAACGGACATTTAGCAAGGTTGAGTTTCATGTTGTACCTTCTGAGTGTGGCGAAGGTCTCCGCCAGGTCACGCAAGTGTTCGGTTGCTCGGAGGCTTTTTACACGCATGTCGTCAATGTAGACCTCCATGTTGCAGCCAATATGTGAGTCAAACATATGGTTGACGAGGCATTGATATGTAGCTCCAGCGTTCTTCAGTCCAAACGGCATGCGAGTGTAGCAATATAGCCCGTGGTCAGTGACGAATGCAGTCTTGTCCTCGTCGGGCTTGTGCATGCTGATCTGATGGTAACCAGAATAGGTGTCGAGGAAGCTCAGCATCTCGTTCCCGACCGTAGCGTCGACTAGCTGGTCGATCCGCGACATGGGGAAGCTATCTTTAGGCGTGGCCTTGTTGAGGTCTATGTAGTCCACGCTCATCCGCCACTTCCTATTGCTCTTGGGCACCAGGACCACGTTGGCCACCCAGTCTGGTGATTGGGTAGGCCGGAGTAGCCCTGATCGTAGCTTTTCTCCTACTTGCTCCCTGATGATGGCCTGCCGCTCGGGGTTGCAGCACCTTCGGCATTGCTGCACCAGGCGACAAGTGGGGTCCAACCTAAGTTTGTGCGTGATGACCTCCGGAGGAATTCTGGGGAGTTCATCCTTGGACCAAGCGAACACATCCTAGTTGGCCGTGAGGAAGCTCGCGTATGCTCGCTTATCGTGCTTGGCCAGGGTAGCGCCGATCTTTAATGTTCTGCTTGGGTCGTCCCCAATTTGGATGAGGTATAAGTCCTCAGCCGACGCGCTCGTGCTCGGACCTGGGTCTTCGGTCCTCGCCTTCTTCTCCGGTGGCACTTCATCGGGACGTCGATCACAAGTGGAGATAAGGTAGCACCTTCAGGATTCTCTCTGATCACCTTGGACTTCCCCTACCCCTCGGGGGGTGGGGAACTTAAGCTTCTGGTGGTAGGAAGAAGGGACACCCCGAAGCGTTCCGAGGATCCCTCGGCCGATGATAGCATTGAACCCTGCCATTACACGAACCACGGTAAAGTCGGCGAGGAAGGTTACCTCTTTCAACGTAGTTCCGAACGTGATAGAGAGCGAGACACGCCCTTCCGGGCGGATAGTCATGTCAGAGAACCCGTACAGCAGTGTGTGCAATGGCGCGAGTCGTGACACATCCACACCCATGAGTATAAGATAGTCGTACGCAATAACGTCGGGTCCGCTTCCATTATCTACCAGAATGTGACGCATAGTATATTGGTTGATGGTGGCAGAAACCACCAGAGCATCAGAGTGGGGCGTGGTGACACCTTCCAGGTCATCCTCTAAGAAAACTATGGGGTCTCCTAGATGACTCGAGGGGGAGAGCTCCCGTGGGGTGCCATCACTGTGGTCCGCCGTGTTGATGGCCGTTGCATACCGTCGCCTTCTGCTCGCGCTATCGCCCCCCGCTGCGGACCCCCCAGAGATCATCATGATCTCATTTCCGTTGGGCTGGTTGTTGATCGGGGGTAGTGTCTTCTATCGCTTTTTGGCTGCTTTGGCAAGGAACTTGTCGAGGAGTCCTCTACGGACGAGGTCCTCGATGGCATCTCTCAGGTTGATGCAGTTGGCGTTGTCGTGGCCATGGTCTCGATGGTAGTGGCTGTACTTCTTCTTGTTCCGTGAATTCAAATCCGACTTCATCTATGGGGGCCACTTGAGGAATGGCTTCTCGCGGATCTCCATCAAGATCTGGTCGGGTGGATCTGTCAGGGGTGTATAGTGGTGGTAGCCACCCCATTCCTTCTCGGAGCGGTCACGACGGTCCCCATCGCGTCACTCCCATTTACTCTGACCCTCTCGTGTTGGGTCGGTGGCTCTCTTTCGGTCGGGCTGGTCAGTCCCGACTTCGCGGCGCAAGGCCGCGATGTTCTCCTCGCAGTGTGCGTGCTTCTGGGCTAGCGCTAGGAGGTCTAGAAGGGTTGTTGTGGCTTCGACTCCCAGCGCGCGCCGGAGGATGTGGTCCCGCTTCCCCTGGGTGAGTGCTGTGGTGGCGATGCCGATGTCGAGGTGGGGATGCAGAGTGCCTCCGCGCGGAAGTGGGAGATGAAGTCCCACAACATCTCTTCTTTCCCTTGCCTGAGAGTGAGCAGGATTACCGCAGACTTCACTACCTTTCGACAGCCCACAAAGTTATCCTTGAACAGTTTTTTGAGCTGTTGGAAGGAGGAGATCGTTCCCGCATGGGACTCGAACCATGCTCGGACGTTCTCCCGGAGGGTCGTGACAAACGCCAAGCATTTTACGATATCCGAGGCCCAGTGGAACACCAAGAAGTGGTCAGTCGGGTCGGTGGTGCCGTCGTAGGAGGCGAATGACGGTAGCTGGAGCTTTGGCGGAATGGGGGCTTCCATGATTTCCCTAGAGAAGGGAGCATGGAAGTCCAGGTCATTGTCGATGAGGCAGCGATTCTTGGCGGCTAGGAGGACGTCATCCAGGTATCGGACCTTGTCCTCTATCTCATCGAACCGTTGGAGCCGGCGGTCCATATCTGGGTTGGAATGAAGTGGGCTGCGTACCTTGGGTGCCGGTACACTGCGTGACCAATGGGCCCTTGCAACGGAGGTATGGGATGCTTCCCGTACTTGCCGGAGGTTTTCTCTAGTCTGGCCCCTTTCACCCTCCCGTCGTTTGGGTGGGGCGTACTAGGGCCTCATCCTCTGGTACTGAAGTTCTCGGTAGAATTCTGCCAAGGCTCGGACCTCTTGGCGGAGCTCATCTAGGTCACCTGGGGTAACCTCTTGTCGGGAGTGGGCGGAAGAAGCATCCTGCGATCCTCGGCGAGAATTGGGTCCCTGGTGGGAGCCCTGTCCCCGGTTGCTGGCGTTGCGGAGGCTTCCACGGGGCTCCATAGCCTTTTGCTCAGATTCCCACAGACGGCTCCAAGAAGTGTAGCGACAGGAAAATGGTTCCTAGGCCACGTACCACCTTCTCTATTTATTTGTTGGGGAAGTCGTCTCGTGCCCGTGGAGGCCTGCAAACACCAAGAAATCGAAGAGGCGTCAGAAGGAGTCTCGGGTGTTACCCCAGGGGACAACCCTCCGATGCTTAAGTCAGCAAGGGATTGATGAGCAATTGAGAAGAGTGAAGTGAGAGAGAAGTATAGTTCGTAGTAGCTGATCTGAGAGGCATGTAGGTCCTCTGCACACGTGCTCACCGCTCCCAGTGGGTACTCGGAGAGTGCTCGCTGGGTGGTAAGGCCATGCAGGTGGAGGTTTCTCTGTAGGCATAGTGGGTAGCTTCTCTGTCGTGGTAGTAGGTCTGGTTACTCTATTCTCAGTAGGAAGGTCTTATGGCAGAAGTATCCACCGTCTCTCTTCTCCTCTGTCAATGTCCCTTTTATATGGGTTGTCCTGGAGCGAGGGGCCTCATCCCTTGAGAGGGAAGGGTCTGCTTAGTAGAGTAACGTTCCCCCCTATATATATTGACGGGAGTTTCCCATTTGGGGGGGCGATAGCCTCAGCGCCGGCCGGTCCCTGGGCGAGTCTTACGGTGCTCATGGGACGTGCTTGCCCGTTATGGGGTCAAGGCCGACATCGTGGGGGCAACGGTCGGTCACCGGAGCGTTCCCCGGCAAGAACTGCGCTTGGGCTGTAACCCTTACACCTGGTAGAATCCGATGCTCTCTTGGGCTGGGCCTCACCTTAGTAGGCCACACCCGTATGTCCGCCTCTTGGGTGCGCTTATCGAGATCGCTTTGGCATAGGCCGGTCATTACTGGGCCAAATGTGGGCCAGATTGGATTTACCCTCCTCAGGCCCCTTTCCATGTTATTTTTTGCCGCTTCATCTTTTTTTTTTTTTTGACTCCAACACCAGTCAGGAGGGTGCTACAAAGGAATAAGCACCTCCAGATATTCAGCTTTAACATGGCCGGAGTGGCTGGCAGTTATGGGTTTCTATCCGAAGAATCTGAAGAGGTGATTAGGTTTTCCGAGAGGCCCTGTCCCATCACCAGAAGAAAAAAGGTTGCAGCTGATGCAGTGCAAGCCCTTGTCAGGGAAACAATCACATATGTAGTCACCATGGCTGCAAACATGATCACCACCGAAGACGAGGTCTAGAGGCTAGCCCTTGCTTCAGATACTCTGTTGGAGGGAGGAGGCCAAGCACCTAGCCCTTCCACCCCCGATCCAACAATGATGATGCTACTCCTAAAGTATCAACATGAGATTGAGATGTTGAAGAAATAATTGAGCGAGCTGAGCATGCAGGCGTCAGCCTCGAAGCTGGTGGAAGCCCCTCCTGAAACATCATAGCATGGTGCCGATGAGCTCGAGGGTTCACCTTAGATGATGGCTTCTCAGCCATTACATAACTATGCTAGGGGCATGGTCCCGATACCACCACCGGCTCCTCAACATCAGGGGGCTGCCGCTACTATGCCTCAAGCCACGGTGTTGGCAACACCTCAAATGCAGCAAGCCCACTTCTATCCAGATCTGGCGATGGTGAGCAAGCTGATGGTTGAACAAATAATAGATATGAAGCTAGCAGATTGAGGTGGTGATGATTATGTCTCGTTTGATATATATAAGGTGCCATATCCGGCTCACCATGCTGCCAAGAGATTGCCTCCCGGCATTAATAAGCCACCAAAGTTTGACAAGTTCAACGGGCCAGGATCGCCGAAGGAGCACATAGCCTATTACATGAACGTGATGGGCGATCTGGCAGCGGATGAGTCCTACCTGTTGAAGTTCTTTGGGTCTTCTCTTACATGACTCACATTCGAGTGGCACTCGAACCTGCAGGCCGGGTCCGTTATCGACTGGCTAGATATGAAGCAAAAGTTCCGAGAGCGCTTCCATGTTGCTGAAAGGGAGGTCACCGTGGCAGAATTATATCCCTCCAGGCAGAAAAATGATGAAACAACCCTAGAGTATATCAAAAGGTGGCGGAACCATAGCATGAGATGCAGGCGTCCACCACATCAAGAAGATGTTGTGTAGATTTGTAAACAAAATCTAAAGCGGGAAGTCATCGAGAGGATGATAGGAATGGAAATTAGGTCTTTCGACCGATTAAACAATGTGGTGGCGAAGATCGAGGCTTTTCTCTCAAGATATTCGTCTACCCCTGCTGTCTCCGGTCAGAATGCCAAATCGGCTGATATGCGGCCTGTGCCCAAGGAGGTTCACACTGTAGACCTCAAGACGTTTGAGCAGCAGAAAGACAAGGAGAAATTAGTTGCCAATCCTCCTCCTACAAAACCAGCTGAACGTCAGGAAGGCCTCTCCCTGTGGAAGAAGATGTAGAAGCTGCACTCCTTCCCCAAGGAGAAGACCCGGGTCCTATTTGAGTGACCCACCCGCTACAATGAGACTACACTGCTAGACCCAAAGAGGCCAGGTGATGCCAGGAGGAAAGGCGATCCTTGCTTCTGCCCGTACCATCAGATGCTTGGGCACCCCATAGAAGACTGTTATGTCTTCAGGGATGTCATTGAAAGTCTGATATAAAAGGGTGAGCTACAGATGGCCGAGTACAAGGTGGATCCTATACGCCTACATGAAATGCCCGATCTGGGGGCAACTGTTAATATGATATCATTATATCAACAAGTGCCTGAGGAGGTAGCAAAAGCATGCACAAAGCACACTTATGAAGCTTTTATGCTAACCCCAACAAAAGACCAGGAAAACTAGCAAATTTTTCCTACAAAGGCGAAGAGAAGACTGGCATCCCACCATGCTCCGGGAATCCGAATTCATGGCATTACACCCCAGCCAGCTCCACCAGCTGTAATCCCGGTTTGGCACGATATGGCCCCTCGAATGGTCATCAGAAGACCAACCGATAGTAAGAAGAAGCAAGCCCCATTGTGGGTACATCAAGAAGTCAGCCCGGCCGTCAAACGGCTATAGAAAATTATAAATGTGTTAGATGAATATGAACAACCCAAGCTCCAGCCAGTGCAGCTGAAAGAATATGTCCCTTGGGAACATCTAGAGTCCCTCAGGCTAGAACAAGAAGTTGAAGATGAATTTTGGGGAGGGAGTGCCCCGAAAGAAGCTCCACCCGAGCAGATGCCTGTAGAGAAAAGAAAGAAAAAGAAGAAACCAATGAATAAGAAGAAAGGTAGCACCCTCTCCTGCAGCACTTAGATTTTTTTAGCATGGCCCAAAGCGCTGAAGAGGTGATGAAGAAATCTATTTCACACTGGCTGAAGCAAACCAAGCTGAAACTTCCGCCTCCCATCATGTCACCAGGTTTTGGAGGAAGTGGGGACGTCTACCCCCGACTAACCACAATATTATGTTCAGGGGTGAACAGCCGTACCAAATCCCTGAACCTGAAGTAAGGGGCGCAAGAGTCCCGCCCCCACCGGGCCTCAACCCTGAAGATGCAAGTGTCCAGGAAGTCCCCTCGTTCGCTGAATTTATGTCGTCAAAGAAAGGCAAGCTGCTATGCTAGCCGACCCAATCAAAGGCCAAGAACACTTCTACCCATGCTACGGGTATGCCGTTTCTCACAGATGAAAGTGGCGAGGGCATCACCCCTATTGCCAAACCCCTCCAAATAAAAGAACCAGTTGATCAGATATGTTGGGAGCAGACAATTCCCAAAGAACAAGATAGGCCACCTGCCGAGCCGACTACTCCGGCTCCGAGCTGCAGCAAGCACAGTAAAGATGAAGAAGCGAGACTCGATAATGTACGAGCTGTCGCTCGAATATTGAAGCAGCTAAAAAGAATTCCAGCAAGATTTAATGTCTGGGAGATACTCTCTCTAGATGAAGAAACTCGGCAAGCCGTCATTGCAGCCTTGCAAACCCCGATGCACTTTGAGACCTGCTTTGCCGAGATGTGTTCAGAAGTTGTTGTTACCTTTACAGATGAGGATATGCTCCTGCCAACGGCAAACCACAATAGACCCTTATACATGAGGGGGCAATTAAATGGCCAGCCTATCAACATAATTCTAATTGACCCAAGGGCAGTAGTAAATATACTCTCTTACAGGGTCTATTAGAAGCACTACTTCAATGTGCACATGATCGACGTTAGGGATATGAAGATTGCTGGTTTCAACCAGAAATTTAAAGTCCCCATGGGTGTGGCAGAGTTCAAGCTTTCATTGGGAGACTTCACCACTAAGGTGCAGTTCCATGTCATCAACACCGACACCTCATACAAGGCACTACTTGGCCGGCCGTGGCTGCATCAGAATTTGGTGGTGCCATCTACTTCGCACCAATGCATCAAGTAACCCCGGGATAGAAAATAAGAAAAAATCGTTGCTAATTTGCAACCCTTTGAGGTGTTTGAGTGCCATCTACTTGATGCCTTGCTCTACTTGGAGAAGCCGAAGTAGACTTCTCAGCTAGCTCAGAATAAAGAAAAGAAGACAGCAGAGACTAGCGACTGGTTCCCTCCACCTCCGCCCGATTACGGGGCTAAGTAGGAGGTGTCACACATTACTGAAGTCAAGGGAGTGATTAGGGCAATCCCATCTGATATTTACCCTGATCCAGAAGCACCGGAGCTCGAAGATTTGCTGGGTTATGTGGAAGTCCCTCCCGGAATCACAAGACCGCTCACAGATATAGACTATCGAACAGTTGAATTGCTGAAGACCCTCGAGGTTCCTAATCCCAAGGGACAACCTACAATGTTTTACACGGCTAGTGAACAACCAATGAAAGGGAATGATGATTTCAAACTCTCCGAAGAAATCCAAGACTCGGTCGTCCCGATCATGGGGCTGCCCGATATAACCGGCAATGTGATAAAAATGGCCAGAAGGTAGCACATTCCCTTCTACCAAGCTGAAAGGCAGAACCAAATGCTCAAAAGGTTGTGCTATCCACCCAACTTAGACAATGAATTGCGGTAGATTACCCGGCACCCTGGCCTGGGTTTCTCGGTAGAAGAATTCTATGAAGCAGATATGATATCTATTTTTGCCCCAGCCGGCAATGACCCTCTAGAAGATCCAACTACGTAAGAAGCTAAGAGCCTGAAGCAACACATGTCTCTAGACGGTGAAGTACAAGATGAAGAAGTACACATTTGGAGGCCATCTCCACGTAGGGATGTGGGCGTGTCCACTTCTGAAGGACCGATCCTAGCTGTTCATGGTGATAGGGTGCTGCTGCCCCTACCCGATCCCAGAACAGAGGATGGTGGCCCAAGCCACGCCCCGGATTTCTCTAAATATAACCCTACCATGCTCGCGTTACTATACGAGCAACAACAGGAGATTAAAAGATTGAAGAAGCAACTGGCTGAAGTGAATAGATGCATGTCTGAATTAACAAGGGGCATTCTTCCCCGGCAATGTAGTTCTACAATACTGAAGCATTCTCCCATAACTAAAGCAGAGCTGCTTATGAGCAGGCAGGGATATGGAGAACCTGTCCTGGATTACATTTAAAGATGAAGAGGCTTTTGTGCAAGGTATGAACCTCCACTGAGCTATGAGGCTGCTATCCCGATCTGCAAACAAGGTTTGAAGAAAGAAATTCAGCAAAGGATAATTGGCATCAAAGTCCAATCCTATGGCAAGCTCAATACAGTAGCAGCTGATGTTGAAACCTTTCTGGCAAAGTATTGCCCCACTACCTCTATGGCAAGGCGGGTGAACATACCTGAAGGCATTAATTTCGATGACTTCGAGCGAATGAATATGAAAAACTAGGAAGTGACCGGATCTTTAACCAGCGAACCTGCAAAGCTAAGCTCCTCACTGCGGGGGAAGATGAAGAAACCATACTCCCACTACAAGAAAAAAGAGAAATACTGACATAATTTTTCGACGGCAATATATCTGTCGGAAAGACGTCAGAACTATTATAACTTTCCAAAGGAAAATATTCTGTCGTAAATCTGTCGATAAATACGGACTGATTTCTGACCTATTATTTCGGGTAGAAATCTGTCTCTAAAAAGAGACAACTTTCAGATAATTTAAATTTCGTCAGAATTCCGTTGGTAATTACCCACTGATTTTCGACAACAAAATTTCTGTCACTAATATTTACATATATTTATGTAATAATTATCAAAGATGAATAGAAATATGTGTGCAAATTCTGACTTATTTCCGACTGAATAAGATTCCATCAGAAACACCTGGAATAGCTTATGTTTAACCGTAATACGTATATGTAATAAATAACAAAAATAAATATAAATATATCAATAGTTTAGCTCGATAATATTCGAATTCGAATTCATATTAATTAGCGGATAATATTCTAAATCGTATTTATTATTTCAGATACGGATAATATTCGAATTTGAATCAGACCGGATACGGATATTATAATATTCGTTTCTTAAAATATCCGTTCGTAATATTATATATCATATAATATATATATGTAAATAATATATTATAAAATATATAATATAAAATCTAAAATCTAAAATCTAAAAAATATTATAAGATGGAAGATTGTTACACTTCTCGAAACTATAACAACTACCCCATTTTAACTATTTAACTTCTAAAATTAAAACCAACCATAGTGAGACCCTTCGTCTTTAAAAACCTCAACTCATGAGTAGTTGGCATAAGTTGGGAGAGACCCTTCGTCTTCCACCGACTTTAGGTCTTCCACCATAAACAAATACGAATACTTTACCAGCAACAGGAGTGCAGGACAGCAGGACTGCAGGAGGGAGAGACGTGCGCCCAGAGCCACTATTTTTTCTATTTGTTAATGCCCCCCCCTCTCTCTCTCTCTCTCTCTTTCATTTATCACCACTACAAGCTATTTTTCACGTTTAGACACCCATTTGTTACCCTTAGAAGCTATTTGTCACCCTTAGGATCTATTTGTTACCCTCAGAAGCATTTGTCACCCTTACGACCTATTTGTCACCCTTACGACCTGTTTCTTACCCTTAGAAGCCATTTGTTTTTCCCCCATCTCTTGTTTTCCCCCCCTCACCGCAGACCATCACCACCTTGTCCCCGTGTGCCCACAGGTGCCCTGCGCACCCTCCCTCTCCTCCGCGAACCAACACTGCCGTGAGTGCCGGCCAGCCCACCGTCGGGCTCCCCCTTGGAGCAACTCCGGCAGAGCACCGCTGCCCCTCTGGTGTTGTGCCGTGGCAGCTGGCCGCTGTTCTAGCCGGACCCGCCCACCGGCTGCCGTCCAGCACCGCTGTAGCCGCTGTCCTCGGCCGCCCATTGCCATTTCACCACTGCCGCCCGCGTAGGGCCTCTATAATATCACATACAAGGTGTCACTGTCATGGTTTAATCCCTCATGTCATGATTCCTAATTTCATCTCTCAGTTCACATGTTAGATGTATTTTTATTTTATTTAAAATAATTTTTCAGGATGTACAAAAGTGAAAAATAGTCAATTTTTAAGGGAGATGCTATCGAAATTTTTTAGAATACTCGCCCCATTTAAACCAAAATTTTGAAATAAGCTCTTTTCTGAAGTAGGTATCATGATCTCTCTCTTCCGGAGAATCAACAGCGACCAGCTTGTATGTGTAAACCTTCTTGGTCTGTCCTGGTCTAAAAGCAGGACCAATGGCTTGGCGAGATACCAAAGCTATTGTTCGTGATTTTAGACCAGGACAGGCGAGGAAAGTTTACACATATAGTGTGAGGCCCGTGCCTTGGTGGATCTTTAGTGGTTCGGACCTAGAACTCATTCTGGTATTTCCGGCTATTTTCCTAGATTTTTAGGAATTTTTCTGGTATTTTTCCTGATTTAATTGGATTTGATTGAGGTTTTTATGGAAATAATAAGGTTTTTATATATAATAAATATATTATATATATTAACTTTATTTTTTTTCCTTTAATCCCTCACCCCTCTCTCTCTCTCCCCTCGTCGATCACAATCTCTCACGCCCTCTCTCTCTCGTCCGATCGCCCATCTCCCCTCTCCTTGGGATTCAAGCGAAACGACGACGGATCGAGGCGTGGAAGGTACCGGTGGTTTCCTCGTGTCGATAGGAAAGCGTGGACGCCCACCTCGACGTGTTTCGTGGCTCGTGGGAGCGAGACGGAGCGAGAAGGCTCGGTGAACCCTCTTCGGTGCATGCGGCTTAATCGGCCGTTCCGGCTTGAACGAGGTAGGGGGATGGAATCTCGATCTCGTTAGGATCATTTCCATGTTTAGGGTTTAAGCTTCGTTCTTCATGTTTAAGCCATTGTAGGCGTTGCATGTTGTTATTTTGTTGGTATTTTGTTGTTTAGGACGTGTGGTTTGACAGGTTTTACAGGCTTTCGTCATTACCCGGCGATTTCGGTCGCCCGGGAGGGAACCCACTTGCAAACATAACCCGTCCATAACCCAGACGGTGTGACGGTCCTTCCAGGAACCGTCACATCCGTAACGGTCCATAGGGGACGCGTTACATCACTGTAACGGCCCTTTGGAGGCGCGACACAGTGAGTGTAACGGTCAGGCTCCCGACCGTTACATTTCCGTTAAATTTCGTTGACCCGTTGAGGCGGTTGGCCTGACGGCCTGTCGGGCGGCCGTCAGGAGGCTGTAATGCGCCTGGGCGAGCGCGTTACACCATTTTCTGAACGTTTAAAAATTGTTAGCGTTAATTTTGGTCTCGGGTGGACCTGACGGCCTGTCGGCCGGCCATCAGGGTGGCGTAACGTGCCTCCGCGAGCGCGTTACATCCCGTTTGATCAGTTTGAGCTGGAGCTTCTGTGGCTGTAACGGCCAAGGGCAGACGCGTCACAGTCGATGTAACGCGCCCCTCCCCGACCGTCACACACCTGTAACGCGGTGGCAGCAGACCGCTACACGCCTGTCAGTTTCAAAAAGTTGCTGGCCTATTCTTTAATGCTTCCCGAAATGTTTATATGCCATGTTGAGATACTTTATATTATAATGGCATGTTTTTAAATCCCAATAGAGTAACTTTACTTTCCTTGCAATGGAACCACTGTTGTAGCCGTGAGGTCTTTGAGTATCGACCCGCTTGGGAATAACGGAGGGGGTGTTTCCCATCACATGGTTTTTAAGCTAGTACCGTGGGCTCCCCGCCAATGGTAGCGTCCTACCAAGGGAGAAATCTAGCTAGAGGGCCTGGCTCAGGCGAGAGTCAGTGTGTGCACACGTGGTCAGAGGCTGTGGACTGACATTGATGAATGTCACTCTGACTGGTCACTTGGTTTGGTATTGTTTACGCGCTTAGCTTATCGTGTTACCGACTGCGAGTGCTTGAGACGCAGTGTAAGCCGTCAGTGGACGCATCTGGTTTCTGTTCCCAGTGGTTGTCTTGTTCCCTGCTGCTTGGATTAGCTGAGGCATATTCTATTGGTAGATTTAGTTTCAGTCGTTTAGACTTACTCGTTATTGGCATGTATTAGCTGTTATATCTGTTTAGTTAGATTTTACAGCTTTATTGTAATTAGTTATTCATGCCATTGCCTGTTATTTGATTAAATGCATGCTCTAATTGCTTTATTTTTGCATGTATGCTTGTTTAGTGCGAGGTAGGGATCCGCGTGACCCCTATTGAGTCTGGCTGTGACTCACCCTTCTTCTTTCAGGTGAGCCGCGTCTGTCGTCTCCCGGTGTTTCCCGTGTGCTCGGAGACCGTGCCTAGCTGCCAGCAGTAGACGGGTTGCCTTTTCGGCCATCTTTTGTACTTGTGCCGGGGTATGCCCCGTGTAGTTGTACCTTTGGACTAGCACTTTTGTGCCTCTGGACTAGTTTATATATTTAGCACTCTGTTTATTTTTAATTTGCTTCCGCACTTCTGTTAAATTAATTCTAATATGCACACTTGTGATTGCAATTCATTATGCATCCCCTCAACAAACTTCACTAACCCTTCAGGGGCCTCATCAGCCTCTTGGGTGACTTCCCCAGTTCCTGGTATCGGTGTATCGATGTTATCGATATATCGGTATCCGGCGCTCTGGGTCGTCATTGTTGGTATCAGAGCAGGAGTTGAGGATTTGTATAAGAAATTAGAATTTACACTTGTCCCGAGTTAGTCCTTTTGAGTTGTCTATTGCTGGCTTAGGATGTTTTCCATATGATTGATGGATTTGCTGTTGTTTTGCGGTAGTGCAATATGCCGCCTCGTCGAGGAAGACCTCCTCGAGTTCCTAGGCATGCGCCTAGAGAAGAGAGTGGTTCTGCTCAACCTCCTGCAGTTCCTGTAGTTCCTCCTCTAGCGCCAGTCGTTGCTCCTCAGGTTGAAGTGCCTGGTAGTCGAGGCAAGGCTCTTAAAGAATTTCTCTTGTTCAATCTGCCTGCTTTCGACGGACAGCCTGATCCAGAGGTAGCAAGGTAGTGGCTGGATGCAATTGAGTGCGTATTCCTATCTATGGAGTGCGCGGAGGACGAGAAGGTTATGCTAGTAGCATTTCAGCTCCAAGGTGCATCCATTACATGGTGGAAAGCCGAGTGGCATATTGCATTTCATTCCAGGCCCCTTCGGCAGATCACTTGGGCAGAGTTTGTTGCAGCTTTCGAGCGTGCCTATACTCCTGCCTGCTTGCAAATGGCGAAGATGTACCAGTTTATGGAATTATTTCAGGGCGATATGACTGTGCTATAGTATCAGAACAAATTTATGGAATTGGGTCAGTATGCGCCCCATGTGCTGGCTAATGAAGCTTTGAAGACTCAGCAGTTCTTGCGAGGGTTGAGGCCAGAGTTGAAGTTGCCCTTGATCGCGAGTCGAGTTGCTGACTTAGATGGTGCGTGCCAGGCAGCTGTGGCACTTGAGCTAGAGATGGCGAGACCAGGAGGGTATCCACAAATGAGGTTGGTTCTGCCGGCGATGCAGTTTCAGCAGACTTACCGACTGCCAGTGGCAGGAGTCCCCTCAGTCGCGTCAGAGGTTAGCAGTGCTTCTTTCCCTTCCAAGACCAAGTTCAAAAGGTTCAAGAAGAAGAAGAAGTTCTTTCAGCAAGAATCTCCTGGTACGGGTACTATTCAGCAGCCGACAGCGCCTTCTTCCCAAGGTCGTCAGAGTTCCGCTGTCAGTCAGCCGTGGACTTGTCGGAGATGCGGTGGTCACCATAAGGGTCAGCCGTGTTCTCTTCCTGTGGTCTATTTTCGTTGTGACCAGCCTGGTCACGTTGTTCGAGATTGCCCGCTGAGGCCGAAGCTGGTGCAGCCTCCTCTGTTTTCTCAGCCCCAGCAGTCCCAATTCAGACCTCCTTCTGTACCTCAACCTCAGCAGCAATTTTATCCGCAAGGTTCGGCATCTTCCCTGCAGTCTTCTGCCACATCCAAGAAGCAGAAGGGCAAGGTTTCATATATTTCTCAAGCTGAAGTGGTTGCATCCCATCTGGTGGAAGGCACGATCGTGCTTTATGGTCATTCAACACGTGTCTTATTTGATTCTGGTGCTTCTCACTCTTTTATCTCTGAGGATTTCATTGCATGCATTGAGGAGCCAACGTCAGAGATAACTTGTGAATTGTATGTTGAGATGCCTTCTGGAGATTTTATGATCACGCCTCTGTGTTTGGAAGAATCTCCTGTCATGATTAATAATCATCAGTTGCTGGAGATTGTATGCGTTACAGCTGGCAGATTATGACGTCATTCTGGGTATGGATTGGTTGGAGCAATATGGAGCTGTGGTTGATTGCAGATCGAAGAAGGTTTATTTTCAACCACAGGGAAAATTGACATTTTATTTCCAAGGTATTCGATCCCGTTCTTCTCGCATGATCATTTCTGCTATTCGAGCCTATAGGTTGCTTAGTGCAGGTTGCCAGGAATTCTTAGCTTCTGTGGTTGCTGTTAAGAAACCACGACAGGACGTCAGTGATATTCCTGTTGTCTGTGAGTTCCCTGATGTGTTTCCTGACAAGTTGCCAGGCTTGCGTCCAGAGCGAGAGATTGAAATGGTGATTGAACTGATTCCTGGTACAGCCCCGTTAGCAAAGGCACCGTACCGAATGGCTCCAGCTGAACTTAAAGAACTACGAGCACAGCTACTTGAATGGCTGGAAAAAGGCTATATTCGCCCCAATTTTTCTTCGTGGAGTGCTCCGGTGTTATTTGTGAAAAAGAAAGATGGAAGCCTGAGGCTTTGTATTGACTACAGACAGCTGAATCAGGTGACTATCAAGAACAAATACCCGCTTCCCAGGATCGATGATTTGTTTGACCAGTTACAGTCTGCTACTGTCTTTTCATGGATAGACCTCCGGTCTGGCTATTTTCAATTGCGGATCCTGGAATCTGATGTGGAGAAGACAGCTTTAAGTACTCGTTATGGTCATTATGAATTTCTGGTAATGCCGTTTGGCTTGACTAATGCCCCAACAGCTTTCATGGACCTAATGCAGCGTATCTTTCGTCCATATCTGGATCATTTCGTGGTGATCTTTGTTGATGACATTCTGGTTTATTCTGCTTCTGACGAAGATCATGTACAGCACTTGAGGATCATTCTGCAGACTCTGAGGGATCACGAGCTTTATGCGAAGTTCAGTAAATGTGAATTCTGGCTTCGGGAAATTCATTTTCTTGGCCACGTGATTTCTGGTGATGGAGTAGCAGTGGACCCTGCAAAGATTGAAGCTGTTCTGAATTGGCAGAGACCGAGAACTGTAACAGAGATAAGAAGCTTTTTAGGTTTGGCTGGGTATTATCGAAGATTCATCCAGGATTTTGCAAAGATTGCAGCACCTATGACTAGACTGACTCGTAAAGATGTACCGTTTGTCTGGTCAGATCAGTGTGAGGATAGCTTTGTTGAATTGAATAGGCTCTTGACTTCTTCTCCAGTGTTGATTTTGCCGTCCGGCTCGGGTGGATTTGTTGTCGGTACAGATGCTTCTCGAGTGGGTTTGGGTGCAGTGCTGATGCAACATGGTCAGGTTATTGCATATGCATCTCGGTAATTGAAACAGCATGAAGAAAATTATCCCACGCATGATCTGGAGCTAGCTGCAGTTATTTTTTCCTTAAAGATCTGGAGACATTATCTGTATGGTGAAAAGTTTCAAATTTTTACTGATCATCAGAGTTTACAGTATATATTCTCCCAGAAATATCTGAATCTCAGGCAGAGGCGATGGATGGAATTCATGAAAGATTATGACTTTACACTCTCCTATCAGCCGGGTAAAATGAATGTTGTGGCTGATGCTCTGAGCAGGAAAGTACAAGTCAGTCATCAGTTGCTTCATGAATGGAAATTGTGGGAACGGCTTCCGAGCGAGGCATTCAGTGTAGAGATTCCTGCCGATCCGAGGATGGCAGTTTGTGCTAGTTTGGCTTTGGGTTCAGCTTTATATCAGCAGATTAGAGAGGCTCAGCAAGCTGATTCTGATTTGGCTCGTGTTATATCAAGGTATGATGTTGAATTTGACGATGAGCTGGTTGTCAGTTTCCGTGGCAGATTGTATGTTCCTGTAGAGGATGAATTGAGGCATGAGATTCTGAGTGAAGCCCATGGATCCCGCTTTGCTATTCACCCAGGTGTCACCAAGATGTATCAGAATTTGAAGAAGCAGTTCTGGTGGCCAGGTATGAAGAGAGATATGGCTGTATTTGTTTCTAAGTGCTTGACTTGTCAGCAGGTTAAAGCTGAACATCAAAAGCCAGGTGGATTGCTTCAGCCGTTAGAGATTCCAATGTGGAAATGGGACCATGTTACTACAGATTTTGTGGTGGGATTACCTCGGACTTCTCAAGGTTTTGATGGTATCTGGTTGCTTGTTGATAGATTGACTAAGACTGCCAGATTGTTGCCAATAAAGGTTGTTTGGAATGTGCAGAGGTTGGACGAGCTTTATGTTCAGAAGATAGTGCCACTGCATGGAATTCCTATTTCACTTGTGTCAGATCGTGATCCACGATTTACCTTCGGCTTCTGGCGCAGTTTTCAGAAAGCTTTGGGCACTGAGTTAGCCTTCAGTTCAGCGTATCACCCGCAGTCAGATGGACAGTCGGAGAGGACTATTCAGACTCTGGATGATATGCTGAGATCGTGTTGCCTTGACTAGCAAGGTTCGTGGAGTCAACATTTGCCACTTGTTGAATTTGCTTATAATAACAGTTTTCACTCCAGTATTGGTATGGCTCCTTATGAGGCACTGTATGGTCATCCTTGTCGTACTTCTCTGAACTGGTTTGATGTTGAGGATAGACTTTTGACGGGACCCGACATGGTGCAGCAGTGTTCTGATGTGGTTCGTCTGATTCGGCAGAGATTGTTGACGGCTCAGAGTCGACAAAAATGTTATGCAGATCAGCACAGACGTTCACTACAATTTGAGCCAGGAGATATGGTTTTCGTCAAGGTATCTCCGATGAAAGGTGTTTCCAGATTTGGGAAGCGTGGAAAGCTTAGTCCGCGTTATGTTGGCCCGTTTCCTATTGTCGAAGCTGTGGGTCTGGTAGCTTATCGTCTGCAACTACCAGCGGCTATGCAAGCTATTCATGATGTGTTCCATGTCCCTCAGTTGAGGAAATATGTGCCAGATGCATCCCATGTTCTCGATGACTCTGTTTGGCCCGAAGTGACCGCTGATTTGTCTACGCCAGAGTTTCCTATTAGAATTGAAGACTGTCGTGAGCAACGGTTGAGAAATAAGGTTATCCCTCTGGTAAGAGTTGCTTGGCAGCGTCACTCTGGTAATGAGTCTACCTGGGAACGTGAAGATGAGATGCGTCAGCTTTTTATTTTCTTATTCCAATGAGGTATAATACTTTTCTCAGTTTCCTCCTTATCCATTGATGTAAATTTCGAGGGTGAAATTTTTATTATGAGGGAGGGACTGTGAAGCCCGTGCCTTGGTGGATCTTTAGTAGTTCAGACCTAGAACTCATTCTGGTATTTCCGGCTATTTTCCTAGATTTTTAGGAATTTTTCTGGTATTTTTCCAGATTTAATTGGATTTGATTGAGGTTTTTATGGAAATAATAAAGTTTTTATATATAATAAATATATTATATATATTAAATTTATTTTTTTTCCTTTAATCCCTCACCCCTCTCTCTCTCTCCCCTCGTCGATCACAATCTCTCACGCCCTCTCTCTCTCGTCTGATCGCCCATCTCCCCTCTCCTTGGGATTCAGGCGAAACGACGACGGATCGAGGCGTGGAAGGTGCCGGTGGTTTCCTCGTGTCGAGAGGAACGCGTGGACGCCCACCTCGACGTGTTTTGTGGCTCGTGGGAGTGAGACGGAGCGAGAAGGCTCGGTGAACCCTCTTCGGTGCATGCGGCTTAATCGGCCGTTCCGGCTTGAACGAGGTAGGGGGATGGAATCTCGATCTCGTTAGGATCATTTCCTATACCTTGGTTTCTTATTTAAACCCATGTGACATGCATATTGGTTATTTTCCATGTTTAGGGTTTAAGCTTCGTTATTCAGGTTTAAGCCATTGTAGGCATTGCATGTTGTTATTTTGTTGTTATTTTGTTATTTAGGACGTGTGGTTTGACAGGTTTTATAGGTTTTCGTCGTTACCCGGTGATTCCGGTCGCCCAGGAGGGAACCCACTTGCAAACATAACCCGTCCGTAACCCAGACGGTGTGACGGTCCTTCCAGGAACCGTCAAATCCGTAACGGTCCATAGGGGACGCGTTACGTCACTGTAACGGCCCTTTGGAGGCGCGTCACAGTGAGTGTAACGGCTAGGCTCTCGACCGTTACATTTCCATTGAATTCTGTTGACCCGTTGAGGCGGTTGGCCTGACGGCCTGTCGGGTGGCCGTCAGAAGGCTGTAACGTGCCTGGGCGAGCGCGTTACACCATTTTCTGAACGTTTAAAAACTGTTAGCGTTAATTTTGGTCTCGGGTGGACCTGACGGCCTATCGGTCGGCCGTCAGGGTGGCGTAACGCGCCTCCGCGAGCGCGTTACATCCCGTTTGATCAGTTTGAGCCGGAGCTTCGGTGGTTGTAACGGCTAGGGGCGGACGCGTCACAACCAATGTAACGCGCCCCTCCCCGACCGTCACACACCTGTAGCGCGGTGGCAGCAGACCGCCACACGACTATCAGTTTCAAAAAGTTGCCTGCCTATTCTTTAATGCTTCCCGAAATGTTTATATGCCATGTTGAGATACTTTTTATTATAATGGCATGTTTTTAAATCCCAATAGAGTAGCTTTACTTTCCTTGCAATGGAACCACTGTTGTAGCCCTGAGGTCTTTGAGTACCGACCCGCTTGGGAATAGCGGAGGGGGTGTTTCCCATCACACGGTTTTTAAGCTAGCACCGTGGGCTCCCCGCAAATGGTAGCGTCCTACCAAGCGAATCTAGCTAGAGGGCCTGGCTCAGGCGAGAGTCAGTGTGTGCACACGTGGTCAGAGGCTGTGGACTGACATTGACGAATGTCACTCTGACTGGTCACTTGGTTTGGTACTGTTTACGCGCTTAGCTTGTCGTGTTACCGACTGCGAGTGCTTGAGACGCAGTGTAAGCCGTTAGTGGACGCATCTGGTTTCTGTTCCCAGTGGTTGTCTTGTTCCCTGCTACTTGGATTAGCTGAGGCATATTCTACTGGTAGATTTAGTTTCAGTCGTTTAGACTTACTCGTTATTGGCATGTATTAGCTGTTATATCTGTTTAGTTAGATTTTACAGTCATATTGTAATTAGTTATTCATGCCATTGCCTGTTATTTGATTAAATGCATGCTCTAATTGCCTTTATTTTTTCATGTATGCTTGTTTAGTGCGAGGTAGGGATCCGAGTGACCCCTACTGAGTCTGGCTGTGACTCACCCTTCTTCTTTCAGGTGAGTCGCGTCCGTCGTCTCCCGGTGCTTTCCGTGTGCTCGGAGACCATGCCTAGCTGCCAGCAGTAGACGGGTTGCCTTTTTGGCCCTCTTTTGTACTTGTGCCGGGGTATGCCCCGTGTAGTTGTACCTTTGGACTAGCACTTTTGTGCCTCTGGACTAGTTTATATATTTAGCACTCTGTTTATTTTTAATTTGCTTCCGCACTTCTGTTAAATTAATTCTAATATGCGCGCTTGTGATTGCAATTCGTTATGCATCCCCTCAACGAACTTCACTAACACTTCAGGGGCCTCATCAGCCTCTTGGGTGGCTTCCCCAGTTCCTGGTATCGGTGTATCGATGTTATCGGTATATCGGTATCCGACGCTCTGGGTCGTTACATACAGGCTGGTCGATGCTGATTCTCCAGAAGAGAGAGATCATGATACCGGCTTCAGAAAAGAGCTTCTTTTAAAATTCTGGTTTGAATGGAGCGAGTATTCTAAAAAAATGGTGTCTCAGAGGATTCTAGTGACAAAACTTATCAATCAGACGAGGGTGACACTGTAGAATTGGTTGCTTCTAATCTTCATCTGATCGAATCTGTCGAGCCACTTCGGTTGTGTATAGAGGGCAAAGTGGAAGAAGTCGATCTAACTGAGCTAAATGAAGCAATTGTTGGGTAGGAGGAGTCATCTGAGAGAGGGGATTCTTCTGCAACTGGTAATGGTGGAGGATGATCCAACGGATATCTGTTGATTTGTAATTATAATTGTAAAAAATGACACATTTGAATTAATGTAATTGTAATTTCTTTTATTCATTGAGTTATATGTTGTGTGGATTTTACCGGGGGATGTGTGTTTTATGTTGAGTTGTGTAGGTTGTGCATATAATTGTAGTTTTAAAGGGTGATAAATGGATAACAGAAGTAAAAGATATGTTTTGAAGCGAAACAAAGGTGACGACTGGCGAGTGATAAGGGTAACAAATAGATGTTGTGAGTGTCAAATAGCCGTTAGCAGTGACAAATAACTCTGTAACGGTGACAAATATCTCATGGCAGTGAAACTTGAAGAAACCCAAGTTCGTTTGAAGGGTTTAACCATGTACGGGTTTCCTAACTCTACCAACACGGATTTGAAGCTTTCCTAGTCATCAAACGACACTGATTAAATGAAGCGAAACGTTTATATTATTTTTCTATCATTTTTCAAAATTCTGTGGTTTTATATTATTGTTATAGTGTTACATTTATTAATTATCAATTATATATTTTTTTGTCAATTTTATAATTAATTTATTATTATACTGGTACATTTATTAATTATCATTTTTATGGTTTTTATCATTTTCATAATTATTTTACTATTATTATGCTGTTAGATTTATTAATTATCATTTTTATGTTTTTTATCATTTTTAGTTATTTCATTATTATTTGACCATTACATTTATTAACTATCATTTTCATTTTTTTTGGTTTTTGTCATTTTCATAATTATTTAACTATTATGATGATCTTACATTTATTAATTATCATTTTATATGGTTTTTATCTTTTTCATAATTATTTTATTATTATTATTCTGTTATATTTATAAAATTTTAATTTGTATGATTTTTTGGTATTTTTATTTATTTTATTATAATTACAATATTATATTTATTAATTATCGTTGTTAGACAGAAAGAAGAACAAGTTTTGAAGTTTTGGAGCCAGTAAGTCAGATAAGCCAAAATCAAGCGCGACAGCTAACACCGCATAGTGGTGACAAATAGTCATCAGTTGTGAGAAATAGGTTTCAGGGCTGACAAATGTCTCCTAAGAGTGATAAATGGATAACAGAAGTAAAAGATATGTTTTGAAGCGAAACAAAGGCGACGGCTGGCGAGCGATAAGGGTGACAAATAGATGTTATGAGTGACAAATAGCCGTTAGCAGTGACAAATAACTCTGTAAAGGTGACAAATAGCTTAGAAAAATGGGAAATATCAACGGTATTGTCTGACTAAAAAGTTTTTATCGAAAATACGTCGGAATGATTCGACTTTCATGGTTTGTTTGTTATTTTCTTGCCTATGTGACAAATTATTTTATTTATTGATTATCATTTTTATAGATTTTTATTATTATTATATTTATTTTCTCTTTTGGGTTCACCTTTCGTATGTGAGAGCAATGAGTTAAATGAATGATAAGGGTAATGAATGCATATTATTGGTGATAAATAAGTTGACAGAGGCAACAAATGCACATTAGTGGTGACAAATAGGTTGACAGGGACGACAAATGCGCATGAGGGGTGACAAAAGGCTCTTAACGGTGAAAAAATGCATAAAGGTGACGGCTCCCAGGGGCAAAGGCGACGACTCTTGCATGCTAAGAGTGAAAGATGCCTATTAGTGGTGACAAATAGATCAACAGGGGGGACAAATGCGCATGAAGGGTGACAAATGGATCCTAACGATGAAGTATAAGCATGAAGATAAGCCCTACTAATATTAGAACCATCGACAAACCCTGCTACTTATAGGGGAGAAACTTCCCTTCGTAAAGGTGACCCCTACCTGTGATGGATGGTATCCTTCATTTGACGGCAACCACATCACCCAAAGATCAAGCATCCATCATGCAAAGAAAGGTTGCAGAAAAAGAAATTATGTTGATAGGGGAAGAGGGTACAAGTGGTTACTCGTCCTCGTTGGGATGGAACCTGTCACACCCTGAGCTTTTAATACAACAGAAGGAATATCGGGAACGTGAACAGCTGGTAGGGTAAGCCTCTCGCAAGCAGGAAATCAGAGCACGTGATAATCACACAATAGTAATTGCACAAGTGAAAATTTCCAAATTCTCACTTTGATTCATACTAATAATCACAAGTACAATAGATTCATGACTAAAACCTCCTTACATCATAGACTCAAAAAAAATCAAAATTACAATATGACTAGACTAGACACTTTGATTATCTAAGGCTTCTCTCATCTTGAAAACCTTCATTCACTCTCGGTCTTGTTGCTAGCATAATCTGAATATGATCCACTAGTACTTCCTGAAATAGACAAGAAAATAGGTATGAGCACACTTGTCCAGTAGGTATCTTTGCATCAACATGAAGACAGTATTTAAATGATTAATGTCTTAGCTCTAAAATCTTATGATAAAACTAAGAATGCAATAATCAAGCGATATAAATCAAGATAACCAAGAATCATGAAATAACTGATCAAGTATATGTGAGCGAGTATAGACCATGAACAAGTAGGATTTATCATGTAGAAATAAATTTGACATTTCCATGAACAAGAATGTACGAGCATGTAACTAGAAAGTACTTTACACAACCTTGTAAAGGCTATGCATTAACAAGCATGTAAATTCCATAACGAGTCTCGGGAATTTCACTAATTTATAAGAGAAAGTACTCCCAGTGCAATGCGACGCCAGTATCATCGTACCCCAAGGTTTATAGCACGTTTTTGACCATCGGCCGTGGGGGCTAGCATGGAGCCCTTGGACACAATCCGTGCCCGGTCTTGCATCTTCAAGTTATAAATTCAGCTACTTCCATGAGATATAACAATAATTTCGGCCAATAATTTAATTCCAAAAAAAATAAGTTTCATGACCAAGTAACTAAGGTATAGAACGTACCAAAACTGACATGAGATATCAAGAAAGAATTAAAAGAATATTACACTCCGGCGGCCTTCCGGCAGCATAACGGTACATTAATTAAGTTTCATATCTTAATATTAATTTGTTAAACATATGTTGAGACTCCAGATAATCCGAAGACCATCTAGGAACTCAAGAAAACCATCCTTAAAGGTCAAACCTCGGGTTAGACAGGTTTAGAGATAAAGCGGTCATTTACTGGACCGTTTAATGAAGAAAGTGGTCAGAGTTTAGGCCGTTTCATGAATAGAGTCGACGCATGAAAAAGAAGTGTCGACGCAGTGGAACCTTCTGGAGCTTTGCGGTCTAGTGAATGGCCGCTTGGTGCCTTTTAGCGGTCGTCCATATGGCCGCTAAGGTCCAAAATACCTAAAACACCGGTAAAGTGCTTTCTAGACAATTGGCTTTGATGGTACAACCAGCTCGACGTCCTAGTGGGAATCCCAGGCTCGCGGAGTCTTACGGAGGTCTTGAAACATAATCCCCTAGTCCGACAAAATAAATATCCGGCGGAGAGGTTCATAAGTCCAAGAGAGTGTGTCTATAAGTGCAAAGTGTAACTAATGGTCATATACTAGAGTATATGCCATGTACTTAAGAAAATGACCCACAGATGAGAAAGGATTGTGATAAAACGGCAATCAAGTTAAAACTAGACAAGTCATGAACCATGTGAAACATAATGTAATTATAAAAGTATATGGTTTTGACAAGAATCTAGCATAAGTTTAAAATAAGTCCCAAGTGCATAAAGAACATGAAATCTGCTAGAATGATGAATAATATAACAAGTGTATGAAAACAACATTTAATATAGGAATAAAACCTAATTAACTGGGCTTAGCATATGATAATTAGGGCTAATCTGCATTATGTTTTGGGTTAACACAATACAGACTCAGAAACT
Organism: Amorphophallus konjac; assembly: GCA_022559845.1. Lineage (NCBI taxonomy): Eukaryota > Viridiplantae > Streptophyta > Magnoliopsida > Alismatales > Araceae > Amorphophallus > Amorphophallus konjac. The sequence goes on along the minus strand of CM040121.1, from coordinate 440,219,253 downwards.
TAAGCGGTCACTTGAGGACTGTTTGACAGGGCCTAGCGGTCTATCGTTGGACCGCAAGGATACTCAGGCAGTCTCAGGAAGACCGTTTCTTCCTGTCTGGTGAAAACAATAATAAAACTGAAATATATACTAAGCTAAGGCCATTAGATGCATAGTAAAACACGACAATAGATAAATATGGCCTAATAACACCATATTAAGACATGGAGATGCATGGGTTGAATTAAATATACTGAAATGATCATTTTCTCATTTAAAGGTAAGGTTCATGCATGCTATGTAATCCAAGATGCATAGTCAAGATAAAACATCAAATACTCCGTGTAGAAAATATGAAATTGACTGCAAGAAGAAGGCTTTTATTCCTAACATTGAGTTTAAGCCATTCATGAGATAACCTACCTCTGATCTGGGCTTTAATCATCGAATTTAAGGCTGGAAGTCAACCCTAATTTCTGCCCGTGCAGACCCGACCCAGCAACTTTGTGGCCTTCTAACTTCTGATTCTCTTCACCTAAGACCACGAAACTTGGAGGGTAAAAAGATGATACTAAAAGGAACAAATAACTCTAAATAACCCGGTTCTAATTACCTCGTTTAGGGTTCCTATTTTGCTGATCAATATGGCCCGATTGTACAATTTCCTGAGACACTTGTACCGAACCAGCAAGTTTGAACGCCTCAATCTCCCTAATGGCTTGATCTCCTAAGACGAAATTTGGAGGGCAATTAGACCTTAGTATTATGAATAAAATATTCTAAAGAACATACCTCTAATTCGTCCTTTTTACCTTAGTTCCACGCGAGCTAAAAGTAAGGGTCATGCAGGTTGGTTCTGGGTCTATTTATAGGTTTAGCTAGGCTTTTAGGGATTTGCACGAACTTAGAGTCCTAATTAGGTCACACATTTTATCCTAGAGTCTTCTAGCCAATAGATTGGTTCAATCCCAGAGGATTTAGACTGATGAAAATGGAGTTTTTATGCGATCTAAACTGCTCGCACTCGGACTCTAAAAAAATGATCCAGGAAGGACCGCTTCTTATCCCAAGCGGTCGCTCGATAGACCGCTTTTGGTCTTGGGCGCCGAATTTGATTGAATTCAAACTCTTCCTATTATTTATCCGTTTATTTATACATTTAAGGAGTAATTATCACTCTAAATTCTGTGAATACCCTAATTTAAGCTTCAAGAATATCGGCCAAATCTTATGGGCTTGGTATTAGGTCTTTTGGGCTTATTTAAATGGGCCAAGTCAATTGGTTATCATTTATGCTTTCATAATAACTTATTTAACCCAGAAAACCTATTTAAATTCTAATTAATTTCATTAATCTCTAGAAAATCTCAGAAAATATATATATATAATTTTGGGGTGTTACATCCTCCCCTACTTAAGAGAATTTGGTCCCCAAATTCAATTACATAGACTTTAAGGGAGAGTGTACTAGAGACACCGTCATAAGTGATATCATGGAACGGATCATAGACATATTTCTTTAACATAGGGACATGGAATACATCATGAACTCCAGCCAATTGAGGAGGCAAAGCTAGTCGATATGCCACCTCTCCAACCCTTTCAAGAATTTCAAAAGGCCCAATGAATCTTGGTGTAAGCTTGCCATTGATGTCAAACCTTCGGATACCTCAACCCGGAGAGACCATGAGAAATACATGGTCGCCTATTTGGAATTCCAGGTCACGCCTTCGATTATCAGCATATGATTTCTATCTATCTTGGGCCATCTTGAGTCTTTCTCGAATTAGCTTAACCTTCTCTATAGTGTCCCTTATCAATTCTAGACCTAGAAGTTGTCTTACCCCAACTTCATTCCAATAGATAGGTGAGCGAAAGCTTCGCCCATATAGTACCTCAAATGGTGCCATTTGAATGCTAGCTTGATAACTATTATTGCAGGCAAATTCCACTAGAGGTAAATGGTCGTGCCAGCTTCCACCGAAGTCTATAACACATGCCCTTATCATATCTTCTACCACTTGATTGGTGTGGGGATGGTTTTATTATTTTATTTTTATTTTTTTAATCATTTATTATTTATTTATTTTTTATTATTGGCGTGCCAGTCACCGGGATGACAATTTTATTATGCGCTCGATCTGACTCAATCAGTCGATTGTGAAGTCCGAGTCGGGACCAAAAGTCCGCCATACCATAAAGGCTATGACGTTAATTACGCCATTCCTAAGAAGGACAACCCTTGATTAAACTCCAAAATAGGAGGCCACTCGGGGCGGTAATGAAAAGAAAATAACAGTGTGTGATATTGAAGCTCTTGTCATTCTAAGAATGTAATTAAGTAAATGATAGACTTATTAAATCAGCATGACCTCCTCTTATATGGGTCATGCCGGATAGAAATAGGACAACGTCCACGCAGTGGCTGGGCGGAGCCTGGACAATCATCGGGGACATGTCCCCTTCCACGTTTCTCATCCGGCCAAGGGCCTTATAGCGTTTGTATTCCCCGAGAGATCGAACCGGACGGGAGGTGTATGACATGCACTTCTCGGGGCTTATCGGGGTTAAAACATCGATCGACATTTTGGCAGCACCTCCCCATAATCTGGATTATGCCCAGGGGGGAATAGGCTATCACCCACGGAGTGCCGGGATGAAAGCCAAGAAAAAGAGAGGCCGAACCTCCCGAGTTGCGTATATATGCCATGGGGCAATGTTTGATTTTTCCCTTAGGGAGCCGGCGGAACTCATGCAGTGGCAGAGCCCTCCCGAGCTAAAGGGGTTACTCATAAATCCGGCGCGGGACAGTGGAACATAAGGAAGTTTGACTTCCTTTAAATTTATCCCCGGGCCAGGTCTGGTGACTCATGGGCATCCCTGGCTTGGTTTGATCAAGGTGCCGGGGGGTTCAATTGGATGGCAGAATAGGCTCTCGGGGCAGCTTAGGTGTGCATATAGGTTCCCGGCGCGAAAACCACCACGCCAGGAAGGGTTCTTCATGAGGCACTATTCTAGGGGCCGGGAAGCTAGCACAAGGGAAGCTCTCGGCATGAAGGTCGAGTGGCCAAGGGGTAGGTTCTCGGCGCGCAGGGGAGAAGGCCAGGGATGGGCTTCTCGGCGTGATGGCAAAGGAGCTAGGGGGGGTTCCCGGCGCGGCCAATATGGAGAGGTTCTCGGCGCAAGGGCCAAATGGCCAGAGGGGTTTCTGGCGCAAAGGCAAGAAGGCCAGGGTTTCCCGGCGCGACGGCAAGAAAATGAGGTGTGGGGTTCTCGGCGCCATAAGCCTCGCGCCGATAACTATTCACCCCTTTTACTGTGCATGGGGCCGAGATGGGTGATGGCGCCGATATGGGTTCTGGGATTTTACGGCGCCCTGTTTTGGGTTTCTTGACGATTCAGGATAAGGCAGGTGGATTCTGTGAGGTCAAAGTGGATCGATTCACCAGATTTGAACTGGATTGGGCTTGGGGTTCTGAAAGAAGGCCAAGATCGAAGAGGAATTGGGGAGGAATCAAGGTGTAGAGATCCCTGTCACCATGGCTGTGCAGAGTCCCGGGGGACAGTTTGATATGGTCTTCTATCATCCTGAGAGCCAAGAGATGGCTGTCTCTGGACTCAGGGATGATCTCGACAATGCCAATCGGCAGATCCGTAGCATCCAGAACTATAGAATCTCATGAATATCGGCATGGTCAGCTTTGCTCCGTTCCAGGAGCCAAGGGATGGTCTGTCCCTGGTTCTGGAACGAGCGTGAAAACTCCTCAAGAGACGATCGAAACAGCTGACAAATAGCCGAGCTGGGGAGGGGATGACACGTTGCGGAATTTAAAAGAAGACATAGAGGGATGGCAGCGGAGCCTCGGAGAAACAACAGCAGGCAGGCGGAGAGGTAGATGGCAGATATTTCAATCACCCGGCACCCAAACGGCCCACCGTAGCATTTCACTTCACTACATCATTCCAGGACTCACACCAACCACAAGGAGGGGGTGAGGGAAAGGAGATAAAATAGAGGCCGGGATATCCCGGTTACATCCGATGAATCGAGATAAGACTCGTATGATTACATGAAGAAAAAACATAAAACAAAAAAAAGGAGGGGGAGGGCGGAGCATTGACTCCTCTCCCTCCCTGGCTGCCCACCTGGAGCTTCTTCTCCTTCTTTTCTCTCTTGCTCTGTTGGTTTCTTCTCTCTTTTTTTTGGCGGAGGAGGCTCTCTCGCTCTCTCTTTCTATCTGTCTGTCTATCTTCCTATCTCCTCACTTTTTCGAATGAGTGGGTTTTTCTATCTCCCTATCTCCTCCTCCTCCTCTTCTGTCGAGAAAAAGGGGTTTTATAGCCCTTCCTCAACATCCTTTCGGCGGGCATATTTCGGCGCGCCCTGGTCTAGGGAGACTTCCCGGCGCGCGAGAGTCCAACCTCCCGGCGCCGGTTCTGGGCCTTGGTAGGGAGATCCCGGCGCCACACTTATGAGCCCATTTAGGGCTTTTAAATGTTTTCTTTCCTCTTATCAGCGGGCTTAAGCTGTGAAAGCTGCCCAACCTGCAAAGTCTTTTCATTTGTTAACCCTTCTGAGTCTGTCAGAACAGGTGAAGGTCTCTTCGTTGGTGAGTTGGTATAGTTTCATCAGAACATTTCTGGAGGTTTTCATCAGTCAATAGACTACAGTTTTCATCAGTACTGTCATCTGGGCGATGATAACACCGGACATCAGCTTGGCCGGGGAGGGCTTCAACTGGGTAGATAGCTTTAGTGACGGCTCTTCTTTAGTTCTGATTTTGCAGGAATCCCTGGAATCTTCATCTCTGGTTTGATCTTCTCTTTGATCCCATCTTTATTCTTGATTATATTTCAAGTGTCAACAAATGCCCCCCACCTGTGGATGGCGTAAGCGCAGAATAAGCGGCACGGGGTCCGCAGGTGCCTTTTTAGCATTCGAGGATATCTTCCTCGATTTCTCTTTAATCTAATCCTTAGACTTGATCAACCTATTGCAGCAATATTATGCACGCACACTTTTTATTTCTATGCTCTTTTCTAATGAGTTTTCTTTTCTTTTCGGCACTTTCGAAGCCTTCTCGGCACGAGGGTCACAGGCTTCTCGGCGCAAGGTTGGGCGGCTTCTCGGCACGAGGGTCACAGGCTTCTCGGCGCGCAAGCTCTTGGCTGGGACTTCTCGACGCGCCTTGGCGCGACGGGGAGGGGTTTCTCGGCCGGGGCTTCTCGGCGCCCCTTGGCGCAACGGGGAGGGGTTCTCGGCGCGCTTTTCATCGCGCCGAGAACCTCTCATCTTGGCTTCTTTTTAAGGCAACCATCGCCTTTCTTCTTCTCATTTCTCACATCTCCTTCTCTCTCTTCATCTCGACGGTGGCGGTGGGCTTCCCCCCCTCCGAGAACCTTCGTTAACCCCCCCCTTTTGACCGATTTCTTCTCGGGGTAGGTTCACTATATGGGACTAAGTCCCATTTTATGTCCGGGATCACTCCCTCTTGGTGGGTGACTCCCTATCTCTCTTGGGCATACCCCAAATAAGAGGAGATGCTGCCGAAATTTGACCAGAATCATTTGCTCAGTCTTTATAGACCCATTCATCTTACCGAGACTTATCTTGTCATCTTTCTTTGTTTGCAAGTGCCGACATGGCTTCCGACCCTACTGCTGCAGCTTACATGACTGTGGGGGCGAGCTCATCGGCTCAGCCGGACATATCTCGTGCTTCAGTCAACTGGCTGAATGTGAACAGCCTGAGCTTTGGCTATAACCAAATCGCTACTGTCGATGAGTCCTCTGATTCTGAGACTGACACAGTGCCGTCTTCTGGGGTCTATTCTTCCACAGAAGGTATTGATTTCAGAAGAGCTGTTGACTACCGTCCGGACCTGCCGAAGGATCGTCATCTGCTGCTATTTATCCGGACCTTCACCATAGGCGGAATGAGGGATCTTCTGCTTGCTCGGTCTGTGGAAGCGGCAATCCTTGCTGACAGAGACAGCATGAAGGGTTCTGTTTATCGTGCCCGAGCTATATATCTTCCGGGCGAGCAGCGGGACTGGAATGCCGTACTGGGCATTTCTGAATTAGAGCCGGAGAAGAAAATGTTGATCCGGGCTCCAGAGTTCACCCCGGCGAGGTGGGACCATGCAGCCGGTCGCGTCCACCAGGAAAAGACCAACTTCGGACTTTTTCTAGCTCCTGTGAAGTGGGGTTACAAGGACGAGCCATTTATTCTGAACTGTCTGGCCGTTCAATTTAAGTATCAGCTAGTTGCCGGCTGGTTTGGAGACGCTAAAGTGACAGATGCTCATCTCTTCAGGGTAGGAGCAGTGGAATTCACAGAATTTGTTCTGAAGGAGTACGCCCCTTTACTGATTAGAGCAAGGGTTTACCATAGCGTATTCACTTCCAGATTCCTCTATCCCATCTCTCGGGGATTATCTTGCGGTATGTTTGAAGTATTCTGCCCACAGTTTAACACATTCTACACAGCAGAAGGCGAGACATCTCTCGACCTCTGGAGCCTTTCGCAGCTTTCAAGTCTGCCTATTGATTGGGAGCCATATGAGGAGGTCTGCCTGGATGACTCTGTCAAGGACGCCTCCGATGGAGAGGGCAGATATTCTTTCGGCTATGCATACCGGTATTTAATGAAAGCTTATCGTACTATTTGTCTGGCTTACAGCAGGGGATCTTCCAAAGGCTATCAACCCCGAGAGAAGAGTAGCAGATTGAGGGTCCGTGTAGGACAGTGGATATAATACTTCTTCGGGGGTCCCTTGAAGTATGCGGACTTCCCTTCTGTGGGACCGACTTTCGGCAAGCAAATCAGGGCCCCTCGTTACAAATCAGCATTGCCAGCTTCACTGCGCCGAGCAGGTACAGACGGCCCAAACCCAGCAGGGGTTGACCCTATCACTCACTGTGCAGCTTATCTGACCTTCTGGCTATGCACCTTCGCTCTTCCTCAAGGGGACGAGACGACTATCAGGCCGGAGGCTATATACCCGGCCTGTCAGATGGCCTGGGGGATGAGGCTGTCTCTGTGCCCAGTGGCTTTGTGCTTAATTTACAAATCATTGGGGGATTTGCATAGACATTGGGTTCCCCGCTCCTTGAGGACTGTGGGTCCGTTTCATTTTTTTAATGCCTGGGTCTGCAGTATTTTCCCCGAGTTGGCCCCGAGGACTCTACAGTCGGACACGTTACTTCCTCGGATGATTGAATTTGCTAGCGCCGAACCTGGTCCTTTTTCAGAGCAGCTATTTAAGATAAGGGGTAGGTTGATAAAAGTGCCTGTAGACGCTCCCGGCAGCATTCATTTTTGGAGCCTGGCAGCAGGTTCGGCTCCTTTAGTGGACCCTCAGAGGGAATGCAAAATGGAGGAGGTCGAAACTTATGTCCATCCTATTTCGGGGGTCAACGCCATCCGGCCCATATTAGAGCCAGAACTGGTCAGGTGGGCCATGGCTATTCAGCCCAGTGTATTGGTCTTCAGGAAGGGAGGCTTGCTCCTCTTGGAGCCCTATTATCCATTCCGTTTCGGTAGAAACTTTGGCTATGATCAGCATATTCCTCCATCGGTTGCCCAGTTTTCTTTGGACAGCCGTGCCAAGCATGGGTCCGCCATTGCCAGTGACGGTCGAACATGGTGGGATTTCTTTCATCACCGAGAGGGCGTAACTTTCAGAGTCCCGACCATTTCTAATCGTATTCCCCGTGTCACATCAGAATACATTAAGTGGTGGAATACCCGCACCAACTTCTATAAGGATGGCAGAGGCACCTTTTGGGATGCGGCCGAGCGCTCTTTCTTAAAGCGGCAATCAGGGCCTGTGTTTGAAATTGATGAGGTTCATCTGAAAAGGCTCTATTCACAGCACCAGAAGGAGGCGGAAACATATACTGCCAGGCGTCGGTCTTTGAAAGAGGAAGGTTCTGAAATACCCACTCCTGTCTTTATGAGATTAATGAAGATGCTTTTACAAGGGATCTGAGGCAGTTGGGCCATATAGGGGGTGTTCATTTGGATGTACAATATCCGTTCCCCCCGGAGGAGCCTCTCCCAATAGCAGCCCCCTAGAGGGGTCCAGTGGACAGGTTTCACCCTTATAGGACGTTTGTGCGGAGGGAAGACCGCACCCAGACATATTATCAGCACACTTCTTGGCTTTTTGTACTGTTGAATGTTCACAGGCTATCAGTAGAGAACCCGGTAGCTGGCATTCTGAATAAGCCGCTTTTTGTTTCTTTTCATTATGTCGACGGCTGGTGTATGGATTATCTCGGCCTGTTTCATTGCCTTGACTTACACGGACATAAAGACTTGGCTGCCTTGATAGAGAAGTGCCAGACCATTGGTGACATATGCTGGCTCGTGAAGGAGGCTGCTTCCCGATCGAAGGAGGTGGCTTATCTGTATTGGCCACTTTCCACATTTTATGATGGCCCAACAGGTATGACCCTTCCTGTGTGCTCATGGCATCTTTCTTTCATTGCTATGTTCTGCATCTGTCGACTATGACTGCCCTTCTTGTGTCTTGCACAGATAGACCGGACATAAAGCGGTAGGGACTTTACAGGAAGATCATTGCTTAAGCTGAAAAGCCTGCCTACTTTGAAATTCCTGCAGCGGCACCTACGACCACTCCCTTGCCTCCGGGCAAGAAGAGGAAGCCTTTTGTGGTGAAAGCTGCAGTTGCCAAGGCCAAGAGGGCCAAGGTTGTTCGGGTCCAGCAGTCGGCTCCGGTTGTGACGGATGCCGGAACCCCTCTTCCAGACATCCCCTCTTTCGACGAGTTCAGGTCTCAGAGGGAGGCCACTCATGAACCTGCCGAGAGTGGCGGTAAATAGCTTGTAGATGCAATCTTCATTGTCTTCTTGACTGATCTTTTAAGGAGTTCTTCGAGACTGAGCTTCTCTTTATCTGATACAGCCCCAGAGCAGATTACAGTGCCTGTGGAAAGGGACACGAGGCTGCCTTCTTCTACCCCGACTGGCGAGGAGGAGGGTAAATGTGCTTTCTCATCTTTTTCTTTATACTTCCATTGTTTTTTTTTTGTTATATCCCTCAGAGGTCCCCTTTTGTTGAGGTGGCAGTCAGGGAGCAGACTGAGGCCATGGTAGCAGCGGCAGAGTCGCCTCGGCCGCAGAAGGGTGACAGGACTCAAACAAAACGGAGCCCTATTCCGGCCAGATGCATAATCACCCGGTCTGCATCCCGGCATGCTCTAGAGGCGACCCCGCAGCATATAGCTAGTGTGGAGGTATCCTCGGGCAGCTCTGAGACCGTCCCTGATAATGAGGAGGAAGTGACTTTCAGCGACAGTGAGGAGGAAGTTCTAAAATCAGAAGCCTTGCCCATATTTGTAAAAGGCCTTCCGCCCTTTCAGCCTTCCAAGCTGCTGGTGTTGTCTTCTGAAGAGGATTTGCAAGAAGAGTTTGCCGAGCTTGACACCGAGATTGACATAACCCCTCCGTTTGTTGCTTCAACTACGGAGCTTTCTCCCCTTTTGTCTCATTTCGAGGGTGTAGACCTCGCCTTAAAGGTAAGCTTCCTCTTTTTTTGTGTTTGCTGTTCTATTTATTTCCTCTCATTCATTGTTGAGGGTCATTCTGCTTTGTCCTCAGGACCCTATCATCACCAGCTCAGACGCGGTCGCAGTTTCTATGGATGTTTCCTCTGCAGACTTGATCATTGTCCCTGCTTTACCTTTAACTTGCATGGGACTTTCTGAGGTTATTCGCCCTGTGCCAGTAAGAATACAATCTTCAACTGACTTAACATCACTGGACTTGGGGGCATCAGGAGAGATTTTCGTCCCTGTCAGGGCCTCAGATTTTAGAGCCGAAGCAGACCCAGCCAGGAGCTCTGCTTTTATACCGGCCGCAGTAATGTCCATTGCGCCCGAGTCCGCAGTCCCTGCCATAGTGGCTATAGAGACTGGATTTCTGCCTCCACAGACTAGGGCGCCTTCGTCCCCATTACGAGAAAGAGCAGTTGAAGATGAAGCCCCCACTCAGGAGACCCATGAAGAGATAGCTCCATCACTTATCGATTCTCCTCCTGCGGGTGTTCAAGCCATAACTCCTAAGGCAGCGGTATCAGAGGAATCTTCGGCTCGGCAGGAGAGTGTAAAGAGGGACCAGCCAGCTCTCCTAGCAGATTTGCCGTCTTCGTCCTCCCGGCCGGCTATTGCGCTATGGGCGGACATTGATAGTGAAGTGACCTTTGAAGTGATCCCCTCCACTTCTTTTGGCTTTGCATCGTCTGAGAGCTTTGTCTGGCAGAACCTGGATATGCTGCGCCAGCTGGTAGAATCTCAGCCTGGCTTGACACATTTGCAGCTAAAGGAAATTGTTGATCGCTTCACTGCCGGCCTGCAGGCCATGGGCTGCCCTTTGGACACATGGGTTCAGCATGTTCTGCTTCTACTGAAATTCGTGCATCGGAGGGATTTCCTAGCACGGACTATGACCGACAAGCTGACGGCATTGAAGTTGCAGAGGTCAGAGTGCAAATCTGAGCTAGAGAAGATGACGCTTGCCCTTGACGAACGCCAAGCTGAGCTACAGAGTGTTGTTCAGCGGGAGGAAGCTGTCCAGGACCGGATAGCTATTCTGGAAGTGGAACTCGCTGGACTTCGAGCCGAGCTGCAACAATTATCCCCTATTCGGCCACAGTTCACCGAGGAGGTGGCCTTGTTGGAGGGACGGGTGATGTCTCTCCAGGGCATGTCCGTGAAGCTTCAGAAAGAGGAGGCGCGCCTTCACGAGCTAAGAGCTACTCCCGATGTGGGTCTTTTGGCCTTTGAAGATATCTTCCGGCGGCCTTGAATTATCTCTTCTTTGTTTTCTTCTGCCCTCTTTTGTGATACAGTGTCCCCTCGGGGCTCTTTGTGTACTCCTCTTTTAATGAAAAGGAATCTTCGGCTTTATGTGTATCCATCATCTTTTCTATGTGGTTTCATCACTTTGGGAAGTGGGGTAGTGGTTCTAGCAGTCCCTCCTGTGAATGGCCCGTACCTGGCAAGAGAGCGTCCATCCCTTCATAGAAAGGATGGGGAACTCGCTCCACCGCGTGACGGCATCCGAGGGGCGTGCTTAAACCGAATTCTGTTGGTGGTAGCAAATGTCTTCTTTGGCCATATGTGCCGCAAGGGAGACATGAGAGGACATGCAGTTTAATCAGAATAGACGTAAGGTCTATCCTAGCAGGGTTTCATCACGGCTTGGGCAAGATGTCGGTCGATCAATAGCTGGTTTCATCATCGACATTGGGTTTATATCGATGCAAAGAAGTTTCATAGGTTTCATCAGAATAGATGTAAGGTCTAGACTGGATAGGATTTTATCATTGATCGGGCGGGGTGCCAGTCGATCAATAGCTGGTTTCATCATCGACATTAGGTTTATAGCGATGCAAAGAAGCTTCATAGGTTTCATCAGAATAGACGTAAGCTCTAGACTGGATAGGATTTTATCATTGATCGGGCGGGGTGCCAGTCGATCAATAGCTGGTTTCATCATCGACATTGGGTTTATATCGATGCAAAGAAGTTTCATAGGTTTCATCAGAATAGACGTAAGGTCTAGACTGGGTAGGATTTTATCATTGATCGGGTGGGGTGCCAGTCGATCAATAGCTGGTTTCATCATCGACCTTGGGTTTATATCGATGCAAAGAAGTTTCATAGGTTTCATCAGAATAGACGTAAGGTCTAGACTGGGTAGGGTTTTATCATTGATCGGGCGGGGTGCCAGTCGATCAATAGCTGGTTTCATCATCGACCTTGGGTTTATATCGATGCACAGAAGTTTCATAGGTTTCATCAGAATAGACGTAAGGTCTAGACTGGATAGGATTTGATCGCATGTGGGACTTTGCTAAGCAATACGTAGGTTTCATCGGGATGGACGTAGGGTCTATCCTGGTGGAGTTTCATTGCTGACCAGGCAACGAGCCGATCGATCAAGAGAAGGTTTAAGAGTTTCATCGGGACAGATGTAAGGTCTGAACTGGGCAGGCTTTATCAGAATGGTGATGGGTTTTATTGTCGGTGGGACATTTGTAAGAGGGTATGTAGATTATATCAGGGTAAACGTAAGGTCTGCCCTGGAAAGGTTTCATCGTCGACCGGGCAAGGAGCCAAACGGTTAACGGAAGGCCATATCAAGGGAAGGAAGTATGAAATTTCTCAGAATTACCACGTTACTGGCCCAGGCGCCCTTTCGGGTTTTCACCGGAGCCAGCCCCCTCTTGCTTTTGCCCACGCGCCCTTTCGGATTTTCACGTGGCGGGGTGCCCGATTTTGCCTGCAGTGCCCTGTCGGGTTTTCACCACAGCTGGGTTTTAGCCATTCTTGCCCTTGTCCAGAATGCCTGAACAAGTCTGGCGGGGTATCTCCATTTTTAACCCCACTTTTCACATATATATATATATTTATTCTTTCTCTTTTCTTTTGTCATCGTCTTTCCTGGGACTAGAATTTTCATTCTATGGACCATGGGGCCATATGTTTATTGTGGATACATGATCATTGATGTGGGTGTCAACATCAATGCAAAGGGAAATAGGGTTTCATGATCTATCCAGATGAAAGGTCCGAATTGATTTAGAGGATATAGATAGCAGCTCGGGCACGAGGCCATTTGCTGGAAATGTGAGTTTCATCGTTAACGTGGGGTTTGACATTAACGCAAAGGAATAGAGTTTCATGATCTATCCAGACGAAGGGTCTGAATTGATTCAGACAGCTATGTCATGTTTGTCAGAGCAGATGGAAGGTCTACCTGGATGGGTTTTAGCATCGCTCAGGCAGTCTGCCAATCGATCAATAGCAGATTTCATCATTGGCATTGGGCTCATACCAATGCGAAGGTTTCACATGTTTCATCGGGATAGACGTAAGGTCTAAACCAGACAGGTTTCATCGCCGATCGGGCTGTGCGCCCATCGATCAATATTAGGTTTCATCATCAGTATTGGGTTTATACCAATGCAAGGATTTCATAGGTTTCATCGGGATAGACGTAAGGTCTAAACCGGACAGGTTTCATCGTTGATCGGGCAGGATGCCAGTCGATCAATATCAGGTTTCATCATCAGTATTGGGTTTATACTAATGCAAGGATTTCATAGGTTTCATCGGGATAGACGTAAGGTCTAAACCGGACAGGTTTCATCGTTGATCGGGCAGTGTGTCGGTCGATCAATGGCAGGTTTCATCATGGTGAGACATAGGATAGGTTTCGTCAGAATAGATGTAAGATCCAAACTGGGTAGGTTTTACCGTGGTGGGTCTTAGACAAAACAAGTGGAAGTGTTTTATCAGAACAGACGGAAGGTCTATCCCGAGGTGGGCCCCTTTTGCATTGATCGAGGCAATATGCCTTGTGATCAACGGGGTTTCATCGTCAGGTGGGACTTTATGATGATCGTCCTTCTCGGAGTTTTATCAGGCAGGGTGAAAAAGGGAACTTTTAATTACCACATTACTAGTTTAAGCGCTCTTTCGGGTTTTCGCCGAAGCCAGCCCCCTCTTGCTTTTGCCCACGCGCCCTTTCGGGTTTTCACGTGGCGGGGTACCCGATTTTGCCTGTAGTGCCCTTTCAGGTTTTCACCACAGCTGGGTTTTGGGCCATTTTTACCCTTGTCCCTAATATAGGAGCAAGTCTGGCGGGGTATCTCTATTTTTAACCCCATTTTTACTTTCTTTTATTCTTTCTTCTTCCCTCCTCTCTTCTTTTTTTTTTTTTTTTAGAGGGTGACAGGCCGGAATGCCACTAGATCAGGATAAGGGTAGCTTGGCTAGGGTGAAGTGCCGCCAGACCAAGAAAGGGGTAGCTCGGCTAGGGCGTATTACCATTAGACCGAGAAAAGGGTAGCTCGGCTAGGGCGGAGTGCCACTAGACGAAGAAAAGGGGTAGCTTGGCTTAGGGCGGAGTGTCGCTAAACCAAGGAAGGGGTAGCTCGGCTAGGGCGGAGTGCCACTAGACGAAGAAAAGGAGTTGCTTGGCTAGGGCGGAGTGCCGCTAGACCAAGAAAGGGGTAGCTCGGCTAGGGTGGAGTGCCACTAGACGAAGAAAGGGGTAGCTCGGCTAGGGCGGAGTGCCGCTAAACCAAGAAAAGGGTAGCTCGGCTGGGGCGAAGTGCCGCTAAACCAAGAAAAGGGTAGCTCGGCTAGGGTGGAGTGCCGCTAAACCAAGAAAGGGGTAGTTTTGCCTGATCACTCGGGGAATGCCGGTTGTACTGCATGATACAGCTTTAGATGTCTTCCGTTGAGCGGTGAGAATTGAATCTCCCCTCGATGGTTGACAACCACGTAGGCTCCTCCTTCATAGACCCTCTGTATCACATAAGGGCCTTCCCAATTAGCATTCAGCTTCCCTTTTGGGTTGGACGCCATGACTTCTCTTTTCTTGACCATGATGAGGTCACCTTTCTTGAATTCTCGTTCTCTTACGAGTTTGTTAAATGCATTAGCCATGCGGGCCTGATACATTTGGATATTCTTCTGAGCTTGGAGGCGTTTCTCTTCCAATTCAGCCAATTCTTCTAATCTTCTTTCTGCATTGGTCTGTTCGCCATGGGCCAGGCCATATTGGACTGCCACTCTGAGTGACGAGACTTCCAGCTCTAGCGGAACTACTGCCTCTGAGCCGTATACTAGTGAGTATGGTGAGCACCCTGTAGGTGTCTTGAAGGCGGTGTGGTACGCCCACAGAGCTTCATACATTTTTTCTTCCCAGTCCTTTTTATTGGAACTGACGACCTTGGCCAGTAGGGTGCAAAGAGTCTTGTTAAAAGCTTCCGCTAACTCGTTTGCCTGTGGGTTGTAAGGGGTGGAAGTCCTCCACTCGATTTTATACTTCTCAGCAAGCCGATAGACCTTCTGATTTCTGAAATGGCTTCCGTTATCAGATATTATTCGGCTGGGGATTCCGAACCGGAAGATAATATTCCGTTTGATGAATCTAGCGACTAGCTCACCAGTCACTTCTCTTAATGCCACAGCCTCCGCCCATCGGGAGAAGTAATCTGCTATGGCCAGTATGTACTTATGTCCGGCTGAGGAAGTCGGCAGTGGCCCGACTACATCAGTTCCCCATTGTGCAAATGGCCAGCTGGGAACTGTAGGGTGCAGAGTCGTAGGAGGCCTTCTAGGCACAGTAGCATGCTCTTGACATTTTTGGCAGGACTTTGCGAATTTACAGCAGTCTTCAAACATGGTGGGCCAATAGTAGCCCAGCTTCTTGATTTCTATCTTCATCTTGGGGCCAGCCTGGTGGGCACCCGCAGTTCCGGCATGTACTTCTTTCATTGCTTGCCAAGCTTCCTCAGTGGACAGGCAGCGGAGTAGAATCTTCTTGCGTGCATCTGCCATTATTCGGAACAAAGTTTCATTCCTGAACTCATAAGAATCTTTGATTCTCAGAAGTTTCATCTTTTCTTCTCTTTTCTGCGGCAGCTGTTGGTGCAGAAACCACTGCAGCAAGTGCTGTCTCCAATCAGACGCCTGTACCGTGCTGACAGTAGCAACTTCGTCTTCTTCGGGGCACCCTTCTAGCATACTGGGGACCTGCCGCCGGTTCATAACAACAATGTTTAGTGTCTCATTTGGTGGGACTGCTAGTGAGCTGGCCAGCTTTGCCAGTGCATCAGCTTGGGCATTGTGCCCCCGGCCCACATGCTTGAGCTCAATATGATAGAATTTCGCGATAAGGCGCACAGCTTTCTGGTGGTAGGGATTCAATTCTGGCTTCCGCACTTCAAACTCCCCTTGGATTTGTTTTATGATCAACATTGAATCCCCGAATACCTGAAGCATTTGGATACCCATGTCGAGGCCGATATGCAGACCGATTATCAGAGCTTCGTACTCAGCTTCATTATTGGTGCAGGGTTTGTTTATAGAACAGGAAGTATGCACGACCTCCCCTTCTGGGGACTTCAGCACAATACCGGCCCCGGCCCGTATTCTGGTCTTTCCATCGGAGTCTGTCTCTGTTCTAGATGCCCCATCAAAGAATAGTTTCCACATAACTGGCCGAGCTTGGCAAGCTTCGAGCGTCTCGTAATCGAGCAACTCAGTCCCTAGCATGTCATTTTTCGGCACAGGATGCTCTGTGAAGAAATCAGCCATAGCCTGTCCTTTTATCGCCCTCTGGGGTGTATAGGTAATATCAAATTCCATCAGGATCACTGCCCATTTGCCCTACCGGCCCTTCAGTACTGGCTGAGTCAATATGTATTTGAGCGGATCTGCTGCAGATATCAACCTGATTTCATGTGACAACATATAGTGTCGGAGCTTTTTGACAGCAAAGACTAGTGCCAAGCATGTCTTTTCTATGTAACTGTAGCCTTCTTCAGTTCTAATCAGCCTCCTACTCAAGTAGTACAAGGCTTGTTCTTTGCCTTCTTCATTTATCTGTGCCAGCATTGCCCCCAGGGAACAGTGTGTGGCCACGATATACAGTATCAAGGGCCTGCCCTTAATTGGTGCCCCCAGTACTGGAGGGGTCTTGAGATATTCTTTCAGCTTCTCAAAGGCTTCCTGACATCCATCATCCCAGAGGAACGGTACATCTTTCATCATGAGCTTGTGAAAGGGGTGGCATCTTCCCGACAGATTCGATATAAATCGTCGTATATAGGCCAACCGTCCTTGCAGAGATCTTAGCTCGGGCAGACTCCTTGGTGGAGGGAGCTCCTGGATAGCCTTAATCTTGGATGGGTCGATTTCAATGCCCCTGTGCCGGACAATAAACCTGAGGAATTTTCCACTGGACACGCCGAAGGCACATTTCATAGGATTCATCTTGAGTTCATATTTGCGCAGCCTCTGGAATACTACCCTAAGGTCTTGCAAATGGTCTTCTCTTCTTTTAGTTTTTACTACCAAATCATCAATGTAACACTCTACTTTCTTGAAGAGCAAATCATCAAAGATCTTGGTCATAGCTCTTTGGTAGGTAGCGCCCGCATTCTTGAGGCCAAACGGCATCCTTTTGTAGTGGAATATCCCCTTCGGAGTGCGGAATGCAGTGTGCACTCTGTCTTCTTCAGCGATCCAGATCTGGTTATATCCGGATGACCCGTCCATGAATGACAGGGCTTCATGACTAGTAGTCGCATCGATCATCACTTCAGTGATTGGCACTGGGAAATCATCTTTCGGACAGGCCTTATTAAGGTCCCTGAAATCAACACATATTCTGATCTGCCCATTTTCTTCTTTACAGGCACTATATTGGCTAGCCATGTAGCATACTGATTTTCTTTAACAAAGCCTACATCAATCAGCTTGTCGACCTCTTTATTAATTTGATTTATCAATTCAGGGCGCATTCTCCTGGGCGGCTACTTTACGGGGTTAGCCTCTGGGTTTATTGCCAACCGATGCTGTGCCACATCAGAACTCAGTCTCGGCATTTCATCATATGTCCATGCAAAATAGTCTCAGAATTCCTTCAAGAACTGTATATATTGTTCCCTGGCAGCTGGCTCCAACAGTGCACTGAGGAATGTCGGCCTTGGCTCATCTGCGGTCCCCAGATTTATTTCCACAAGCTCATCGACGGTGGCCTGACCTCCATCTTGGACCTCGGGCGGGGCTTCTTGCAAGTCAATGAAGCCTCCCGGGATATAATCTTCTTCAGTTTCATGATTCGCTGTTTCATCATACTGGTCACCAGCGGGTGCTGGCTCATCATATACGGCCAATATTGTTGGATTCTGTTCAGTCTGCCCCGAGGACGTGACTGGCTCAGCAAAAAACTCAAAAATGGAGTCTTCCGCCCTTAGAGGCTCTTTTGATGCAAACTCCCTTGAGAGATCATCATTCTGTAGAGCCCGGACTTCTTCTAGAATGCGCTCAAACTCCAGGCATTCCCTCAGCTCTTTGGCTATTTGGTCTTCATCCAGGGTTCCCGTATCAAACTTTGCTTCAGCATGGAACAGATCCTCTTTGCAGGGTAGGTCTTCCCATCACCAATCTTTCTTTGTTTCATCAGATGTCCCCGTCTCCGGCTGACTGTCTGGGGCTTCATTGTTCATTACGGATTGATAAATGATTTCTTCATCTTCCGAGGGGTACTTGTCATATCCCACCTCGGGAGGGTCTTCATGCTGGTAGGAGACAGAGATGACGTCCACCTCAGCTTCATAGTATTCTTGAAGGGTATAACCCAATCCCGGGTGCTGAGTGATCTTCCTCAGTTCTTTATTATCCCGGGGCGGCTCCCATAGCTCCTGGAACGCCTTCTTTTGGGCAACAGGTTGTAGTGATGGCATCTGCATCTTAGAGAACATCTGTGAAACCCGTTGGGTAGTATAGTCCAAGCCCGTGATCGGCACCATCCAGTTTGCAGATTCTTCAGGGACCATGCAGTCTTGATCATCGTCTTCGACTGACTCCCTAGTGTAGAATATGATAGGAGGCTCACAGAAGCGAGGGACTTCCATGGTCTTTAATGGTAGCACCGTCTGGTATTCTATGCTATCAATAGGCTTGACTAAACCTTGCGGAACCCCCACCTGTATGTACTTTTCTTTCATCTCTTCGCCAGTATCATCTAGGTGGATGCTAGGAGGGGTGATCCGAGCAAAGTCACCAACATAAGAAATGTGAGATACTTCATGTTTCTTGTTGGGTTCTGTGCGTCCCCTCGTTGTCTTTGACAATGGTTTTGATGATTCCAATATATCGTGTGTTTTGTGTTTACTTCAAAGTGGAAATCTTGATTGTTTATGTTCAATGGCATCTTGATGATAAGTAAGCTAACATGATGGTATCTTGGTTTGCAGGTGGCAGGTTGACAGTTT
Source organism: Amorphophallus konjac (assembly GCA_022559845.1). Classification (NCBI taxonomy): domain Eukaryota; kingdom Viridiplantae; phylum Streptophyta; class Magnoliopsida; order Alismatales; family Araceae; genus Amorphophallus; species Amorphophallus konjac. Next base: position 440,200,448 of record CM040121.1, on the reverse strand, counting down.
ATGGTCCTTCACAAACAAACATGTGAAGTTCCCTCATGCATGCTATGCATGAGACTTTGGAACAAACCTGTGAAACCTTATTTTTTGATAATCTGCTCATGGGGTTTTTAATGAATTCATATAAATGCTTGACATTGTGTTTCATGCATTCTCAAAGTCCATACATTCTGTTTCATACATTGGCCTTCATCCTCCAAGTCTACACATTGCCTTTTGGAATCAAAGTATGTACATTGGCCCAGCCAAGTCTGTACATTGGCCTTTGGCCACCAAGTCTATACATTGGCCTTCATACTTCAAGTCTATACATTGGGCTTCATATTTCAAAGTCTGTACATTGGCCTTCATCAGCCAAGTCCATACATTGGCCTTCATACTTCAAGTCTATACATTGGGCTTCATATTTCAAAGTCTGTACATTGGCCTTCATACTTCAAGTCTATACATTGGGCTTCATATTTCAAAGTCAACACATTGGCCTTCATCAGCCAAGTCTATACATTGGCCTTCTTACATACAAGTCTGTACATTGGCCTTCTTTCAAAGTATGTACATTGGCCTTCTTACATACAAGTCTATACATTGGCCTTCTATTTTCCAAGTCTATACATTGGCCTTAAATCCAAGTCTATACATTGGCCTTCTGCCAAGTCTATACATTGTCTTGTGCCTTCAAGTTTCCAAGTCTATACATTCAGTTTCATGCATATACAAAGTGGAGATTTGAGTTTGCTCTCAATTCATCTAATTCATGTTGGCTTGATTAAATTGTATTTGAAAGGTGAACCTGTGAAAAATGTGGTTTGGAAATGTTTGAATCAGTTGTGCATATAGTTGCACTTTCAACATACTAATGTGCAGGTTCATCAAGGTTGAAATGCATTGAAGAGGTGGTATTGTGTGGATAATGCATTCAAGTTCGATTCTTCATTTGCATGGATCAAAGCATAACATGAAATTGATTTTCTAAAGGTGCCGGTTCATTAAAGTCTAAAAATCTCTGAAATCATGGTAAGAATCTTCTTATGATGGATTTCCATGTGGGGAGATTAGGCTTACTTTATGCTTCATGGCTTTGGGGTTAATTGGCTTCAAAATTGTCTATTTGATAATTGTAGTTCATATTGCATCATGCTCATGTTGATTTCTATTCTTTCATGCAATATCTGATTGGATTTGGTGTTACTTTACCAAGTGCTTTATGCATGTTCTTGAGGAGGTTCTTGAGTTGATAATATGAATAAAACATTTATGTGCCTCATACTAATGCCTTCATAATCATATTTCATGTCCTTTGGGTCTTGGACTCAAAACTAGTTCCATATGTGAATGCATGATCCAAATATTTTAATTCATGATTGGGTTCAATGGATTGCACTTTTAGATCATTAGGAATGCTTTAAAATATCATTTCATGAGGTTTCAAGGTCAATGGGTCGACCCCCCCCCACTCAATGGGTCGTCCCCTGGGCAAAACAGGGTGTTTTAAGCTTCTGGAATGAAAGTGGGTCGACCCCCCCATGAGATGGGTCGACCCCCCTGTAACAAAACCTGCCAGACAGCATTCTATCTGGCAGGTGGGTCGACCCCCCTCACCAGATGGGTCGACCCCCCCTCATTCGCAGGTCCACGCGTGAATTCCGTAAGTCACCGAAACCCTATGAAAACACATCCAAATGAGATGAAATTTTACCCTTATACCCTTGGGTTGTTAATGAACATATTAGGGTGGTTTTGCTAGGGTTTTGCAAGGGTATTGTGATCTTTTGCACAACTTATCCTTATGATATATATAACATGCGAATTTGGAAGAAAGAAGTGTGGAACTCTAACGTGCTATCATTTTCTCTTTGTCTTGTAGGAAAAGAAAGAGGGAAAGGAGAGGAGCTGGAGAAGAACGCGGATATCATCTACATCCAGGAGGAGTTTGCGATCGTGATTGAAGGAAGAATGAAGCGGAACATAAAGAGGAATGCATAGACGCTCTTAGTGTCGACATCCGGCTACCCTCCGACTTGGGGCTTAGAGAAGATCTTTTTAAACCTCTCTTTACTCATGGGGGTTCATTGTTGCATCTTGTTTGCATATTTTTGAGTCATCTACTTTCGGTTTACAAGGGTTTCCATCCCTTTTTGTTGAGCATAGATTTATATCTTTTGTGGTCATTGTATATCCTTTTATTTTATCAATCTCGGAATATCATAGTGTGTGGGCGGAGCTGCGTCTCCGTGTGTTGGGATTTATTGTGGGGAAAGTTTCCTCATGGTTGGTTATGTGTAGACGGAGCTGCGTCTCCGAGTGGATTTAGTGTCTGGGGTGTGTTCCCCGATTCTGTGTGTGGTTGTGTGCTGCGGTAGCAGCGTGTTGGGGATTTTCCCCGTGTGTGGACATTGCTGCGGAAGCAGCGTGTGTGCGTGTGGTTGGGGTTCGTCCCCGTGTTGCTACGAAAGTAGCGTGTAGTGAAGCCTCACCCGATTGGGTGAGGGGTGGACGTAGGGAGCCCGTCGTGGTCCCGAACCACCTAAAAATTCTCGTGTCTCGTGTGAATGCATGTGTGCTTGTCCTTTTCTTCTATCTCCCTTCACAGGTTAATTTAATAGATTTTTACTCACTACACCACTGCACACTGCTACTTCTATTATCCGTGTTAGGCATAATTTTATCTAACGGTTGCATTGTTATTACGAGTGAGATCGGAAAGATTGAGAGAACCTTTTAAATCTCATGTTTGTTTAGACTAATCAAGTAGTTTATTTTAATTCCTCCGTGGTCAATTTAGACTGTTTTTAAAATCCGCCATCTAGGTCAAGGGGACAATTCAACCCCCCTTCTTGTCCACCATCTAGTCTGGGCCAACAATTGGTATCAGAGCCCAGTCTCTGATTTTTATTCAGCGGACCTCACGGTCTAGGAGAAACGATCTTTTTATGATGGCTGATCTGAACTCTATTCCTGTCTTTGATGGTTTTAATTATATATCTTGGATTGGAAAATTTACTATTTGAATTTCTGGTATTGATCCAAAACTCATGAAATTAATCTCTCATGGTCCACATGTCTTACCCAAAAATGAACTAAGGTGGACTGATGAACATAGAAAAATGAATTCTGATAATCTTTTTATTTTGAATGCTCTTAAAGCTGCAATTGACTCTAACAAATTTCCGTTTGTTCTTGATTGTAGCTCGATCAAAGAAATCATGGATCAACTGATCAAGGTTCATGAAGGAGGGCTAGAAGATGCTTGCATGATGGCTAATAGTAAGGATGATCATTCAGGCCTAGAATCCAAGGAGGTATCTTCTGACTCAAATTCTGATGATGAATTAAGTTTTGAAGAATTAATGGATGCCTATGATGAGTTGCTTGAAAGACATAAAATAATAAAATCTGAAAAAAGAAAATTGAGAAAGAAAATTGAAAACATTCATGTTAATGATCTCACTTGTGAAAAATGCATTGAATTTGAAAAATCAATTGAATCTCACATGCTTGTTCAAAAAGAACTCAAAGAATTGATTGCAAATCTGAAATCTGAAAACAAATCTTTACAAGATAAAATTTCAGAATTTCAACTCATTGAGAAAGATAATGAGAAGCTGAAAATATTGAACAACTCTTTGTCTGAAAAAGTTCTCCTTTTGGAAAAAGGAAAAGTAAATCTGAATGTTGACAAGACAAATGAACTGGAGGAACTAAGGAAGGAAATAGAAAGTTTCAGGAATTTGAATGACAAATTTGAAAACAATGAAATAATGGGTAGAATGGTTGGTCAAAATGCGAGTCTTCAAATGAATGAACTTGAACACACTTCTATGAATAAAAATTCATTTGAAAAACTCCAAAATGAAAATAGTGCTTTGTTGATTCAAATTTCATTGCTTGAGAGTAGATTGAAAAATCTTGAAAATCTTGAAAAAGTAAAAAGCGTAGTTGTTCCTGATGACTTTGAAAATGCTCATGCTATGGAACAAGACATTGAAAGTCATAAAACTATCAATATCATTTTGAATGAAAAAGTCACCTCATGTGAAAAAGAGATTGCTGATCTTGAAATGCACATTTTAACATTGGAAGAAGAGATCAAAAATTTGAATGAATCCATGTTGTTGTGTGATAAGCAAAATGAAAAATAGAAAAAGGATGTTGATTGTTCTTGTATGCATGCAGAATCCTCATATAATAAACACAATCATACTTCAAGAAAAAGAAGAAATGTTTCATGCTATTATTGTGGACAATATGGACATGACATGTATGATTGTTCCTTGATGGAATTTGATGATAATGAAGCATTGAAGTCACAATTAAAAATTGTTGATAAGCCTAACAATCTTGATAAACCAATGAAGAAAACCTTCAATGCTCATTGCTATTACTGTGGATTACATGGTCATGTCTTTGAACATTACTTCATTAAGAAAAATGATGATGAATGGTATCTCAGAAAGAATTTTTCCTGTCATTACTGTGGTCAAAATGGACATGTGATGAATGATTGTCATGTAATGAAAAATGATGACAATTAGTTTTTGAAAGGAAAATCTTCCAATTGCTATTACTGTGGTAAGAATGGTCATTCAATGGATGATTGTTCCACCATGAGAAATGATGATGATTGGTTTGCTAGGAGATACAAGAATCCATCTGTTCATGTTAACTCTAACCCCTCGGGACCCAAGATGGCTTGGGTACCCAAATTGCCAAAATGAGAATCTATTTTGCAGGGGCGTCTTGAAGCCAAGGAAAGCCAATACATGAAGGACTCTTAAGGCGAGAAATAAAAATGGTTTGCTTTCAAATTTGTTTTGGTTAGGTTCTTTTGGAAAATTTTGAAAAGGTAAAAATGAGTCTGAAGTTCACAATCAAATTGCATTCCTACCTTGTTGATTTTGACAACTTCTGAAATAATGAGATTTTGTGAACTCTATGTCTAGATAAATTGGACATATTTATCTATTTCACATCTTGTGAATATGTCTAGTTTTTGAATGCTTCACCTTGGTTTTACATAGTCAGTTTTCATACACACCTTCTCTTGCTTTGCAAATAATAATAATTCATCTTTGAATGCTCTGGTCTGTGCAAAATGTCTTTCACTCTCTTACTCACATCATGTAAATAATGGTTCACTTTTGCATATACAGCTTCACGCTTAGTTGCATGATACTCATTGCACATATCATACATATCTTTTCATACTTGTGAATATGAATAATTTTTCAATCATCTCTTCAAGTTACATGTATATGCTTGCATATACTCTCCATGTTTGTGTGCTTGAATGCCATGATTATCCGGTATATAAAATAGTGTTAGTGGAAGGTTGGATTACGTTCAGCCGGAAGCTTTCACTACGTGTGATCTCCGCCAAGTGCCGATAATCAATCTGCTTGACGTCATTGGAAAATCCTTGGTTGAATGCATGTATATATTTTATACAGCCATTTTTTGACTTCTTCTATGACTCATCCCTTGTTAAATGAAATTGCATTGATTCAGACATGTTTGCTACATGACATATATTAAGGGGGAGATTTTTCTATATAACCGTGCATACATTTAGGGGGAGACATTGCTATGATGAAACTAATTCATATCTTACATTCAAAACAACCACCCACACAAATGCACCTTTTTGAGATAATGATTTAATTGAATAAGGATTACTATTTTCTACTCTACACTTTAGAGGACTATTGATTCTATACATGGAAATCACATATCTCGTGAGGAAAAAGCTGTTTACCCCACCAAAAAGTCGTATAAGTGGAACGTGGATCCGAGTAGCCGGGAATCCCCCCTGAAACAAAGGAGGAAACTCGCGTCGAAAGGAGAAATTAACCCACACTAAAATAAGTGTGATTTGCCATCGAGTAGCCGGGAAGTGTCCCTGAGACAAAGGATACAACTCGCGTCGAAAAGTGTCTCATCCACATCATAAAAAGTTATGAAACTGAGTAACCGAGAATTGCCCCTGAAACAAAGGGCATGACTCGTGTCAAAAGGTTAGTCACGTCATTTATAGTACTTTAAAGAAAAAATTTGGGGTCATACGTAGCTACCAATAGTCGAGCATTGTGTTGAAAGTGTATGGATGATAAGTACTTTGTAGTGTTCTTTAGAAAATTTGATTTTCCATATTACCTTGAAATTCATTGCTCAATCATCACATTTGCACCTTGAGTTTGATTGTTTGAATGTTCCTTATGAATCTGTCGCTTATCATAGTCTATGCAGTACTTATTTATGTAAGCACGACCCACTTAATATTGTTCATGCACATCATGTTCAACGATCAACTGCATTATCCTTACACCCGTCCCGAAGGGACTTGCATGAGTCTAAACTTAACTATGCATGCTTGAGTGCCTGAATGCTTGATCTGTCAGTTCATAACATGTTTCATTTCATTTATATGCATCTTTAGGCTATATTTGTATATAATAGGTTTAATAACCCATTGTCGGTTGGTTTTTGCTCTTGACAATTGGGGGAGAATAATGTGCTTTTCTAGCACAATACACTCTGTGCATAACTCAATTTTCAGATTTTGCATATAGTTACCTTATGCCACTTGTGCATATTTTGTTAAACATATAACAAAAATTTACAAAAATTGAGCCTTTGCAATTATTTCACACGTCTCCTGATTGCACATCAAATTCCACACTTTTGATTGCTTCTTTGTTTACACACCTTCCTCTCATGGTAGGTGTATTGCTGGGTTCGTGCTCTACTTTTTGAATCTTCATATCTATTCCCTGAGTCCCCCATTTTTTGCTAATGACAAAGGGGGAGAGAACTTTAAAATTGTCACAATATATTGTCATCATCAAAAAGGGGGAGATTGTTGGGTTCTGTGCGTCCCCTCGCTGTCTTTGACAATGGTTTTGATGATTCCAATATATCGTGTGTTTTGTGTTTACTTCAAAGTGGAAATCTTGATTGTTTATGTTCAATGGCATCTTGATGATAAATAAGCTAACATGATGGTATCTTGGTTTGCAGGTGGCAGGTTGACAGTTTATGGTTCTTCACAAACAAACATGTGAAGCTGCCTCATGCATGCTATGCATGAGACTTTGGAACAAACCTGTGAAACCTTGTGTTTTGATAATCTGCTCATGGGGTTTTTAATGAATTCATATAAATGCTTGACATTGTGTTTCATGCATACTCAAAGTCCATACATTCTGTTTCATACATTGGCCTTCATCCTCCAAGTCTACACATTGCCTTTTGGAATCAAAGTCTGTACATTGGCCCAGCCAAGTCTGTACATTAGCCTTTGGCCACCAAGTCTGTACATTGGCCTTCATCAGCCAAGTCTGTACATTGGCCTTTGGCCACCAAGTCTATACATTGGCCTTCATACTTCAAGTCTATACATTGGGCTTCATATTTCAAAGTTTGTACATTGGCCTTCATCAGCCAAGTCTGTACATTGGCCTTCATACTTCAAGTCTATACATTGGGCTTCATATTTCAAAGTCAACACATTGGCCTTCATCAGCCAAGTCTATACATTGGCCTTCTTACATACAAGTCTGTACATTGGCCTTCTTTCAAAGTATGTACATTGGCCTTCTTACATACAAGTCTATACATTGGCCTTCTATTTTCCAAGTCTATACATTGGCCTTAAATCCAAGTCTATACATTGGCCTTCTGCCAAGTCTATACATTGTCTTGTGCCTTCAAGTTTCCAAGTCTATACATTCAGTTTCATGCATATACAAAGTGGAGATTTGAGTTTGCTCTCAATTCATCTAATTCATGTTGGCTTGATTAAATTGTATTTGAAAGGTGAACCTGTGAAAAATGTGGTTTGGAAATGTTTGAATCAGTTGTGCATATAGTTGCACTTTCAACATACTAATGTGCAGGTTCATCAAGGTTGAAATGCATTGAAGAGGTGGTATTGTGTGGATAATGCATTCAAGTTCGATTCTTCATTTGCATGGATCAAAGCATAACATGAAATTGATTTTCTAAAGGTGCCGGTTCATTAAAGTCTAGAAATCTCTAAAATCATGGTAAGAATCTTCTTATGATGGATTTCCATGTGAGGAGATTAGGCTTACTTTATGCTTCATGGCTTTGGGGTTAATTGGCTTCAAAATTGTCTATTTGATAATTGTAGTTCATATTGCATCATGCTCATGTTGATTTCTATTCTTTCATGCAATATCTGATTGGATTTGGTGTTACTTTACCAAGTGATTTATGCATGTTCTTGAGGAGGTTCTTGAGTTGATAATATGAATAAAACATTTATGTGCCTCATACTAATGCCTTCATAATCATATTTCATGTCCTTTGGGTCTTGGACTCAAAACTAGTTCCATATGTGAATGCATGATCCAAATATTTTAATTCATGATTGGGTTCAATGGATTGCACTTTTAGATCATTAGGAATACTTTAAAATATCATTTCATGAGGTTTCAAGGTCAATGGGTCGAACCCCCCCACTCAATGGGTCGTCCCCTGGGAAAAACAGGGTGTTTTAAGCTTCTGGACTGAAAGTGGGTCGACCCCCCATGAGATGGGTCGACCCCCCTGTAACAAAACCTGCCAGACAACATTCTGTCTGGCAGGTGGGTCGACCCCCCTCACCAGATGGGTCGACCCCCCCTCATTCGCAGCTCCATGCGTGAATTCCGTAAGTCACCGAAACCCTATGAAAACACATCCAAATGAGATGAAATTTTACCCTTATACCCTTGGGTTGTTAATGAACATATTAGGGTGGTTTTGCTAGGGTTTTGCAAGGGTATTGTGGTCTTTTGCACAACTTATCCTTATGATATATATAACATGCGAATTTGGAAGAAAGAAGTGTGGAACTCTAACGTGCTATCATTTTCTCTTTGTCTTGTAGGAAAAGAAAGAGGGAAAGGAGAGGAGCTGGAGAAGAACGCGGATATCATCTACATCCAGGAGGAGTTTGCGATCGTGATTGAAGGAAGAAAGAAGTGGAACGTAAAGAGGAACGCATAGACCCTCTTAGTGTCGACATCCGGCTACCCTCCGACTTGGGGCTTAGAGAAGATCTTCTTAAACCTCTCTTTACTCATGGGGGTTCATTGTTGCATCTTGTTTGCATATTTTTGAGTCATCCACTTTCGGTTTACAAGGGTTTCCACCCCTTTTTGTTGAGCATAGATTTATATCTTTTGCGGTCATTGTATATCCTTTTATTTTATCAATCTCGGAATATCATAGTGTGTGGGAGGAGCTGCATCTCCGTGTGTTGGGCTTTATTGTGGTGAAAGTTTCCTCATGGTTGGTTATGTGTAGACGGAGCTGCGTCTCCGAGTGGATTTAGTGTCCGGGGTGTGTTCCCCGATTCTGTGTGTGGTTGTGTGCTGCGGTAGCAGCGTGTTGGGGATTTTCCCCGTGTGTGGACATTGCTGCGGAAGCAGCGTGTGTGCGTGTGGTTGGGGTTCGTCCCCGTGTTGCTACGAAAGTAGCGTGTAGTGAAGCCTCACCCGATTGGGTGAGGGGTGGGCGTAGGGAGCCCGTCGTGGTCCCGAACCACCTAAAAATCCTTGTGTCTCGTGTGAATGCCTGTGTGCTTGTCCTTTTCTTCTATCTCCCTTCACAGGTTAATTTAATAGATTTTTACTCACTACACCACTGCACACTGCTACTTCTGTTATCCGTGTTAGGCATAATTTTATCTAACGGTTGCATTGTTATTACGAGTGAGATCGGAAAGATTGAGAGAACCTTTTAAATCTCATGTTTGTTTAGACTAATCAAGTAGTTTATTTTAATTCCTCCGTGATCAATTTAGACTATTTTTAAAATCCTCCATCTAGGTCAAGGGGACAATTCAACCCCCCTTCTTGTCCGCCATCTAGTCTGGGCCAACATTTCTTAATATATCCCCTTGGTGGTGGTGGAGACCAATTTCTTGCCTTCGTCACCGGCTTCTTCTGGCTGACCACAGCCTCTTTCTCTTCACCCTTTTGCGACACCTCCGTGTAGTAGGATGCATCGAGCATGTGACACTCGAATACTTCGAAGGGAAGCAGATCCGTAAACACCCTTTCTTCTTTTCCTTTGTGGCAATATTTAATGCATTGATGCAGCGTGGACGGTACTATCTGATATTGATGCAGCCACGGTCTCCCCAGCAGGGCCTTATATGTGGTGTTGGAGTCGATTACATAGAATCGCACCACGGTAGTGAGGTCCCCCAATGTGAGGTTGAAATCAGCCACCCCAAGGGGCGTCTCACATTTTTGGTTGAATCCCGCAATTTTCATGTCTCTGACCTTGGTAAGCTGCAGATCAAAGTAATATTTTTGGTAAATGCGGTATGGGAGAATGTTCACAGCAGCCCCGGGATCTATCAGTATCCTGCTCAGTGGCTGACAGTTCAGGGAGCCCCTCATATACAGCGGTCTGTTATGGCTAGAATTTGAAATCAGCATATCATCTTATGTGAATGTGACTGACGGCCCAGAATTCACTTCTGTAAAGAGTGCCTCATACTGTGCCGGCGACTGTAGGGCATCAACAATCGCTTGGCGAGCTTCTTCACTCAGAGAGAGAATCTCCCAGATGGAGAATCTGGTAGGGAGCTTCTTTAGCATTTTCATGATCCGACTGCCCACCCGGACATTAGACAGTCTCATTTCTTCCGCCCATCGGGGCTTTAAAGGTTCATGCGGTGCCCGTGGCCTCTGCTGCCCAATGCTGGTTTCATCCTCTGGACTGATTTCTTGGGGGGCTTCTTCTATAGCAACGGCCCTTGGTGCCGTCGGAGAGTTATCCTCTTCTTTCTCATTCTACTTGTAGGCTACAAATGCCGATTGTCGAGGTCTCTTGCCTTTATCTGGCCCAGCCTGTATCGACTGCCCCTTTTCCAGACTAGATAGAAATTCCAGAAATGTTGGAGTTTGACCGCCCTTCTTCTCTTCTTGGTATAAGCTAACAGGGGGAGGAATTTGAACACCCCGCACCTCTGGTTCAGGAAGCTGGTAGGGTTGTTCCCCTCTGAACATAATGTTATGATTGGCTGGTGGTGGGCACCCCCACCTGCTTCCGGAGCGTGTTGCATGTGCTGAGGTTGAGGCCTCGGCATGTTTGGCTTCTAGCGGGGCATTTGATGTTTCATCCTCATCGTTCTCCCCGGGCGAGGTAAAGAGTGCCGACAGGGTGTTGCATTGTACTGTCACGACTCCCTTTTTCTTTTTGCATTTAGACCGTCTCTTCTTTTTCTGGGAATTTGGCTTCTTTGGTTCTTCCCCCCAGAAAGGCTCAGCCTCATCTTTTCCCTGTTCTGCCCCCGGTTGCTCTTCAATTTTCAATTCTTCGAGCTGCTCCCAGAGTATACAGTCTTTCACCAGCAGGTGCCCGGGCTTTTTCTGTTCATATTCATCAAGCCCATTAATATACTGCTGTAAGCGCCTGGCTGCAGGACTTACTTCCTTATGTGCAGGTAAGGGGACTTGTCTTCTCTGGTTATGAGTGGGGATCCGGGTGACTGGCCCTGTTTCAGCTGTGTGCCATACTGGCTTTATTGGAGGTGGTTCGGGCCTTGGTGTGACACTGCGGATAACTGCTCCACTGGTATTGGTTGCGGGAGTTTTCTTTCTATTCTTTATTGGCTTTATCTGCCACCCTTCTTGATCCTTCAGTGGGGTGAGGAAGCAAGCTTCATAGGTATGCCTGGTGCATTCTTCGACGGCTTCCTTAGGCAGCTGTTGGTAGATCGAAATCATATTGGTGGCCATTTTTAAGGCCGAAGGCTCATGTGGACGAGGTGGCTCTACCTGATAATCTCCCAGCTGTAGCTCGCCCTTTTTGACCATGACTTCCATAATATCTTTGAAGACATAACAATCTTCAATTGCGTGCCCCAGCGCACGGTGATATGGACAGAACAGTGGATCACCTTTCTTTGCCGCGTCCTCGGGTCTCTTCGGCTCGGGCAATGTTACCTTATTGAACTTGTATGCACAGTCGAATAGTGCGGCTGTCTTATCTTTCGGGAAAGAGTATGGCTTTCTCATTTTATTTCTCAGAGAGACCTTATATTTTCTTTCCGCTGCGTCTGCTGGCGGGGGAGCTTCATCTGCCCCCTTCTTCTCTTTCTGTTGCTCGAAGGTTCTGAAATAGACGGTGTTGGCCTCAGAGTGCGATGGTCATCGATCGTTAGATTTGCCCTTCGGCACAGTTGGAGCATTGGCCGTCGGACGCTTGGACAAGAATGTCTCAACTTCCGCCACTATATTGTTCAACCGGTCAAATGTTCTGACATCTGCACCAATCATCTTTTCCAGTACCTCTCTCCTGAGGCTCTGCTTACATATTTGCACTGCATCTTCTTGATGAGGAGGTCTTCTGCATCTCATAGCTAAGTTCCTCCACCTTTTGATGTAGTCCAGTGCTGTTTCATCTTGCTTTTGCCTGGTTGCATATAGTTCTGCTATTGTAATTTCTCTTCTGTGACGTGAAATCTGTCGCGAAACTTTCTTTGCATATCAGGCCAATCGGCCACTGACCCAGCCGGCAGGCTTGAATACCATTCAAAGGCTATCCCGGTGAGGGATGAGCCGAAGAACTTAAGCAGATAAACTTCATCAGCTGCCAAGTCACCCATAATGGTGGTATAGTAAGCTATGTGCTCCCTGGGAGAGCCCTGGCCATTAAATTTTTCAAACTTTGGCGGCTTACTGATGCCTGGCGGTAGTCTCTTAGCAGCATACTGGGGAGGATACGGTACCCTGTACACAGCGTAGGTACTAGCATCATCACCAGTCTTTTCAGACAGCTTCATCTCCACAATCTTTTCAATCATCAGCTTCTGGGCTATGGCTGGATCTATGTTCTCCGGGAAGAAGTGAGCTTGTTGCTGACTGTAAGGAGTTGTCATCACAGTTGTGCGCAAGGTGGGCACGGTGGGCTGTGTCTGAGATACAGAGGGCTGAGCTGCTGTTTGCTACAGAACAGGTTGGCTCGGTGCTTTACCCTTGTCGGCCGGGAGAGGATTAGCTGGGATAGCCATTTCTGTTAAGCTGGAGGTCTGCCCCACGGGCTCGACTTGCTTGGAGACCGGTGTAGCTTCATGCCTCTCATTTAGCTGTCTTCTGAGAGCATTGATCTCTTGTTGATATCGTCTAAACATCATCTGGATCGTATCTCTTCTGAAGTCCCTTCAGCGTCATCGACGAAGGGATTGTCTTCCTCTTCTGTTGTTACCACATTCACTATCATGGTGGTGATCTTTCGGACTTCATAATCAGTCTTTATTTTTTCTTTGGCCGCCTGACTTCTCCTTGTGACGGGGCCTGGTCTGGTTTCCAGTCTGAGCAGTTCATCTGGCTGTGTCGGTAACATATCCTGCCCTTTGACAAGCCCGGCCATGTTGCAGGCAAAGATCTGCATCTTTTCCCTCTGCCTATAGACTTTCCTTTTCACCTGGTCGGGGTATTTGAGCCGGTCAAAGACCGATATTCTTTCTTTAGCTTCTTGCCCGGGCAGGTCCTTTTTCCCATACCCGGCTCTGTGGCCTTCTTCATAATCATTGGAATCGGAGGAGGAGACTCCGGTCATTGCTTCTTGAAAGGCTTCTTCTTCATCATCTATGGTGCCTAAAGCACGAGATAGTCTTCGCTGCCCGAGGGAAGAATTCCCCAGGTAGTGAAAGTAGTCTTGAACCACTTGTTTCATCTCCTCTTGGCCGTGTCTTCGTAGCTCCGGTCGGGGCATCAGTCTTTCCTGACCTTTCCGCTGACAAGCCAGCCTTGCTACCTGAGCAGTCAGATGTTTGGCTTTGGAATATTTGAATATGTCAGCCTGTCTAGCACAGGCTCTCGGTCTTCTTGGAATGGCAGCAGCGACTGGTTCACTTATTCTTATTTTCCCTTCCTTCTTAAGTCTTCTGCCACCATCATGGCGGCGGTTGGCAGCAACAGCATAGTTCTTCCTTTCCCACCTTTTGCCCTCTGCCATGGGGTGGGTGACCATGAGGTCTTCTTTTTCCTCATATCTTCTGCCCCTCATCCTGGGGCGAGTAGCAGTCATATTTCTTCCTTCATTCTCTTTCTCATCTCTCCTACCTCGAGCCATGGGGTGAACAGCAGCATCGTTTCTTTCGTCTTTTCTTTCTCCTCTTCTGCTCCCTGCTCTGAAGCGGGCAACAGCAGCATCGGAAATTTTTTCTTCATTTTGAGCTGGGGTCCAGCTCTAGATTTTCTTCGGCCGCCAGACCTGCCTGAATCTGGGCAACTTTGGTGCCAGTGGCCTTCTATCTCCATGTTCCATGTCGGCCCTCCCAGCAGTCAGTACTCGGAACCTATTGGTGGTAGGTACCATTGGGACGATCACATTTGGCTTGACCTCCCTTGGGCAACCATTGAGGTTCGCCCGGATATTTCCAATCAGCATTGTCTTCCCCAAATTGGATATCCGACGACCCGCAGTAATAGATCAGGCTCTCCAGTCGGATCTTCTTCCCTTTCCGGTAGCAGCAGAGGGTGTGCTTCTCCTTGCCTCGTGATGGACAAAGCAGGACACGACCCCAGGAGTATCCTTCATCACCGGGTTCTTCTTGGGACCGGTAGCTTGCATCGACGTCTCAACAACAGCTTTTGGCGCCTGGTTGTCAATCTCGAGCAAATCAGTAAAAATGAGGCCCAGGCAATTGGGCATTCCGACAGCAGGCAGCATCGATCCGAATGAAAGAGGTACTGCCAGGTAGCCTTCTCGAACATGTGCCCCGACCGCTTGCTGACCAAAGCATACGGATATGATTCCAGCCGTCATCCTAGCTTCCTGGAAATGGAGAAAGCACACAGAATCAGAAATTTGAGGGGGGGCCCATCGGGCCTCCTATTTTGGCGTAGAGATGAAGGGAAACTCTGTCCCACCGGGCGTGCCAGACTTGTGGGGATGGTTTTATTATTTTATTTTTATTTTTTTTAATTGTTTATTATTTATTTTTTTATTATTATTGGCGTGCCAGTCACCGGGGTGACAATTTTATTATGCGCTCGATCTGACTCAATCAGTCGATTGTGAAGTCCGAGTCGGGACCAAAAGTCTGCCATACCATAAAGGCTATGACGTTAATTACGCCCTTCCTAAGAAGGATAACCCTTGATTCGTCAAAATAGGAGGCCACTCGGGGCGGTAATGAAAAGAAAATAACAGTGTGTGATATTGAAGCTCTTGTCATTCTGAGAATGTAATTAGGTAAATGACAGACTTATTAAATCAGCATGACCTCCTCTTATATGGGTCATGCCGGATAGAAATAGGACAACGTCCACGTAGCGGCGGGGCGGAGCCTGGACAATCATCGGGGACATGTGCCCTTCCACGTTTCTCATCCGGCCAAGGGCCTTACAACGTTTGTATTCCCCGAGAGATCGAACCGGATGGGAGGTGTATGACATGCACTTCCCGGGGCTTATCGGGGTTAAAACATCGATCGACATTTTGGCAGCACCTCCCCATAATCTGGATTATGCCCAGGGGGAATAGGCTATCACCCACAGAGTGCCGGGATGAAAGCCAAGAAAAAGAGAGGCCGAACCTCCCGAGTTGCGTATATATGCCATGGAGCAATGTTTGATTTTTCCCTTAGGGAGCCGGCGGAACTCATGCAGTGGCAGAGCCCTCCCGAGCTAAAGGGGTTACTCATAAATCCGATGCGGGACAGTGGAACATAAGGAAGTCTGACTTACTTTAAATTTATCCCCGGGCCAGGTCTGGTGACTCATGGGCATCCCTGGCTTGGTTTGATCAAGGTGCCGGGGGGTTCAATTGGATGGCAGAATAGGCTCTCGGGGCAGCTTAGGTGTGCATATAGGTTCCCGGCGTGAAAACCACCACGCCGGGAAGGGTTCTTCATGAGGCACTATTCTAGGGGCCGGGAAGCTGGCACAAGGGAAGCTCTCGGCATGAAGGTCGAGTGGCCAAGGGGTAGGTTCTCGGCGCACAGGGGAGAAGGCCAGGGATGGGCTTCTCGGCGCGATGACAAAGGAGCTAGGGGGGGGTTCCCGACGCGGCCAATATGGAGAGGTTCTCGGCGCAGGGCCAAATGGCCAGAGGGGTTTCCGGCGTAAAGGCAAGAAGGCCAGGGGTTCTCGGCGCGACGGCAAGAAAATCAGGTGTGGGGTTCTTGGCGCCATAAGCCTCGCGCCGAGAACTATTCACCCCTTTTACTGTGCATGGGGCCGAGATGGGTGATGGCGCCGATATGAGTTCTGGGATTTTACGGCACCCTGTTTTGGGTTTCTTGACGATTCAGGATAAGGCAGGTGGATTCTGTGAGGTCAAAGTGGATCGATTCACCAGATTTGAACTGGATTGGGCTTGGGGTTCTGAAAGAAGGCCAAGATTGAAGAGGAATTGGGGAGGAATCAAGGTGTAAAGAATCCCTGTCACCATGGCTGTGCAGAGTCCCGGGGGACAGTTTGATATGGTCTTCTATCATCCTGAGAGCCAAGAGATGACTGTCTCTGGACTCAGGGATGATCTCGACAATGCCAATCGGCAGATCCGTAGCATCCAGAACTATAGAATCTCATGAATATCGGGCATGGTCAGCTTTGCTCCGTTCCAGGAGCCAAGGGATGGTCTGTCCCTGGTTCTGGAACGAGCGTGAAAACTCCTCAAGAGACGATCGAAACAGCAGACTAATGGCCGAGCTGGGGAGGGGATGACACGTTGCGGAATTTAAAAGAAGACATAAAGGGATGGCAGCGGAGCCTCGGAGAAACAACAGCAGGCAGGCGGAGAGGTAGATGGCAGATATTTCAATCACCCGGCACCCAAACGGCCCACCGTAGCATTTCACTTCACTACATCATTCCAAGACTCACGCCAACCACAAGGAGGGGGTGAGGGAAAGGAGATAAAATAGAGGCCGGGATATCCCGGTTACATCCGATGAATCGAGATAAGACTCGTATGATTACATGAAGAAAAAACATAAAACAAAAAAAGGAGGGGGAGGGCGGAGCATTGACTCCTCTCCCTCCCCGGCTGCCCACCTGGAGCTTCTTCTCCTTCTTTCTCTTCTTCTTCTCTCTCTTACTCTGTTGGTTTCTTCTCTCTTTTTTTTGGCGGAGGAGGCTCTCTCGCTCTCTCTTTCTATCTGTCTGTCTATCTTCCTATCTCCTCACTTTTTCGAATGAGTGGGTTTTTCTATCTCCCTATCTCCTCCTCCTCCTCTTCTGTTGAGAAAAAGGGGTTTTATAGCCCTTCCTCAACATCCTTTCGGAGGGCATATTTCGGCGCGCCCTGGTCTCGGGAGACTTCCCGGCGCGCGAGAGTCCAACCTCCCGGCGCCGGTTCTGGGCCTTGGTAAGGAGATCCCGACGCCACACTTATGAGCCCATTTAGGGCTTTTAAATGTTTTCTTTCCTCTTATCAGCGGGCTTAAGCTGTCAAAGCTGCCCAACCTGCAAAGTCTTTTCATTTGTTAACCCTTCTGAGTCTGTCAGAATAGGCGAAGGTCTCTTCATTGGTGAGTTGGTATAGTTTCATCAGAACATTTCTGGAGGTTTTCATCAGTCAATAGACTACAGTTTTCATCAGTACTGTCATCTGGGCGATGATAACACCGGACATCAGCTTGGCCGGGGAGGGCTTCAGCTGGGTAGATAGCTTTAGTGACGGCTCTTCTTTAGTTCTGACTTTGCAGGAATCCCTGGAATCTTCATCTCTGGTTTGATCTTCTCTTTGGTCCCATCTTTATTCTTGATTATATTTCAGGTGTCAACAATTGGTTCTTTCAGTTTCTCCATCAGTTTGCGGATGAAATGCAGACCCTTCCAGAATTGTGAAGTAAATCGAGGATCTCGGTCGAAAATAATAGTGATAGGGACACCATGTAACTTAACAATCTCCTTCATGTATAAGGAAGCCAAAATATTCACAGACCATCGGCTTTTAATAGGTAGAAAATGAGCCGACTTTGTTAAACGGTCTATGATCACCCATATTCCATTGTGTTCACCTCTTGATTTAGGTAGTCCCATGATAAAGTCCATCCCAATACTCTCCCATTTCCATTCTGGAATTTCCAAGGGATGTAGTTTCCCAGTAGGCCTTTGATGTTCTGCCTTAATTTGTTGACAAGTGAGGCAACGTGACACATAGTCCGCTACTTCCCTTTTCATATTGGGCCACCAATAATTCCTTTTGAGGTCTTGATACATCTTGGTAGCACCCGGGTGAATGGCGTACTTAGATTTATGAGCTTCTTCTAGGATCAATTTCTTAGTATCCAAATGATCCGGTATACAAACTCGTCCCTTGAATAACAATCTTCTATCATTTGCAATAGAGAAATCTGGCCGTTGCTCCATATTGGCTTTGATTTCCAATAACACAGGGTCATCATCTTGGAGTTTGACTAGATATTCTATTAATGTGGGCTGTGTCTGGAGATTAGCTATATAGCAATCCTCTTTCTTCTTCATATTAATATCTAAATTCAACTGAGCAAATTTAGAGATAAGATTGGTCATACCTTTCATGAGACTTGATAGCTTTCCCATCGGTTTCATGCTGAGCGCATCGGCAACAGCATTCGCTTTGCCAAAATGATATTGGATAGCAAAATCATATTGTTCCCCTTGTGCTTTGATGAAAAGGTGTTGTTGTTTTTATGACAGCAACTCAATGAGTCACCACATAAGAATGATGATGTTCAATGATAAATGCTATGAGGAGTGTGTTAGGTCCAGCCCCTTGTGCCTTGATGATGAAATGATGTTTTGAGTGCATTGTTCTGTGTCAATGCCCATGCATAGGCTAAGTCTGTATAGAGTGTTGCCTAGACTGTTCATGCACAGGCTAAGTCTGTATAGAGTGTTGCCTAGACTGCATCAACTCAAGTCTGTACATTCCTTGGTGGCTAGACTGTACAACCTCCGTTGTTTCACTCGACTAGTCAGTGTAGGCAGTGGTCTTCATGCATATACATAGTCAATGCATTGAATTGTCTCGCTCATACACTAAGTCTGCACATGATTGCTTTGATGTCTTAGCAAGTCTATACATTCATGAGCATAGTCAGTGCATTCAGTTGTTTCATGCATATACAAAGTCTGCACATTCTTTGCTGTTATGTCCATGCGTCATTTTAGCAAGTCTGTACATCGTCTTGTCGCATGCACGCATTTAAAGTCTGTACATCATCTTGTTGCAGGCATAGAAAGTCTGTACATCATCTTGTTGCAGGCATAGACAGTCTGTACATCTTCTTGCTGCAGGCATAAAAAGTCTATACATCATCTTGTCGCATGCACGCAAAGTCTATGTCTGAGCATTTATTTTCAATGTGCCATTTCATCAAGTCTATACATGATGCATTCATGCATTAACACTAGGTAGCAAAGTCTGTACATCGTCTTGACAGCATGCATGCAAAGTCTATACATTCCTTGACAGCATGCCTGAGCATTCATCCTCAATGTACATACTTTCATCTAAGCAAAGGTGCATTACATGCATATAAAGTCTGTACACTTGTTGACGGCATGACAGTGCATCCACATTCGTTGTGCATACTTTGATAGATGCAAACTGCAGATCGCACATTCAAAGTCCACACATGCACACGCATAGTTTGTGCATTATGCATTCATGCTTAAACTCTAGGCATAGCAAGTCTGCACATTGTTTGCAGATTGCACACAGAGACTGTACACTCGTCGATGGCATGTCTATGCATCTCGTGTACAATGCATACAAGATCTATACATTCTTTTGTGGCAAGTCTATACATTCTTGAACCAACTCTGTACATCTCTCTACTATCTTCATATTGATTTTAACTGATATTAAGTCTAACCTTTGCAGGATATCTGGTCGAGAAATTAAAGAAGGCTCGTGATCCAAGGATGGAGGTCTAACCCTGATCGTGACACGTGGAACCATTGGGCTGAAATGTTGCCACGTGTTCAAGGCATTTGGGCGGGAATTGTAGAGGACACACGCCCACTTCTCTGATGCTATAAAGAGAAGACTTCTCCATCTGGAGAAGATGATTATGCAGCATAGTGATCGAAGAAGAGTAGAAGTTAAGAAAGAGCATGCACGATCCCAGAGAAAAGAAAGAGAGCAGCAGAGAAGAAAAGAGAAGTCGTAGAAGAAAAGAAGAGAGAAAAGTGTTTGAAAAGTAAAGAGTAAGCAGTAGAGAAGAAGAAGAAGAGAAAGAAGAAGAGAGATTGAGAGTTGAGAAGAAGAAGTAGTCTGTTATCTGAAGATTAGTCCCTACTTGACCGTGGATCAAATCCAGGCCAGTTAGCTCCTTGAGAGCTACTTTGTGCTTCATTGTTTACAGCTTTCCGGTGATGTGATTCTCTATCTTTTGTTTTTTTTTAAACCTTTCTTCAAGCTGCTTGTCAGCATAGCAAGCTGTGATGCTCAGCGGGCGAGGTGGATACCTCGGACAGCAAGCTGTGATGCTCAGCGGGATAGCAAGCTGTGATGCTCAGCGGATGGCAAGCTGTGAGGCCCAGCTGATGTAGGCAAGCTGTGATGCCCAGCCGTTCAAGCTGTGAGTCAGCGGGAATCCACACTCAGGTTGAGTGTGGGGTGGACGTAGGTCTGGAGGACCGAACCACCTAAAAATCTCTCGTCTCCTTAGTTTGATTTCTTATTTGATTCCACTAGATGCATGGTTAGGAACGTGATTGAATTGATTATCGGCCAAAGGCGTTTAAGCAGCTTACTGGTTATATTGTTTTAAGTGGGAAATTTTTTAACGGTAGATTAACGGTAGATTAATTCACCCCCCTCTGAATCCATCGCACCGATCCCATCAAATTAAAGTCCTTAAGGTACTCCAACCATCGCCTTTGTCTCATATTTAGCTCTTTTTGAGATAATAGATATTTCAAGTTCTTATGGTCTGAATAGACCGTGAATTTCTCTCCATAAAGGTAGTTACGCCAAATCTTCAAGGCAAATATAACAGCAGCCAGTTCCAGATCATGAACATGATAATTTTTCTCATGTCGCTTTAACTGTCTTCAAGCATAGAAAATCACCTTGCCATTTTGCATGAGTACACACCCTAGACCAACTCCAGATGCATCGGTATAAACATAAAATCCGCCACCTTCTATGGGCAATGCCAGTATAGGTGCCATGGTGAGATGCTCTTTAAGGGATAAGAAGTTTTCTTCACATTCCTTTGTCCACTCGAAAGGATTTTCTTTCCTAGTGAGTCTTGTTAAAGGAGCAGCGATTTTGGAGAAATCCTTGATAAATCGCCTATAATAACCAGCCAGGCCAATGAAACTTCGAACTTCAGATACGGTGTTCGGTCGGCTCCAGTTCTTAACAACTTCAACCTTAGAAGGATCTATTGAAATGCCTTCTTTAGAAATGATATGACCTAGGAAAGAGACCTCTTTAAGCCAAAATTCACATTTGTTTAACTTAGCATAAAGCTGGTGTTCTCACAAGGTTTGCAAGGCAACCCTTAGATGTTTCTCATGTTCTTCCTTTGTCTTTGAATAGATGAGAATATGATCAATGAATACGACCACAAATTGGTCAAGATAAGGCCTGAACACATTATTCATTAATTCCATGAATGAAATAGGTGCATTAGTTAAACCGAACGGCATAACTACAAATTCATAATGTCTATATCGTCTTTGGAAAGCAGTCTTGTGAATGTCTTCATTCTTGACCCTCAGTTGATGATAGCATGACCTGAGATCGATCTTGGGGAAGTACTCCGTGCCAGAAAGTTGGTCAAACAGCTCATCAATATGCGGCAGTAGGTATTTGTTCTTGATGGTGAGTTGATTCAACTGCCGGTAGTCAATGCATAATCTGAGGGAACCGTCCTTCTTCCTAACAAATAAGACTAACGCACCCCAAGGGGATGTGCTAGGTCGTATGAAGCCTTTTTCTAGCAGCTCCTGAAGTTACTTCTTTAGTTCCTTCAATTCTGTGGAGGACATCCTATAAGGAGATATTGACACTGGTGCTGCTCCAGGTGTAAGTTCAATGGTGAAGTTAACCTCCCTTTCGGGCGGTAAGCCAGGCAACTTGGAAGGGAAAATGTCAGGAAACTCCCTAACTACGGGGATTTCTTCTATCTGAATTTTCTTAGACTCAGTAACTACTACGGAGGCAAGGAAAGCTTCACATCCTAGCGAGATGAGTTTGCAAGCGTGAAGAGAAGAAATAAGAGAGGGATGCTTCCGGTATTTGATGCCAAGAAAGGAAAATCGTGGAAGACCTAGTTTTCGGTAGGAAATTATCCTACTGTGGCAATTTATATAGGCGTCATGGTCTACAAGTCAATCAACTCCTAATATGGCGTCGTAGCATTCCATATCCAGGCATACGAGATTAGCGGGAAGATTATGCCATTCTACAGTAACTTCACTATTGGGGAAATAGGTTTTCAATTCTGTTCCCGACCCTAAAGGAGTGACTATGGTTAAATCCGATGGTAAGAGAACAGGTGAAATAGGCAATGTTTTTACGAAGGAACTAGCAATAAAGGAATGCGTAGCACCCGTATCAAATAACACAAAAGCAGGATGGGAATGGATATGAATTGTACCTTCAATGAGCTCCCCTTCTTTGGTTGGTTCATCCTCCAATACGGCATTCAATCTAGCTTGCCACTTTAGTCCACCATTGCTCCTCGTAGACGATTGCTCTTTCATCAGAGGACAGTCAGGCATGCGGTGCTCCCGACTTTCACATCTTAGGCATGCGCCCAAACGCTTCCAACATTCTTCAGCCGCATGACCGAATTTATCACAGAACGAGCAAGCCACCATGACTTGCTTATCTTCTTCCCTAGTCTTCTTGTTTCGTCGATCATCCTTGCCATCCCCATTCCGGGATCTCTTCCTACTATCCCGAGAGTTATAGGTGATGCTGGATTTTTCTTGCTTCTTACCTCGCCGATCAGACTTTCGGCTCGGCTCCTCCACTTTGACCTTGAGTTATCGACCTTCTCCAAGGTCCGTTCACATAAGTGTGCCCGTTGGACCATCTCCGCGTAGGTTCGAATATTTTGTGGGTCAAGTTGCTGGATAAAAATGGGCCGCAGCCCGTCCAGAAAGCGATTTGCTTTAAGAAGATCTGTACTCAATAGATGTTGAGCATAATGTGCCAGGCGAGAGAACTGTAACTCATATTTCGCCACCGTCATCATGCCTTGACATAGTGACATGAATTCTGCCACCTTCCTCTCCTTGACATGCTCAGAGAAATATTTCGCTCGAAAGAGCATAAGAAATCCATCCCATGTATGTGGTGCGTCTGTAGGCGGTGTTGTAATAGACTTCTACCAGGTACGTGTGTCTTTATTTAACTGGAACGTAGCAAGACGAACCTTCTCTTGATCGGCACATTGCATGACCTCGAATATACGATTCATCTCGTCAATCCAGTTATCCGCTTCGTCTGGATTAGAAGAACCATTAAATCACAGAGGATTCAAACTTCAAAAATTCGGTGTAGATCACCAGCTCCTGCCCTCGCACCGGCTTGAGCCATATTTTGTAAAGCCTGAGTGAGACCCGCAATAGTTTGTTGCATTCCACCCCAATCAACACGATGAGCCATTATAAGAGTAAGGTACCTGAGAAGAGTAATGGATTTGTTAATCTTAATGGAATTTATGGGTTAATAGTAAAGATAATTTCTAATTACTAGCTCATCTCGGGTTCTACCCAATTCTATCATGGGTGGGAAATTTTCTTTCCTTGTTTCATAGGCATGGGTCCTTAAACCTTGGACTTAACATATGACATGACATCTTTCCTAGGACTTCTAGGCCTAAGCTCTGATACCACTTTAACTGTCACGTCCGAGCTTTTAATACAACGGAAGGAATATCAGGAACGTGAACAGCCGACAAGGTAAGCCTCTCGCAAGCAAGAAATCAGAGCGCAAGATAATCACACAAAAGTAATTGCACAAGTAAAATTATCTAAATTCTCACTTTATTTCATACTAATAACCACAAGTACATTAGATTCATGACTTAAACCTCCTTACATCATAGACTCAAAAAAAATCAAAATTACAATATGACTAGACTAGACACTTTGATCATCTAAGGCTTCTCTCATCCTGAAAACCTTCATTCACTCTAGGACCCGCTGCTAGCATAATCCGAATGCGATCCACTAGCATTTCCTGAAATAGATAAGAAAATAGGTATGAGCACACTTGTCCAGTAGGTATTTTCATATCAACATGAAGGCAGCATTTAAATGATTAATACCTTACCTCTAAAATCTTAAGATAAAACTAAGAATGCGATAATCAAGCAATATAAACCAAGATAACCAAGAATCATGACCTAACTGAGCAAGTAGATGTGAGCGAGTATAGACTATGAACAAGCAAGATTTATCATGTAGAAATAAATTTGGCCTTTCCATGAACAAGAATGTACGAGCATGTAACTAGAAAGTACTTTACACAACCTTCTAAAGGCTATGCATTAACAAGCATGTAAATTCCATAACGAGCCTGGTGAATTTAACTCATTTATAAGAAAAAGTACTCCCAGCGTAATGCGACGCCAGTATCATCATACCCCATGGTTTATAGCACGTTTCCGACCATCGGCCGTGGGGGCTAGCATGGAGCCCTTGGACACAATCTGTGCCCGGTCTTGCATCTTCAAGTTATAAATCCAGCTACTTCCAAGAGATATAACAATAATTTCAGCCAATAATTCAATTCAAAAAAAATAAGTTTCATGATCAAGTAACCAAGGTATAGAACGTACCAGAATTGACATGAGATATCAAGAAAGAATTAAAAGAATATTACACTACGGCGGCCTTCCGGCAGCATAATGGTACATTCATTAAGTTTCATATCTTAATATTGATTTGTTAAACATATGTTGAGACTCCAGATAATCCGAAGACCATCTAGGAACTCAAGAAAACCAACCCCAAAGGTCAAACCTCGGGTTAGACAGGTTTAGAGATAAAGCGGTTGTTTACTAGAGCATTTAATGAAGAAAGCGGTCACAGTTTAGACCGTTTCATGAATAGAGTCGACGCATGAAAAAGAAGTGTCGACGTAGTGGAACCTTCTAGAGCTTTGCGGTCTAGTGAATGGCCGCTTGGTGCCTTTTAGCGGTCGTCCATATGGCCGCTAAGGTCCATAATACATAAAACACAGGTAAAGTGCTTTCTAGATAATTTGGCTTTGATGGTACAACTAGCTCGGCGTTGTAGTGTGAATCCCAGGCTCGCAGAGTCTTACGGGACCTTGAAACATAATCCCCTAGTCCGAAAGAAGGAATATCTGGCGGAGAGGTTAGTAAGTCCAAGAGAGTGTGCCTATAAGTGCAAAGTGTAACTAATGGTCATATACCGGAGTATATGCCATGTACTTAAGAAAATGACTCATAGATGAGAAAGGATCGTGATAAAATAGCGATCATGTTAAAACTAGACAAGTCATGAACCATGTGAAACATAATGTAATTATAAAAGTATATGGTTTTGGCATGAATCTAGCATAAGTTTAAAATAAGTCCCAAGTGCATAAAGAACAAGAAATCTGCTAGAATGATCAATAATATAACCAAGTGTGTGAAAACAACATTTAATATAGGAATAAAACCTAATTAACTGGGCTTAGCATATGATAATTAGTGCTAATCTGCATTATGTTTCGGGTTAACACAATACAAACTCAAAAACTCAAGCGGTCACTTGAGGACCATTTGACAGGGCCTAGCGGTCTATCGTTGGACCGCAAGGATACTCAGGCGGTCTCAGTAAGACCGTTTCTTCCTGTGTACTGAAAACATTATTAAAACTGAAATATATACTAAGCTAAGGCCATTAGATGCATAGTAAAACACGACAATAGATAAATATGGCCTAATAACACCATATTAAGACATGTATATGCATGGGTTGAATTAAATAAACTGAAATGATCATTTTCTCATTTAAAGGTAAGGTTCATGCATGCTATGTAATCCTAGATGCATAGTCAAGATAAAACATCAAATACTCCGTGTAGAAAATATGAAATTGACTGCAAGAAGAGGGCTTTTATTCTTAATATTCAGTTTAAGTCATTCATGAGATAACCCACCTCTGATCTTGATTTTAATCGTCGAATTTAAGGCTGGAAGTCAACCTTAATTTCTGCCCGTGCAGAACCAACCCAGCAACTTCGTGGCCTTCTAACTTCTGATCCTCTTCACCTAAGACCACGAAACTTGGAGGGTAAGAAGATGGTACTAAAAGGAACAAATAACTCTAAAGAACCAGGTTCTAATTACCTCGTTTAGGGTTCCTATTTTGCTGATCAATCTGGCTCGGTCGTACAATTTCCTAAGACACTTGTACCGAACCAACAACTTTGAATGCCTCAATCTCCATGATGGCTTGATTGCCTAAGATGAAATTTGGAGGGCAATTAGACCTTAGTATTATGAACAAAACATTCTAAAGAACATACCTTTGATTCATCCTCTTTACCTTAGTTCCACGCGAGCCAAAAGTAAGGGTCGCGCAGGTTGGTTCTGGGTCTATTTATAGGTTTAGCTAGGGCTTTAGGGATTTGCATGAACTTAGAGGCCTAATTAGGTCACCCATTCAATCCTAGAGTCTTCTAGGCAATAGATTGTTTCAATCCCAAAGGATTTAGACTGAAGGAAATGGAGTTTTTATGCGATCTAAACTGCTCGCACTCGGACTCTAAAAAAGCGGTCCAAGAAGGACTGTTTCTTGTCCCAAGCGGTCGCTCGATAGACCGCTTTTGGTCTTGGATGCCGAATTTGATTGAATTCAAACTCTTCCTATTATTTATACATTTATTTATCCATTTAAGGTGTAATTATCCCCCTAAATTTCGTAAATACCCTAATTTAAGCTTCTAGAATATGGGCCAAACCTTATGGGCTTGGTTTTAGGTCTTTTGGGCTTATTTAAATGGGCCAAGTCAATTGGTTATCATTTATGCTTTCACAATAACTTATTTAACACAAAAAACCTATTTAAATTCTAATTAATTTAATTAATCTCCAGAAAATCTTAGAAAATATATATATATATAATTTTGGGGTATTACAGAACCTGTCAGGTTAGAGGCTCAACACCCCTGTAGTACCACAAAATTTTGTATATAATATTGATGTGACACATCCCAAGGGTGAGGAAGTATGACTTAATGAGCCTAGGACCTAGACCCGCAAGCATACAAGCACATTCAACGAACTTATGCTAGCGGCTTACTCGCGCGGCGCATACGATTTCTCGGTGGTACCGAGGGACGATGGCGGGGGTCCGAGGTGGGACCCAAATATTCTAAGGGACTTGGTTAGCTTAGGCTGACCCCTAAGGGTCTAGGATTCCCAACTTCGTGGGCGGCCGGCATGTCGGGGCGTGGGTTTGGGTGGCTCTCACTCCCGGTCCGCGGTGGGCACACTAAGATTGGTGTGCGAGTCCGGGCTCTCGTCGCTCCGTCCGATGGGCATTCACAAGCAATACTAGGTAAGCAAAAAATTATACCAGCCAAGGGATATCCAGTCACTCACCTAATCGGTGTGAAGACATCGATCCCGGCCAGAGACGAGGGCGAGCGGGGTAGCGTGGGCACACACCCGCACGCTTCGTCGATGGCGCTTGACCTGAAAAATAATTTGGGTACAGCACTACACCTCACACAGGAGGGGGGGGTCTCAGGGTGGGGCTTAAGTTAATTTAAAGCCAAAATTACCTCCACCTAGGGAGAGGCTTTCAGCCGGCCAAGCGAGGGGAGGGGAAGAACCGCAACGCTCGAATCTATCCCGATCTGACCCGTAGGGAATGGGGCTGAGAGCCAGGGCGTGAAGGGCTTCTCTCGAAGCTGCAGGAAGGTGAGGCCATTGTTGAGTCGGCCAAGGATCTGGTGGTAGTGGGCCGCAAGCGCTGGTGGTCGTCTGGAGGTCGGCCCGGGATGCAGTACCTTCGTCTCTACGGTGGACGCTGCTGGGGCTCTGTCAGGGACAACAGGACAGTGGGTCAGAGTCGGGGCCGCCACGAGCTCGAATGGAGGTTGCCGGAGGTGGGACCAGTGCTGGGACGACTGGGACTGACTAGAGAATAGACCATAGAAGCCCGGTGCCGCTCGGTGGTCGGCGGTGGTCGCTACAGCTCGGAGTCCCGGCCTGGTCCAAACTACCCCTGCTTGGAACACAGTCAAGGATGGCTGTTGCAGAAGCTTCTACGGGCGCTCCCGGACTCCGATTGAGGTGAGGTTGGTGTCGACGCGACCGTGGTCAAGGCAGCTTCAAGGGAAAACAAACGGTACCATGAACAGAGGTTAGAAGAGAAAGATATGATCATAAGAGTGAGGGTCTATCCAACTGGGCCTGGCCGGACCAGTCTGCGCACTCCGACAAAGTTGGCTGGAAACGGGTGCTCCAGAGGGCGAATGACCTCCTTCTTCCTAGATGAGATGGGGGACTTGCTGGCGATTGTCTCGGCCAAGTTTTGCTCTAGGATATGCACGGGAGTAGCCGGGGAGGATGATGGGAGGGGTGGAGAAGTCTAAGTGGGGTGGTTGGAGGATGGGTGGGGAAGTCTAAGTGGGATGGTTGGAGGATGGTGGGAGGAATAAGTCTAAGTTGGGTGGTTGGAGGATGAGTGGAGAAGTCTAGGTGGGGTGGTTGGAGGATGAGTGGAGGTGGTGGAGAAGTCTAAGTGGGGTGGTTGGAGAATGATGGGAGGGGTGGTGGAGAAGTCTAAGTGAGGTGGTTGGAGGATGAGTGGAGAAGTCTAGGTGGGGTGGTTGGAGGATGAGTGGAGGCGGTGGAGAAGTCTAAGTGGGGTGGTTGGAGGATGAGTGGAGAAGTCTAGGTGGGGTGGTTGGAGAGGAGGAGAGAGAAAGAGAAAGAGAGAGAGAAATAAGAGGGGAGAAAATAGCCAAGGGGGATTCTTCTTTCCAATTTCATCAAAGGTGTTACAAATGAGGGGGATGAGCCCTATTTATAGGCTCTCACTTTTTTCTAATGACCAAAAGGCTCTTGACAAATAGACAAAAGACCAAGACTATCCCACAGGTGGCCATGGGCCGAGCCCACTAGTTTGGCCCAATTAGATAACATAATGGCCCAATACCCTAATGGACTGACTCAAATAAAGAAAGAGGATACATGCATGACTCAATTAAAGAAAAAAAATTACATGATATAAGACCTAACAATAGAGATAACATGTGAGAATCATAGTTGATCCACCTCACACTGGAGCAGGCGACCCAAGCCAGAGAGAGTGGCGCGAGATGTCCTCATCGAATTAATATTTTGTAATTTATATATATTTTCTAAAGATAAAATAGAGTAATAAAAGAATTTGGGCTAAATTAAAACCAAATAATAAGGCCCAATATTTATTATTTAACATGGCCTTTTAAATAAGACCAAAGTGGCCCAAACCACGCCCACAAGGTTTGGCCCACATTCTAGAAGCTTAAAATAGGCTATTTGTAAAATTTAGAGGATAAATTTCCTAATTAGAGGATGAATAAGTGGATATATAACCAAGAGTTTGAAGTATTTCAAATTCAGCGCCCAAGGATAAAAACGGTCTATCGGGCGACCGCATGGGGACTAAAAATGCTCTAGACTGGACCGGTAGGTGCTGCAAATTCTGTGAATGGAAGAAGGCATAAAAAGATGGGAACTTTGACATCCAAATCACCTAGGATCGATACTATCTCATAGATAGATGAGTCTAGAAGGCTTAAGGATCGAATTGGAACCCTAATTAGGACTTTATGTTCGTCCCAATCCATGGAAACCCTAGTTAAACCTATAAATAGACCCAAAACTAACCTGCGCGACCCTTACTTTTGGCTCGCGTGGAACTAAGGTAAGGAGGATGAATTTGAGGTAGGTTCTTTAGAAGGCTTTGCTTATAATACTAAGGTATGATTTCTCTCAAAATTTCGTTCAAGGAGATTCTGCTCACGAGGAGATAGATGCATCCAAAGTTGCTAGTTCGGTACAAGCAACCCAGGAACCTATGCGATCAGGCCAGATTGATCAGCAAGTTAGAAGCCCTAAATGATGTAATTATATAGGGGTTCTTTAGAGTTATTTGTTCCTTTTAGTTCTATATTCTTACCCTCCAAGTTTCATGGTCATAGGTGAAGAGGATCAAAACTTAAAAGGCCACGAAGTAGTTGGTTCAGTTCTGAACGAGCAGAAATTAGGGTTGACTTCCAGCCTTAAATTCGACAATTAAAGTTTAGATCATAGGTAGGTTATCTCATGAATGGCTTAAACTCAATGTTAGGAATAAAACTCCTCTTCTTGCAGTCAATTTTATATTTTCTACACGGAGTATTTGATGTTTTATCTTGACTATGCATCTAGGATTACATAGCATGCATGAACCTTACCTTTAAGTGAGAAAATGATCATTTCATGTTATTTAATTCAACCCATGCATCTCCATGTTCTAATATGGTGTTATTAGGCCATATTTATCTATTGTCATGTTTTACTATGCATCAAATGGCCTTAGCTTAGTATATATTTCGGTTTTATTATTGTTTTCAGCAGACAGGAAGAAACAGTCTTCCTGAAGACCGCCTGATATCACTAGCGGCCCTGCAATAGACCACTAGGCCCGATAAAATGGTCCTCACACGACCGTTTACATTTTCTGAGTTACGTGTTTATGTTAATCCGAGACATAATATAGAATAGCCCTAAATATCATATGATAAGCTTAGCTAATTAGGTTTTACACCTGTTTTAAATGTTGTATTCTTGTACTTGGATATGTTAATCAATCATCCTAGTTTACTTCATATTCCTTATAAATGTTGGGATTATTTTAAACTTATGCTAGATTTATGTCAAAACCATATACTTTTATAATTACATTATGTTTCACATGGTTCATGACTTGTCTAGTTTTAATTTGATCGCTGTTTTATCACGATCCTTTCTTATCTATGAGTCATTTTCTTAAGTACATGGCATATACTCCGGTATGTGACCATTAGTTACACTTTGCACTTAGAGGTACACTTTCTTGGACTTATGAACCTCTCCGCCGGATATTCCTTCTGTCGGACTAGGGAATTATATTTCAAGGCCTCTGTAAGACTCCGCGAGCCTTGGGATTCTCACTAGGACGCCGAGCTGGTTGTACCATTAAAGTCAATTGCCTAGAAAGCACTTTACCGGTGTTTTATGTATTCTGGACCTTAGCGGCCATATGGACGACTGCTATAAGGAACCAAGCGGCCATTCACTAGACCGTAAAGCTCCAGAAAGTTTTCCCTGCATCAACACTTCTTTTTTATGCGTCGACTATAGTCATGAAATGGTCTAGACTCTGACCGCTTTCTTCATGAAACGGTCCAGTAAACGACCGCTTTATCTCTGAACCTGTCTAACCCGAGGTTTGACCTTTGAGGTTGGTTTTCTTGAGTTCCTAGATGGTCTTCGGATTATCTAGAGTCTCAACATATGTTTAACATGTTAATATTAAGATATGAAATTTAGTGAAGATATTGTTATGCTGCCAGAATGCTGCCGGAGTATAATATTCTTTTAATTCTTCTTTAATATCTCATATAAATTTTGGTACGTTCTATACCTTGGTTACTTGATCATGAAACTTGTTATTTGGGATTAAATTATTGGCCGACATTATTGTTATATCTCATGAAAGTAGCTGGATTTATAACTTGAAGATGCAAGACTGGGCATGGATTGTGTCCAAGGGCTCCTTGCTAGTCCTCACGGTCGATGGTCGAAAATGTGCTATAAACCATGGGGTACGATGATACTGGCATCGCATTACGCTGGGAGTACTTTCTCTTATAAATGAGTGAAATTCACGAGGCTCGTTATGAAATTACATGCTTGTTAATGACTTTCTAGTACATAGTCTTTACAAGGTTGTGTAAAGTACTTTCTAGTTACATGCTCGTACATTCTTGTTCATGAAAAGCCAAATTTACCTCCACTTGATTAGTCTTGCTTGTTCATGGTCTATACTCACATCTACTTGCTCAGTTATTTCATGATTTATTGGTTGTCTTGGTTTATATCGCTTGTTTATCGCGTTCTTATTTTTACTTTAAGATTTAGAGCTAAAGCATTAATCACTTAAATATTACCTTCATGTTGATGCAAAGATGCATACTGGGCATGTGTGCTCATACCTATTTTCTTGTCTTTTCAGGAAGTACTAGTGGATCGGATTCAGATTATGCTAGTAGCGGGTCCGAGAGTGATTGAAGGTCTATTGGAATGAGAGAAGCCTTAAATAATCAAAATGTCTAGTCTAGTCATATTGTAATTTTGATTTTTCTTGAGTCGTAGTGATGAAAGTTGTCAAGAGATGATCTTATGTAAATTGATTATGATTATGAAATAAAGTTGGAAGTTTTGAGAAAATTACTTGTGCAATTACTTTTATGTGATTGTCTTACGCTCTGATTACTTGCTTGCGAGAGGCTTACCATGCCGGCTGTTCACGTTCCTAGAATTCCTTCCGTTGTATTAAAAAGCTCTGGGCGTGACAGTTAACGTTGTATCAGAGCCAGGTTTCGATCCTGGGACCTATGGGTTATGGGCCCATGCCTATGAAACAAGGAAAGGAAATTCCCAACCCATGAGAGAAATTGGGTAGAACATGGGATGAGCTAGTAATTAGAAATTATCTTTTAGATTAACCCACATATTCCATTAAGATTAACAAATCCATTACTCTTCTTAGGTACTTTACTCTTACAATGGCTCACCGTGTTGATTGGGGTGTAATGCAACAAACTGTTGCGGGTCTCACTTGGGCCTTGCAAAATATGGCTCAAGCTGGCGCTAGGGCAGGAGCTGGTGATCTGCACCGTAACTTCTGAAGTTTAACCCCTCTGCGGTTTTCGAGTTCCTCTAACCTTGATGAGGCAGAAAACTAGATTGACGAAATGAACCATATATTCGAGGTCATAGAATGTGCCGACCAAGAGAAGGTTCATCTTGCTATGTTCCAGTTAAACAAAGACGCACGTACATGGTGGAAGTCTATTCCTACACCACCTACAAACGCACCACACATTTGGGAAGGATTTCTCATCCTCTTTCGAGCTAAATATTTCTTTGAGCATGTCAAGGAGAGGAAAGCGGTAGAGTTCGCTTCATTGTGTCAAGGTATGAAGACAGTGGCCGAGTACGAATTATAATTTTCTCATCTGGCACCCTATGCTCAGCATCTAGTGAGCACGGATCTCCTTAAAGCAAATCACTTTATGGACGGGCTACGACCCATTTTCATCCAGCAACTTGACGCACAAAACATTCAGACCTACGCAGAGATAGTCCAACGGGCACACTTATGTGAACGAACCTTGGAGAAGGTCGATAAACTCAAGGGCAAAGTGGAGGAGCCGAGCCGAATGTCTGATCGGTGAGGTAAGAAGCAGGAAAAATTCAGCATCACCTATAACACTCGGGATAGCAAGAAGAGATCCCGGAATGGGGACGCAAGGATGATCGTCGGAACAAGAAGGCTAAGGAAGAAGATAAGCAAGTCACGACGGCTTGCTCATTCTATGATAAATTCAGTCATGCGGCCGAAGAATGTTGGAAGTGATTGGGCGCATGCCTAAGATGTGGAAGTCGGGAGCACCGCATGCCTGACTGATGGGGGCATCCCTTGCCCCTCCACATGTTTCCGAGGCTCAGATTGTTCGTCGACATGCGCCATTGTGTTCGTCGTATTTTTATGAGTCTAGTCATGTAATTTTTATATTTTCTTTGAGTCATAATTATGTAATTTTCCCTTTATTTGAGTCAGGTACCTAGGTTTAAGGGTCAATTACCCAAGTTCTCAGTCATTATGTTGATTAGATAGGTTTATGAGCCCAATTTATTAGGCTAGGCCCAGGGGCACCCCCTGTGGACAGGCTGGTCAATTGTGAGTTTGTCAGGGTCACTTTGGTCCTAGGAAAAGTATGGAGTCTATAAATAGCCCCCTCCCCTCTCTCATTTGTAACCTTTGATGAATATTTGAATAGAAAGAAACCCTTTGTGAGAATTTTCTTCTGTTGGAGTGAGACTCTCCACATCCCTCCCCTATCTCTCTCATATATATATATCTCTCTCTAAGGGGTCCCCCCTCTCTCTCTCTCTCTTCCCTACCCCCAAATTTTGAAATTTCTTCTCTCTCCTCCCATTCACTCTTCATTAATATCCCACCCTTCCCCATACACTCATTCAAGACCCCCAACCCCCAAGGTAGAACCCACCAATCTCCATGCCACCCTCTAACCCCCAACCACCCACTACCCTTTCCCAAGCACCCTTCCATCTCCCCAAGGCTGAAGGGGCTTAACCCAAGGCCAAAATTTGAATCTCCCTCCATTTCTAGCTGCCCCACACCCCTCCCCAACACCCCCTTCCTACCCTGGTCGCCCTCCCCATTCCCCCCTTGTTTCCCTTGGCCATCCCACCCTCACACACACAACCCTACACCTTCATCCTATTCCCAGCTCGTAGGCAGCAGAGTACCAGCTACTTTCTGAGGCTACCACGACATCACCAAGAAGCTTTAGAGGGCATACCATATACTGTTGGATTCACCTTTTTGTCAGCTTTGCAACGGTGGTGGTCTCGTCTCCGTCGGAGTTCGTGACTACCAGGGAGAGCCATTCTTCTCCCACTGCGCAGAATAGGTCCGGTTAGCAATATGAAGCAACTTCCAGAAGCTCCCACGGCCACATTCCTGTGCTTCTAGCGGTGCCACTTGGCTGAGAGCTTCTACGACAAGTCTTCTTCCATTACCTAGAAGCGGCACCCCATTCGGCATCCAGAGCAGTGATTTCTTAATTTTCTATCTCCGATGCGCTGTTTTATACACTCTGGGACTGAACCGACACCCGTTCACTGTTCGGGCTGTCCTTGTCTACTCTGACCTCCTACGGCATCCCCGTGGATCTCATTTAGAAGAGGGCTTGACAACGAATCCAGCGACTCCAGCCACGCCCGAATCAGAGGCCAGGAACACCCGTGGCAACCTCGTCTTCCTGCGACAGTGGTGCTGAAGCAGACAGAACTAGAGAACAGAGACCCTGCTCATGGCCCTGCTCCGACCAACGCCGGCAACCAGAAGTCCTTCCAAAAATCTGACATCCTTATGGGCCAACCCATGAGGTTTTGCCTCTGGTTTCGTAGCAAACGGAGTCCGGGAGTGGCCGCAGCGGCGCCGACATCGACTGCCTATCCCTTGTTCTAGAGAGCGGATAGAACCGGCAACCGCCTTCCAATTAGTTCCTAGCTCGGCTTTTCCCCTCACCGCCTGGCCGGTTGAGCACCCCTCCCTGCGTGGAGGTACATTTTGGTTGTAATTCTACTCTTCCACCCCTAGTTCAACCCCCTTGCATGGGGTGTAGTGCATGTATTAGTAGGTCGCCATCCGAAGCTACACCGACGCGGCATGCGGGTGCATGCCCATGCCTCCCCGCTCGTCATCGTCTCCGGCCGGAGTCGACGTCTTCACGCCGACTAGGTGAGCATCGGTTACCCTCTTGTCTAGTTTCAATTCATTGCTTAGCATAGTATTATCTCTATTGCTTTGTCGGACGGAGAGTGAGAGCTCGGCCCAAAATTGCTATTGACGTGAGTGATCGCCGCGGGCGAGTTGTGAGCGATCCCCTACATCCCACGCGCTTGGTGTGCTGGCCACCCATGAATTGGGCATCCCTGGCCCATTTGGGGTCCTCCCCAAGCTAGCCAACCCTTGGAGCATCAAGGTCCCACCTCGGACCCTCTCCATCATCGCCGAGTCACCTACGGGCACTAGTGCGTGCTACGCGAACGTGTTCGCTAGAGTGAGTCCGCTGCTCAAGTTGCTTGCTTACAATTTAGGTCAATAGGTGGTGTGACATCACTGACTATCCTCTGATGAAAGAGCAATCGTCCACAAGGAGCAATGGTGGATGAAAGCGGCAAGCTAGATTGAATGCCGTATTGGAGGATGAACAAACCAAAGAAGGGGAGCTCATTGAAGGTATAATTTATATTTTTTCCCATCCTGCTTTTGTGTTATTTGATACGAGTGCTACTCATTCCTTTATTGCTAGTTCCTTTGCAAAAACATTACCTATTTCACCTGTTCCCTTACCATCAGATTTAACCATAGTCACTCCGTTAGGGTTAGGAACGGAATTGAAAACCTATTTCCCCAATAGTGAAGTTATTGCAGAAGGGCATAATCTTCCCGTTAATCTTGTATGCCTTGATATGGAATGCTACGATGCCATATTAGGAGTTGATTGGCTTGTAGATCACGACGCCTATAAAAATTATCGCAGTAGGATAATTTACTTTCGAAAACTAGGTTGTAAGGCCCAGAATTTTATAAATTATTTTTGGTATATTTAATTATTTTCTAGGAATTTTAAAGACCCAAAATGGATTAATAAATGAATATTAGATTAAATAAATCATTATAAGTCCCAATTTATGATAAATAATTAACCTAGTCTATTTAAATAAAATCCAAAAGGTTTAAGGACCAAGCCCATTAAGTTTGGCCTATAGTCTAGAAGGTTATTTAGCCTATTTACCTATTTTAAGGATAAAATACCATTTTTATAGATAATAATATGGATAATTAACAAAAGAGTTAGATTTATGTTGAACTCTGTGCACGTTGGATGTAGCGGTCTATCGTGCGACCGCCACAGCCATGTAACGCACCAGTCTTGATGCGTTACATCCTGTCAATTCCGTGAATGGAAGAACGAGTAAAAAGACTAGAACTTTGGGATCCTATCTGCAGGAGATCAACTTGGGAGAGCTTATAACATTACAAAGGACTCTTAGGGATTAGGTTCTGGAAAATTAAGGACTCTAGAATCAATCTAATCCTCAAACTCTAGCCAAAACCCTATAAATAGGACCTAGTTCTGAACTGAGCAACCCTTACTTTTGGCTCGTGAAGAATCAAGGTAATGAGTCATAATTTCAGGTAAGTTCTTTAGAAGATTTTATTTAGTATATTTTAGACTAATAGTTCTCTAAATTTCGTGCTAGGAGATCAACCAACCAAGGAGATAGAAGCTTCCAAAGTCGCTGATTCAGTCATAGCAGCCCAGAATTAAGAGCAAAAGACCCCTGAAGATCAAGAGATTAGGACGTCTAAACAAGGTAATTAGAGTTCAGTCCTTTAGAACTTTTGTTCACCTTAGTTTCAGCTTCTTACCCTCAAAATTTCACATCCTTAGGTCAAGAGATTGGAGAGATAGAGTGATGTGAAGTTGCTGAAAAATCTCAGGAAGGGAAGAACTTGGGCGTGTCTTGCATTCCCAAATTGGAACATTAAAGCTCATTTAAAAGGTAGGTTATCTCATGATTGGTAAAAACATCTTGTTAGGGATAAAAGCCCTCTGATTGTGCTTGATTTCATACATTATAGACTAAGAATTTCATGTTTTAATAGTTCTATACATTCATGCATCTCTTAGCCCTAAATGGAAAATAAAAGATAATATCTTGTCTATTCACTAAAACACATGCATATAGTTGGCCTATACTTCGTTTATCATGTCCGGAATAGTTGTAGTATTTTGATTTCTAGGCATATTATGTTTTCATAAATCTTTACTTTATTTTACTGCTAGCAGACGATCTGACGCATCAAGATAAGACCGTCACAATGATCTAACGGGCCTTACGATAAGCCGTCACACCCTCTGTTGCATTTAAATTGTTCTGTTGTCTCTGACGCACCATAACAGGAGCGTTACACTACTGTAACAGCCCCTCGATAAACCGTCACAAGACTGTAACGCGCCTATCCTAGACCGTCTGAGTAACTGTAGACATAATTGAAGAGCAGTCACATTAACTTATAAATATGCCTAGTTATCTAAGTTTTGACCTATTAATATGACTTTAAATTTATTAATTGGTTCATGATAAGTATCGCATGTTAAAGGCATCTTGAATTATTTTAAGGATATGTTAATTTCATGCCAAAACACTATAGTTTGTATTAACTCCATGATTTTAAATGATGTATTGACGAAGTTTTATCATGATTTCCTATTGTTACACATTCTCTCTATCAATAGAGTCATTTCTTTAAGTACATGGCACATATTCCGGTATGTTGTCCATTAGTTCACACTTTGCACTATAGGAACATTATTCTTGGACATGAGGACCTCTCTATTGGATATTCCTTCCAATGGACTAGGAAATCTTATTTCAATGCCTCCGTAATTCTCTGCGAGCCTGGGATTCCCACTAGGATGCCGAGTTGGTGGTACCATTAAAGCCCATTTAGTAGATTACACTATCGATGTTTCTGGTTCTAGCAATGTAACGGATCTATACTGGACCGTCAGGAGCATATAACGGCCCAATATACGACCATCACATTTCACTAAGTCTATTTTATTATTTCTGGAATCAGACTAATGTAACGGCTGAATACTGGAGCGTCACATCATGTAACGGCCCAATCCTTGACCGTCACATTGTTTGAGTGCTTAACCCGAGGTTTGACCCAAGGGTTGATGTTCCAAAGTTTCTAGATGGATTATTGATGATCTAGAACTTGCCATATTATCCAAAGTGGCTTAATATAATTAAATAAAAGTTAAAGAAATGTACCGTTATGCTGCTGATTCATCTCCATAAGCATAACCTTGTTTAAAGTCATTCTTAGTCTCTCATGTTCTTAAATTGAAGCATTCATTCATTGAATTATTACAGTCATGAACTTATTGAATTATACATTCTTGGCCATACTTTTTTGTTACATGCGTGGAAGTAGCTTGATTTATAGTTGAAGATGCGATCGAGCACTGATTGTGTTCAAGGGCTCTATGCTAGTCCCCTCGGTTGATTGTCGGAAACATACTATTACAAACCATGGGGTATGATGCTACTGGTGTCGCATTGCGCTGGGAGTACTTTCTCTATAAATAAATGAAGATCCACGATACGGCATGACATGACTTTCTTGCTTGATATTCCACAGAAATTCATGAAGTACTTGCTCATAAGAAAAAGATACTGGAGTGATGATTATGTGGCATTGCTAGTACATTCTCTATGTATTCTTGTTCATGAAAGGCCAATAACATGTTCTTGTTACATTCTTGCTAGTTCAATCTTGCTCTCATTCTATCTTAAATGATCATCTTCGTTACTTTGGGTATTCACATGATTGATCGCATTTACATGATTTTACCTTATTCCTTTAGAGCTAAAATGTTAATTACTCTAATGATGCCTTCATGTTGATGCGAAGATACCTACTGGACAAGTGTGCTCATTACCTATTTCCAATCTTTTCAGGAGATGGAAGTGATTCGAATTCGGATTCAGGTTATACAAGTAGCGGGTCCGAGAGCGAATGAAAGTGTTGTCAAGATGAGAGTGAAGACTTAGGAAAGTCTATATTGTTTAGATCGAGTCTCTGTAATTTTCCTATTTCTTGAGTTTGATAGATTGAAGGAAGTTGAAAGTTATTGTATTTTGAATACTAATTAGCAATGAAATAAGTTGGAGTTTGATTAAAATCATTTGCAATTATATTTATGTGTGTGATTGTCTCGCGCTCTGATCACTCTTGCTTGTAAGAGGCTTACCATGTCGACTGTTCACGTTTCTCGAGCGAGTCTTCCGCTGTCATAAAGGCTCGGGGTGTGACACAGGTCTTCCACGATTTTCCTTTCTTGGCATCAAATATCGGAAGCATCCCTCTCTTATTTCTTCTCTTCACGCTTGCAAACTCATTTCGTAAGGATGTGAAGCTTTTCTTGCCTCCGTAGTAGTTACCGAGTATAAGGAAATTCAGATAGAAGAAATCCCGACAGTTAAGAAATTTCTTGATATTTTCCCTTCCGAGTTACCTGACTTATCACCTGAAAGGGAGGTTAACTTCACCATTGAACTCACACCTGGAGTAACACCAGTGTTAATAGCTCCTTACAGGATGTCCCCCACGAAGCTGAAGGAACTAAAGAAGTAACTTCAGGAGCTGCTAGACAAAGGCTTCATTCGACCTAGCAGATCCCCTTGGGGTGCGCCAGTCTTTTTTGTTAAGAAGAAGGACGGTTCCCCCAGATTATACATTGACTATCGGCAATTGAATCAACTCACCATCAAAAATAAATATCCACTGCCGCGTATTGATGAGCTGTTTGACCAACTCTCTGGCACGAAGTATTTCTCCAAGATCGACCTCAGGTCGGGCTATCATCAACTGAGGATCAAGGATGAAGATATTCACAAGAGTGCTTTCCGAAGCTGATACGAACATTATGAATTTGTGATTATGCCATTCGGTTTAACTAATGCACCTACTGCATTCATGCAATTAATGAATAATGTGTTTCGGCCTTATCTTGACCAATTTGTAGTCGTATTTATTGATGATATTCTCATCTATTCAAAGATAAAGGAAGAACACGAGGAACATGTAAGGGTTGCCTTGCAAACCTTACAGGAACACAAACTTTATGCTAAGTTAAACAAATGTGAATTTTGGCTTAAGAAAGTCTCTTTCCTTGGCCATATTATTTCTAAAGAAGGCATTGTAGTAGATCCTTCTAAAGTTGAAGCGGTTAAGAACTGGAGCCGACCGAACACCGTATCTGAAGTTTGAAGTTTCATTGGCCTGACTAGTTATTATAGGCGATTTATCAAGGATTTCTCCAAAATCGCCGCTCCTTTAACAAGACTCACCAAGAAGGAGAATCCTTTTGAGTGGACAAAGGAATGCGAAGAAAATTTCTTAGCCCTTAAAGAGCATCTCACCACGGCACCTATACTGGCATTGCCCGTAGAAGGTGACAGTTTTGAAGTTTATACCGATGCATCTGGCATTGGTCTTGGTTGCGTTTTCATGCAAAATGGCAAGGTGGTTTGCTATGCTTCAAGACAGTTAAAGCGACATGAGAAAAATTGTCCTATTCATGACCTAGAATTGGCTACTGTTATATTTACCTTGAAGATTTGACGTCACTACCTTTATGGAGAGAAATTCACAGTGTATTCGGACCATAAGAGCTTGAAATATCTATTCTCTCAGAAAGAGCTAAATATGAGGCAAAGGCGATGGTTAGAGTACCTTAAGGACTTTGATTTTGCTATATAATATCATCCTGGCAAGGCGAATGCCGTTGCCGATGTGCTCAGCAGGAAATCGATGGGAAAGCTATCAAGTCTCATGAAAGGTATGACTAATCTTATTTCTAAATTTGCTCAGTTGAATTTAGATATTAATATGAAGAATAAAGAGGATTGCTTTATAGCCAATATCAAGGCACAACCCACATTAATAGAAGATCTAGTCAAACTCCAAAATAATGACCCTGTGTTATTGGAGATCAAAGACAATATGGAGCAACGGCCGGATTTTTCTATTACAAATGATGGAAGATTGTTATTCAAGGGACGAGTTTGTATATCGGATCATGTGGAGACTAAGAAATTGATCCTAGAAAAAGCTCATAAATCTAAGTACGCCATTCACCCTGGTGCTACCAAGATGTATAAAGACCTCAAAAGGAATTATTGGTGGCCCAATATGAAAAGGGAAGTAGCGAACTATGTGTCACGTTGCCTCACTTGTCAACAGATTAAGGCAGAACATCCCTTGGAAATTCCGGAATAAAAATGGGATAGCATAGGGATGGACTTTATCATGGGACTGCCTAAATCAAGAGGTGGACATGATGGAATGTGGGTGATCATAGATCGTTTTACAAAATCGGCTCATTTTCTACCTATTAAAAGTCGATGGTCTGTAGATATCTTGGCTGCCTTATACATGAAAGAGATTGTTAAGTTACATGGTGTCCCTGTCACTATTATTTTCGATCGAGATCATCGATTTACTTCACAATTCTGGAAGGGTCTACAACATTCTTTGCGGACTCGATTGAATTTCAGCACAACATTTCATCCGCAAACTGCAGGACAAATTGAAAGAACTAATCAAGTGGTAGAAGATATGCTAAGAGCATGTGTTATAGACTTCGGTGGAAGCTGCCACGACCATTTACCTCTAGTGAAATTTGCCTACAATAATAGTTACCAAGCTAGCATTCAAATAGCACCATTTGAGGCACTATTTGGGAGAAGCTGTCGCTCACCTATCTGCTGGAGTGAAGTTGGGGAATGACAACTTCTAGATCCAGAATTGATAAGGGATACTATCGAGAAAGTTAAGCTAATTCGAGAAAGACTCAAGATGGCCCAAGATAGATAGAAATCATATGTTGATAATCGAAGGCGTGACCTGGAATTCTAAGTAGACGACCATGTATTTCTCAAGGTCTCTCCGGGTCGAGGTATTCGAAGGTTCGGCATCAAAGGCAAGCTTACACCAAGATTTATTGGCCCTTTTGAAATTCTTGAAAGGGTTGGAGAGGTGGCTTATCGTCTAGCATTACCTCCACAGTTGGCAGGAGTTCATGATGTATTCCACGTCTCTATGTTAAAGAAATGTGTCTATGATCTGTTCCACGTTATCACTTATGACAATCTGGAGATCCAAAAGGAATTGACGTACGAGCTAAA
The DNA here is from genome assembly GCA_022559845.1 of Amorphophallus konjac. Lineage (NCBI taxonomy): Eukaryota > Viridiplantae > Streptophyta > Magnoliopsida > Alismatales > Araceae > Amorphophallus > Amorphophallus konjac. The sequence goes on along the minus strand of CM040121.1, from coordinate 440,157,898 downwards.
GCCGCTCAAAATAATTGAACAAGAGGTACGTCAACTTCGGAATAAAATCATTCCCATGGTCAAAATGCAGTGGACCAAATCTTGCCCACATGAAGCAACATGGGGGACGGAGGAATCCATGCGTAAGAGGTTTCCCGATCTATTTGAATGTAAGTACACTCTCCTTTAAAGCCTATGCATTGGAATTTGGGGACCAAATTCTCTTAAGTGGGGGAGGGTGTAATACCCCAAAATTTTGTATATAATATTTTATAATATATATATATATTCTAAAGATAAAATGGAGTAATAAAAGATTTTAGGCTAAATTAAAACTAAGGAATAAGGCCCAATATTTATTAATTAACATGGCCTTTTAAATAAGACCAAAGTGGCCCAAAACCAAGCCCACAAGGTTTGGCCCACATTCTAGAAACTTAAAATAGGCTATTTACGAAATTTAAGGGATAAATTTACTAATTAGAGGATAAATAGGTGGATATATAACCAAGAGTTTGAAGTATTTCAAATTTGGCACCCAAGGATAAAAATGGTCTATCGGGCGACCGCATGGGGACTAAAACGGTCCAGACTGGACCGTTAGGTGCTGTAGATTCCGTGAATGGAAGAAGGCATAAAAAGATGAGAACTTTGGTATCCAAATCACCTAGGATCGATACTATCTCATAGATAGATGAGTCTAGAAGGCTTAAGGATCGAATTGGAACCCTAATTACGACTCTATGTTCGTCCCAATCCATGGAAACCTTAGTTAAACCTATAAATAGACCCAAAACCAACCTGCGCGACCCTTACTTTTGGCTCGTGTGGAACTAAGGTAAGGAGGATGAATTTGAGGTAGGTTCTTTAGAAGGCTTTGTTTATAATACTAAGGTCTGATTTCCCTCAAAATTTTGGTCTAGGAGATCCAGCCCACGAGGAGATAGAGGCATCCAAAGTTGCTAGTTCGGTACAAGCAACCCAGGAACCTGTTCGATCGGGCCATAATGATCAGCAAGTTAGAAGCCCTAAACAAGGTAATTATATAGGGGTTCTTTAGAGTTATTTGTTTCTTTTAGTGCCATCTTCTTACCCTCCAAGTTTCGTGGTCATAGGTGAAGAGGATCAGAAGTTAGAAGGCCACGAAGTTGTTGGTTCGGTTTTGAATGAGCAGAAATTAGGGTTGACTTCCAGCCTTAAATTCGATAATTAAAGCCCAGATCAGAGGTAGGTTATCTCATGAATGACTTAAACTTAATGTTAGGAATAAAAGCCCTCTTCTTACAGTCAATTTCATGTTTTCTACACGGAGTATTTGATGTTTTCTTTTGACTATGCATCTAGGATTACATAGCATGCATGGACCTTACCTTTAAGTGAGAAAATGATCATTTCATGTTATTTAATTCAACCCATGCATCTCAATGTCCTAATATGGTGTTATTATGCCATATTTATCTATTGTCATGTTTTACTATGCATCAAATGGCCTTAGCTTAGTATATATTTCGATTTTATTACTATTTTCAGCAGATAGGAAGAAACGGTCTTCCTAAAGACCGCCTGATATCACTAGCGGCCCTGCGATAGACCGCTAGGCCCGATAAAACGGTCCTCACACGATCGTTTACATTTTCTGAGTTACGTGTTTATGTTAATCCGAGACATAATATAGAATAGCCCTAAATATCATATGATAAGCTTAGCTAATTAGGTTTTACACCTGTTTTAAATGTTATATTCTTGTACTTGGATATGTTAATCAATCATCCTAATTGATTTCATGTTCCTTATACACGTTGGGATTCTTTTAAACTTATGCTAGATTCATGCCAAAACCATATACTTTTAAAATTACATTATGTTTCACCTGGTTCATGACTTGTCAGGTTTTAATTTGATCACTGTTTTATCACGATCCTTTCTTATCTATGAGACATTTTCTTAAGTACATGGCATATACTCCGGTATGTGACCATTAGTTACACTTTTCACTTATAGGCACACTTTCTTGGACTTATGAACCTCTCCGTCGGATATTCTTTCTGTCGGACTAGGGGATTATGTTTCAAGGCCTCCGTAAGACTCTGCGAGCCTAGGATTCCCACTAGGATGCCGAGCTGGTTGTACCATCAAAGCCCATTGTCTAGAAAGCACTTTACCGGTGTTTTATGTATTATAGACCTTAGCGGCCATATGGACCACCGCAAAAAGGCACCAAGCGGCCATTCACTAGACCGCAAAGCTCCAGAAAGTTTTCCCTATGTCGACACTTCTTTTTTATGTGTTGACCCTAGTCATGAAACGGTCTAGACTCTGACCGCTTTCTTCATGAAACGGTCCAATAAACGACCGCCTTATCTCTGAACCTATCTTACCCAAGGTTTGACCTTTGGGGTTGGTTTTCTTGAGTTCCAAGATGGTCTTCGGATTATCTAGAGTCTCAACAAATGTTTTACAAGTTAATATTAAGAAATGAAATTTAAGGAAGATACTGTTATGCTGCCGGAATGCCGCTGGAGTATAATATTCTTATAATTCTTCTTTGATATCTCATATCAATTTTGGTACGTTCTATACCTTGGTTGCTTGATCATGAAACTTGTTATTTAGGATTAAATTATTGGCCGACATTATTGTTATATCTCATGAAAGTAGCTGGATTTATAACTTGAAGATGCAAAATCGGGCACGGATTGTGTCCAAGGGCACCATGCTAGTCCTCTCAGCCAATGGTCAGAAACATGCTATAAACCCTGGGTATGATGATACTGGCGTCGCATTGCGCTAGGAGTACTTTCTCTTATAAATGAGTGAAATTCACGAGGCTCGTTATGAAATTACATGCTTGTTAATGACTTTCTAGCACATAGCCTTTACAAGGTTGTGTAAAGTACTTTCTAGTTACATGCTCGTACATTCTTGTTCATGAAAAGTTAAATTTTATCACTACATGATTAGTCTTGCTTGTTCATGGTCTGTACTCACATCTACTTACTTAGTTATTTCATGATTTATTGGTTGTCTTGGTTTATATCGCTTGTTTATCACGTTCTTATTTTTACTTTAAGATCTAGAGCTAAAGCATTAATCACTTAAATACTGTCTTCATGTTGATGCGAAGATACCTACTGGGCATGTGTGCTTATACCTATTTTCTTGTCTTTTCAAGAAGTACTAGTGGATCGGATTCGGATTATGCTAGTAGCGGGTCCGAGGGTGATTGAAGGTCCATTGGAATGAGAGAAGCCTTAGATAATCAAAGTGTCTAGTCTTGTCATATTGTAATTTTAATTTTTCTTGAGTTGTAGTGATTAAAGTTGTCAAGAAATGATCTTATGTAAATTGATTATGATTATGAAATAAAGTTGGAAGTTTTAAGAAAATTACTTGTGCAATTACTTTTATGTGATTGTCTTGTGCTCTGATTACTTGCTTGCGAGAGGCTTACCATGCCGGCTGTTCACGTTCCCGTAATTTCTTCCGCTATATTAGAAAGCTCGGGGTGTGACAACCCCCTTGTAACAAAACAGGCGGTCCATCTTCACCAAGGTGTCCTGCCACCATTGCAAGTACCCCTGCTTGTATTCCTCCGAAAAGTCACCGTCGCTACTTTCCCCTGATGGCTGGTCCGGCACCGGTAGGGCTTTCTTTCGGAAGCACAGCCTTTTGGCGGGAATCTACTCTGATAAAGAATCTGACTTCTCAGATGATGACATCTTCACGAGAGTGTCTTTGACCACCAAAGGAACTCAAGATGTCCTTAGGGCTCCCCACAGAGTCTCTGTTTATAGGAAGGAGACGAAACCCCCAGAGGGCAAAAGAGTCTTCATGCCTCCCCAACTTTATGGAAATCAAAGTGACGGGACCGTGAAGATCGTTCCATCTCCCCCAACGTTTCTGACTCTCGATCCTTCCTTTCTATCGGTCATGAGATCGCTTGGACTGAGGTTCCTTTCGTCCGATTACATCAGCCGCATAGTAGACGAGAGGCCGGAGAGAGATACTGCAACGGCTAACACCGCATAGTGGTGACAAATAGTCATCAGTGGTGACAAATAGGTTTCAAGGCTGACAAATGACTCGTAAGGGTGATAAATCGATAACAAAAGGCACAATATGTGATGAAGCGAAACAAAGGCGACACCTAGCGAGCAATAAGGGTGACAAATAGCTCATTATGAGTGATAAATAGCCATTAGAAGTGACAAATAGCTCTGTAACAGTGACAAATAACTCATGGCGGTGAAACTTGAAGAAACTCAAGTTCGTTTGAAGGATTTAACTGTGTCCTAGTGATCACAACTCTACCAACATGAAGCTGAAGCTTTCCTAATCATCAAACAACCCTGATTAAACTTGACCTGTCTTTCTAACTCGACCTGCCTTTCATATGTTCAGACCTAAAATTGTGCATATGCTCAGACCTAAAATTGCACATATGCTCAGACCTTAGTGTGCGCTCATGCACATATGCTCAGACCTTACTGTGCAACAGTGACAATGTGCACCGACCTTTGCATGCACCATTATGTTCATGTGCACTGACCTGAAATGCAACACTGAACATGTGCACCGACCATATGTGCTTACATGCAGACATGCACTGACCTCCATATGCGACCTTCATGAACATGCACCGACCTACATATGCAATACTATGAGCATACACCGACTTTCATATGCAGCACTATGAATATGCACCGACCTTCATATGCAACATGTATGAACATGCACCGACCTTCAAATGCAGCATGTATGAACATGCACCGACCTTAGTGAGAAACACATAACAAGATACTAACAGTGTTGCCATAATGAAAAGTAGATTCATAATATCACAATTTGCCAATATCCAAAAGCTGAAGATAAAATGTATTGTTGCCAATCATCAAAACTTAATTAGAAATTAAATTCAGAGAATCAAGTTAAAGGAGACACAACATGAGACACATTATCCCACACAATCTCCCCACAACATCCGTCTCCGGATAGGTGGTGCCATCTCCTCATCTTCCAGTTGGTCTAAAATATCCTCCTCAATGTCGTTGAACATTTCATCATCCTCCATTACAAATTCCATTACAATCCGATCAAAGTCTACACATCACACAAAGCACATCAATCACCAAGACATCAAAGATGAAATAACCAAGTCGTTGTCAACGAGTAAAATGTTCAGTACATTATTTCCCTATGCAGACCAAGCATATTACACTTCCTTACCTACAACAACAGTAATAACAAAGCAACTAATAGGAAGAGGGGCAACACTACTAGAGTACATAATAGAGCAACAACAATACAAGGCACATTTGACATTTGTGTAGTCTGTTGGCGTAGTGCCTGGTTCCTTGAATCATAGTCAGGCTCGGGACTTGCATGATATGTAGGCATGGGCCTTTCCTGTAGTTGAGGATGATCAACATACGTATGCCTGCTATTGCCAACCCCATTTATAGCAGCATGTGCTTCCTCTACCGAGTGAAAGCCCTTATAACGAGCTCTAGGGTATCCATTCACTTGGACAAAGCATTCGGGCCAACTATAATATACACCGAGTTCGTGACCAACCCACACTACATAGCATTTATACCTTCCCATTTTTTGAACCTCAATTCTCTGCATGTAAGGTGTTATAAAAGATAATAGGTATGACAGACATAATAATTGCAGCAAATTTAATATGAAGTCCAATCCATAAGAGCAAGTTTGTAGATCAGAAAGCATGTAGGTTTAAGGTTACACTGCATGAAGCATGATATAGTGGGGTAGGGGATTTAAGTCTGCTAGTTCAAGTGCATGAACAAAGTTTATGTCATGTGAATTAACACCCAATCAACCCTAAGCAATAGTATGCCTTAATGTGGTGGAATAAAATTTGAACATATTTACATACTTTCCTGGCAAGTAATAACAATATGGAAGTCCATTTCTGTGTGCTCTTATCAAAGCAAGATAGATGTTAGGCCCAATACAGTGTACAGAGCATACACAAAGTATGGTAGAGGTCCAACAAAAAATAATACTTGTGCAGAGGTTAAGAACAAAATAACCACTGCATCCGTTTAATATGAAACTACCAAGAGCATATCATATACGAACATATGAAAGGCCTATAAAATGCATAAACATGGAAGAGGATTAAAAAAAGGAAGAGGGCATCTGCAGTAGGAACCAGTGACGACAAGGGACCGAGGAGGACGCAGAGGAGATGTACCCTTCTGTTGGGGAAGCCACCGCTATGCACACTGATGAAGGGGATGACATTACAGAGGAGCCTTAAGAACTTAAAATTGAAGAGCGGGTGTCAATGTAGGGTCACGAGCGAGATCAGTGTGTCTATTTAACACATCACTGCAATGGATGTGGTAACACAGCCCCTCGGGAGCAGAAGAAAGGGGAACATCGGGAACCATAGCCGAACGATCATCACTCGATCGGAGCATATTGCAGAGGTGATTGGACAAGAGAGACTGTAGGCAAATACACTGGATAAGGGTGAAAAATACCTATCAGTGGTGACAACTAGATCTACAGAGTAGACAAATACACTGGTAAGGGTGAAAAATAGATCCTAGAGCTAACCAATGAAAAGCAGAAGAAGCTAAAAGGAGGAGTCAAGTTCACAAGAGGACAAACATATGAACAGTATATCAAGAGTTTATAGAGCAATCAGAAGAAGAATGAAGGGACTTGGTCAATGCCAAGATAGTCAATGTTGACTCATCAAGGTCAACGCCAGTCAAAGAGGACTCGAGGAAGCTCAACTTTTTCTTGACTATAGTCATGAGGTCCCAGTCAAAGTCAAATGTTAATGAATAGATTAGTCAGCTACAATGATCCAGGCCAAAGACAAGCAGCTAATGGAAAGAAAGAAGGCAACGACTGGTCATGTGGTAAGATAAGAGTGATAAATATGCAGTAAGGGTGACAAATAGCCCGTATGATTGACAAATGGACGATAAGCGTGTAAATTAGCCAGTAAGGCTGACAAATGGGCTGAAAGGGTGAATCACAGGCTCGGTGTGTCTGGCAAACACTCAACTCAAAGGCCAGGGGCCTAGACTTTGCACGTGATCCGAGACTACCCTATTAAAGGTACATTCTCTCTCATGGGACAAGGATATTTTCATATATCAGCCTGATTATCTATTATTCACCCTTTGTCGCCTCTTTTACACTAGTAAGGCCTAATTTTCACCATTGGCCACCTATTTGTCACCCCTAAAGCGTAGCCAAAGCCCTTTTCATCCAGCGGGTGACTTGGGTTTTTCTTTTCAGCAGTCTGAACTGGAGTCGGCTCCATGGTCGACTCTAGTCGACACTTGTGCAAGTAAAGCCTTCATCTTTTCACACTTCAGCCTAGTTCCTTAACCAAACTTGAATCTGTCTTCAAAAACTCATTGATATTCATGAATTAACATTATCAAGCACACACATTAACATCATTAAAACATATAAAACTTTGAAGATCAAAATGTATGACAAAAGAAATATCAATGAAGACAGGTGTTGACACCCGTTTTTAGCCTACAAGTCGAGTTATTTCTCTTATTCATCATTTCGGATGTCCCAAATTAACCATTATTTTGGAGCATTCCTTGGATAGATTTCGAGCTCATTTCATTGTTCCATTCCCTTTGAGCCATGGAGATCATGATTTCTTAGAGTCTTGGAGCTTATCTTATCACCTTCCGATCTTCCAAGTCGACTTATGGCCCATTTAGGTCGACTTCCCTCAAGCATTCGCCTCCTTTCGCTACACAGTCTTGAAAAATAATCATTTTTCATCCACTTCCATTCCTCTATTCATTAAGTGTCCTTCACCAAAGTTGTTCCATTTTTAAAGCCCTACATTTTCTTCTTCTACGCCATCAGCCAGTTCTCGACCGTTTTCATGGCCCAACATTTTTCTCTTTTCTCGCCCCATTTTCTCTCTCTACTGATCATCTTTTCATCTTACTCGCTTCATGAAAGTTGTTCATTTTTTAGTATCCTACAATTTCTTCTTCTTTGCATTTCACTAGTTCTGCACCGTTTTCAAGATATTCTCAAATTTGCACACTCTATTGCCTTTACCCAGTAAGTGGTCACCCAGAGGACCGTTTTCAGAAGAAGGTCACCCAGAGGACCGTTTTTGACAGTAAGTGGTCACCCAGAGGACCGTTTTTAGAAGAGAGTCACCCAAAGGACCATTTTCAGAAGAAGGTCACCCAGAGGACCGTTTTTAACTATAAGTGGTCACCTAGAGGACCGTCTTCATAAAGATGGTCTACTGCTAGACCGCCCCATTTAATAAATGGTCTACTGCTGGACCATTTTTAGCCTGTTTTGGACTAAACTGCCATGCTCGACAACGACACTGTTCTTCATGATATAGGCAGTCCAGTTATGATCGTTTCTTATCAAAAACGGCCGCTCGATAGACCGTCTCTATGACAGAGAGTCCAGAAGATCCTGAACTCTTCTTTGCCGCTGGACTCTAAGGTCAATTTCTGTGCAACGGGGCCTCCTTGTTAGGGCTATATCTTCTAGAATACTAAAAGAAATTGAGCACCGTTTGTTTCTGTGTCTTTCTCTTTGTATTATCTTGAATTTGGTATATAGAGCACGATTTTTCATGGACCGGATCTCCGGGAATCTTGGCCGCAATATCTGGATTTACGCATTTCGTGCAACATAAACTCTTCCAGAATGGGCTCCGGGGCCACCTTCCAAGGACTCTATCTTCTAGATCCTTCCACCAAAAAGAGTCACGTTTGTTCCTAGCTCTTATCCTATCTATTATCTCGAGATTGATCCATAGATCTTGAGATTTGGTGGACTCTATCCTCTGAAATCACAATAGAAAGTTCTAGGTTCCAACATTTCTCTATATAAACCTGCCCAGTTCGCCTGCGCGACGGGGGGCTCTTCTTCAACCTGGGGCGAAGCCATGCCGGATTGTTGACTCAACCCTTCGACCCCAAGCTATTGAGGAAAGTATAATCTTCAATTTGGTTCCTTATTTGCTTGATTTTATCATCGTTTTCCCTTCTAACTTTGCCTCTACTTCTTGCAAATCATCACAGATTCTGTTTTCCTACTACAACTCCACGGCGGGGCACCCTTCGTCGGTCCGGGGCAGAGCCATGCTGCGTCATCTACCTCCTGCTCTGACCCCAACCTGAAGAGGGGAGTGTCTTCTTCAATTTCCATCTATCTGAGCTCTTTTTCTTCGCTCCTATGCTTAGTTCTCTCCTCCTACTTTTCACAAATCGTCACAGTTTTACAATTAGTTTCTGCACAGTTCTCTACATATTTTTGCATTTTTCTCTATTTTGCACAACATTTTTCTCTCTCCTTTCTTAATCAAATTTCATGATTTCAAATCCTATGCATGCACAACACTCCCACCTTTCTTTTGCACCCATTTATAGGGGTTAAAAACCCTCCCCCGGTGCGTTCTCCCCCTTTCTTTTATCCTATTTTATCATTTCGGGACATATGCTACACTCATGTTTCTAATGGGTTCTCTCTTATGTTTGTGGCTTTGTTTTACAGGAGATTATTGATAGAACGTGAGGCCCTTGCTTTCTAGCCGTCTAGGAGGTGAGGAGGTGTCACCCACATCGGTTCCCGCATCCCTTCTCAAGCGCGATCCCACGTTGTAGCGGATTCCCATTAGGCCGCGTCTTCCTCCATATTTTCCAAGGTACACGGTGTCGTCTTCATCCTTCCTTCATCTTTTTGGTGCTGTACGTCCTTGGTGGCGATCACGGTTAGTTCTCTATTCTTCGTTGCCCCTTTTCATTTCATGTAATTTCATGTTTATATGCATGCTTATATTGTTTAGTTCGGGGCGGGGTAGATCACATTTACATTGTAAGGCCCAGAATTTTATAAATTATTTTTGGTATATTTAATTATTTTCTGGGAATTTTAAAGACCCAAAATGGATTAATAAATGGATATTAGATTAAATAAGTCATTATAAGGTCCAATTATGTTAAATAATTAACCTAACCTATTTAAATAAAATCCAAAAGGTTTAGGGACCAAGCCCATTAAGTTGGCCTATATTCTAGAAGGTTATTTAGCCTATTTATGTATTTTAAGGATAAAATATCATTTTTATAGATAATAAAATAGATAATTAACAAAACAATTTGATTTATGTTGAATTTTGTGCACGTTTGATGTAGCGGTCTATCGTACGACCGCCACAGCCATGTAACGCACCAGTCTTGATGCGTTACACCCTGTCAGTTCCGTGAATGGAAGAACGAGTAGAAAGATTGGATCTTTGGGATCCTATCTACAAGAGACCTAATTGGGAGAACTTGTAAGGTTACTAGGGACACTTAGGGATCCAGTTCGGGCAAATTAAGGACTCTAGAATCGATCTAATCTTCAAACCCTAGCCAAAACCCTATAAATAGGACCTAGTTCTGAACTGAGCGACCCTTACTTTTGGCTCGTGAACAATCAAGGTAAGGAGTCATAATTTCGGGTAAGTTCTTTAGAAGATTTTGTTTAGTATACTTTAGACTAATAGTGCTCCAAATTTCGTGCTAGGAGATCAACCAACCAAGGAAATAGAAGCTTCCAAAGTCGCTGATTCAATCATAGCAGCCCAGAATTCAGAGCAAAAGACCCATGAAGATCAAGAGATTAGGACGTCTAAACAAGGTAATTAGAGGTCAGCCCTTTATAACTTTTTGTTTACCTTAGTTTCAGCTTCTTACTCTCAAAATTTCACGTCCTTAGGTCAAGAGATAGGAGATATAGAGCGACGTGAAGTTGCTGAAAAACCTCAGGAAGTGAAGAACTAGGGCGTGTCTTGCAATCCCAAATTGGAAGATTAAAGCTCATTTAAGAGGTAGGTCATCTCATGATTGGTAAAAACATCTTGTTAGGGATAAAAGTCCTCTGGTTTTGATTGATGATTTCATGCATGATAGATCATAGATTTCATGTTTTAATAGTTCTATACATTCATGCATCTCTTAGCCCTAAATGGAAAATAAAAGATATTATCTTGTCTATCCACTAAAACCCATGCATATAGTTGGCCTATACTTCGTTTATCATGTCTGGAATAGTTTTAGTATTTTGATTTCCATGCATGTTATGTTTTCATAAACCTTCACTTTATTTTACTGCCAGCAGACGATCTGACGCATCAAGGTAAGACCGTCACAATAATCTAACGGCATTACGATAAGCCGTCACACCCTCTGTTGCATTTGAAATGCTCTGTTGTCTCCGACGCACCATAACAGGAGCGTTACACTACTGTAACGGCCCCTCGATAAACCGTCACAGGACTGTAATGCGCCTATCGCAGACCGTCAGACACTGTGTTCTGTCAGCCCGAGACAGAATGATAACTAGCTAAAGTTTACCTATAAATAAGCTTAGATAGCTAAGTTTGGACCTGTTATTATGACTTTAAGTTTAGTTACTGATTCATAACCGAAATTGCATGATTAAGGTGTCTTACGTTATTTTAAGTTATGTTAATTTCATGTGCCAAAATTCTATAGTTTTGTATCGAAATCATGATTTTCAATGATGTATTAACGGAGTTTATCTTGGTTACGCGTTGCTACACCTTCTCTCTCTGTCAATAGAGTCATTTTCTTTAAGTACATGGCACATATTCCGATATGTTATCCATTAGTTCACACTATGCACTATAGGAACATTATTCTTGGACATGAGGACCTCTCTATTGGATATTCGTTCCAATGGATTAGGAAATCTTGTTTCAAGGCCTCCGTAATTCTCCGCGAGCCTGGGATTCCCACTAGGACGTCGAGTTGGTTGTACCATTAAAGCCCATTTAGTAGATTACACTATCGATGTTTCTGGTTCTAGCAATGTAACAGATCTATACTGGACCGTCAGGAGCATCTAATGGCCTAATATACGACCGTCACATTTCACTAAGTCTATTTTGCTATTTCTGGATTCAGACTAATGTAATGGCCCACTACTGGTGCGTCACATAAGTGTAACGGCCCAATACTTGACCGTCACATTGTTAGAGTGCTTAACCCGAGGTTCGACCCAAGGGTTGATGTTCCAAAGTTTCTAGATGGATTAATGATGATCCAAGACTTTCCAAATTAGTTCAAGATACCTAATTTAATTGATGGAAAATAAAGAATGTACTGCTATGCTACCGATTTATTTCCATAAGCATAACCTTGTTTAAGGCATTCTTGACTCTCGCATTATTAAATTGAAGCGTTCATTCATTGAATAGTGTTATCATGAACTTATTGAATTATACATTCCTAGCCATACTTTATTGTTACATGCGTGGATGTAGCTTGATTTATACTTGAAGATACGATCGAGCACTGATTGTGTTCAAGGGCTCTATGCTAGTCCCCTCGACAGATTGTCGGAAACATACTATTATAAACCATGGGGTATGATGCTACTGGCGTCGCATTGCGCTGTGAGTACTTTCTCTATAAATAAGTGAAGATCCACGGCACGACATAACTTTCTTGTACATGACTTGATATTCCACAGAAATTCATGAAGTACTTGCTCATAAGCAAAAGATATTGGAGTGATGATTATGTGGCTTGCTAGTACATTCTCGATACATTCTTGTTCATGAAAGGCCAATAACATGTTCTTGTTACATTCTTGCTAGTTCATTCTTGCTCTCATTCTATCTTACATGACCATCTTGTTACTCTGGTTTAACCGCGTGATTGATCGCATTTGCATGATTTTACCTTATTTCTCTAGAGCTAAAATGTTAATTACTTTAATGATGCCTTCATGTTGATACGAAGATACCTACTGGGCAAGTGTGCTCATTACCTATTTCTAATCTTTTCAGAAAATACAAGTGATACGAATTCAGATTCGGGTTATACAAGTAGCAGGTTCGAGAGCGAATGAAAGTCATATCAAATGGAGAGTGAAAACTTAGGAAGTCTACAATGTTAGATCGAGTCTTTGTAATTTCTCATTTCTTGAGTCTAGTGGAATGGAAAATGATGAAAATGTTATTGTAAAAGAATATTTTGATCATTTATGAAAAAAAGTTGGAGTTTGACTAAATTGTTGTGCAATTACATTTATGTGTGTGATTGTCTTGCGCTCTGATCATTCTTGCTTGCAAGAGGCTTACCATGCCTGCTGTTCACGTTTCTCGAGCGAGTCTTCCGCTGTCATAAAGGCTCAAGGCGTGACAATTAAGTTGGTATTAGAGCCTAAGTCTCAGGACTTAGGGAGAAGAGTCATGTCATAGGATAAGTCCAAGGTTTAAGGACCCCTACCTATGAACTAAGGAAGAAATTTCTACACCCATGTGAGAATTGGGTAGAACCCGGGATGAGATAGTTAATTAGTTTTAAGATTGATTTTCCTTCCAGTTTCATGAGAAATAATAAGTTGTTATTTTTCTCTCAGGTACCCTATTATTACCATGGCTCATCGCGTAAATTGGGATGGCATGCAACAAACGGTTGCTGTCCTCACTCAGGCATTACAAACCATGGCGCAAGCTGGCGCAGGAGCAAGGGCTGGTGATTTACATCGTAACTTTCGGAGTTTAAACCCTCCGTGTTTCTTTGGTTCTTCTAATCCTGACAAGGCAGAGAACTGGATAGACGAAATAAATCGTATATTTGACGTCATCCAATGCACCGATCAGGAGAAGGTGCGTCTCGCAACCTTTCAACTCAACAAAGATGCCCGTACATGGTAGAAGTCGGTTCCGGCACCTCTGACCGATGCACCTCATACTTGGGACGGTTTTCTTACCCTATTCTGTGCCAAGTATTTTTTTGAGCACGTAAAAGAGAGAAAGGCTATGGAGTTCGCCGTTCTTCGGCAAGGAATGATGACGGTTGCCGAATATGAACTGCAATTCTAAAGGCTTGCACCTTACGCACCGCATCTTATCAGCACCGATTTATTGAAGGTAAATCGGTTCATGGACGGGTTACGGCCCAATTTCATTCAGCAGCTCGGGACCCAAAACATCCGTACTTATGCAGAAATGGTTCAACGAGCATATTTGTGCGAAAGGACCTTGGAGAAGGTCAAAATTTTAAAAGGGAAAGGAGAAGAATCCAGCCGACGCTCAGATCGGCGTTATAAGAAAGAAAAGTTCAGCATCACGGAGCCCTACAAAAGTCATGATAGCAAGAAAAGATCAGGGAATGGGAATGGTGGAAGTTCCCATAAGCAAAAGAAAGTCAAGGAAGAGCAAGTTGCTACAACTTACACGTTTTGTGAAAAATTCGGCCATTCGGCTGAGGAATGCTGGAAGTGCCTCGACGCTTGTTTACATTCTGAAAGCAGGGAGCATCGCAGGCCAGATTGCCCCCTTATGAAAGACCAATCGTCTGGTGGAGGACGTAGGAGGCAAGCTCACCTCAATGCTGTTTTAGAAGAAGAGGAAGCGCCCATGGATGGTGGGCTTATAGAAGGTACTCTTCAAATTTGTTCTCATCCTACATTTGTGCTATTCGATACTGGTGTCTCTCATTCTTTTATCTCCACTACTTTTGCTAAAACATTATCAATTGCATCAGTTCCCTTACCTTCAGATCTCGCTATTACCACACCCTTAGGTTCTGGAACAAAGCTTACCGACTATTATCCTGATAGTGAAGTGATAGTAGAAGGTCATAATCTCCCCGCAAACTTAGTATGCCTTGACATGAAATGTTATGATGCCATTTTAGGGGTAGATTGACTTGTAGATCATGATGCTTATATCAATTGTCGAAATAGGATTATATCCTTCCGAAAACTCGGTCTTCCAAGATTCTCTTTTCTTGGCATCAAGTACAAGAAGCATCCTACTATCATATCTTCTATTCACACTTGCAAACTTATCTCGCAAGGATGTGAAGCTTTTCTTGCTTCTGTTATTGTTACTGAATCCAAGGAGATTATCTTAGCAGACATTCCTATTGTAAATGAGTTCCCCGATGTGTTCCCATCCGAATTACCCAGTTTACCACCCGAGAGGGAAGTAAACTTCACTATTGAACTCATTCCAGGAGTAGCACCTATTTCTATAGCCCCTTACAGGATGTCCCCCACAGAACTCAAAGAACTAAAGAAACAGTTGCAGGAACTACTGGATAAGGGTTTTATCAGACCTAGCACATCCCTTTGAGGTGCGCCGGTTCTATTTGTCAAAAAGAAGGATGGTTCTCTCAGGCTATGCATCGATTACCGGCGACTAAATCAACTTACAATCAAAAACAAGTACCCGTTGCCGCGTATTGATGAAATCTTCGATCAGCTTTCAGGAGCAGAATATTTTTATAAGATAGACCTCAAATCAGGTTATCATCAGCTTAGAATTAAAGAAGAGGACATTTATAAATCGGCTTTTCGAAGTTGTTATGGCAACTATGAATTCGTGGTAATGCCATTCGGGTTAACTAATGCCCCAGCAGCATTTATGCAACTTATGAACAGCATTTTCCAGCCATATCTGGACCAATTCATCATCGTCTTCATCGATGACATCTTGATATATTCCAAGACAAAGGAAGAACATGAAGAACATCTGAAGATAGCTTCGCAAACACTTAGAGAACATAAACTTTATGCCAAGCTTATTAAGTGTGAATTCTGGCTCAAGGAAGTTTCATTCCTAGGCCACATTATTTCAAAAGAAGGTATCGCTGTGGATCCTTCTAAGGTAGAAGCCGTCAAGAATTGGAGCCGGCCAACGACCATATCGGAAGTACAAAGTTTTCTGGGTCTAGCTGGTTATTATAGAAGATTCATTAAGGATTTCTCAAGGATTACAGTTCCTTTAACTAGACTCACAAGAAAAAAAAATCCCTTTGTCTGGTCAGAGGAATATGAAAAGAGTTTCCAAACTCTTAAGAATCATCTTACTACAGCTCCTATTCTATCACTATCGGTGGAAGGTGGTGGATTCGAAGTACATACAGATGCATCAGGTATTGGCTTAGGGTGTGTCCTCATGCAAAATGAAAAAGTAATATGTTATTCTTCAAGACAATTGAAACGTCACGAGGAAAACTATCCTGTGCATGATTTGGAATTAGCAACTGTCATTTTCGCCTTGAAAATTTGGCTATTATCTCTATGGAGAAAAGTTTACGATCTACTCGGACCACAAAAGCTTGAAGTACTTATTTTCTCAAAAAGAGCTAAATATGAGGCAGAGGAGATGGTTAGAATATCTCAAAGGCTTTGATTTTGCTATTTAATATCATCCTGACAAGGCTAATGCTGTTGCGGATGCACTCAGCAGAAAACTAATGGGTATGCTATCAAGTCTCATGATTAGTATGACTAATCTTATTCCTTAATTTGCTCAGTTGAATTTAGATATTGACATGAAGGAGGATTGTTTCCTAGCTAATATTCAAGCTCAACCTACATTAATAGAAGATCTGGTCAAGCTGCAAAATGATGATCCTATATTATTGGAGATCAAGGCCAATGTTGAACAAAGGCCGGATTTTTCTATTAAGGATGGAAGATTACTATTTAAAGACCGAGTATGTGTACCGGATCATGAGGATACAAAGAAATTGATTCTAGAAGAAGCACATAAGTCCAGGTACACCATTCACCCAGGTAGTACAAAAATGTATCAAGATCTTAAAAGAAATTTCTAGTGGCCTAACATGAAGAGAGAAATAGCTGATTTCGTGTCTCGCTGTCTCACTTGTCAACAAGTAAAGGCCGAGCATTTTAGACCCGTAGGTAAACTGCATCCCTTGAATATTCCCGAATGGAAATGGGAGAGTATAGGGATGGATTTCATTATGGGGTTACCTAAGATAAGAGGTGGACACGATATTATATGGATAAGCATAGACCGATTAACTAAATCTGTACATTTCATACCAATCAAAAGTCGGTGGTCTGTGGATATCCTGGCAGCATTATACATAAGGGAAATTGTTAAATTACACGGTGTCCTAGTCGCTATTATATCTGATAGAGATCCTCGATTCACATCACAGTTTCGGAAGGGTCTACAACAGTCACTAGGGACTAGATTGAATTTCAGCACAGCCTTTCATCCACAAACTGATGGTCAGACAGAAAGAACAAATCAAGTGGTAGAAGACATGCTCAGGGCTTGTGTTATTGATTTTGGAGGTAGTTGGCATGATCACTTGCCTCTAGTAGAATTTACATATAACAACAGTTATCAGGCCAGCATACAAATGGCACCTTTTGAAGTTTTATATGAAAAAAGTTGTCGATCACCAATATGTTGGAATGAAATAGGGGAAAGACAATTCCTAGGCCCTGATATTATCAGAGATTCTACAGAGAAGATCAAGCTTATTCAAGAGAGAATAAAGATGGCGCAAGATAGGCAGAAATCTTATGCTGATAATCGAAGACGCGACTTGGAATTTCAAGTAGGAGACCATGTGTATCTCAAGGTTTCTCCAGGTCGTGGTATTCGAAGATTTGGTATTAAGGCCAAACTAACTCCAAGGTTCATTGGGCCATTTGAAATTCTTGAAAGGGTCGGTGAAGTGGCCTACAAACTGGCTTTACCTCCACAATTAGTAGGAGTTCATGACGTATTTCACGTCTCTATGCTGAAGAAGTATGTATATGATCCTGACCATATTATCACTTATGACAATCTGGAGATTCAGAAGGATATGACGTACGAGTAAACGCCAATAAAGATTCTGGAACGGGAAGTGCGTCAACTAAGAAATAAAGTTATTTCTATGGTCAAGATTCAATGGAAGAAAACATGGCCATATGAATCAACATGGAAAATCGAAGTAGCCATGCGGAAAAGATTTCCAGAATTATTCAACTGTAAGTACACTCCCCATAATCCATGTATTGAAGTTGGGGACCAAATTCTTCTAAGTGGGGGAGGGTGTAAGGCCCAGAATTTTATAAATTATGTTTGGTATATTTAATTATTTTCTAGGAATTTTAAAGACCCAAAATGGATTAATAAATGGATATTAGATTAAATAATTCATTATAAGGCCCTAAATAATTACCCTAGCCTATTTAAATAAAATCTAAAAGGTTTAGGGACCAAGCCCATTAAGTTGGCCCATATTCTAGAAGGTTATTTAACCTATTTACGTATTTTAAGGATAAAATACAATTTTTATAGATAATAAAATAAATAATTAACAAAAGAGTTTGATTTATGTTGAATTATGTGCACGTTGGATGTAGCGGTCTATCGTGCGACCGCCACAGCCATGTAACGCACCAGTCTTGATGTGTTACATCCAGTCAGTTCCGTGAATGGAAGAACGAGTAGAAAGATTGGATCTTTCAGATCCTATCTACAAGAGACCTAATTGGGAGAACTTGTAAGGTTACTAGGGACTCTTAGGGATCAGGTTCGGGCAAATTAAGGACTCTAGAATCGATCTAATCTTCAAACCCTAGCCAAAACCCTATAAATAGGACCTGGTTCTAAACTGAGCGACTCTTACTTTTGGCTCGTGAAGAATCAAGGTAAGGAGTCATAATTTTGGATAAGTTCTTTAGAAGATTTTCTTTAGTATACTTTAGACTAATAGTGCTCCAAATTTCGTGCTAGGAGATCAACCAACCAAGGAGATAGAAGCTTCCAAAGTCACTGATTCAGTCATAGCAGCCCGGAATTCAGAGCAAAAGACCCCTGAAGATCAAGAGATTAGGACGTCTAAACAAGGTAATTAGAGTTTAGTCCTTTAGAACTTTTTATTTACCTTAGTTTTAGCTTCTTACCCTCAAAATTTTATGTCCTTAGGTCAAGAGATTGGAGAGATAGAGCGACGTGAAGTTGCTAAAAAATCTCAGGAAGGGAAGAACTAGGGCGTGTCTTGTAGTCCCAAATTGGAAGATTAAAGCTCATTTAAGAGGTAGGTCATCTCATGATTGGCAAAAATATCTTGTTAGGGATAAAATCCTTCTGGTTTTGATTGATTTCATGCATGATAGATCATAGATTTCATGTTTTAATAGTTCTATACATTCATGCATCTCTTAGCCCTAAATGGAAAATAAAAGATATTATCTTGTCTATCCACTAAAACCCATGCATATAGTTGGCCTATACTTCGTTTATCATGTCTGGAATAGTTTTAGTATTTTAATTTCCAGACATGTTATGTTTTCATAAACCTGTACTTTATTTTACTGCCAGTAGACGATCTGACGCATCAAGGTAAGACCGTCACAATGATCTAACGGCCTTCTGATAAGTCGTCACACCCTCTGTTACATTTGAATTGCTCTGTTGTCTCTGACGCACCATAACAGGAGCGTTACACTACTGTAACGGCCCCTCGATAAACCGTCACAAGACTGTAATGCGCCTATCGTAGACCGTCAGACACTGTGTTCTGTCAGCCCAAGGCAGAATGATAACCAGTTAAAGTTTACCTATAAATAAGCTTAGATAGCTAAGTTTGGACATGTTATCATGACTTTAAGTTTAGTTACTAATTCATAATCGAAAGTGCATGATTAAGGTGTTTAAGTTATTTTAAGTTATGTTAATTTCATGTGCCAAAATTCTATAGTTTTGTATCGAAATCATGATTTTCAATGATGTATTGACGGAGTTTATCTTGGTTACGCGTTGCTACACCTTCTCTCTCTATCAATAGAGTCATTTTCTTTAAGTACATGGCACATATTCCGGTATGTTATCCATTAGTTCACACTTTGCACTATAGGAACATTATTCTTGGACATGAGGACCTCTCTATTGGATATTCCTTCCATTGGATTAGGACTTCTTGTTTCAAGGCCTCCGTAATTCTCCGCGAGCCTGGGATTCCCACTAGGATGCCGAGTTGGTTATACCTTTAAAGCCCATTTAGTAGATTACACTATCGATGTTTGTGGTTCTAGCAATGTAACGGATCTATACTGGACCGTCAGGAGCATCTAACGGCCCAATATATGACCGTCACATTTCACTAAGTCTATTTTGCTATTTCTAGATTCAGACTAATGTAACGGCCCACTACTGGTGCGTCACATGAGTGTAATGGCCCAATACTTGACCGTCACATTGTTTGAGTGCTTAACCTGAGGTTTGACCCAAGGGTTGATGTTCCAAAGTTTCTAGATGGATTAATGATGATACAAGACTTTCTAATTTAGTTCAAGATACCTAATTTAATTGATGGAAAATAAAGAACGTACTGTTGTGCTGCCGATTTCTTTCCATAAGCATAACCTTGTTTAAGGCATTCTTGACTCTCGCATTATTAAATTGAAGCGTTCATTCATTGAACAGTGTTATCATGAACTTATTGAATTATACATTCTTGGCCATACTTTATTGTTACATGCGTGGAAGTAGCTTAATTTATACTTGAAGATGCGATAAAGCACTAATTGTGTTCAAGGGTTCTATGCTAGTCCCCTATGCTGATTGTCGAAAACATACTATTATAAACCATGGGGTATGATGCTACTGGCATCGCATTGCGCTGGGAGTACTTTCTCTATAAATAAGTGAAGATCTACGGCACGACATGACTTTCTTGTACATTACTTGATATTCCACAAAAATTCTTGAAGTACTTGCTCATAAGCAAAAGATACTGGAGTGTTGATTATGTGACTTGCTAGTATATTCTCGATACAATCTTGATCATGAAAGGCCAATAACATGTTTTTGTTACATTCTTGCTAGTTCATTCTTGCTGTCATTCTATCTTACATGATCATCTTGTTACTCTGGTTTAACAACGTGATTGATCGCATTTGCATGATTTTACCTTATTTCTCTAGAGCTAAAATGTTAATTACTTTAATGATGCCTTCATGTTGATGCGAAGATACCTACTGGGCAAGTGTGCTCATTACCTATTTCCAATCTTTTGAAGAAATGAAAGTGATACGAATTCGGATTCGGGTTATACAAGTAGCGGGTCCAAGAGCGAATGAAAGTCATATCAAATGGAGAGTGAAGACTTAGGAAGTCTACAATGTTAGATCGAGTCTTTGTAATTTCTCATTTCTTGAGTCTAGTGGAATGGAAAATGATGAAAAGGTTATTGTAAAAGAATATTTTGATCATTTATGAAATAAAGTTAGAGTTTGACTAAATTTTTGTGCAATTACATTTATGTGTGTGACTGTCTTGCGCTTTGATCATTCTTGCTTGCAAGAGGCTTACCATGCAGGCTGTTCACATTTCTCGAGCGAGTCTTCCGCTGTCATAAAGGCTCGGGGTGTGACATACATCATATAGTTTTTTTGGCGATCACGGTGGGACACCTAGTGCCCATCACGTTGTATTTTTAGTCTCTTGTATGTTGGGTGGATGTTCATGCATGTTTGGGTAGTCTTTTCTACTTTTTTCCATCGTTCTATCCATTCTCGGGTCTATTAGGGGTACACGGTCTATCGTAGGGCCATCTAGCCATTTAAACGGCCTTTCCAGGACCGCCCCAACCCTCTGGTGTTGGAAACGGTCCTCCCCGGACCGCCCAGGACCTAGGCAGTCATCCAGTAGACCGCCTACATGCTAAAAACGGTCATCTAGGTGACCTTTTCTTGGTTATGGCCGGGCAGGATTTTTGTTCACAGGGGCCTTATTCATTCGGGCATAACTTTGTCTCCTGACGTTGGATTGGGCTGATTTTTGTTGCGTTACGTTGTCCTTTGTATTATCTTTCCATACATATATAAGTTTGCATCATTTGGACATCATTTGCATATTTAAAAAGTGTCTCCATTTTTACATTTTTTGCATTTAGTTTGCATTCGGTCTACGCACAGGTTCACGGGGGCATATTTCTTGGACGATTTAATTGGCCTCCTGAGGTCGGATTGCCCTATTTTTGGGCCCATTGTGTAGACATTTGTATTATATTTCCATCCATAGTTTATTTGCATCATTTAGGTCACATTTGCCTAGTTAAATATTGTCATCATTTTAACATTTTGTGCATAAAATCTGTATGCAGGTTCAGGGGCAAACACAAAGGTACGTTGTTCTTTTATGGTTTTTCCTATTTTTCAGTGCCTAGTTGTCCCTATTTCTAGTCTTGCATTATTTTTATTCATATTATTTTGCATTTTTCATACATTTTTGTGATGTTTGTATAATTTCATTATTGTCTTGATTTGTTAGACCTAGGCTAGAAATTGCATGCACCCCGGTGCACATAGGATCATGCATATTTGCTTATTGTAGTTGCATTCCCCTCGGTAAGTGATCTTCTCGCTCCCATATTCCTTGAGCTTGACTAGGTGATCTTATCCGGGACCTCCGTAAGTCCCCGCGAGCCGTGGATTCCCACACGGACGTCGAGCCGATTGTACCTTTCCAACCCTTAGCCTTGTATTTGCATACGTTGTGAAGGAGTTAGTCTTAGTCAACCCAAAGTTTGGACCTTATTCCCTATAGGATACCTATCTTGAGGGAATTAATCTCAATTCAAATCATTGAAAAGCCCACACAAAACTTTGACAATATTTCCCATCATATTAACTTGTTTGACTTGGGTGAAATCCTTCATATTGTTTGTGTTGTTTGTGTTGGACTTTTGTGACCTCCCTAGTGTTTTGATGATGTGCATCACTATGTTAAATATTGTTATTTTTAATCAGATATCATGAGTAATGTTATGCATTCGAACTTTCCATGATTAATAAGAAAAACTGCTATGAGTTAAATACCCTGCATGTCCGTACTGTTCCTTTCATTCTTCGTGTTGGTTGTGTTCACTTCACTTCGTGATGTCTTTTTCAACATCGTGTTGCTCCAACAATGTTTGTTGGTTGTCTTCGTGTCGTGTTTTATTCCAGCGCGTGGTGAACACTGCAGCACATCGTGCTGTTGTCCGTACCACCTCGTGTCGCTCCATCCTTGTCACCCCTAATTCTTCAAAGTCTATACGCTGGATCGTCCTTCTGTGTGTCTCATTCAAAGTCTATACATCCACCGTCTTACCCAGCGTCTTATGCAAGTCTGTACAACCTCTGCGTTTCAAAGTCCAATTGTTGCACTATCAAGTCTGTACATTGCCTTCAAGGCATCAAGCCTATACAATGGACTGTGCTTCATGCATTGGACAAGTCTGTACATCGACCTGTTCACTCGTTTGAGCAAGTCTATACATTGCGTTGCCTTACCTACGTTCAAGACCACCAAGTCTGTACATTGGGTAAAGTCTACACATCACCTCGGTCACTTGCTTCAAACTCTATACAATGTGAACATTCATGTCTGTACAGACTTCACCTCATCTCAAGTCGAGTCTATCTGTGTTGTCTCCATGTCGTTCTTAGTTCGAGTCGTTTCTTTGTTATGTCTGTCTTCGTGTTGCTTCTCCTAGACCTCGTGTCTTTGAATTGTTCCATGTTGTTTTCGTGTCGTCCTCGTCTTCGAGTCGTTTGTAAGTTCGAGCGAGTTTGTTATGTCGTGTTGTTTTTGTATTCATGTCTTCGTGTTGCTTTTCCTAGACCTCGTGTCTTTCTTGTTTTGAAATCACACTTCGTGTCGGTTTCTATTTTCGTGTTTTTCTGGTGTTTATGTCCGCGTGTTGTTTTGCTTCTACCTTCATCTAGGTTTCCTCTGACCGCGTGTCTTCCTTTTTACCTCGTGCTATTCTCTTTCTACTTCGTGTCGTTCTCTTCGTAATGTTTGTTTTGTTACAGTGATACTTTGTGTCGTTCTCTTTTTACTTCGTGCTGTTTGCATCTGACCTCGTGTCATTCTCTCCTTGTCACGTACTGTAATAATCTTGTGTATCTCATGTCGTTCTTAGTAAAGTGCATCTCGTATTGCTATCACATACCTCATGCAGTTTTAGTTCTTGTGGCCCTCAGTGTTAATGGCTTTTATCTCCTTGCAGGTCCGAGGAAGAACATTCACCTGTGTCTGGGCTGCACGTGATCCGATACTAAAGGAACCAATGCTATAAGGGCACGTGGCAAGAAGGTTCTGGATGAAGCGTGGGAGGCACACGCATTCTGCACCTTACCCACCTGCTGCTGCGGCTATATAAGGAAGCCTTCGTCCACAGATGAAGGTTGATCGAAAGAAAAAAAAGCAAAAGAGGAGAAGTGAAGAGAGTTCGATCCAGAAGAAAAAGAAAGAGAAGAAGAGCAGAAGGAAAAGAAGAGAAAGAGAGAGTTAGAGAGCTCGTAAGGGTGAAGGGAAAAAGAAAGTGAGAGAGAAGAGAAGAGGAAGAGAAGCCTACCTGAAGATCTGTCAACTGGACCGTGGATCAGATCCAGGCCAGTCAGCTCCGTTGAGAGCCACATTGTGCATTTCACTTTTCAGCGTCTGTTTGCTGAAGTTATCTTTCATTTCGTGTTTCTATTTTTCTTCTTATTTGGTTTTCCTTGTTCTTTCGATTCTCAGTAGTGAGGTCGGGTTCCTCCTGTGGATCAGGAGAAGGGAGATCTGATCTCCGGTTGCAAGTACCTGGGAGCTACTTGTGGGTTCCCTCTGGTCAAAGGAAGGGAGACTTGTCTCCGGTTCTGGGCTTGCGGGTTGCAAGTCCAGGGGTCCCTCCGGTTGGGAGGAAGAGGGGAGGCTGTTCCCCTGGTCAAGCTGTGTGGCAGCAACTGTTTGTAGACTGAGTCTGCTTGTCTAGCATTGGCTAGTGAAGCATCACTCCGGTTGGGAGTGAGGGGTGGATGTAGGTCTGGAGGACCGAACCACCTAAAAATCTATTGAGCAGTGGTTTGCTTTGTGTGCTTGCTTCCGCTAGATGCTTGGATAGGCGCGCTCCTTGTGTTTGCTCTTACGTTTAATTGAATTTGTTGCATTCTATGTTTGCGTCTAGCATTGGAGTTTTTAATTGGCCTTTATTCATTGAAGGATACATTCACCCCCCTCTGTATCCGGGCCTAATACCCTAACACTTGGTATCAGAGCAGGTATTTCCCAATATGTGGTCCAACGGCCAGGGAAACGGATCCGCTGGTCCTCGCAGCTACATTGCTGAAGGGCAGTCAATCACCCGTCCCCCTTTCTTCGATGGTAATAACTATTTTTTCTGGAAGAACAGGATGGAAGTCTTTATCAGGGCCCAAAGCCACAAGCTCTGGAGAGTAATTACAGATGGTCTGTACCAACTTCCACCGAATGAAGACATATGGACAGAGGAATAGGTAAAACTCTCTGCACTGAATTGGACAGCTCTTAGCATCATACAGTGCGCCGTCCACCCTGAAGAGTACTTGAGGATTTCAGCGTGCAAGACTGCAAAGAAAATGTGGGATGAATTGCAGTTAATATATGAGGGCACATCTCAAGTAAAAGCTACCAAGATCAATATGCTTACAACTCAGTATGAGTTGTTTAAAATGAAGCCAGAGGAGTCGATCACAGAAATGTATGCTAGATTGTCTATGATCATCAATAGTCTGAGAGGATTTGGAAAGGAGATTCAGCAAGAAGACATTGTCAGGAAGATCCTTAGGTCCCTAACTACCATTTGGGATACTAAGGTGACCGTCATAGAGGAATCAAGAGATTTATCCGCCATGTCAGTAACCCAGCTGATTGGGTCTCTCATGACCCACGAAATGAACTTCAGACAAGGGAATGATGGACATGATAGAAAGGGAAAGAATGTTGCTCTGAAGGTCTCACGACATACTAAAAAGAGCAGCAGCAGCAGCAACAGTGGTGGTAGCAGCGAAGGCTCTGACGGATTCTCAGACCTGGACAAGAGCGAGCAGGCCATGCTCACCAGGCAATTCAGAAAGTTCCTGAGGACTAAAGGGAAATTCTACAGGAGAAAGAGATTCAATGCTGCAAGGAAGTCTCCTGAACGAGAACTTGAGAAGAACCGGTTTGTTAAGAAGGTTACATGCTACCATTGTCAGAAACCTGGTCACATGAAAAGTGAATGTCCAGAGCTGCAAGCTAAGGCTCCCGGATACCAGAAGAAGATGGTGCACAAGAAGAAGAAAGCCATGCTGTGCACATGGAGTGACGAGGAGGAGGATCCAGAAGCCACCTCGTCCAGTGAAGATGAAGAGAAGACTTGCCTCATGGCCAACCATGAGGAAGAGGTAACGAACTTATTTGAGAATTTTACTTTGGATGATTGGGAGGACGCTTATGGCGACCTGTTAGCTAAATATAATTTTCTAACCAAGGAGCACAGAATGCTTAAACGAAAGTTTCACTCTGTTTCTGAGGAACACTCTATTGCTGTTACGGACAACATGAAAATCAAGGAGATGACCATTGAGTTAGATCAGGCTAGAAGTGAGATCGAGAAGTTTAGAATGGAAAGAGAGGAAAATCTAGCTAGGATGAATGAGCTGAAGAGTAAAACTGAAGAGAGTAAAAAGGAGTTTAGACTGATTACAGAAAAATATGAGGCGGTTAGAAAAGTCAATCAAGAACTCCTGGACCAATGTAATGAACTTCAGAAGGAGATTGAGGACAAAAGAAAAATGCTCAAAAAATTTACAGAGGGGAGAAACAATATGGATGCCCTTCTGGGGTCGAGAGTAAATTTCAATAGGGAAGGATTAGGATACAGTCCCACAAGTAAAAAACCCTTTGAATTCAGAACTGTCACGTTCTGCCCCGCCAAGGGCAAAGAAAAATTGGAAACCCCATCCAGCTCCAAATCTGTCTCCACATTGAAGGTTTCGACCAGCAAATCTACTCAACCCACTGGTCAGCAAACTAAGTCAGGAAATCCTGAGACTAGAACTGTTCCTGTGCAACAGGTGTGGAACAAGGGTTCTCACACGACCATTCCTATTGATGTCACTAGAAAGGTGAACAGTTTCGCTAAGAAAATTCAGCATGATAGTTATCAAGGAAAGCATGCGAATATGCATCGCCTTCAGCACAATTCTCATTTGAATAAAAATGGCTACATGAATTATGCTCAGCACACACGTGTTTCCTCTAAGAGGCCAAACAACAATTTCTCTGCTCGGAAACAGCATAATTTTAATAGGAATAGGCTCATTCAACACCCACTTAGAAATGCCAAGCAGGAAGAATCAATTTACATGAAACCTCTGAAAAGAACAGTAAAACAAATGTGGGTTCCTAAGTGTGATTTGGATAAATTGAAAAATGTCTTTGGACCCAATTTGAATTGGGTCCCACATTACTTTGTCTGAACTTTCGCAAGTTAGCCTGGCAGCCGAGCATAACAAGTGGTATCTTGACAGCGGCTGTTGCAGGCACATGACAGGAGACCGGTCCAAATTTAGCAAATTGAAAATGAAGTTTGGGGGCCTGGTCAAATTCGGTGGAAATAACAGAGGAAGAATAATTAGAATTGGTACAATTGGTAAGTCCTCTACTAACTCCATTGAAGATGTGTATCTTGTAGAAGGACTTCAGCACAACTTGATAAGTATTAGTCAACTCTGCGAAAAAGGACACAAGGTACTCTTTGACAACAACTCCTGTACTGTTTTTGAGCTGAATTCTGATAACGTCATGTTCAAAGGTCATAGAGTAAACAATGTATACATAGTAGACTTGGATGATAATCCTGAAACTCACTTGTGTATGTCTGCTAATTCTGAACAGGTTGCGTTTGACTGGCATAGGCGTCTAGGCCATGCTAGTTTGTCTACATTGAATAAACTGTCTAAGCATAACCTAGTTAGAGGTTTGCCCCGAATAAGATTTCAGTTAGGATCTAAGGTATGTGATGCTTGTGCACTAGGTAAACAGACTCGTGCAGTTTTTAAGTTGAGAACTGAGAATCTTTCATCTAAACCGCTGCAGCACTTGCACATGGATCTCTTTGGTCCTACTCGCATACAAAGTTTGTCAGGTAAGAGATATGGATTAGTCATAGTGGATGACTACACTAGATTCTCTTGGTTATTCTGTTTAGCAAATAAAAATGATGCTTTTGTTCACTTTGAAGAACTTTTCAATAAAATCAAACTGCAAGGTGACCATAATATCATTACTATTCAGTCTGACCACGGAGGAGAGTTTGAAAACTCTTCATTTTCTGAATTTTACTCAAAAGAGGGAGTGACTCACAGATTCTCTTCTCTCAGAACACCGGAGCAAAACAGAATTGTTGAGAGAAGAAACAGGTCAATAATTGAAATGGCCAGGACTATGCTGATTGAGAGTGGACTTCCAAGGAGATTTTGGGCTGAAGCTGCGAACACTGCATGTTACATTCTGAACCGAGCCTTGGTAAGACCTACTCATAGGAAAACTCCTTATGAACTTCTCAAGGGTAAGCAGCCAAACATTTCTTACTTTAAAGTTTTTGGCTCGAAATGTTTTATTCACAATAATGGTAAGAATGGGTTGGACAAATTTGAAGCAAGGTGCTCTCTTGGAATTTTTCTCGGATATTCAGAAACTTCAAGGGCTTACAGAGTTTTCAATAAAGCTGACCAAACTATTGAAGAAACACCGTATGTAGTGTTTGATGAAAATGGTTTCTCTAACAAAGTGATGGATGATGACAGGGAGCCATCTAATGAGGGAGATTTCTTGGAGAGAATTGAAGAAGAAAAAATGCAGCCAGCTGCTCAACCAGAAAACTCACAGCAAGAAGGAGCAGCTGAAGTAGGTGAACCCTCAGGTGAGATAATATTTCACAAAGACCACCCCAGTGAAAATGTCATAGGAAATTTGCATGATCCTCCTAGGACTAGGTCTCATTTTAGAATTGTCCAAGAACAGGACTTAGCTGCATTGGTATCTCAGGTGGAACCCAAATCTGTGGAAGAAGCCTTAAAACATGATTCTTGGGTATCCGCCATGAGTGAGGAATTAAATCAATTTGAGAAAAATATTGTATGGGAACTAGTTCCCAGACCTGATAACACTCATGTCATTGGCACTAAATGGATTTTCAAGAATAAAGTTGATGAGAACGGAGCTATCTCTAGAAACAAAGCAAGACTTGTAGCTCAAGGCTACAGTCAGGAATTTGGTGTGGATTTTGATGAATCCTATGCCCCAGTGGCTAGGATGGAAGCTATACGAATTCTGCTTGCATTTGCATGCTCTAGGAACCTTCGACTACAGCAGATGGATGTCAAAAGCGCATTCTTAAATGGGATATTGAAGGAAGAGGCATATGTTGAACAACCTCCAGGTTTTAATTTCTCTGTTTAGCCTAACATGGTTTTTAGGTTGAATAAAGCCCTCTATGGATTGAAGCAGGCTCCCCGAGCCTGGTATGAGAGACTTTCTGAATTTCTCTTGAGCAAGGGCTACACTCGAGGTAAGGTTCACCAAACCCTCTTCACCAAAAATCTCGAAAAGGATTTAATAGTGGTCCAGGTATATGTTGATGATATCATCTTCGAATCTAACAATTCAACATTGTGTAAAGAATTTTCTGAATCTATGTCTCATGAATTTGAAATTAGTTTAGTTGGCGAACTAAAGTACTTTCTTGGGCTGCAGGTCAAACAGATGGAGGATGGTTGTTTCATAAATCAAACCAAGTACACTCTGGATATGCTGAAAAGGTTTGGAATGACCAACCTCAAGACTATCTCAACACCCATGGGCACCAACTCCTCACTGGATTCAGACGAAAAAGGTAAAGAAGTGGATGCTAAATTATATAGAGGTATGATCGGTTCACTCCTCTACTTAACAGCATCCAGGCCTGACATTCAATTTAGTGTAGGGATGTGTGCCAGATACCATGCTAGGCCTACTGAATTGCATTTGGCAGCTGTAAAAAGAATCTTTAGATATTTATCTGCTACCCATGATCTAGGTCTTTGGTATCCTGCATCATGTAGTTTAGATCTCATTGCATATACAGATGCAGATTATGCAGGATGTAAATTGGACAGGAAAAGTACTAGTGGTCACTGCGAATTTTTAGGAGGGTGCCTAGTTTCTTGGGGATCCAAGAAGCAACACTCTGTGGCTCTTTCTACTGCTGAAGCTGAGTATGTGGCAGCAGGGAGCTGTGGCACACAGGTTATATGGATAAAACACCAGCTTCTGGATTACTCAGTTGAGCTAGGTTGCACTTCCATCTTTTGTGATAATACTAGTGCAATAAACATTGCAAAGAATCCTGTACTTCATTCTCGAACTAAACACATCGAAATCAGGCATCATTTTATTCGAGATGAAGTAGCTAGGAAGACCTTTGAGTTGATCCATGTTGGCACTAACTCACAAATTGCAGATATTTTCACTAAGCCACTGGATACTGAAAAATTTAGCACATTGCGCAGAGTATTAGGCATTTACAGAATTTCATGATTGAATAATTGATCTCTGAATAATCTGTCATGTGCCCATGTGCTTATCTATACTTATTATCTGTTGCTGAAAATAACCTCATTATGGGTATTTGATGATTCACTCGTACTGATTGATACCACCTTGTTTTCCTTGAGGTGTTTTGAGGGTTGTCTTGGTTAAGTCTGAGTTGGTGTCAAGGTCTCAGGGGGAGCTAGATTAATAATTGGTGTCATGCTCTTTTGGCCAAATCTGGACATACTCTGAACGGACTTTTGCTGACCTTATAAAAGAATCGGTTTGAGTAGGTGGATAAAAGAATTTTTTGAATGTTTTATCTGTTAAGACTGTTCATCTAATTTCTTGTTGGAATTTCGGCTGTTAGTCCCACTGAGATCAAAATCTGAATTCAAGACTATCTTCCTACACTGTAACTGACTTCTGATCTAGCCAGTACAACATACCTACTTAGTCTAAGTTGAGTCCGAAATGAGGTATATAGTGTTTTTGTCTGTAAAACTTTGGAACTGGTGTATTGTTCTCAAACTGAGTCAAGACTAATTTTCAAAGCTTAAAGTGCAGTTTAATGAAAAAAAAAATTCATGAAAGAAGTTTTACAAATCTTGTTATCTGTTCATTGAGTAACTGGGACTTTCATCAATGAAGTGAAAGAATTCCATGTCATGAGATGGCAGTAAATCAGGCTTAATTAGCTGTCTTGATCATACAGAGCTATGGTATATATCTGGTTAGTAACTGGGGTGTCTGGCCTCTGGCAAAGGTGTCATCTTAATGTCAACACCAGTTAGAATACTATCTCTGTCCTCTTGTCAGAAGGGGTAATGTGGTCTTGCCACCAGGTAACTGGGGATTCCTGCCTCTAAACAAGGTGTCTCCCTAATGTCAAAGGTGTACTTGACATATTTATCTTTGATCTTGACCATCTTTGAAAATTTTTCCTTCTCTTGGTATCCAGATTCTGTTCACTTGGCATTTAGGTCTTGGTTTGTTTGTTTTCAATACCACAGGTCTTTGTTTTTCCTGACTTCCTTGCTTTATACTCTCTGAGTAAAGACTTACTCTGACCATACTGGTATCTTGTACCTTACTTGCTTAGAATCTGGTTCTGTGTATGGAGCAAATCTTCATTCACCATTTTGCACAGTCTGACTAACTGATCCTCAAAATCCTCACATAAAATTAATGGCGTTCTTAATTGCTTAAACATCTAAATAACTCTCCTTTATCAGCTATACTCTCTATTGTTTTCTCTCCACTGTCAGCAATTGTCTTTTTGTGATATCTTCAGACCTGCCCCTAGTTTTTGATGATGTCAAAGGGGGAGAGTGGTATCAAGTGTCTTGCTTGTGCTTTTGTGCTTTGCTGAGGGGGAGCGAAAGATTAGTGTCCTGAGTTTTCTAGTCAGAGGAAAGTGGTTGTTGTTTCAGGGGGAGCTCTTGGGAGTCGTCAGAGGAGGCGAGTGTGTTGTGTGTCTGCATTGCTTATTTTCACAGCTTATCTTCATGCACTTCATCTCTGTTATTTAATATAGTGTTACCATCATCAAAAAGGGGGAGATTGTTAGACTTTTGTGACCTCCCTAGTGTTTTGATGATGTGCATCACTATGTTAAATATTGTTATTTTTAATCAGATATCATGAGTAATGTTATGCATTCGAACTTTCCATGATTAATAAGAAAAATTGCTATGAGTTAAATACCCTGCATGTCCGTACTGTTCCTTTCATTTTTCGTGTTGGTTGTGTTCACTTCACTTCGTGATGTCTTTTTCAACATCGTGTTGCTCCAACAATGCTTGTTGGTTGTCTTCGTGTCGTGTTTTATTCTAGCGCGTGCTGAACACTGCAGCACCTCGTGCTGTTGTCTGTACCACCTCGTGTCGCTCCATCCTTGTCACCCCTAATTCTTCAAAGTCTATACGCTGGATCGTCCTTCTGTGTGTCTCATTCAAAGTCTATACATCCACCGTCTTACCCAGCGTCTTATGCAAGTCTGTACAGCCTCTGCGTTTCAAAGTCCAATTGTTGCACTATCAAGTCTGTACATTGCCTTCAAGGCATCAAGTCTATACAGTGGACTGTGCTTCATGCATTGGACAAGTCTGTACATCGACCTGTTCACTCGTTTGAGCAAGTCTATACATTGCGTTACCTTACCTACGTTCAAGACCACCAAGTCTGTACATTGGGTAAAGTCTACACATCGCCTCGGTCACTTGCTTCAAACTCTATACAATGTGAACATTCATGTCTGTACAGACTTCACCTCATCTCAAGTCGAGTCTATCTGTGTTGTCTCCATGTCGTTCTTAGTTCGAGTCGTTTCTTTGTTATGTCTGTCTTCGTGTTGCTTCTCCTAGACCTCGTGTCTTTGAATTGTTCCATGTTGTTTTCATGTCGTCCTCGTCTTCGAGTCGTTTGTAAGTTCGAGCGAGTTTGTTATGTCGTGTTGTTTTTGTATTCATGTCTTCGTGTTGCTTTTCCTAGACCTTGTGTCTTTCTTGTTTTGAAACCACACTTCGTGTCGGTTTCTGTTTTCGTGTTTTTCTGGTGCTTATATCCGCGTGTTGTTTTGCTTCTACCTTCATCCAGGTTTCCTCTGACCGCGTGTCTTGCTTTTTACCTCGTTCTATTCTCTTTCTACTTCATGTCGTTCTCTTCGTAATGTTTGTTTTGTTACAGTGATACTTTGTGTCGTTCTCTTTTTACTTCGTGATGTTTGCATCTGACCTCGTGTCATTCTCTCCTTGTCACGTACTGTAATAATCTTGTGTATCTCGTGTCGTTCTCAGTAAAGTGCATCTCGTATTGCTATCACATACCTCATGCAGTTTTAGTTCTTGTGGCCCTCAGTGTTAATGGCTTTTATCTCCTTGCAGGTCCGAGGAAGAACATTCACCTGTGTCTGGGCTGCACGTGATCCGATACTAAAGGAACCAATGCTATAAGGGCACGTGGCAAGAAGGTTCTGGATGAAGCGTGGGAGGCACATGCATTCTGCACCTTACCCACCTGCTACTGCGGCTATATAAGGAAGCCTTCGTCCACATATGAAGGTTGATCGAAAGAAAAAAAAGCAAAAGAGGAGAAGTGAAGAGAGTTCGATCCAGAAGAAAAAGAAAGAGAAGAAGAGCAGAAGGAAAAGAAGAGAAAGAGAGAGTTAGAGAGCTCGTAAGGGTGAAGAGAAAAAGAAAGTGAGAGAGAAGAGAAGAGGAAGAGAAGCCTACCTGAAGATCTGTCAACTGGACCGTGGATCAGATCCAGGCCAGTCAGCTCCGTTGAGAGCCACATTGTGTATTTCACTTTTTAGCGTCTGTTTGCTGAAGTTATCTTTCATTTCGTGTTTCTGATTTTCTTCTTATTTGGTTTTCCTTGTTCTTTCGATTCTCAGTAGTGAGGTCGGGTTCCTCCTGTGGATCAGGAGAAGGGAGATCTGATCTCCGGTTGCAAGTACCTGGGAGCTACTTGTGGGTTCCCTCTGGTCAGAGGAAGGGAGACTTGTCTCCGGTTCTGGGCTTGCGGGTTGTAAGTCCAGGGGTCCCTCCGGTTGGGAGGAAGAGGGGAGGTTGTTCCCCTGGTCAAGCTGTGTGGCAGCAACTGTTTGCAGACTGAGTCTGCTTGTCTAGCATTGGCTAGTGAAGCCTCACTCCGGTTGGGAGTGAGAGGTGGATGTAGGTCTGGAGGACCGAACCACCTAAAAATCTATTGAGTAGTGGTTTGCTTTGTGTGCTTGCTTCCGCTAGATGCTTGGATAGGCGCGCTCCTTGTGTTTGCTCTTACGTTTAATTGAATTTTTTTCATTCTATGTTTGCGTCTAGCATCTGAGTTTTTAATTGGCCTTTATTCATTGAAGGATACATTCACCCCCCCTCTGTATCCGGGCCTAGTACCCTAACAGTTTGGACTTGTCCAAGCCCATTCGTGTTGTTTTGTGTTGCATTCCCCACTACCCATATAGGTTTTGTCATCAGGCCCATTTAGGCTAGTCCATTCTGTGTGTCCATTTGTCTAGTCACATTGTCATAGGTCCTTATTTCTTCTGCATTATTGAGTCAGCCCCCTCTTTGATTCTCGAGCCCTTACTTCCCTCGTTGTATTTCCCTGATTTTCTTGTATAAAGTCTCCATTTGTCCTAATGGAGCACCATTTTTCTCTTATATATTACCCTTCTTCTTCCCCATCTTCCTATTCCCGCATGGATTCCTCTTCCCACGCGGGCCCATCTCATCGTGGCCCTTCCGACTTGCAAGCAAATCTTGTGGCCTACTTATCATCTCCCGCTTGCCAAATGGACTCGGTCCAGGCCCAAAAGCTCGCCGCTAATCACCTTAATGGGCCTCATTCTTATAACGGGCCTCATTCATCTAATGGGCCTCGCTCTTTTAATAGGCCTCATTTTTCTAACGGGCCTCCATCTTCTACTCTTAATGGACCCCCTTCCTTTAATGGGCCTTCTTATTCTCTTAATGGGCCTACTTCTTTTAATGGGCCCGCTCCTTCTACCCGTTTTGCTGCTGGCCTAATGGATCCTTATTCTTATATTCATGATTATTTTAGGCCCACATATCATTCCACTCTTGGGATGTGCTTCTCCCCTTCTCAGTCCGGATCCCCTCATTTGGCCCAATACTATAATTCTGGCCTAAATTCATACTCTCTTGTTCAGACTGGCTTGCATCCTTCCCAATCTCTCTCCATCGAGGAGATGATTGCTCAAACCCAACGCCAGCTTGATGAGCTTCAACGTCAAATTGATCCCAAAACATTTTTGAGCGTCCTATTTGCATTCCAAGGTCTTCAGCTTCCACCACGTTCACAAATTCCTTCTTATCGCCGTTATGGTGGAGTCAGTGACCCCTACATGCACTTGAAGGAGTTTCATTATGAGTCGGCCCAATTCTGACATGACCAATGCTTGATGGCTTATTTATTTGGTCTGTCTCTAGAAGGCCCGGCTCGGGATTGGTTCTTTTTTTTACCGCAAGATCAAGTGGTGAATTTCCAAGTTGTATAAGAGAAATTTCTTCGACAATTTCAAGACCAGGTTGGGCCCAAGTACTCTATAGTTGATCTGGCCCATGAGAAGATGAAGCCCGATGAGGAGTTCTCGACCTTTGCCGACTGTTGGCGTCCCCTGGCCGCGCAAGTCCCGGGGAATATTCCAGAGGGAAAACCTATCAAAATGCTCATTTCTAATGCAACGCCCGAGTATCGGTTCATCTTAGCCCTCAACGATATCACGTCATGGCAGCAGCTGTATAGCCGAGCACGCTTCATCCGCCAACAACACCTAGTTTCCCTTGACCCCGAGTCCCCTCCACCTTCTACGCCCACGTACGCCTCCTATCCATCATCTCCCACAAGTCCTTCCATGAGTCAGCCCTCCACCACATATCCTTCCACGAGTCAGCCTTCCGCTCCCCCACACCCATATACCTCCACATATCCCTCCACATATCAACCCTCCACGAGTCAGCCTTCCGCCTCTTCATACCCGCATGAACCTCCACCTCCGGTCAAGGAGACACCACACCCCGAGCAGGTGGATGCCGTCTATATACCCCCTCATCCTGCTCCGCATATGCCTTCACCAAATTTTTCCCTTAGCCATGCGCCATTGCCTACGTAACATCCGCTTCCATCCCCGCAACCTTCTCCATCACCTTCCCATATCTTTCGGCATCCATCGTGCCCAAAGCGGGCTCCTTCTTTGCCATTGTTGGAGTCTTTTACAGATATTTTTAGGACTTTGATGGCCGCTTGCGCATTGCAACTCCCTCTGGTTATGCCTTACCAACCCACGGTCGGAGATTTGCTCCAATTTTGTGAATTTCACCGCCAGCAGGGGCATTTGGTTCAGGATTGCCTTGAGTTTCAGGAGCTTGTTTATGAGTTGAAAAGCAAGAAGATGATCGATTGGGCTTCCATGCATGACGCTATCTTAAATCTCCGCAATAAGCAGCAGCAGTAGCAGCAAGAAGTGCCGCCCAGGCAGCCATCTCCACTACAAGACCAGGGGCACCCCTGTGATTGTTTATCTGGCATTACA
The DNA here is from genome assembly GCA_022559845.1 of Amorphophallus konjac. Classification (NCBI taxonomy): domain Eukaryota; kingdom Viridiplantae; phylum Streptophyta; class Magnoliopsida; order Alismatales; family Araceae; genus Amorphophallus; species Amorphophallus konjac. Next base: position 440,121,686 of record CM040121.1, on the reverse strand, counting down.
CCGGCTCCGTCACCTACTCCATCACATGTTCCCTCCCCTATGCTTTTGTCCACCTCGTTGCCTACCTCATCACCCTCTTCATCTCCACCCACCCCCTCACCTTTACCATCTCCTACTCAACCTCCACAACCTCCACCAACCCAAGCCTCTGCTTAGGCTAGTGCTCCTACTTCTTCTTCCCCCATTTCCACCACCGCTTCTACTCCCGACGCCACTCGACGCGTTATGTCGATGCGTCGAAGGTCGGCGTCACGACTCTCCACTTCCACCACCTCACCACCACTGTTTCCATCCTCACCTCCACTACCTCCATCGACCACATCACCCTCTCCACCATCTCCAATACCCCTACCACCATCACCACCGCCTTCACCGCCTCCTCTCCCAACGATCCTTCTTTCATTACTTCCACCATCTCCACCACCGTCACCATTGCCTAACCCATCACCACCGCCTCCTCTCCCAAAGACCCTTATCCCATCACCTCCACCATCTCCACTGCCTTTGCCATCCCCTTCGCCATCATTGCCCGAGCCTGAGCAGGCTATACCTATACCCACACCTCCACCTTCGCCTTTACCCTCTCCTACGCCTCCACCTTTACCTTTACCCCCACTTACACCCTCTGCGCCTTTACCCACTCCTTACAAGCCTATTACCTCCACTTCTCCATCCCTTTCCACCCCACGGAGCGGGTGCGTGCTATCTCTGGTGCCCCTTGGGTCTGGCCCCCAAGGAGATAATGAGCCGAGCCAGGTTTCGATTGTGCATTTTAGGATTCAAGATGTCATTTGCCGCATGCCGATCCTGGTCCTGGTCCCAGGCTATTTTGGGGATAATGAGCCTGCATTTTTAGAAATGGTTGCAAAAAAGAGTTCCCTTGCACTAGTGTCAGTTTCTTCAAAAGTGAGGCCGGTAGCAATCTCTCTGCTCGGTGGGGGATTCACTATTGATGCCATTATTACTCCTCGCTCCATTGCTATTCATTTCACTGGCCAAGAAGGGTTCTCTACCCAGATGGTGCTAACTCATATGGTCATCGGGAGCCTGATGGATTCCCTATTCAAGGGGCAATTGGCCGTGTCTTCAGCACTTTCCAAGGACATTCTGCACTTGTTATGCAATCTCTCTCGGTTTATTGGTGAATCGGCCACGTCAATACCACACATTACTTTCCCTCAGTTTTGTCCTGCTCTTCTGGTAAGGGAGTTATGCTTCATGCCCGATTGCCGAGTAAAGATGCCAAATCTTATGCTGTTAGTACCGAGTGACAAGACTCCGTGATTTTCTGGTGTTCATCCCAAAGAGTTACTTGTTCAAGGATGTCTTCCTATGGTTAGCACCGGGTGTCTATGGGCAGCCACCCCGATAAAACTGCATATTCATGACCGGGCTAGGCCGTCTGCCAGTTGGGCCCGTTATACGAAAAGATGTTTCAAGACAAGAAGGCCGAAGGTCCAAGTCCGTGCCAGGCAGGTCCGTTACAAGATAGTTTCTGCCAAGAAGAGGCGGCGACGCAAGTTCAAGGGCCGTCGATTGCGCACTCGAGGGTCCACTTCTCCTTCTTCTTTTTCATTCCATGCGTCGTCTTTTCTTCTGCTCAGTTCCCACCCTTGGGTGGTGTATCTTCCCTCCTCTAATCCTATTCCTATCATTTTCTCCTCTTCCCCCTGGGTGTCTCTAGGGTCTACTTCTGATTCTCTTTCCCCGACCTTGTCGGGTGTTCCTCGCGGCTTTTCCCTGACCTTGTTGGGTGTCTATCATTTTCTTTACCCGACCTTGTCAGGTGTTTATGCTTCTTCTTCCCCACCTCTGGCGGGTGATTGCTATTCCTTTTCTCTGACCACGTCGGATGATTATTCTCCTTCTTCATTATCTTCGTAGCAATCTTTTCATCATCTTTCTATTCTTTCCACCTCACCCGTTCAGGGTCACCACCCTTTTTCTTGCTGTTTTCGAGGCTTTAGCCCACCTTGATCTCAGTAAATCCCTGGTTATTCTGTATTTGGTTCCTTGTTATCAGGGCCTCAATGCCTTAACGAGGGAGTTCTAGCCCTCGTCTCGCTTACTTTTTATCCATTCTTCGTCCAGTATGATGTCTTCCACTCCTCTGTGTCGAGGAATCCAATCCTTTGCTCTCCTTTCATCCTTTATCTTGGCAAGCAAGGAAGACAAAGCTCGCGCTCCTCAAAGCTCGATGATCAAAATCGCTTCAAGATGCCGGTTTCCATGTCATGGATTTGCAAAGGTATCTTTTATTTTGTGCAAGAACATGTTATCATTGCTATTACTCTGTTATTTTTGTACTCGCTTATAGTGCTGGTTCCTCTATGTGAATGAGTGGCATTAGGCTTTAGTTAGTTTGCTTAGTCAAATGACTCGCTTCTGCAGCATCTTAGGCTGGTGATAGCTTAGTGCCGGGAGTCTAGTTCTTTCCCCCATCTTTGAGGGTGTCCTTTTTGCATGGGTTTTTCACACACTTAACGGTGAGCCATAACCGATCCCTCTGAAGCAACACCGTTGCTACTTTGGCCATACTATGGGTATGCACAAGGGCCTTTTCTCTTCTTTGCTCGGCCAAGTGTAGGGGTAAGAGGTCGACGGATGAAATAACCAACCTAGGCATTCCCCAATACGAGAGAGGTTTCAAATAGGGGCAGTCTTAGAAAAAGAAATGAATGAAAAACACCATTAAAAATGCCCCTAATCCTAGTAACCGGGCCTGCTTCTCCTAAGGCAAGAGATGAGGTTGGCGTAAAACGGTGAAGGGTAGTGCAGCATCATGCATGTATCAAAATCAAAAGTGAGCTTTATGAAAGAAGTTATTATTTGTTTTCCTTTATTGCATGCTTCACAAATTTTTGATGTTTCAAAGTTTAAACATTGAAGACCTCTAACTAAATTATTTCGATTCAACTTCCTAATAACATTGAAACTGGCATGCCCAAGACAACGATGCCACAACCAAACATCGTCATTTTTATTAGCAACTAAGCACAGATTTTCAGAAGCAATTTCATTAAAGTCAACAAGATAAGTGTTGTTACTCCTCACTCCTATGAATTTAATTTCATGAGTATTTGCATCAACAATGGAGCAGTGAGAAGATTCCAAAATAACCTTGTGACCTTTATCATAAAGTTGACTAATGCTAAGCAAGTTATGGTTTAGACCTTTAACATATAGCGCATCTTTGATGCAGTGCTTAGGGTCCTTACCAACTCTCCCAATTCCGACAATCTTACCTCTGTCCTGTCCACCAAAAATTACCATTGCACCATTCTTCTCTGCTAGGTCTACAAAAATATCTTTATTTCCTGTCATGTGCACGGAGCATCCGTTGTCCAGGTACCACTTATTTTTTATCACCTTCATGCAGACCTACACCAATAAGTAAACAAGCTCATTTTGATTTGGGTACCCAAGCAAGCTTGGGTTCCTTGATGTTAGCATTCACAAAAATCTGACTATACTTGCTGAAAAATAGATCATCATCATACTTCATCAATTGGCATATGTACATATCATGCCCTACTTTGCCAAAATAAAAACATGTGGGTCTTTTCCTATCAAAATTATTTCTTTTATTTACATTTCTAGAAGTATAGGGGAATCGAGAATAAACAACTTGTGCATCAGAGTGTGTGTGTGAACATTCTCCATGAGTTTGTGAGTTTTTCATCTTATAATGAACTTGATTTTTGTTACCATGCATGGAGTTTAAACTACACTCAACTTGGTTATCCTTTGCTTTTAACATCTTCTCATTAGCATTTTTCACATCTTTCAATTATGTGATAAGTAAATCATTTTTGCTCTTCAACTCTCCCTTGACTCTCTCACATTCATTTATTTTCACATTCATTTCATCCAAATCCTTTTTCAACATTTCATTCTTTTCTTGGATTTCTTCTTTGAGCTTACATGCATTTTGTTTCTCCAAATCCAAACAAGCAATTTCATCTTCAAACATGATCAATTTTGATTCTAGAGCTTCATTAGCATTTTTAAGTTTCTAAACTTGAATTTCAAACAAGCTGCACTTTCCACAAGAGTTGGGTGAATGAACAATTTCATGAATATTTTTCCTTAAGCTTTTATTTTCATTCCTGGTGTTTTTGTATTTTTCATACAATTCCTCATAAGCTAGCTCTCATTGATCATTCGTAATGAATTCGGAGTCAGAGATTACCTATTCTTGATCATTCTGTGCCATGAGACACAAATTCTTGACTAATTCTTCAATGTCTTATTCTTCTTCAGAAGTTGGCTCGTCCTCATCTTCATCACTCCAAGTGGCCTTCATGGCCCTTGACTTTTTGCCTTTGGCTTTCTTAGCTTTCTTCTGCAACTCGGGGCATTCACCTCTCATGTGGCCCATCTTCTTGCACTCGTAGCATATCACTTCGGTTGGTTTATATGGTTCAGCCCTTTGCTTGGCTTGCCTCTTTCCTTTTCTGAACTTCTCTCCAAATTTTCTTCTTTCCCGGAGAAACTGTCTCACTTTTCTTGTGATCATGGCAACTTCTTCATCATCGGTGTTGTCCATCGAATCCTCTTGACTTGAGATAATTTTGAGGTTTGCCTTCAGTGCTATTGATTTCTTCTTCTTGGTATCCTCTTCCATCTTCTTGATGTTTATCTCATAGGCCATTAAAGACCCTATGAGAGCATCCAATGTAAGAGTAGAAAAATCATTCGAGTCCTCTATCACCGTTGCCTTGGTGTGCTAGCTTGGTGACAAAGACCTCAGTACCTTCCTGACCAACTCAGTGTCTTTTAATTCCCTTCCGAGTGCCTTCAACCCATTGGTTATCTCCATGAGACGTGTAAACATCTCGGAGATATTCTCTTCCTCCTTCATATGGAATAGCTCATAGTCCCGGATAAGCATGTTCGCCTTCGTTTCCTTGAATTCAGAAGTACCTTCATAAATCAACCTTAGTTTATCCCACATCCCTTTTGCGTTCCTGCACATAGACACACGAGCATATTCAGTCAGGTGAATGGCACACTGAATAATTATTAAAGCATTGAAGTTCACAGTGGACTTCCTAATGTGCTCTTCATTCTAGTTCGTCTCATCTTCCGGCAAAGTATGTAGCCGTTGTTAACAATGGTCCATGTGTCATGGCTTTGAGCACGAAGGAAAACAGTCATCCTATTCTTCCAATATGTGTAATTGGTACCATCAAAGAAGGGAGGCCTATGAATAGAATGCCCTTCGGGCATTAACCCCTTGTTAGCCATTCCTAATAGATCTCTCTAAACTGCTAGGTTTCAGAATAAGGCAAAGCTGAGGCTCTGATACCACTTGTTGGCCCGGTTAGGAATGCAATCAAGAGGGGTGTGAATTAATTGCGCCCCCTTTTTAACAAAATTAAAACTAAATCACAGAGATGATTGAGAAACAATGGAACTTCCTTGATAAAATGCAGAGATATTAATATGAGATGATGGACCACTCTAAATTCAGATTGATGTGAACTAACTGAATGAGGATCATCCAACCACTCACAACTTCCCAGCGCAGATGATAAACACTCTGACGACAATTTAAAATCAGATGGTATATATATATATATAAGCTCTCAGCTCACCGGATCACACTTGGAAATGAGACGGATAAAATGAAACAACGATTTCACAGAAAGCAACCCACGGCACAGTGATTTTTTAGGTGGTTCGGACGCACCCGAGTGCCGTCCTACGTCCACCCCTCTCAACTCGAGAGGATTCCACTAATAAATGTTGCACGACGACAGCAAAACTACCATACACGGGCTCAACGGCCCCACACACACGCGTGTCCTCGCACTACGACGAGATATCACGCCAACGGAGACAACGCTCCGAAATCATCTATGAAAGAAATAAAATATGGAAATACAATGCCCAGTCCAAGGATAATAAGCTATGCTCAAATAGAAATAAGAAAACAAGATAGCAAGATTTTCCCCTTTAATCTTCAACACAACTCAGGGATGATGGAAGGGTGCACTAGAGTGAATAAACCGCGGAGAGGAGACAGCTGGTTATCGAAGGGATGAGTGCCCATGCAGGAAGACGATGGAGAGCAATGATGGCCACCACCTGATCTGAGCTTGGGGTCATGGGATGCAACTTCTATAGGCTCGTCTTCCTCCTCCAGATGGGTGTGTGAAGCCCTCTTCCCCGTTCTTGCAAGAATAGAGAAATTTAGCCCAAAAGATATCTCCATCATATAGAAACCGCAGGATATATATACCCTAAAAAAAGATGCAAAATGACATGAAGGCCCACGCAATAATCTCATAGAACTATACCCAAACAAGGGTAGAAACCCTAAGGATGGGGGTGTAAAAGGGCAAGCCAATCGGATCACAAATCATGGGGTTCAAAACCTAAATCGGCAGACCCGATAAGAACGCCCAGGACAAGTGTCGACTTTTAGAGTTGACTCTTGTTTCGCGGGTGTTCTGTCCATTAAAAAAAAACTGAACTGTGGTTGAAAGAGTCGACTCTCAGAGTCGACTCTTTTTAGCCTGAGTTCTATTTGCGTGAAAATAGCCCAGCCAGCCATAAGAGTCGACTCTTAGAGTCGACTCTTTTTGGCACAAGTTCTGTCTGCGCCAAAAAGCCGCACAACACCTGTAAGTGTCGACTCCTAGAGTCGACACTTGCAGCCTGCTGTCTTCAGATAGCAAGCTGGGCTACAAGTGTCGACTCTGGGAGTCGACTCTTGTAGCTCCAGACCAGAAAAATGAAATATTCAATAAATTAAACCCCATAAACTCAATAAATGAACCAACTCTATTAAGTCCACATAAAAATTCATTCAACCATCAATTTTACCATGGGACCAAAGGATGGAGTTCATCTTGAACCTGTAATATCTGAAATTTAAATTTATGACAACATTAATGTCCACACTTATGAAATATGTAGCATTCTAGTTTCATGGCCTTTCAAACAATCAGCAAGTTAGTTTGAGAAAAATGCAACCAAGTGCACAACAGACTCAAACATGATACATTCCCACTCCATGTTTAGATCACAAGACTTGTTCAACCATCACGCACATGGGTTCCACACATTTCAGAAATTCAATCTAAGGTAAGTTGATCTTTCACAGACCAATCACAACAAGACCAAATTGATTAAATGAGTAAGCAAATCAATTTCAGCTTCGGGAAGGCCATTCATTTGACCAATCAACAAAAACTCACATTCATCAAAGAATATTCAATGCAAATCATATAGTATAGAATAAAATGTCTTCGTCAAAATATGTCGGGGCACAACATAAAAAAACTTACAGCAAGTGCGGCAGAACAACCAAATATAAATGTTTGGGCTTGGGATGCATCCCCGACTCTTCTCTTAGCATGGTCAATGGTACCTGACCGTCATTTTTGGACCGCCAACACTAATTTCTCAAACTTGTGCATCATTACCTGTTGCACGGCGGCTGCCCAATTGTAATCTGAAACTCTGTCAATGTCATCTAAGCATGACAGCATCTATTGTGGACAAGAATGTGTCGACCGTGGGCAAAGGAAAGTGGACAGTAAAGGTACAATCCACAGTCGGACAGTGTCGACCACTTCTTGCTCTTCATCGGACCCAACAATTTGCTAGATGAGAGAGGACACTTTCTTCCGGTCAAATGTTGCTGCAAATCCAAATCGATGCTGCAACTTCGACTTCTGTTTCGCGGATCCATAATGTTGAATCGACTGACCGGAGAAAGGTAATCCTAAAATTATGTCACATCTTCCACACTGAATGCGACCTCCTTACTACCCATACGGAACTAATTTTCTCCACTATGGGCGCAAATAATCTCCTCCAATAGTGTCATGGTGAAGGTGACGGGAGAAGCATTGTCAACATATGGACCAAAGGGTGTGGTCCTCATCAATGACTTGTGGCATTCCCAAAATGCCATCCGATCCCTGTCCTTCATGTAAATGTCCATAGAACACCGGGCGGATATGACCTTTTTGTTCACTAGATTCAAAAAAATGTGTAAACAAGAAATTTAGTTAATTGACTGATCAAGAAATACAAAAAATATTAAGAGTAAGACAAGGGTGAGAAATGTATAGACAAGGGAGTTTAGGTGTGGCAAATAGGTTCTTAAGGGTGACAAATGTATGAAATTCGGAGACATGTAGGTCTAAATCTGACACAAATAGGTAGATATAAGCGTGACAAATAAATAGGTCGATAAGGGGGAGAAATAGCTATGTAAGGGAGACAAGGAATCACACTACCTTTAACTTGTCGTATTGAAGTGGAGGCCTTAGGAACCCTAGGTATGTGAAACATTTCTTCTTCGGCCGTAGGAACAAGTACAATTTCCTGAGATGCAGGTGGGACATCCAGTTTATGGCGGACAGAGCATTGCATGGGTGTCTCCTTCGGCTCCATGGATGTCAGTGATGAAAGAGAGCTCGCACTTCAGGAGTGCTCAAATAGCAAATGACGGAGAGGTCGCAAATGACACCGCGAGGAAGACGAGACGCTGAGCACGATGGAGAGACGAACCAACTTCTGGTAGGTTGTGTAAGATCCAAGACATGGTGGGAAGGGTAAATAAGTAATTGGGGCTTTTTAATTTTGAGGATCTAGTTCGGCGTCATCATTTCTGTTGATGTGGCCTGTGGCGTTGGATCGGCGGCAATACGCGAACAACACCCACGCGTGGTCGACGTGTCTCATTTTTCACGTGGACCAATTGGAGCTTAAGGGCGATAAATGTGTCTACATGGGTGACAAATGCGTTAGCAAGGGTGAAAAATACCCTGCTAACGGTGACAAATAGGGCTCAATAGAGACAAGGCTGACGTGCGGCTTTCAAGGCAGTGTAATAGTAAGGGCGACGTCTTGTGGACTTTAGTGGTGACAATTAGGTGAGTGTGGGTGACAAATGCTCAACTGGAGTAACGAATAACTTTTTTAAGTGTATCGCTGTTAATCGTGAGGTGCTGGGTTCGAAACAAAGTTCTGCCGTGTTTTTATTTACATTTTTAAATAAGTTATATCAAAAAAACTTAAGGAAACCTTAAGTTGAAGCTAAGATTCAAATCCAGAGAAACCCGTTCAAACGGCAGAACAACAAACCAAATGATAAAACATGTCATTTCAATTTTTTTATTCCATTATATATATATTATAGTTTTCCATATCGGTACGCAATGTCCAATCCCATCTCGAGCCGTGGCCCGGATGACTGGTTCGGCAGGGACGGCCACACCTGCCCTGAATAATGTGCACGTGACTCAAGGGCGACGTTGATTATTATCCTGAGTGCTTCTACGTGGCATTCCCCGCGAGGAGTCCTAGCTCCCAAAAATTCATTATAGACGTGATGGTAAATTCAAAACACATGAGTTTGACGGGGGCACGGAACAATAAGGAAATGGTCAACATGTGACCGATACGCCACTGAGTACCTTTTCGCACCCCGATGTGGGCCTTTCAAGGTAGCTAGGCTTTTTAACACGCTGTCTCTTCTTTTGATAGGAATCGACTTATCGGCCATGCAGCCCCATTGCTTGGCGATTAATCAAACGTTTTCCTCTCTTATCGCTGTGATCGACCTTTATGGCACGACGGGTCGCCAGTCCCGACCCGAAGCCCACCATCGTCTGCTTAGTGATCAGAAGGAGCACACCTTCGGTTAGTCCAGACCATTTCAGTCTTGGAACCTGAACACATTGTCACACACGTTATTAGCATGCCCTATCGTGAGTAAAATTGATAAAAGATACAATGATATTTGATTATTATCCTGAGTGCTTCCACGTGGCATTTCCCGTGAGGAGCCCTAGCTCCTGAAAATTCATTATAGACGTGACGGTAAATTCAAAACACATGAGTTTGGCGGGGGCACGGAACAATAAGGAAATGGTCAACATGTGACCGATACGCCTCTGAGTACCTTTTCGCACCCCGATGTTGGCCTTTCAAGGTAGCTAGGCTTTTCAACACGTTGTTTTTTCTTTTTATAGAAATCGACTTATCAGCCATGCAGCCCCATTGCTTGGCGATTAATCAAACGTTTTCCCCTCTTATCGCCGTGATCGACCTTTATGGCACGGCGGGTCGCCAGTCCCAACCTGATGCCCACCATCGTCTGCTTAGTGATCAGAAGGAGCGCACCTTCGGTTAGTCCCGACCATCCCAGTCTTGGAACCTGAACACATTGTCACACACATGATTGGCACGCCCTATCGTGAGTAAAACCGATAAAAGATACAATGATATTTGATTATTATCCTGAGTGCTTCCCCGTGGAATTCCCCGCAAGGAGCCCTAGCTCCCGAAAATTCATTATAGATGTGACGATAAATTCAAAACACATGAGTTTGGCGGGGGCACGGAACAATAAGGAAATGATCAACATGTGATGAATGAGCCTCTAAGTACCTTTTCGCACCCCGATGTGGGCCTTTCAAGGTAGCTGGGCTTTTCAACACGCTGTCTCTTCCTTTTATAGGAATCGACTTATCGGTCAAGCAGGGTTTGACGTCCCGCTCCGGGATGCCTCGACCGGCACGTCCCGACCTCACCCAAGTGGTGGGCGGGACGCCCAGGTTGTGGGTCGTGACCGGGACGCTTCATTATTTTAATATTTTATTATATATATATTATATATATAGAGTCTTTTTTTACTTTGTTGTATTATTATATATATATTATATATAAAGAGTCTTTTTTATTTTAACTTTTTACGAAGTGGACCGACACAGAGCGAATATGCACCGACCCGACCCGTCCCGGGCCGTGACCGGGACGGGCGGGTCGGTCGAGACCACAAACCCTGCTTTCAAGGTAGCTAGGCTTTTCAACATGCTCTCTCTTCTTTTTATAGGAATCAACTTATCGGCCATAAAAAAAAGTTGAAAAATTCTAAATTATAGATCTCAAAATATTAAATAATAAATTTTTTAGAAGTACTGATATTTTTTACTGAGGGAGATTTTATCCTATTAGAAGAAATGAATGAATGACAAAAAATCACGAATAAATGAATGAAAACATGGTGCCAAATGAAAATATGGTGCCAAATAAAAAGAGACAGGAACAGGCAGACGACCCCTCTCCTGTCCTCCTTAGTCCTTCCCCCTTCCTCCTCCTTCAACAATTGCATCCCTTTCCTCTCTCACGATCGCACCCCCCTCTCAATCTCTCACCGGCGGGCGATGGAGTGGCGAGGGCGGGCGGAGTTGAGCTCCGGCAGCGGTGGCGGACAAATTCTTTACGGCGGACACCCCCCACCGCAGGTATTCCCCTCTCTCCCTCTCCCATTGGCCGCCCTCTTGAGTACATATTACCCCCCAAGTAATATGTACTTAAGAGTTGCATAGAGATTACTTTTAAGAAAACCAACTGCTCCTTTAAGAATTTTAACCTTCATGATCTACAAGACGAACCTTTTCTCCTTATCACCTGGTGTACTCTTACAACATCAGATGAAATTCCAAGCCCTATTTTTATTGGGAGGGTGGGAAGAGGGATGTGGGTATAAATGTGTGTGTGTAAATGTGGATATGACCCTTTTTTCAATTTTGTCTATTCAAGACTTTTGTTATGATATATGTGATTAGTATGCTTGGATGTGAATTAAATTGGTAGACAGGTATGGATGCTGATATGTAAGAAAATGTGTATGTGAATGCGAGTATGTTAATGATTTTTTCCAGAAGATGATGTCGATGTCAACCACGGTGTGTGAATATGGAAGTGAAAGTGGATGTGGATATGGATGCATATGTAACCAAACAGGATGTACAAGTGTGGAAAATAGTCAATATTTAGAGGAGATGTACATGATATTTTCTTAGATGTAGTGATAAGACATATTGATATGATTTTTTTAATTTGTTAGGTAAATATGTCTCGAATTGATCGTTCATGGATGAATTGCATAGTAGTTGACGGAGTGGTGTCAGAGGAGTTTAAGGATGTAGTTGATAGTTTTATTCAGTTTGTATTGGGGCATCCAACAGCAGTGGACCAGTGTGGTAACATCCAATGTCCTTGTTTACGTTGTAAAAACAAGAGATTTCATTCGTTATGGGATGTGCAAGTTCATTTATACAAGAAAGGGTTCACGAAAGGTTATATAAATTGGGTATCATGGTGAGGACTTCTGGTCGTATGAGCCCGGCAATGTTGCAAGCACAAGTACCTATGCAGACATGGTAATCGATGTTGCTGACCCTAACTTTAATGTACAAGGGGAACACGTGTATAACGAAGAACCACCAAACAAGTAAGCTAAAAGATTTTATCAATTACTTCGGGATGCTGATGAGCTGCTGTGGGATGGTTGTGAAAATTACACTCGGTTGTCTGCTGTCTCATAGTTGTTGAATTTAAAATCTGAATTTCACCTTAGTGAGAGTTGTTTTGACCGTATGCTCCTCCTTATCAAGAGTATGCTGTCTCGAGATGAGAAGCTGCCTGAAAATTTTTACCGTGCAAAGAAGATGGTCAATGAGTTAGGGCTTGAATGCCAAAAAATAGATGCATGCCCTAATCACTGTATGCTATATTATGAAGATAATGTAGATAAAAGATCATGTGATATTTGTCAGCATGATAGATTTAAACCTAAGAGAGGGAACAATTCAAAGCAGAAGGATGTGCCTTATAAGTCACTGCAGTACTTCCCTCTCACGCCCAGATTACAGTGGATGTATATGTCGTCAAAGATAGCTCGGCATATGATATGGGCCACGAAAAGAGTAGGTTGTGTAGATGATATAATCAGTCATCCCGCCGATGGTGAAGCGTGGGCTCATTTCAATCGTACGTATACTGCTTTTACTCACGAGACATGCAATGTTAGGTTAGGTTTATGCACAGACGGATTCAACCCATTTGGAGGTTCAGTGGCGTCTTACTCATGTTGGCCAGTGTTCATGACGCTGTACAACCTTCTGCCGGGCATGTGCATGAAGCGAGAGAACCTTTTCTTAACTTTGGTGATTCCAGGTTCAAAAAATCCAGGAAAAAATTTGGACATATATCTCAGGCCACTGATTGATAAGTTGAAAAGATTATGGAATGATGGAGTTGTTACTTATGATGCATATAGAAAATAAAATTTCACTATGAAGGCTGCATTGATGTCGACAATAAGTGACTTCCCTGCATATGGAATGCTATCTGGCTGGAGCACACACAGAAGGTTGGCATGTCCTTACTGTATGGCTGATACCAAATCCTTTGTCCTGAAATATGGTAAGAAATCATGCTGGTTTGATTGTCATCGATGGTTTCTACCAATTGATCATCCTTTCCAAAGGCAAAATGACTCATTCATTAAGAACACAGTTGAAATGGATGAAGCAGACTTGGAACGGATGTATGGTCGATAAATGGCGGCATAGGTGCAAAACTTACCAGATATAGTGCAATTGTTGGGTAGTACACGACATCTTCGTGGATTTGGAGAGGATCACAATTGGGTGAAGAAAAGTATCTTCTGGGAATTGCCTTACTGGTCAGCCCTTTTGATACGGCACAACCTGTATGTCATGCATGTTGAGAAGAATGTCTTTGATAATGTGTTCAATACCATCATGAACGTGAAAGCCAAAACAAAGGACAATGCCAAGGCGCGAGCGGACTTGAAGATACTTTGCAAACGACTAGAGTTGGAATTGCGGCCGGTACGGGGCAAAGTTGTGCAACCTAAAGCAGCTTACGTGTTGAAAGACACACAGATCAATGAACTGTGCCAGTGGCTGAAGCAATTAAGATTCCCTGATGGATATGTGCCTAACATAGCCCGTTGTGTGAATGTCAATGAGAGAAAAATATATGGATTGAAAAGTCATGACTGCTATGTGTTCATGGAGAGACTTGTGCCCATTACATTCCGTGACATATTGCCAAAGCCTATATGGGGAGCATTGACTGAGTTGAGTTAGTTTTTCAGAATTCTATGTGCATCAGAACTCAAACTTGGGGACGTGCAAACTGTGGAACAGAATGTGGTCACGATGGTATGCGAGTTGGAGGAGATATTTTCTCCTACGTTCTTCGATTCCATGGAGCACCTGATTATCCATTTGCCATACGAAGCCAAAGTTGGAGGACCGGTACAATTTCAATGGATGTATGCATTTGAGAGGTAATCAGTATGTATTTTCTGATTATTTGACAGTAGTTACATGTGTCTTTCATTGTCACTATATGTCATTGTCATATGAATTGATGTCATAGGTGTATGCATGACCTGAAAATGAAGGTTCGCAACAAAGCTAAAGTAGAGGGTTCGATTACTGGGGCGTATATTATTGAAGAAATTTTGAACTTCTGTTCGATATACTTTGAACCCAAAATTCAAACTCGCCGCAATCGACCTCCACGTAATGATGATGGAGGAGAGGTGGGTCCGTCCGACCGGTTGTCCATTTTTAAGTATCTAGGACGTGCATTCGGACGTTGTTCGAATTGCATATTAGAGGACAGAGAGTTGTTGGACGTAGAGATATATGTTCTCCTGAACCGTGCAGAGATTGAACCTTATGTTGAGTGAGTCGTCAACTCCGCAGCTCTCGAAAATTTATAAACATCTTGACGTTCTTCCTCCCATTTACGGTGACGTTGCATTCATCATTGTAGACAATTTGATTCAGAATTAATTACTCAATGTCCACACATCAATGACATGGAGGTTCAAAATGAACGAGAGAGATCTTTTGCCAGATGGCTTAAAGGTCAAGTAAGTGTCAATCTACAAATTCCACAAAGCTTGAGGTGTATGCACGTATCAAAAGAAAAGTAACGTGGTTTATATTCATAGGTTGAAGAAGGTCATGTTACAGATGAAAGAGTCCGGGTGATAAGTTATGGACCTTCGAAGGTTGCGCATGCCTATCCAGGATTTTTTATGAATGGTTATAGATTTCATACCAGAGATTATGGATGAAATAAGTCTACGATGAATAGCGGCGTATGCGTGAAAGGTAGTACATACAATGAAAATGATCTTGATTACTATGGTATTCTTGAGGATGTCATAGAATTACAGTATCTCGGACAAGACAAGCATATATTCCTTTTTAAGTTTCATTGGTTTGATCCTCATTCAGTTCGAAACGACGCAATATATGGGCTTGTCGATGTCAAACATAGATCAAAATTGAATACCTATGAGCCGTTCATTTTGGCTGCACAAGCCCAGCAAGTGTATTATTCAAGTTATTCATCTTCCAAGAATAAAGATTGGTGGGCAGTTTGTAGGGTAAAACCAAGGCTTGTGCCAAATGATGAGTTAGATCTGATTGAAGCTGTCTCAGAGGATTCTAGTGCTGAATTTTTTCAATCAGACGAGAGTGACACTGCAGAGTTGGTTGCTTCTAATCTTCATCTGATCGAATCTGACGAGCCACTTCGGTTGTCTATAGAGGACGAAGTGGAAGAAGTCAATCCAACTGAGCTAAATGAAGCAATTGTTGGGCAGGAAGAGTCCTCTGAGGAGGAAGTGTATGAATCTAGTGAGAATGGGGAAGATGACACACACACACATACTTATTTGCTACAGTTCACCAAACGAATGGGACGGATCAGTATGTGAGCGAGAGAGCTCGCTCGATAGTGGTAAGATTATATACATACACATTTCTTTTCTATTTCTATTTTTAATAATGATTGATTAATATGGCATTTACAATATTTTTTATTCAATTTGTAGGAGTCATAGGACAGGCAAATGACTGAAAAGTATGGGGACGAGGAGACGCAGCGGCCGCAACTAGATCCTGAGGCATGGGTAGCAATAGCCGGCCCACCGAAGATAGGACGAGTATACGGTTTTGGGCAAAGCTTGGACACCAACCCGATTCTAGCATCTTCTCCGGGCTCAGTTTCGTCCTACCCCGGTAGCAGTTCCTTCTCTACTCCCTTCATTGGCACTTCTACGAGCCAGATTACATCCATCGTCGAACATACGGTAGATCGCATCGAGGAACACATGGAGGCATGCTTTACTTGGGTGGTTGCTACCCTCCTGGCTCAGGCGGGGATTTTGTGTCAGGGAGCACCATCGAGCACACCATAGCCCTCTCATGTGAGTATTTAATTTAATTTTTAATTTCGTAGACTTTAGAGTTATAATAGAGGAGTATCTGTGATACCAATGTTGTGTGCTCTATAGGCAAAGCCGGAAGCAAGTATATGAATATGTGTGCGCAGCAAGATCTAGAGGGGGCGGGTGAATAGATCCTATATAAAATTTAACCTCAATTTTTAAGCTTAAGACAATTTAACACTCAGCTATCAAACCACGAGCTCAGATGATATCTGTGAGAACAATATAAATGAAAGTGACAAGAATGCACTAACTAAGAGAATGCTATCTCATAGAATCCACTCAGATCAGACAGATCTAACAGACTGTAATACAACCACTTAGAGTATAGGGAAGATCTGTTCATACGCAAACCTGTGAATGGAGGAAGATGATAAGGGCCAATCACACCAATGCAAATCACGGCACATAGAATTTTTAGGTGATTCGATCTGCCACGCAGATCTACGTCCACCCCACACTCAAACCTGAGTGTGACTTCCCATTGCAACAGCAATAACCGCAGACTCAGTCTGTAAACAAACGCTGACTTACAGCTTGACTTAGAAGAACACTATCCTCTCTTCTTCTGGTCAAATTAGAAGGAACCGTGAGTAACACCCAGTTGCCCACAACCATAGGACCAATCCTCTCTTCCTCGGAAGCACAGAGGGAACCCCGTGAGCAACACCAAGTTACCCACAACCTAGAGATCAAGATCTCCCTTCCTCCTTCCTCTGATACCACAGAGGGGATGGCAGAGGAAACACCTCCACTACACTCTGGTTACCCAGAGCAACACACTGATAATACCTGTGAGCAAACACCTTGAGTGCATCGAGCACTGCAAGGCAACGAACACAAACCGAACTAAAACGAGAAAGAAAAAAACAAAAGGTAAAATGTCTAGCACAATCGACACAATGGTCATAGATCTGTATGCAAGCCATGGCTCCATAAGTCATCCAAACAGCCATAGCAGAATGTTGTATGACTGGAGTGCAACTTCAACTAAACCCAATAAGAACATGGTGTCATGTTCAATAATTTCACTGTTGAAGTCTAGGAGAACTAAAGTCCAAGTCAGTTTCTTGACTTTAAACAAGGATCATCAGGGTCGTTTGATGCTCAATGATTCTCTAGAATCATCATGGGGAAGCTGGGAACCTCATGGACAATCATTCTCTTCAACCAGTTTGATCATTCTTCAAATGTCAGAGCCATGAGCCACTTTACACCACTGAACAACCATTTGACACTGCTATACAGCCATTTTTCTGCTTTGTCCACCCATTTTCACACTTAATCCGTAGCTAAAAAGTCTTCTTTCATTCTGTGAATTCTTCTGTCAGAAGTCGACTTGTAAGCCCTTCTTAGTCGGCTTGAGGTTCTTGGTTTTCAACTGTTTCACACCTGCTGCCTATTATTCACCTTTACACTGCTATTTGTCACCAATGTTGCCTATTATTCACCTAGTCCATCTATTTGTTACCCTTAAGATAGTATCTGTCACCTGTAATACACATTTGTCAACGTTAAGGGATATTTTTCACCCTTATTCTTCAGCGGGTATAAAGTCTATCTTAAGGTGATATATTAGCTTGTTTCTTCAGCGATT
Organism: Amorphophallus konjac; assembly: GCA_022559845.1. Lineage (NCBI taxonomy): Eukaryota > Viridiplantae > Streptophyta > Magnoliopsida > Alismatales > Araceae > Amorphophallus > Amorphophallus konjac. Next base: position 440,103,993 of record CM040121.1, on the reverse strand, counting down.
GGAGGCTTCTTCTGCAGAGTTGCTTCTAGAGCTACTGTGACACTGCCATGCTTATGCTTACCTGAATTCTTCAGATATTACAATTCTTCAAATAGGCATTCTTTAAGCATACAGACATAACAGTTCAAGCATTCATAGCATTGACTTTACAACTCTTCAAGCCTTCATATGAAAATGTTGTTCAAGGCATTAGAAAACATATGGACATTATCCAGCACACATCAAATTCATGATGTAAAAAATCATGATCATAATATGATTCATAGTGTTAGACATCATCAAAACCACATGGCACAATAATAGCATTACTACTTAGTTCAAAGAATTCAGCTTTAAGAGTGAAAGAAATCATCTTCATGTTATCTACTTTTGAATTTAGAAGATTAAAAAGATATTTAACTAGATTTATTAATAATTATATTTATTTAAATATATTTATTATTAATTTTTTATGATGTAGGATCCTCTTGCAGCCGGTGATGGTGGAGATGCTACGAATGACGAATGAGGATGATGCAGCAGATATCTCTTGATTTTTTTTAATGAGAATGTGAAAAAATGATACATTTCAATTAATGTACCTGTAAATTTTTTTATTCAAAGATTTATGTGTTGTGGACGTTCTTTATTGTAATTTACAATAGGATTTTATCATATTGTGTGTTGTATATGATATTTATTACGTGTTTTATGTTGAGTTGTGTCGATTGTGGTGTATAATTATAACATTAAACAGGTTTTTAAAATTTCAAAATATATAAAAAAATGTGGAGAAAGTTTTCGACAGAATTTTGACCAACTAACAATTCATCGGAACCAATTTCACGCACTTATTTCCTGACATATTTATTTTCCAGCGCAAATAGGTCGAAAGGTTCAGACGTATTTTCGACCAACTAAATGTTCATCGGATCTAATTTGAGCCACATGAGCTCTAATGTACTAATTATCCGTCTCAAATATGTCGAACATTAACGACATATTTTTGACCCAAGGTAGGTTCATCAAAATTAATTTGATCCACATTAGTTCCGACGTATTAATTATTCGTCTCAAATACGTCCAAATTTAATGACGTATTTTCGACACAATAACTATTCGTCGGAACTAATTTGACCCACAGGTTTCCAACGTATTACTTTTCCGATTGAAATACGTCGAACATTAACGACGTATTTCTGACCAAAATAACTTTTGTCGGAACTAATTTAACCCAAAGGTTTGCGACGACATAATGTTTCTGTCACAAATACGTCGGAAATTTTTGGCTCGTCGGAAATATTATGGCCCATTGTTTTCCAACAGAATAAGTGTTAGTCGGAAATACGTTAAAAATTTTAAACATATTTTCAACTAAATTATGTTCCGTCGCAATGATTAATTAATTTTTGTATTATTAATTACCGACATAAATAGCCACCATAACTTGGACGATATAGTTTCGTCGATAATTTCGGACGAATTGGCGATGCTATTGTAATACGTCAGAAATTTGTGACGTAAGCTTTCCGACGTCCATATTCCATTGTAAATACGTCAAAAATTCACTTTGCGACGTATTTCCGACATATTTGCGACGGCAAATGGACGTCGTAATAACCTATTTTCCTTGTAGTGTCCTTCCCAAGAGAGAAGACACGAGTGATTTTCGAATGGGCTTGTCATTATGACAAGATTACTCCGCCAGAGCTCAAGAAGCCGGAGGATGCTAAAAGAAGTAATGATCCTCGATTCTGCCTGTATCATCGAATGTTGGGGCATTATATCAAGGACTATTATGTTTTAAAAGATATTGCCCAGAGTCTAATCAAGAAGGGCGAACTTCAGATGGGGGAATACACAGTAGACCCACCATGCCCACATGAAATGGGCACTTACAGGAGGGGAGTTCATGTGGTCTCCATCTACTATCACACCCCTGAAGATACATCAGAGGCTGAGCAAGGCGAACCTCACATCTGGAAGGAGCTGTCCGAGAGGCCAAGGTCACCCATGAAAGAAAAGAAGAATAGTCACCCTTGTCCCATGATAGGGGCATGTACCTCCACTTCTCTAACCATGGAGGCAGCTGATTCGGCTAATGAAGTATGCTACAAAGCAGATGTAACCTTCCTCTCCACCCTGGCAGATGAAGGGCTTTTGAAGGTAGTCTATGATGACTACAAAGAAGAAATCTTGCAGCTCTCAAAGCCAGGAGATATCCCGAAGCACCAAGAAATAATACAAGAAAGGCAAGAATTCGATGTCCCATGCAAACGCTGGGAGTCTATTATTGTAGAGGTTGCCATAACCCACGATGATGCTCTGCAAGTACAAAAAGTTAACAAGCTCCTTACAGCCCTCAAGGGCAATTTATCTACGGGCCAACGTTTGAGTGACCTAGAAGCTACATTGCCAGCTTTATCGCTGATTGCCCAACAAGCTCAATAGCCAGAGAAAGAAGCTCATGATGTTCCGCCACTAGGCGAAATATGGCAAGAAAGCATCGATGATGTCCTCAAAGCTGAAGAAGATGACGAAGGCTTCATCGACTTGCAGTCGGCCCCATGGGAGATAGAAGATGGTGGCCTGGCCACCATTGATGAGCTGGTCAAGGTGTGTTGCATCCCTATGGTTTTGATGATGTCCCACACTATAAATCAATCTTCTATCTCTAGATTAATGTTGTTTCATCATGTGAGTGAGTACAGTTCAATGGCTGTCAGATAACATGCTCTACCTTAATTCTGCCTACACTCTGTCTGCTCAATCTTCACACCAGTGCGTCAACTCAGTGTGCTGATGCGTCGACCCTTCAGTCATTGCATGTCTCTGTTCTCACACCAGTGCGTCAACTCAGTGTGCTGATGCGTAGACTCTTCTGTTCAGGTTCTTCATTTGATTAAGTCTACACATCATCAGTTGAACGTAAAAGTAATACGTTGCAGCGTCAACTCATTGGGCTGCAGCGTCAACTCAGCATGTTTGCACTTCGCCTTCAGACTTTCAAGTCTATACACCCTATACTCACTCAAGTCTGTTCAGCCGTTTGCATCTCATAAAGTCTATACATTCGGTTCCTTGGGCAAAGTCTATACATCGCTTAGTCTGCACATTGCCTTCAGCCCAAGTGCTCAAAGCCAAGTCTATACAATGCATCAGTTTTTAGAAGTCTGTACACTGGCCTTTGCATTAAGCCTCAAAGTCTGTATAGTCGTGTACAGTGGATTCCAAGTCTATACATCCTTCAGCTGGATCTGTTCAAGTCTGTACATCGCCCAACTGATTTGGCAAGTCTATACAATGTGAAGTCTTCACCTCATCTTGGTTCAAGTCTATACAGTCTGAAGTCTACATTGCTTTACATCCACAGAGTCTGTACAGCCTATCTGACTTCATGGGTAGCATGCCTTTAGTGCGTTGACGCACTTGGCTGACTGCGTAGACGCAATGGTGCGTCTTTCGCTTCCTTCTTGTTCACTGCGTCGACGCTGACACTGGATGCGTTGACGCATTGGTCAGCTTGCCTAGGGAGTGAGCATTTTTCTTAAGGAGCTGAGGCGACGCTGCACGCTGGAAGCGTTGACGCCTTGGCTGTTGACCAAGGGTCTTTTGATCAGCATCAAAGTCTGACAATTGTCCACTTTTTACAAGTCTACACATTGGGTTGTACGGCCACAATTCTATACATTCTGTTATTACAACTTGAGTCTTCAGAGCTCACAGCACACTCATTACAAGTCTGTACACTGGTTAGGCTTTGTGAAGTCTACACAGTGGCTGAGCAATGTGAAGTCTACACATTTGTCTCCTCTAGAGGTCTATACATTGGCTAAGGGTCTTCAAGTCCATACAGAGTCATCTGATGCATGCTGTCTGAAGTCTGTACAGCATGCCTTGCTGTTTACAGCTTTCAAAGACACATTGCACTGCGTCAACGCAGTGCATATGCACGTAGTGTAGCGTCAACGCATTGCATTGTGCATACCCTGGTAAAGTCTATACATGCGTTTATTCATTAAGTCTATACATTCTCTCACGATTGTACACAGTTACTCAGTTGATGTTTCTGAAGTATATACATTCTTGCTAAAAGCCTCAACTAACTAAGTCTATACATTCTATCTGTCTGTCTGCAGGCGATTCAGGCTGATGATTGGGCACGTGAATCGAGGTTGGCACCTGACACGTGATCCAAGACAACAGGCGCATGACACGTGGATGGCAACCTTGTCAGGATGTTGCCATGTGGTCGAAATTCAAATGATCTGGCCGAAAGTGCATGGGCGGGAACCTGGCAGCCACACGCCATTATCTGCTATAAATATAGAGCTTCATCCTTCAGTAGAAGTTTGATCGTGAAAAGAAAAAGCAGAAGCCATTGGTGAGAGTTTGCACGATCCAGAAAAGAAAAAGAGCAGAGAGTTCCAGATCTGAGAGGAGTTTGCTCGAGAGAGAGAGAGTGTGTGTGGATTGATGAATTGCTTCATTTGAAGCTACATTTGTATTGGGTTTCAGAATTGATTTCTTCTTCATTGGTTTTTCTTTCTATTTTGTTTGCGTTTATTTTGCTCTTCCATTCTGATTTGAATTGGTTTCCCTCCGGTGTGTGGAGGAAGGGAGTACTACTCCAGTTTCCCTCTGAGTTGCAGAGGAAGAGAGATCGGTGATCTCTGGTGTTGTTAGTGACAGGTTGTCATTAACAGTTTCCCTCCGTGTGTGGAGGAAGGGAGAGGATTCTCCGGTTGTGTTCTAGCTGGGAGCTAGAACAGGTTTCAAGTTCTGTGGGTAGCAGAGCTTGGTCGAGGGATTTGTTTCCCTTGGGTGTTCAAGCTGTGTGGCAGCATGTTGTACGCAGACTGAGTCTACTGTGATCTAGCTTTGCCTAGTGGAATCCTCACTCTAGTTGGAGTGAGGGGTGGATGTAGATTGCGGACTACAATCGAACCACCTAAAAATCGAGTGCCTCCTCTGTGGTTTGCTATTGATTTCTGTGCTCTTCATCTGCTTGTCCCTTTGCCTTCAAGTGATCAGTTCTTCACTCTCATCTATATTTCTCTGTATACGGGTTAAGGAGGAGTGTTAGCAGTAGAATCTATTTTCCGCCTGAGTTTCTACAAAATTGGGAGTGATCTATTCATCCCCCCCCTTCTATATCACTCTTGCTACGCTAACAATTGGTATCAGAGCAGGTTTACGCCATGTGGATGAACGGTCAAGGAAATGCTGGTGGTCCTAGAACCTTCATGGCCGAAGGTCAATCCATTAGTCGCCCTCCTTATTTCGATGGTAGTAACTATCTGTTTTGGAAGAACAGGATGGAAGTGTTCATCAGAGCTCAGAGTCATAAACTGTGGAGAGTAATCACGGTGGGGTCATATGAGCTGCCACCAAACGAGGATGCTTGGACAGATGACCATGTCAAGCTCTCTTCACTCAACTGGACGGCGCTGAACATAATCCAGTGTGCTGTTCATCCAGAGGAATATGCCCGTATATCTGCATACAGAACTGCTAAGCGAATGTGGGATGAGCTACAATTGATCTATGAAGGTACAGCTCAAGTGAAAGCCTCGAAGGTAAACCTCTACACTTCTAAGTATGAAATGTTTAAGATGAATGCAGATGAGAATATAACCGAAATGTATGCCAGGTTATCCTTGATCACTAACACTCTTAAAGGGCTAGGGAAGGATCTTGCTGAGGCAGATATAGTCAGGAAAATCCTTAGATCTTTATCCCCGGCATGGCACACTAAGGCCATTGTGATTGAGGAATCAAAAGATCTGACTGTCTTGACTGTGAATGAACTCATAGGATCCCTTATGACCTATGAGATGAATTTCCAAGGAGGTGGAGAAGGATGTGAGAGGAAGGGTAAAAATGTAGCTCTAAGAGCTTCCCGCAACAAGGGTAGTAACAGTGGGAGCAGCAGCAGTAGCCCCGAGTCTGAGTCCGAGCTTGAAGGTTTATCAAATCTCGACCAGGAGGAGCAGGTAATGCTCACTAGACAGTTCAGAAAATTTTTGAAGAAAAAGGGAAAGACCTTTAGGAAGAAGAAGCCACAACCCTTTAACAAGAATGCTGAATTTACCAGTTACAGGGATAGAAATCCTAAGAAATTGACTTGTTTTAATTGTAACAAATAGGGACACATGAGAGGCGAATGCCCAGACCTCCAGAAGAAGGGTCCCTATCTTCAGAAGAAAAATATAAAGGTGCAGAAGAAGAAGAAGCCACAGGCGATGGTCTGCACATGGAGCGAGGAAGAAGAAGACCCCGAAGATGCTTCCTCAGAAGAATATGAAGATGGAATTTGCCTTATGGTAAACAGTGAAGAGGAGGTAATAAACGTTTTTGAAAATTTCTCAATTGATGACTGGGAGGATGCTTATGGTGACTTGCTAGATAAATTTAATTCTCTTAGCAAAGAGCACAGAGTTCTGAAATAAAAATTTAACACAAATATTGAAGAACAAACTCTGGTATGTGAGGAAAATGAAAAGCTAAAAGGACAACTAGACGAAATGACCTCAGTAAGGAAAGAGAATGATAAGCTTAAGGGAGAAATTCAAGAAAGTCAAAAACAGCTCAATGAATTCAAAACTAAAATTGAAGAAAGCATGAATGAAATTAGAGTGAATTCAGAGAAATATGAAGCTGTGAAGAAAGTAAATGCTGAACTCCTAAAGAATTCTGAGTCTCTTCAAAAGGAGCTAGAAGACAAACAGAAAGTCTTAGAAAAGTTTGTCCAAGGAAAGACTAGCCTAGATGCTATACTAGGGACTAGGGTCAATTTCAATAAGGAAGGTCTAGGCTATGACCCAACCAACAAGAGACCCTTGCAATTCAAGACCATCACCTTCTGTCCAGAGAAGGGAAAAGAAAAGCTGGACACACCATCCAGCTCAAACAGCTCTAAGGGAATTCAAAGTCCTAAAGAAAACACAAAAATCAGTACTGGACAACCATTTAAGATGGGAATGAATTTTATGAAGAATAACACTAAGCCCACTTACCAGAACACAAATGGTAGATGGACCAAGAAAGTAAATCAGAATAAGAGCTGGAATTACAACAATCAGATGGGTCCAAACAGGACCTACTGGAGAAATAACCTTAATGGTCAAAGATATGCTAATCAACAAGCCTACAGGAAATTTCCTAGGAATAGGAAGACTAATGAATGGAATAGAACTCGCTTCTCCAGTTCAGCTGAATTCAACTATAATAAACCAGAAAGGAAGGTGCCAGAGAAAACCATGCTGAAACAAATCTGGATACCTAAACACTTGATCAGAGATTTGAACATTGTCCTTGGACCCAACTCATCTTGGGTTCCAAATCACTCTGCTTGATATATTTGTGTAGGTCGGTCTGGAAGCTGAAGACAACAAATGGTACCTCGACAGTGGCTGCTCCAGGCATATGACAGGAGACCGATCCAAGTTTAGCAAGATAGAAATGAAGCCAGGGGGTCTGGTCATGTTTGGAGGAAAGAACAAAGGTAAAATAATTGGAGTTGACACAGTAGGTAAGTCTTCCACAAATTCCATTGAAAAAGTATTACTTGTGGAAGGGCTTCAACACAACCTGATTAGCATAAGTCAGTTATGTGACAGGGGTCACAAGCTTGTATTTGATGATTGTTCATGCAAAATACTTGAAACAAATTCTGACATGGTTAAATTTGTAGCCAACATGATTAATAATGTCTACATTGTAGACTTAGATGAGAAATCTGAATCTACTATTTGCTTATCTGCTAATTCTGAAAATGATGCCTTTGAATGGCATAGACGTCTAGGTCATGCTAGCTTTTCAACCTTAAATAAATTGGTCAAGCATGATTTAGTTAGAGGCATGCCTAGAATTAAATTCAACTCAATATCAAAAGCATGTGATGCCTGTGCTCTAGGCAAACAGACCAGAAATTCTTTTAAATTAAGATCTGAGCCATTGTCTTCTAGACCAATGGAACTTCTTCATATGGACCTTTTCGGTCCAACTAGAACTCAGAGTCTTAATGGAAACAGGTTTGGCTATGTCATCATAGATGACTTCTCTAGATATTCATGGATATTTTTCTTAGCAAATAAGAGTGATGCATTTCAAAAGTTTAATCTGTTTTTCAATAAGGTCAAACAAGAAGGGAAGTACAAGGTTAGTTCTATTCAATCTGACCATGGAGGTGAGTTTGAAAACTCCATGTTTACTGATCTTTGTGACAAAGAAGGACTAACTCACAGGTTTTTTTCTCCCAAGACACCTGAACAAAATGGGATTGTGGAGAGAAGAAATAGAACAGTGGTGAAAATGGCCCGAACCATGTTGATTGAAAGTAAATTACCTAGAAGGTTTTGGGCAGAAGCGGCCAATACAGCAACCTACATAATCAACAGGGCCATGGTAAGACCCATACACAAGAAAACACCCTATGAGCTTCTAAAAGGTAAGAAACCAAACTTATTTCATTTCAGAATTTTTGGAGCAAAATGTTTTATTCATAACAATGATAAGAAAGATTTAGACAAGTTTGAAGCCAAGAGTTCACCTGGAATATTCTTGGGTTACTCTGAAGTGTCAAGGGCATTTAGGGTATTTAACATATCAGATCAGAAAGTGGAAGAATCTCCACACATCCTTTTTAGTGAAAAGAAAGATGTCTCTAATGTTGAAAATCTTGACAGGGATTCCAATCATGGTGGAGACTTTCTAGAAGACCAACAGGAAGAAGAGAAGACTCAGCCAAATGGAGAAACAAATTCCCCCAATCAGGAAGGGCCAAGAGAAACAGGTGAGTCTTCAACAAATATCAGATTTCTTAAAGACCATCCTTTAGATAAAGTCATAGGCAATCCTGAAGATCCTCTTCGGACTAGGTCTCATTTTAGAAATGTGAATAATGATGACTTAATTGCTTTAGTCTCACAAATTGAACCCAAAACAGTAGAAGAGGCCTTAGCTGATCAAGCTTGGGTCAATGCTATGAGTGAGGAATTAGGTCAGTTTGAAAGGAATAATGTCTGGGAGCTTGTCCCAAGACCAGATGGTATTAATGTCATAGGAACCAAGTGGGTGTTCAAAAATAAGATGAATGAAGATGGAATTATCTCGAGGAATAAAGCCAGACTAGTAGCCAAAGGCTACTGTCAAGAATTTGGTGTAGACTTTGATGAATCCTATGCACCTGTTGCTAGGATGGAAGCTATAAGACTGTTGCTTGCCTTTGCATGCTCAAAGAACATAAAACTCCAACAAATGGATGTTAAAAGTGCCTTTTTAAATGGAGTCATTAAAGAAGAAGTTTTTGTTGAACAACCTCCTGGATTTCAATATTCTCCTCAACCTAACCAAGTTTTCAGGTTAAACAAAGCCTTGTATGGTCTAAAGCAGGCTCCAAGAGCTTGGTATGAAAGATTATCTGAATTTCTGATCAGCAAGGGCTACAAAAGAGGTAAAGTTGATCAGACTTTATTTACCAAGGGCATGAATAAAGATCTCATCATAGTTCAGGTATATGTAGATGACATTGTATTTGGATCAACTAAGCATGAACTATGTGATGAATTTTCTACCATGATGTCTGCTGAATTTGAAATGAGCTTGGTTGGTGAACTAAAATATTTTCTTGGATTGCAGGTATAGCAGCTAGAAGATGGGTGCTTCATCAACCAAACCAAATACACAATGGAACTGTTCAAAAGGTTTGGCATGGAAAACTTAAAGCACATTACTACACCTATGGGCACCAATACTTCATTGGATGCAGATGAGACAGGTAAAGAAGTAAATGCCAAACTTTATAGAGGTATGATTGGATCACTACTTTACTTGACAGCCTCTAGACTTGATATACAATTCAGTGTAGGAATGTGTGTAAGGTATCAGTCTAGACCTACTGAACTACACTTAGCTGTAGTTAAAAGAATCTTCAGATATTCGTCAGCTAGTCACTTTCTTGGTTTATGGTTTCCTGCATCTCACACACTTAACCTAGTAGCATACACAGATGCTGACTATGCAGGCTGTAAACTAGACAGGAAAAGCACAAGTGGCCATTGTGAATTCTTGGGTGGGTGTTTAGTGTCTTGGGGCTCCAAGAAACAATATTCTGTGGCCCTCTCCACTACAGAAGCTGAATATGTGGCTGCAGGGAGTTGTGGAACACAAGTCATATGGATTAAACACCAGCTTCAGGACTACCAAGTAGACCTGGGGTGCACACCTATTTACTGTGATAATACTAGTGCCATCAATCTTGCTAAAAATCATGTTTTGCATTCACGAACCAAACACATAGAGATAAGGCATCATTTTATAAGAGATGAGGTGTCTAAGAATAATTTTGAACTGATTCATGTAGGCACAGATAATCAGATTGCTGACATATTCACAAAACCTCTGGATAATGAAAAATTTTCCACATTGAGAAGAGAATTAGGCTTATACAAATTATCTTAATTATGAAGCATGTTCTTGTTGTGAGGGGGAGTTGTGTTTGTCTGATGTTTAGCCTTCTTGCATGCTGGTTTAAGGGGGAGTTCAGAATGCTTACTAGTTAGCTTTCAGGAATGCTCTAAGTAAGGGGAAGCCTTGAGATTTTGCTGGAATGTTTTATTGAGGAATGCTATGTCTTAGGGGGAGCTGAGTTGTGATGTGAGAAGAGAAGTTCTTTGACAGATTCAAAAGGGCTGTCCAGATGTGTACCTTTGCTGGTCTTGCATGACTGATTTAGTGTGGTTCTCTCAGAAAGTAGAGTGTCACTTATCTCTTAAGTCTATAAGTCAGTGACTCTAATCTCCAAGTTAGAATCTTTCCTTTGGTACGCCTTCAGAGATCTGGACTAATTGCATAAAGTATATCTTCCTACATTGTCATTGATTATGGTTCAGGCCAAAAACTTGTATGTCTTGATATCTGACCCAATCAACTTGAAATCTAGACTTCAAGACTCAATTCAAGAAAAGTCCTTTTTGGTATTGTCTTCAATCATTCTATCTCTTTAACTCAAGGGCTTAACTGAACAAACATGTTCTATTTTGATCACTGAGAAACTGGGAGCTTCATCAATGAAATGAATATTTCTCCCAAGTCATGAGATATCAAATGCTTAAAATGAATGAAAAGTCATGACAGAGCAATGGTGACTTGCTGGTGAGTAACTGGGGACTCTGGCCTCTAATCAAGGTGTTTCCTCATGTCAAAAGTCACAGTTACTAACTCTGTTCCTTAATAAAAAAAAAGGAAGGAAGTAATGAGGTACTCACTCTGAGTAACTGGGGATTCAGGCCTCTAATCAAGGTGTCTCCCTAATGTCAAAGGAAGTGAACTACCAACTTACTCATTGATCTTCTTGAAAATCATCTCAAACAAAAATTCCTTGTTGTTATGAAACTAATGGATTGCTTGTCTTCAATACCTTGAGAACACCTCTCTGATTTAGTCTCTTGCTGTCTTGTGGAATAGTTTAATGATCAGCTATATTTGGCCATACTTGTGAACTCCTGCTCTAAATCATCCACTATGTATGCTGATAAACTTGTCTATCATTCTACTTCTCTATTGTGTACTGAAGTCTAAAGAATCCTCTCTTGAGATTAGAAACTCACTTATTCTCTTAAGACCTACTCGTGACTTTCTGCACTAAGAAGTTACTGCCCTGAGTCCTCATGTTTCCAGCACTGTCATACATTCTGTAGTTCTTTTTGTTGATGTCAAAGGAGGAGAGAAGTCTGCAATATCAGTGAGTATTGGTTTTGTCTTGAGCTTTGAGGGGAGTCATGTTGCTTCGTGGAAGATATGGTTATGAGTTGTGGGGGAGATGAGAGTGTGCTGTAGGGAATGTTTAATTCATTTGCACGAGCATGTCTTGAATTTATTCTGCTTGTTGCAGCTGGTATTAACTTTTTGTTGAAACTTGATATTGCTTGATTCATAGTGTTGTCATCTTCAAAAAGGGGAAGATTGTTGCATCCCTATGGTTTTGATGATGTCCCACACTATAAATCAATCTTCTATCTCTAGATTAATGTTGTTTCATCGTGTGAGTGAGTACAGTTCAATGGCTGTCAGATAACATGCTCTACCTTAATTCTGCTTACACTCTGTCTGCTCAGTCTTCACACCAGTGCGTCAACTCAATGTGCTGATGCGTCGACCCTTCAGTCATTGCATGTCTCTGTTCTCACACCAGTGCGTCAACTCAGTGTGCTGATGCGTAGACTCTTCTGTTCAGGTTCTTCATTTGATTAAGTCTACACATCATCAGTTGAACGTAAAAGTAATACATTACAGCGTCAACTCAGCATGTTTGCACTTCGCCTTCAGACTTTCAAGTCTATACACCCTATACTCACTCAAGTCTGTTCAGCCGTTTGCATCTCATAAAGTCTATACATTCGGTTCCTTGGGCAAAGTCTATACATCGCTTAGTCTGCACATTACCTTCAGCCCAAGTGCTCAAAGCCAAGTCTATACAACGCATCAGTTTTTAGAAGTCTGTACACTAGCCTTTGCATTAAGCCTCAAAGTCTGTATAGCCGTGTACAGTGGATTCCAAGTCTATACATCCTTCAGCTGGATCTGTTCAAGTCTGTACATCGCCCAACTGATTTGGCAAGTCTATACAATGTGAAGTCTTCACCTCGTCTTGGTTCAAGTCTATACAGTCTGAAGTCTACATTGCTTTACATCCACAGAGTCTGTACATCCTATCTGACTTCATGGGTAGCATGCCTTTAGTGCGTTGACGCACTTGGCTGACTGCGTAGACGCAATGGTGCGTCTTTCGCTTCCTTCTTGTTCACTGCGTCGACGCTGACACTGGATGCGTTGACGCATTGGTCAGCTTGCCTAGGGAGTGAGCATTTTTCTTGAGGAGCTGAGGTGACGCTGCACGCTGGAAGCGTTGACGCCTTGGCTGTTGACCAAGGGTCTTTTGATCAGCATCAAAGTCTGACAATTGTCCACTTTTTACAAGTCTACACATTGGGTTGTACGACCACAATTCTATACATTCTGTTATTACAACTTGAGTCTTCAGAGCTCACAGCACACTCATTACAAGTCTATACACTGGTTAGGCTTTGTGAAGTCTACACAGTGGCTGAGCAATGTGAAGTCTACACATTTGTCTCCTCTAGAGGTCTATACATTGGCTAAGGGTCTTCAAGTCCATACAGAGTCATCTGATGCATGCTGTCTGAAGTCTGTACAGCATGCCTTGCTATTTACAGCTTTCAAAGACACATTGCACTGCGTCAACGCAGTGCATAGGCACGTAGTGTAGCGTCAACGCATTGCATTGTGCATACCCTGGTAAAGTCTATACATGCATTTATTCATTAAGTCTATACATTCTCTCACGATTGTACACAGTTACTCAGTTGATGTTTCTGAAGTATATACATTCTTGCTAAAAGCCTGAACTAACTAAGTCTATACATTCCATCTGTCTGTCTGCAGGCGATTCAGGCTGATGATTGGGCACGTGAATCGAGGTTGGCACCTGACACGTGATCCAAGACAACAGGCGCATGACACGTGGATGGCAACCTTGTCAGGATGCTGCCATGTGGTCGAAATTCAAATGATATGGCCAAAAGTGCATGGGCGGGAACCTGGCAGCCACACGCCATTATCTGCTATAAATATAGAGCTTCATCCTTCAGTAGAAGTTTGATCGTGAAAAGAAAAAGCAGAAGCCATTGGTGAGAGTTTGCACGATCCAGAAAAGAAAAAGAGCAGAGAGTTCCAGATCTGAGAGGAGTTTGCTCGAGAGAGAGAGAGAGTGTGTGTGGATTGATGAATTGCTTCATTTGAAGCTACATTTGTATTGGGTTTCAGAACCGATTTCTTCTTCATTGGTTTTTCTTTCTATTTTGTTTTCGTTTATTTTGCTCTTCCATTCTGATTTGAATTGGTTTCCCTCCGGTGTGTGGAGGAAGGGAGTACTACTCCAGTTTCCCTCTGAGTTGCAGAGGAAGAGAGATCGGTAATCTCTGGTGTTGTTAGTGACAGGTTGTCATTAACAGTTTCCCTCCGTGTGTGGAGGAAGGGAGAGGATTCTCCTGTTGTGTTCTAGCTGGGAGCTAGAACAGGTTTCAAGTTCTGTGGGTAGCAGAGCTTGGTCGAGGGATTTGTTTCCCTTGGGTGTTCAAGCTGTGTGGCAGCATGTTGTACGCAGACTGAGTCTGCTGTGATCTAGCTTTGCCTAGTGGAATCCTCACTCTAGTTGGAGTGAGGGGTGGATGTAGATTGCGGACTGCAATCGAACCACCTAAAAATCGAGTGCCTCCTCTGTGGTTTGCTATTGATTTCTGTGCTCTTCATCTGCTTGTCCCTTTGCCTTCAAGTGATCAGTTCTTCACTCTCATCTATATTTCTCTGTATACGGGTTAAGGAGGTGTGTTAGCAGTAGAATCTATTTTTCGCCTAAGTTTCTGCAAAATTGGGAGTGATCTATTCATCCCCCCCCCCTTCTATATCACTCTTGCTGTGCTAACAAGGTGAACCTTGGCACGGAAGATGAACCTAGGCCAACCTTCCTCAGAGCACTCCTTCTTCCAAAAGAAAGAAAGCAATACATACAGTTGCTTCAAGAGTTCAGGGACTGCTTTGCTTGGAATTACAAAGAGATGCCAGGTCTCAGCCCTGATGTTACTCAACACATCCTAGCTATTGACCCAAAAGCTGAGCCGATGAAGCAGCCACCCCGGCGGATGAGGCTGGAGCTAATAAATCAGATTTGTAAAAAAGTCGACAAGCTCATAGACATCGGCTTTGTGGCAGAAAATCAATATACCACGTGGCTGGCCAATATTGTGCCTGTCAAGAAGAAGAATGGTCAGATTCGGATATGTGTGGACTTATGGGACTTGAACAAAGCATGCATGAAAGATAATTTCCCACTGCCGATCACTAAAGTCATGATCGATGCTACTACTGGCCACGAGGGACTGTCGTTTATGGGCGGATCATCCGGATATAACCAGATATGGATCGCCGAGCATTAAAGAGTTCACACGGCCTTCCGATCGCCCAAGGGGATATTTAATTACAAAAGAATGCCCTTTGGCCTCAAAAATACTGGCGCCACTTAGCAAAGGGAGATGGCAAAGATATTCGATGAGTTGTTGTACAACAAAGTCGAATGATACATTGATGATTTGGTCGTGAAGACCTAGAAAAGATAAGACCACTTGAGTGATCTCAGGATCATATTCGAAAGGCTGTGACAGTTCGAGCTAAAGATGAACCCGATGAAATGCACCTTTGGCGTTTCAAGTGGAAAATTTCTCAGCTTTATCGTCAGATGTCGGGGGATTGAAATAGACCCCTCCAAGATAAAAGCTATCCAGGAGCTATCCCCTCCGAAGGATTTGACATAATTATGGTCGTTGCACGGTCAATTAGACTACATCCGCAGATTTATTTCCAATCTGGCTGGATGATGCATCCATTCCACAAGCTAGTGATGAAAGATACACCATTCCACTGGAGTCAAGAGTGCCAAAGGGCCTTCGACCAGCTAAAGGAATATCTGAATACCCCACCAGTGTTGGGGGCACCTGTCAAAGGGTGACCGTTGGTTCTGTACATAGCCGCTACTGAATGTTCACTGGGGACAATGCTGGCCCATAACAACGACGAGGGGAAAGATTAGGCACTTTACTACCTCAGTCGATGATTAGTGGGGGTAGAATCAAAATACATCCCGATCGAGAAGGTTTACCTCGCATTGATCTTTGCGGTGAAGAAGATGAGGCATTACATGTTATCACATGAAGTGCATCTAATATCAAGGGCTGATCCAATCAAATATACACTATCCCATCCAGATTTGAAAGGATGACTGGGCAAGTGGGCCATCATACTGATGGAATTCAATATCACATATGTGCCGCAAAAGGCCATCAAAGGCTAGACCATAGCTGATCTCTTTGCAGCACATTCGGTGCCTAAAGATTCTTCGTTGATCACGGAGCTTCAAGATGATGAAACACTCGAAGTGGATCAAGTCCATCAAGCCACGTGGCAGCTCTACTTTGATGGGGCATCTAGAATAGAGACATCCCAAATGGGGCAGACAAGGATAAGGGTCGGGGCAGGCATCGTCCTTAAATTCCCAGAAAGAGAAGTGTTGCATACATCATGCGCAATCAACAAGCCTTGCATAAAAAACAAGGTAGAATATGCCTGATTATTGGCCTTCATATTGCTCTTCATATGGAGATTAAAATGCTACAAGTGATCGGTGATTCAATGCTGATTATCAAGCAGATACAAGGACAATTTGATGTCTGAAAGCCTGAGTTACTTCCTTATTGTGCCAAGGTGAACATGCTTATGAAACAATTCTACTTTATTGAAATAGGCCATGTCGGCTGGAAGCAAAATGTTCAAGCAGATGCATTAGCAAAGCTAGCAAGCTCAATGGCAGTCCCACTAGATGGATCTCTCAATATAACTATAATAAACAGACACCATGTTCCTAGCATGATAGAGGAACCAAGTGAAGAAGAATGTGAAGCTGCAATAGCAGAAGTAGTCGGCTCACCCGACTGGAGGGAACCTCTGATATAATGGTTTAAATGCCAACAACTGCTCAAACAAATGGAAGAGAAGATCAGATTGATCAGAACAAAAGATTCTTTCGAATTCAGGAACGGAACCTTGTTTCAGATTATGGCAGATGCCAAAATAAAAGTACTACTCCGATGTCTATCGATGGAGGAGGCTTGGACGGTTATGAAGGAAGTTCATGACGGATCAGCTGGTGCCCATCAACCCAGGCTAAAGATGAAGATTGAAATCAAGAAATTGGGATATTACTAGCCAACTATGTTTGATGATTGCTGCAAGTATGTCAAGTCATGTCAGACATGCCAGGAACATGCTACGGTCCCTAGAAGACCCCTGATACACCTACATCCGATAGCACCTAGCTGGCCGTTCGCTCAATGGGGCACCGATGTTGTGGGCCCGCTACCCCCATCCTCGTCAAGATGCATATACATTCTAGCAGCAACCGATTACTGCTCCTGCTGGGCTGAGGCTATAGCTCTAAGAGAAGTGACGGGCGAAATCATGGTCAGATTTGTCCGTCAGAATATTATATTTCGATTCGGCGTGCCCGATCGAATTATCTCTGACAACGGAAGTCATTTCCGGAACCAGAAGGTCTACAAGCTAGCTGATAAATTCAAGATTAACTGGAGGACATCCACTCCGTACAACCCACAAGCAAATGGGTTGCTTGAAGATTTCAACAAAACTCTCTGCACACTTCTTGCCAAGACGGCCAGCTCTAGCAAGAAGGATTGGGAAGATACGATGTACGAGGCACTGTGTACAAGACCCCGACGGGTTGCTCACCGCTCTCGCTGGTGTACGGCTCAGAAGCAGTCGTCCCGATAGAGCTAGAAATACCCTCATTACGGGTCACAATCCAGCATGAACTGGTTAAAGATGGCCAGGAAAATATAGAAAGAAGACTGGAGGAACTCTCCGATTTTGAAGGGCAACGGCTCAAAGCCCGACAAAACATACATGTCTACCAAGCCCGTATGGCGTGTGCCTTCGACAAGCTTGTCAAAGAGTGCGAATTCAAGAAAGGAGACTTTGTTATGGTCAAAAGAAAAGAAGTGATGGAAGCCAATCCAAAAGGCAAATTGAATGAAAATTGGACAGGACCTTATGTGGTCTAGAAAGTCTACGAAAGCGGAGCTTACATCCTCGTCAACCATTGAGGGGAAATTCAATTCCCACCCCTCAATGGGAATCACCTGAAGCTATACCATGCGTCACTGCCTCAGTTCGGCGATCAACTAAAACCTACATTCCACAATGAACAAACCTCTACAAGACTCTTATAATGAGTTGCTACCTGACACCAACTTTCGGCCCCACCGAAATAGGTGATTCCATGCTCGACATTTTACTAATGTCAATGATGCCACTTAACATGGTGCCCATGACCTCCTCTGGTCTTAGCCGAGGGGTTATGACTTCAACCTTACATCTAAGTCAACAACACCCAATTTCCTTGCGTCAGTACGATCCCAGTACTGATGATTTCATTAACTCGGTGCCCATGACCTTTTGGTCTTAACCAAGGAATATGCCTTAGACCTTCAATCTATGGCCAGATGAAACCTGAATCCTTATGTCAGCATAAACCCAATGTTGACGATGTCATCACTCTCACCATGATTTTCACTGCGAGAATCGATACGGCCCAACGGCTTAGACCTTCCATCTAAGACCGGCTTAAATGCTATCCTTGCGTTGGCATATACCCTATGCTAATGATTTCACCTTAGTTGGTGCTTGACTTCTTGTCGGGACCAATCGCTAAAATCCAACGGCTTAGACCTTCCGTCTAAGACCGGCTTAAAGCTATCTTTGCATTGAGTTTTAGCGGTTGGTCCCGACAAGAAGTCAACCACCAACCAAGGTGAAATCATTGGCATTGGCTATATTAAATGCTACCCTTGCGTTGGCATATACCCTATGCCAATGATTTCACCTTGGTTGGTGCTTGACTTCTTGTCGGGACCAACCGCTAAAACCCAACGACTTAGACCTTCTATCTAAGATCGGCTTAAAGCTATCTTTGCATTGGCATATACCCAATGCCAATGATTTCACCTTGGTTGGTGCTTGACTTCTTATCGGGACCTACCGCTAAAAGTCAATGGCTTAGACCTTCCATCTAAGACCTGCTAAAATGCTATCCTTGCGTTGGCATATATCCTATGCCAATGATGTCACCTTGGTTGGTGTTTGACTTCTTGTCGGGACCAACCGCTAAAACCCAACAGCTTAGACCTTCCATCTCTGACCGGCTTAAACGCTATCCTTGCGTTGGCATATACCCAATGCCAATGATTTTCACCAAGGTTGGTGCTTGACTTCTTGTCAGGATCAGTCGCTAAAACTCAACGGCTTAGACCTTCTGTCTATGACCGGCTTAAATGCTATCCTTGTGTTGGCATATACCCAATGCCAATGATTTTCACCAAGGTTGGTGCTTGACTTCTTGTCAAGACCAGCCGCAAAAACCCAACGGCTTAGACGTTCTATCTAAGGCCGGCTTAGACACTTTTCTTGCGTTGGCATATACCCTATGCCAATGATTTCATCAAGGTTGGAGCTTGAATTCTTATTGGGACCAACCGCTAAAACCCAACAACTTAGACCTTCCGTCTAAGACCGGCTTAAATGCTATCCTTGCATTGGCATATAACCAATGCCAATGATTTTTCCAAGGTTGGTGCTTGACTTCTTGTTGGGGCTAGCCGCTAAAACCCAACAGCTTAGACTTGTTAGGTCCTTTGGGTGCAACCGGATCTGGAAGGGGGGGTTGAATTGATTCTTTTAAAAACCTTTGCCCCAATTAAAAGCTAAACCAGTTGAAACACAATCTTCAGTTCGATATGCAAATGACACACTATTCAATACGGACAGTGGTTTCAACAAGAACAGGTCAAACAGTAGAGCAAGACACCATGCATAGAGTGTCAAGGGAATGCGATTTAGGAAGTGGCTGAGGTCGACACAGCAACACAGTGGAGTCGATGCAGCCTCATTGTGAGTTCAGCAGTTACACAGATCTATTGCTCATCAAGCTCCTGCTGTGTGTGTGAACAAAAGGTTAGTGTGTGCGTTAGAGAACAACTAAAATTATATACGTTGAAGCTAGCACATGAACCTGTGAATGGGGATAGAAAACATAGAGCAATCACACAAATCACAACCCACTGCATAGGGATTTTTAAGGTGGTTCAATTTACAAACCCGCAGACCTACATCCACCCCTCACCAAACCTGGTGAGGCTTTTACCATGCTACAACCCACACACACACGCTGATATATAGCTTACGGGGATGAACCCCACATACACAAGGAATAAGCTCCTCACGAGGACAAGGTCCTCACGCTGCAAAACTATAGCACACGAGGGCAAGCCCCCCCGCCCCCCCACCCCACACACACACAAACGAAGAAGACATGCTGCAAGTGCAGCAAAACACGGGAGCAAAATCCCCCCCCCCCCACACACACACACGGCTGAACTCAGCCAAAGCCACCTCCGGTCTCTAGACAGAGCACCGGACACACTACTGCATCAGCAGAACAACACACTATAAATATAGATAGGCAATTGCATAAGAAAAATAAGAAATGAAACTAAAAACACCAATGTAGCTTCAGATGAAGACAATGAAGCTTATGGCTGCAAGACTCAATTCAGGTCTAAAGACTGGTCATATCTGATCTCTCTTCAGGATCAAGCTGGCTACAAGGAGGATTGCTCTTGTTTCTTTCTTTCTTTTCTCAGAATCCCTTCAAGGCTGCTCTAAGGATGCTCACTTTTTTTTTCCTCTCACAACACTGGGCTGGTTCAGACATAGTGCTGGGCTGCACACTTCCTTCTCTTTTCTTCCTCAAAAATATTCTCTTGCAAGCTAAGGCACACTCTTATTTTCTTTCAACTCTTTTCTTCTCCAAGGTAGCAGCAAAACGGCAGCAACAGCTCCTCTTCAAGCATGAGCTTCATATATAAAGAAAGGCTTGGTGGAAAATTTCCTTCTAGAGATCTGCAACTTGATTGGCTGGAATAAGATAAGGTTCTTTGAAATGAACCTCTTCTCTGATTGGTTCAGCATATGTGGAAGTGCAGGAGCAGAATATGTTTCCATTTGATTGGCCCAGAGAGAAAGAAGATTTCTTTTTTTCATCCCTTTCTAGATCTATATTTTGATTGGCCCAATGGCAAAAGAAATCTTTGACTGAAAACTTTTTCCAGATGTGCTACTTTATTGGCTGGTGATAGAGAAGGGCGTCCTCTATCCTGGGAGCTTTTCAGGGACTGAAATCCCATTGGCTCATGGTAAAAAGAAGGTTTCCATGAAAAGGACCTTTCCCAGATATGATACCTATCAGATTTGCCTTCTCAAAAGTTGTTCTGAAGCCTCATGATGGAGAGGGACAGTTCTCTATCCTAGGAGCCTTTTCCAGACCTCACAATGCGTGCTTTTGGAGGTTTATGTTAGTTATTTTTGGCCTCTAGACGATCTTTGAGACAATTGTGATTTTGATAGAAATAGGCTAAAAAGGCTTCTGGTGCATCGACGTAGCAAGGTCATTGCGTCGACGTAGCTTCATAGATTCTTGAGTTGCTGGTGAGCTGGCCTTCATGGAGTCGACGCAACAAGGAAGGCGTCGACACATCCTTCAAAAGATGCATTTACAATGCTTTCTGGAAGTGCCTTGGGTCGACGCCCTGAGTTAGTGGGGTTGACGCAATCAACGACGGGCGTTTGTCTGACTGCTGTTGGATCTTGATGAGAGCCTAATGGTGAGGTCGACACAGCTTTAAAGTCTGCTTCAGTGCTTGCTGGGAATTCGTCTAGAGTCAACACAGCATTGCCATGGGGTAGACGCAGCTGAGAGCCATTTGGGATTTTCTCCTTTCATGCACAAGAGAGTCGGCGCAGCCTCACTATGGGGTCGATACAGCTGATGAAATTTGATTTTTTTTTTCTTTTGTCAAAGCCTTTTTGCATTTCTGAATCCTGTGCATCTAAGGGCCTTTGCACCTAGGGCTTCACTCCGTCTTTTTCAACTTAATTTGAATAACAAGAAGACCCTTTGCTTCTTTGTTTGAGCATGTACAAAGCCCCTTACTTGCACTCCCATTTCTGTTTAGGAGATGCTAGCTTCTACTATTGCATGCCTTGTGGTTGTTGGTAGCTTGTGGGCTTCTTATTGATCATAACAGTAATTCATACTGATCATATTGTGAGCTTCTTGGAACCTGATTAGACTAAGCTTAAGGAAGGTTAAAGAGAGGTTAGACAGTAAATGCTTTTTGACTCCCTAAAGCATATATGAAGTTTTGTTGTCATCAAAATACAAACATGGCACATCAAGACCTTCCGTGTAAGACCGACTTAAATGCTATCCTTGCGTTGGCATATACCTAATGCCAATGACTTCACCTTCGTTGGTGCTTGACTTCTTGTCGAGGCCAACCGCTAAAACCCAACGGCTTAGACCTTCAGTCTAAGACCGGCTTAAATGCTTTCCTTGTGTTGGCATATATCATATGCTAATGATTTCACCTTGGTTGGTGCTTGACTTCTTATCGGGACCAACCGTTAAAACCCAAATGGCTTAGACCTTTCGTCTGAGGCCGGCTTAAATGCTATCCTTGGATTGGCAATGATCCTATGCCAATGATTTCATTAAGGTTGGTGCTTGACTTCTTGTCAGGACCAGCCGCTAAAACCCAACGGCTTAGACCTTCCGTCTATGACCGACTTAAACGATATCCTTGCATTGGCATATAACCAATGCCAATGATTTCATCAAGGTTGGTGCTTGACTTCTTGTCAAGGCCAGTCGCTAAAACCCAACGGCTTAGACCTTCCATCTAAGACTGGCTTAAACAATTTCCTTGCGTTGGCATGTACCCAAGGTCAATGATACTGCCATGATTAACGCCTGACTTTTTAGAGCTAGGTAAGCTAGTCCCACCGGGGTCCACCCCAACGCATTATTTCAGGCCTTCCGCCTGATTTTATATACAAAACTTCTCTTCCTTGCGTTGGCATATAACCCTATGCCAATGATTTCATCAAGGTTGGTGCTTGACTTCTTGTCAAGGCCAGCCGCTGTTTATGATTTTCCCGCGTTGGCATATACCCAATTCCAATGATTTCTCCAAGGTTGGTGCTTGACCTCTTGTCAGGACCAGCCGCTAAAACCCAACGGCATTAGACCTTCCGTCTAAGACTGGCTTAAACGATTTCCTTGTGTTGGCATATAGCCAATGCCAATGATTTCTCCAAGGTTGGTGCTTGACTTCTCGTAGGGACCAACCGCTAAAACCCAACGGTATTAGACCTTCTGTCTAAGACTGGCTTAAATGATTTCCTTGCGTTGGCATATACCCAATGCCAATGATTTCTCCAAGGTTGGTGCTTGACTTCTCGTCGGGACCAGCCACTAAAACCTAACAGCTTAGACCTTCCATCTAAGACATGCTTAAATGTTATCCTTGCATTGGCATATACCCAATGCCAATGACTTTACCAAGGTTGGTGCTTGACTTCTTGTCAGGACTAGCCGTTAAAACATAACGGTTTAGACCTTCCATCTAAAGTCGGCTGGAACAATACCCTTGCTAAAACCTCATTTCCCGCTTCGGCGGAAGCCCTTAGTCCCACCAGAGTCCACTTTAGTGAGACGATGATGAAATCTGCACCCGTGTGCCCCGCGTGCTTGTCCCTCGCCTGCGCCACCCACGGGTGGGGGGCATTTGTGGATGCTTAAATTTGGCATCAAAAGGCCAAGAAAGATCAGCCACGAAAAAGAAGAGAGGGTGCGTCGACGCACCCACAGCACAATGTCGACCCCACAACACTACTCGAGATAAAAGAAGACTCTGGACAAAGGGTGCGTCGATGCAACTCCCATCCTACGTCGACGCAACTAAAGACAGAAGATGAAAGCCGCCCCTGTCAACTGGCTATGTCGATGCCGCACCCCAAAGGTGTCGATGCACTTGAAGACAAAGAACAAAACCTGCCCCTGGCAATGGGCCACGTCGACGCAGGACCCCATCCGTGTCAACACGTATGAAGATGAAGCAGAACGACGCAGTCAGGACAACAGGCTACGTCGGCGTAGCCTACAAGCTACGTCGACGCACCCTCAAGACACGCAAAGGGCCGTACCAACATGTGTTTCGATCGCGGCATGCGTTCTTCTAAAATATTTGATCGAGGACCCTCCTAGAAGACTGTACAGGCCGTGCAGGACACGTGGGAGGGTAATCTCCAATCATTGGAGATTCCCTCTCACTGCCTTGGGGGAAAAGAATCCTCGTATTGCTATAAAAGAGGACTAACACCCAGAATAAACCCCCTGTTGGTGTGCCATTCAAAGCCGCCTGTGAGGGTGATCCCCAGAGTTTCTGCTGCTACTCATGTGCGAAGAATAAGAAGAGAAGAAGGGAGAGAGAGAGAAGGTGCTGCTTGGGGAGGGAGGGGAGTCAATGCTCCGCCCGCCCCTTTCTTTCTTCTTCCCTCTGCTATGCAATTCTTCAATGTTTTTTTTTTGTTTTGCTTAAGCACTTCCCAAGCTCGTTGGTCCTAGGATGATGTACCCCTTTTGCCTGAAATGAATAGAAATCAACTTTTGGTGCTTGAATGTGCATAATTTCATTCTTGCATATTCCTCTCCAATCCCCATTCCCCCAGTTTGTTGTGATTCTGCTATTATTTTCTTCTTTTATTTTTTGTTTTATCGCTTGGAGGAAAGCTCTGTATCGTGATAAGAGGTCAGGCCCGACCTAACCAATCACAATGGATTGGGTCTGGGTTTCGCCCTTCTCAACTTGCAAGATGATGGTCCTCTTAGGCCTCATTCTGCTCTCTAGGGCGAGGTGGGTTGTAGGATATTACCCCAGTTCTTACGGTGGGCTAATGCCCTTTTGGGTGACAGTAATACGCATAAGCCCTTTCCACAATATCCCAAGCGGGTCCAGACTAGCCCTCATCTGCCTGATGTACATGTCTCTTGAACTTTAGGAGCGTGCTATTTCTCTATTTGCTGTAATGCTCATGAAGGGATAGCCATTTTCCTTTTCACCCATGCCATGGGTTG
The DNA here is from genome assembly GCA_022559845.1 of Amorphophallus konjac. NCBI lineage: Eukaryota > Viridiplantae > Streptophyta > Magnoliopsida > Alismatales > Araceae > Amorphophallus > Amorphophallus konjac. Next base: position 440,079,332 of record CM040121.1, on the reverse strand, counting down.
TTGAGGCTTGGGCTTAGTCCTGAAATTGCTCGATATGCATATCCTTCCGCTGCTCAGTACATGAGGTGTTTTCTGTGGTAATGGCCACTTGCCTTCTTACCCACGTCTATGGGTTGTTGAGGCCTTGGTTCAACCCCAGAGTCGTAGGAATCTGCACTTCCCTACTTTTCCTTTCATGAAAGTCCAGCCCTTCAAGGAGCTGCTGTGAGGACCCAGGGTCTGGATACCGAGTAAACCCGATACCACTTGGATCTTGCAAGGCCTCCCAAGAGCGGTAAAGCTCTGAAGGGATAAAAGGAGTGTGTGGAGTACATTGAAGTTCTAGATAAAGCAGTAAGCAATTAATATTTCAATGATCAGGTTTGCTAAAGTAGCAGAAAAAAACACCTTTTCAATTAAGAATTTAAATTAACATAGTCCAATCCAAATAAAGGGAAGTATAATTCAACGGGAAAGAGAACGTACTCACAAGTCGGGGGAAGCCCGGCACTGGCAACGCTGGCGATCACGAACTACCAGACGACGTCTCAAACCACGAGGAAGAAGAACGACCACACATGAAAAATAGGGGTGAGCCTCGTGTCACTAGCTCAGTAGGAGTCACGCAGATCCCCACTAGAAACAACGCAGTAACACACAAGACAACAACGTTGAATAGTTAAGCAGGAGCAGAAGTAACAGGAGTGCTAAACTACAACAGCAAGGCTATAAAAGCAGGAGTAAGGACAACTAAAGAAAAGAATAAAGTCGTACCGAACAGAAACACAGCTACCGAAGGAATCGCCGCTCTGTAAGCTACTCCAAAAAACAACAGATAGGCAAACCCCAATCTCATAAAGTCAGGCATTATCGATTCATCAACAAAGCACTAGCTCGATAGCTGAAGCCTACCAAAACATGCAAAAAGCCTTACAAAACACCTACACAGTCAAAGGCACATACATACACTAACTCACCATCGTGTACGCTACACAAGACTAGACCACGGGTGGAGCCAACGCAGACTACCCGACAAGTCACGTCAATCATGACGGGAACCAGTCAAAAAAACACAATGAGTTATGTATCATGTGACAGAAGTACCTCATCACTAGAAGAATAGCTAGATGCGTCCATTGACATCTTACATTGTGCCACAAGTATCTCCCACACGCCTGGGACGGTGGTAACTGAGATACTCACAGAACCAAGTACAAGGAACAACAGTAACGAGTGACTAGTCAGGGTCACGCCCGTCGGCGCTTGTCCAAACGCCCCTGACCACGTGTGCACACACAAGCTCAATGCCTTAAGCCAGGCCTCTAGCTAGTTTTCCCTTCCAGTAGGATGCTACTGCAAGGCAAGGGGGACCACGAAAACTAGCCTAAAAACTATCTATCGGGAACTGTCTCGCCACCACTCCTAGGTGGGCCGACACACAGGAAAGTGTCATCATGCTAGGACTAGTGGAGGCTCACTAGACACAGAGACTCCAAAATATCAGTGCTGGAGTACGGAAGGCAAAGCACGCACTGTCGTACGTACCACAAAGCACCAAGCACAAGACACAAGGCAGCACACTAAACTGCCACCGAACTCAGGACAACAACTAGACCTGCTGACACAACGATCCTTGAGTCTCACGACTCGGGTCAAGATCGTCGCACAAAGACGGTAACATGCCGCCCATCAGCCAAGTTCCTAAGCCAAATCACTATCAAATACTTATAAAGGAAAATGGCACAAGACAGCCAGATCCACACATCTGCGTGACACGAATCACGAAGACATGAGAGATTATCAAAAACCCTCAAAGCATATGGACATGCAAACCGAGGTAAGATAGCATCTCAAGGTGTCCAAAACCATGTCTCAATCGATACAGGACCACCGAGACATTTACGAGGTCACATGTCAACCACTGGATCACACCGGGTTGACCATAAATTGATAATGACAGTGAAATAGTACGGAAAACTACTCGATATAATGGCACTCCTAGCCACCTTACAACGTGGTTACAGCCCTCATAGGACGTCCAAAACATCCATGGGACAATGGGCAACCCATAAGGTCAAGCCAAGACAATTGGAGACCAAAATAATGGAAAAATAGAACTATGGGAAGAAACGGTCATTCACCTGACCACTAGGCAAACCAAGCGGTCAGCCAAAGGGCTGCTACCCTCCTGTAGAGAACACAGACAAGTGCCATTCATAAAAAGGGCCGCAGGGGACTGTAGCGGTCATGGACATGGCCGCTTAACCCAGTCAACTCCCGAACCGACTTAAAACTGTTGAACCGACATAAACGAAGCTTAGCGGTCATCCATGACCTGCCACAGCCAACCTAGCGGTCTATCGTACGACCGCTTAGCTAAATCGACATACACACCCAGCCTAATGGCCTCAAAGGGACCGCTTGACAGAGCTTAGTGGTCCTCCAATGGGCCACAAGCAAAGGAAAATGGTCTATCGCACGACCGCTAAGACCCTAACCGACTTAAACCCACAAAGAATCAAAACGGTCACCCCAGGACGGCTTAAGAGATAAAAATGGTCACTAGTAAGACCGCCAAGGCGTTACAACGGGAAAATCATAGGAAGGGCCAAAACCCGGCCTTTCCACGCCCCGTTCGCCCTAAAACGAAGGGGAAACAATCCTAATGGTGATACAAACCTTCCACAGTCCGGAAGGGATCCAAACCTGATGGGAATCAACACCGAGCACTAACATTTTATTTTTATACATTTATTTCATTTTGTTTACATTTATATCCTTGGCTAATTGGGTTTACAATTGTAAGGCATTATAAGCCAATTTGTTAGTTTTTAGGAATCTTTGGATTTCTTTGCAAAAAGGCCTTTGGGTTTCTATGTAAAATGCCAGTAGGTCCAGCAGGGCCCCCACCATCTTTCCCATTGGTCCACCTAGGATCTAGGGCCCATGTGGGGCTAGTTCAAAGTCCAAGATTGGACTTGGATCAAGGGGGGGGGAAGGTGGAAGAAATTTCAAAAATGCTTACCCCTTAGTCAAGGGGGCGCCCCCCCCCTTAATATAGTTTAATGCTTGTTGTATTTTTTTTATTTATGGTCATTTGACCACATGGGGGAAGAAAATGCTATCCCTTATTTACCTCTCCCTAACCCAAGATCTGAGAGTAGTTTAGGACATTTGTACATTTCTATATAATCCATGTATTTTCCATTTTGTGGGAATTAATGAAGGAAAAAAATATTTGCTCCAAGCAAGCCCAAGGGCGCCCCTATCTCCTCTCTCCCCCTTAGAGCTGGACTACTCTGATTTCTATGGTGTGACGCCAGAAACTTGGTGGATTTCAAGTTCTATCATCTCAGCTGGATGTGATTTCTAGCCACCGCCGCCTCCGTTCGTGCCGCCGACGAGCCGCTACAACCATCTCTTTACCATGTTGTCCTAAACTCTGAGATACAGAATAGCAAGCTGAAAAACAAGTCGGTTCTCCCAGATCCCAGCTCTGATCGATCTACGATTTTGAGGGATTGTTCCTCTTTGTGTTAGCTTTCCATCCATATATATTTTGTGTCAATCCGCCACCGTTTAGTATTTTCCCCGTAATTTTAGTTCCACCCATGACAGTTTGCCCATCAGTAGATCTGCGAGATAGTGTCCTGTTATCGTATTTCCCCCCCACCATTAGTCATCTCTAAAAATTCTCCAAACAATCATACGTGTTCCTCACATCCCCCTCTTCCACCCACAATTTTTCCAAAGTCTAGATCCATTGTTTTTGTGTCGGTCAAAATTCATTTTCAGGCAAAAGATGTTCTGTCCTGACAATCTGTAATCCGAGTCACTAAAAAAACCTTGGGAACAGTCATTTTCATTTGTAATCCGTCTACTAGATGGATCAGAAATGATTATATATTGTAGCCCTTTGAGTCCTCTATCCACTGGTACCAATTTTACCTCGGCCCGACACCGGATCTGGGCGCGGAAATTCTTTTCGTGGAGGCACACATTTTTGATCCGAGAACATACCAACAAAGTAGTCATCGGATAATTCTAGCAAAAATACGTCGGGATACCTTCGGCGACTGTCGCTCCCGGAGATCGATCAACAGCCCCCCAGCAGCGTCCCAGCCAGCCGCCATGACCAGAAGGTGACCGGAAGCCACCGTCATAGGAGTCGAGTTCGCTTGCTGTCCAGCGGGCTGAACTGAGTTGCTGAACCGAGTTGGAATAGTACCGTGTCAGACCAGCAGCCCGTCTCTGGCCCGAAAGCCCTTCCGACTTGCTGCCCGTCAACCCGAGTTCGCTACTCCTGGGTCGCCAGTGTAGCCCTTTACCTCCCTACGTGGAGTGGGTAAATAAATTCATTGCTGTAATTATTTATTTACTGTACACCGGGAGTATGAGTTTCTACCGGGGTCGTCTTCCCCACGCCCGGAGCGTGGAGGTATCATGTCCGCTCCCCACTTTGGCATTTGCTTTACTCGTATATACTTTTATATGCCGCTGCATGAGTGATAGGTTAATTAGCTCGTTATATTATTTCAATCATCGCTGCGAGAGTGAGTGAGCATGACCCGTCCCGTGACTCGATCCGAGCACTCAGAAAAACCGATACCCGAGACTCATTGCCGGTTCCTCAACCACGCAGATCCACGCGTTTCCCTCGCTTAGGGACGTCCGCGAGCTAGAGTCCCAAGTTCGCATCCCATCCCGCATCAAATTGGTATCAGAGCCTAAGTTGAGTCTAGGGTAGTCTATTAGTCGGTCCAAAGTTTGCATTTGCATTCCTATACCCGATATATCAAAAGGTGTTCCCGGAATGATAGGTTACGCCTATCGGGAAGGTAGCACACTTGTGTGAGTGCAATCTTCAGATCAAACCTCCGCCACATATCGGATATGGGTTGAGTCTAGGTTTGTATTCGAGTCCACATTTTACCCCCTTTTCACCATTTAGAGTCTTGTCTAGGTGCTTGCATTAAAACAAAAAAAAGAGAAAAAGAGTCTCTTGCATGCCCACTTATGTGCAACTATGGCCAACCCATGCACCTCGATCAGGCTCGTCCAAGGAAACAAGTCCGTGTCAGAGTACATTAGATACTTTGATGAGTACCGGTTGGGATATGAAGTTGGAGAGAAGAGCACCATGACCGCATTTCAGTTTTGGAGAGATTTGCGGCTTCACTATCGGTTTGAATTGCTATGCCACGACGTGACCACTCTGGAGCATTCTTATCAGGTCGCTCTAGAGGTTGAGCCATTCGAGTCAAGGTTTGATGCTACCCTTCGGCGAGCATCTACCTCTCCATATGAGCCCACGAGGCAGGACGCTCCTGCCCCACGACCTCACCCACCATAGTCGGGGAACGCTTCCCCTAGAGCTCCTTTGCCACCTACTTTACCTTCCAATCTTTGTTTGGAGCCACCTCAGCCAGAGCTACCCGTGTTTCTAACGGGAGAGCTATTCACTGTCGAGCCACTACTTTGTTGGCTCAAAATAGACTTGGTCCCTAAACCGCCTTGCTACCCATCCATGGACCCCACACTACAACTAGTGCCCGTCAACTCATTCCATACCACATTCCGGTATAGTCACCATGTTGATACATTGGGTGATCTTATTAATAGATTCAACTGGCAATTGAAGTTGACATGTATGTTGACCCGAGGCTTCGATCAACCCACAAGTAGTAGCTTCACCCACCCCGCCTTAGGGTCCATTACCTCCGTGTGCACCGTGCATCGTGTCACCACGGAGATTCTCTTATTCCTCCCCATGCCGGCCGAGCCAAAATTCATTCCATTTATCCCGAGGGAGGAACCATACCTTCTACACATAACCGTCATCCCACCGAACACAATGCGTGAAGGTGATTATTTATCCCTTCAGGAATTTAAAACTTGGGACTATGTCATGGGGGAACCCATATTGAGGGGTCACACATTCTTTGATCCCTTCGACCCCTTCCTTAGTGAGCCTCGTGACCCACCATCACCATTCCACCTTGTTAAGGAAGTCCCCTATCACACCCCTACCCCACGGGCCAGTCCACCTACACTCCACAAGGAGACCATTCATTGGGGTACGGAAGAAAGTAAATTCGGCTCTCCTAGCCCACCCAAACCTCCCAAATCCAAAAGGTTGTCAGTGCATGAGTGGTTCACTTTAGGATGTCTAGGAGTCCCCCATTCCGCCAACCACCGGTTGCATCTTGTGTATGCATGGCACACATTCGGATGTCCTGGTCCACCATTGCCTATGGGTTGGTCTAACAGTAGGCTTGTTTAGGGTCATGTGTGAGTCCGTGTTTTTCTTTATTTGTCCAGTTTGTCAAGATTGTTGAGTGCATAGTGAGTCCGCATGTGTCGAGCATATTAGGAGTTGCATAGTTGGTCTATTGTCAGCTCGCAATGTCAGTCCCTCTCGAGTGTGAGGCAAGTCGGATCAAATGTGTATGTTGTAGACTTGCCGGAATATAGGATCGACTCTATCTCAGTATCTCAGATCTAGTCACATATAGGGACCCAGCGGTGATTCCTAGTGAGTCATTGAGTCGTCTCCTTCCTTTGAGAGTGACCCCACCCCGGAGTGTCCACCACTAAGCCTCATTCCCACAGCAGCATGTGCATATCAAATATATACATGATGAGCAGGTGACAATTACTTGGAGTGGAGCGTACTCCGCACTACCTGTTCGGTGACAGATCCGTCGGACCCACACGAGCAGGCGCACCACTTACTCGACGGGGTCAAGTTCTTCCCACCTGGGGAGAATTGATGGGAATCAACACCGAGCACTAATATTTTATTTTTTTTTCATTTGTATCTTTTTGTTTACATTTATATCCTTGGCTAATTGGGTTTACAATTATAAGGCATTATAAGCCAATTTGGTAGTCTTTAGGAATCTTTGGATTTCCTTGCAAAAAGGTCTTTGGGTTTCTATGTAAAATGCCAGTAGGTCCAGCAGGCCCCCCACCATCTTTCCCATTGGTCCACCTAGGATCTAGGGCCCATGTGGGGCTAGTTCAAAGTCTAAGATTGGACTTGGATCAAGGGGGGAAAAGGTGGAAGAAAATTCAAAAATGCTTACCCCTTAGTCAAGGGGGCGCCCCCCTTTAATATAGTTTAATGCTTGTTGTATTTTTATATTTCTGGTCATTTGACCACATGGGGAAGAAAATGCTATCCCTTATTTACCACTCCCTAACCCTAGATCTAAGAGTAGTTTAGGTCATTTGTACATTTCTATATAATCCATGTATTTTTCATTTTGTGGGAATTAATGAAGGAAAAAAAGTATTTGCTCCAAGCAAGCCCAAGGGCGCCCCTATCTCCTCTCTCCCCCTTAGAGCTGGACTGATCTGATTTCTATGGTGTGACGCCAGAAACTTGGTGGATTTCAAGTTCTATCACCTCTGCTGGATGTGATTTCCAGCCATCGCCACTGTCGCCTCCGTTCGTGCCGCAGACGAGCCGCCACAACCATCTCTTTACCCTGCTGTCCTGAACTCCGAGATCCAGAACATCAAGCTAAAGAATAGGTCGGTTCTCCCAGATCCTAGCTCTGATCGATCTGAGCTTTTGAGGGATTGTTCCTTTTTGTGTTAGCTTTCCATCCATGTAAATGTTGTGTCAATCCGCCACCGTTTAGTATTTTTCCCGTAATTTTAGTTCCACCCTGACAGTTTGCCCATCAGCAGATCTGCGCGATAGTGTCTTGTTGTCGTATTTTCCCCCACCTTTAGTCATCTCTAAAAATTCCCAAAAAAATCATACGTGTTCCTCACATCCCCCTCTTCCACCCATAATTTTTACAGAGTCTAGATCCATCATTTTTATGTCGGTCAAAATTCATTTTCAAGCAGAACCTATTCTGTCCTAACAATCTATAATCTTGATCAGTAAAAAAACCTTGGGAACAATCGTTTTCATTTCTAATCCATCTACTGGATGGATCTAAAAAAATTATATGTTGTAGCCCTTTGAGTCCTCTATCCATCAGTACCAATTTTTCCTCGACCCGACATCGTATCTGGGCACAAAAATTCTTTTCGTGGAGGCGCGCATTTCTGATCTAAGAACAGACCAGCAAAGCAGTCATCAGATAATTCCAGCAAAAATACGTCGGGATACCTTCGGTGACCGTCGCTCCCGGAGATCGATCGGCAACCCCCCAGCAGTGTCCCAGCCAGCCGCTGTGACCAGAAGGTGACCGGAAGCCACCGTCATAGCAGCCGAGTTCGCTTGCTATCCAGCGGGCTGAACTGAGTTGCTGAACCGAGTTGGAATAGTACCGAGTCGGACCAGCAGCCCGTCTCCGGCCCAAAAGCCCTTCTGGCTTATTGCCCGTCAACCTGAGGTCGCTACTCCCGGGTCGCCATTGTAGCCCTTTACCTCCCTGCGTGGAGTGGGCAAATAAATTCACTACTTTAATTATTTATTTACTGTACACTGGGAGTACGAGTTTCGGCTGGGGTTGTCTTCCCCACGCCCGGAGCGTGGAGGTATCGTGTCCGCTCCTCACTTTAGCATTTGCTTTACTCGTATATACATTTATATGCCGTTGCATGAGTGATAGGTTAATTAGATCATTATATTACTTCAATCACCACTGCGAGAGTGAGTGAGCGTGACCCGTCCCGTGACTCGATCTGAGCACGCGAAAAAACCGATACCCCGAGACTCATTACTGGTTCCTCAACTGCATTGATCCACGCGTTTCCCTCACTTAGGAACGTCTGCGAGCTAGAGTCCTAGGTTCGCGTCCCGTCCCGCATCAAAACCACGCTAAAATAACAAGAATTGGGTGATTCTACCGAATCGACCCAAAATGAGTTACGTGAGTTCCCAGGCTCATACCGGTCCCAAATGACAACCAATCGCAATGAAACTAGCGGAAATGAAACGCTGACATGTCAGGGGTTCCATTAACACTGAGTAGGATAGAAACCGTCATCGAAAGAGGCAAACTCGTCTCACACCCCCCAAAGCATACTTTACCCAAAACGAAGCAAAACCCGCTCGTGTACGCACCGTTCGGCTCCAAATCGCGAGGGAACACAGAAGAGAAGTAGGGTATCCATCTCCCTACCTCCACCGAAGTTCTAGCGCGCCGAAACGACTAAACCATGCCAAAAATCATCACACGAACCCGAACACGTCGGCTTTGACTCCACCGAGGGATCGCGCCAATGCCACGCTCCATCCTTCACACCAGCACGCTCGACGATAACTCCACGACATTCCTGCCTCGCCCACCTCGCCACGGTCGTGCGTCCCACGGAGAGAGGAGAAGAGAGGAGAGACAACGAGAGGGAGAGAGTGAACGGCGGTGAGGAGAGAGGAAGGAGAGAGAGAGGGTTAAAAGAAAAGGAAATTAGGAATTTCCTAATTTTAGTGAAATCTGATTTTTACCCTGAAAATTCACTAATTCAGAAAAATACGAAAAAAATAGTCTAAGCGATCCTCGGAAGGAGCATAACGCAACTATAGCGTCCTCGAGTCGATGAACTTAATAATAAACTCTCCACTGGGTTTCGTAACTTATACTAGAGAAAAACCCGTGTGGATCGTAAAACACAACTCAGGACCCACAAAAGTGATCCGAAAGCTCTCCGATAAAGATCCGAAAGACCTAGGGTACTACAGCCTCCCCTCAGGAAATTTCATCTTCGAAATTAAAGGAGCTAACAGGATGAAGCAGGGAAGAACATACCCAAACACTGGCAATGCTCACCAAGCATCAGCCAAATCTCAAGACACAAAGCACGATAACACGATAACACAAATATCAAAAAATACAGTTCAGAGGAACACTGCTAGACCACAATCACATGCACACGCTCTGGATATCAAGACAAATCAATCCACAGAACGAGCACGGCACACTAGTGAACACAAGTCTGACACCACCGAAACAAGGCAACGTCGCTTACGTCTCACAGGGAAAGGAGACATGACTCATGACATGACTCATGCCACGACAACAACTACCGATAAAACAAACGGCAGGCACAACAAGCATCAACTTAAATAAGGAAACACAGTCCTTCCAGCTGATAGCTCGAACCATCGACTTCAGTGCCAAGAACAACAACGAAACCTGGCACACAGAACGCCAATGACAGCACTAGACCACATGCACAATCAAGTTAGTCCTCACTCAGACATTACATCTGATTCGAGACGCATGCCAACTCTACCATAACAGAAGAGTACATCAAAATCAACTGACAAGACCTCAGTCCACATAATGCCAAATTAGACTCATAGGGAACTCCTCCCAAGCTGAACACAACCCCAGCAACAACAACAACAACAACAGCACTTGCAGAATCTCGGCTCCGTACTCAACACAGAACCACGGAACACAATTGTAAGTTGGGTCACATCAAGGCACAATTACAGCTGAACACACGGCTAAGATATACAAGCCATACTACGAGCAGCTCACCAACAAGGACCCACAACAACAAGAATAATCTTGGAGAACGCATCTCTAGGGCCACGATCACGTCCCGAGAGCACAACATCCAAGAAAGATAGAGAAGCGGAGGGTACTCAACCAACAAATATGTCGATAGATTCCCTAACTCTCATAAATGCCAGTGCCAACAACCATAATGCTTCAAGCAACGGCACGGCAACGAACAATGTCAAGGCATAAATAGCCAAGACGATAATCACACCGAGGGAAAACAAACCTCTCGGCCAACCAGAAACTTCCAACTTCACGATCCTGATCCGTGGGTTATCATCCCACATGCTTCAGCTGCACACTCAACACAACGCACACAGGCATCACAAATAACTCGGCATCCGCATCTCAGTACCCACTCAGCGCCATCGTAATTCATAAAACTGCAACGTACCACGCCTTGAGTACCGATCATGCAAATAGCCGATCACAAGTCGAAAAAGTGCACACCAGGAAGAGCACCAGCTTCAGCACAAAGCACAAAGAAACGCTAATCTCAGCTTATCCTCACATCCTGAAATGATTATTGAACCTTCACAGCACAACAGCCGCCAGACACGGCACGTCGGACACGGTGCACCACGGCCCCCAAACATAAAATCTGGGTCCAAAGCCAAACCACCGCCGAGCAAAGGCAAATCAGGTTCAGAACAATCACAGTCCACACTTAAGCAGACACAGGACAAAGGTTTCACCAAGACAGCACTTCCAAGGCTTACCTCGAAAAGACACCACCAGACAAGATGAGAATAATCAAGCTCGACTAACAGTAGCTCACCTGGAAGAAAAATCCTAGGTTCGCCCGAGCATTCTCTCAATCAAGGCATCTAATCGAGCACTTCAAGACAAGCTTAGAACCTCAGGGGCTAAACAAACTTGAGTTGGGATGACCAAAACAACATAAAAATGTGTACAGTCATCACACCAACGATGAAGTCACCAGCCACCTGAACAAGCCATGAAAAAATCTTGAATAGCGCACTGCAGATGCACGCCTGCCGACAAACTCTGCCAAGTACAGCATAACCGAGACAAACACCATGACAAAAGAAGAACACCCCGCCACATATTGACAAGAGCAAAAACCATCTCGCACAGTGCCAACACAGCACACACAAGACCACACGCGAAAACAAAGCAATAAACAATCGCAAAACCTACGCCAGCTGTCGACTGTACTGGACCTTAAGGACTCCGCATACTGTAATATCTCGAATCCCCATGTACTTTCACACAACATGCTCTGATACCAACTGTGACAACCCAGGGTCCGGATACCGAGTAAACCCAATACCACTTCGATTTTACGAGGCCTCCCAAGAGTGGTAAAGCTCCGAAGGGATAAAAGGAGTGTGTGGAGTACATTGAAGTTCCAGATAAAGCATTAAGCAATTAATATTTCAATGATTAGGTTTTCTAAAGTAGCAGAAAAAAATTACTTTTTCAATTAACAATTTAAATTAACAAAGTCCAGTCCAAATAAAGGCAAGTACAGTTCAACAGGAAAGAGAACGTACTCTCAAGTCGGGGGAAGCCCGACACTGGCAACACTGGCGATCACGAACAAATGGATGACGCCTCGAACCATGAGGAAGAAGAACGACCACACCTGAAAAGCAAGGGTGAGCCTCATGTAACTGGCTCAGTAGGGGTCACGCAGATCCCCACTAGAAACAACGCAGTAACACACAAGACAACAACGTTGAACAGTTAAGCAGGAGCAGAAGTAACAGCAGTGCTAAACTACAACTGTAAAGCTATAAAAGCAGAAGTAAGGACATGTAAAGAAAAGAATAAATCCGTACCGAATAGAAACATGGCTGCCGAATGAACCTCAGCTCTCTAAGCTACTCCAAACAACAACAGAAAGGCAAACCCCAATCTCATAAAGTCAGGCATTACCGATCTGTCGACAAAACACTAGCTCCATAGCTGAAGCCTACCAAAACAGGCAAAAATCCCTACGAAAGACCTACATAGTCAAAGGCACACACATACACGAACTCACCGTCGTGTACGCTACACAAGACTAGACCGCGGGTGGAGCCAACGCAGAATACCTGACAAGTCACATCAACCATGACGGGAACCAGTCACAAAAACACAATGAGTTAAGTATCAGGTGACAGAAGTACCTCCACACTAAAAGAACATCCAGATGTGTCCACTGACGTCTTACACTGCGCCACAAGTATCTCACACACGCCTGGGACGACAGTAACTGAGATACTCACAGAACCAAGTACAAGGAACAACAGTAACGAGTGACTAGTCAAGGTCACGCCCATCGGCGCTCGTCCAAACGCCCCTGACCACGTGTGCATACACAAGCTCAATGCCTTAAGCCATGCCTCTATCTAGTTTCCGCCCCAGTAGGATGCTACTGCAAGGCAAGGGGGCCCATGAAAACTAGCCTAAAAATCGTCTGTCGGGAACTACCTCACCACCACTCCTAGGTGGGCCAACACACAGGAAAGTGTCATAATGCTAGGACTAGTGGAGGCTCACTAGACATAGAGACTCCAAAACATCAGTGCTGGAGTACAGACAGGCTAAGCACGCACTGTCGCACGTACCACAGAGCACCAAGCACAAGACACAAGGCAGCACACTAAACTGCCACCGGACTCAGGACAACAACTAGACCTGCTGACACAACGATCCTTGAGTCTCACGACTCGGTCAAGATCATCGCACAAAGACGGTAACATGCCGCCCATCGGCCAAGTTCCTAAGCCAAATCACGATCAAATACTTATAAAGGAAAACGGCACAAGATAGCCGGATCCACACATCTGTGTGACACGAATCACAGAGACATGAGAGATTGCCAAAAACTCTCAAAGCACATGGACATGAAAACCGAGGTAAGACAGCACCTCAAGGCGTCTAAAATCATGTCTCAATCCATATAGGACCACCGAGACATTTACGAGGTCACATGTCAACCACTAGATCACACCGGGTTGACCAGAAACTGATAATGACTGTGAACCAGTACGGAAAACTACTCAATATAATGGCACTCCTGGCCACCTTCCAACATGGTTACAGCTCTCATAGGACGTCCAAGACATCCACGGGACAATGGGCAACCCATAAGGTCAAGCCAAGACAATTGGAGGCCAAAACAATGGGAAAACCGAACTCTAGGAAGAAACTATCATTCACTTGACCGCTAGGCAAACCAAGCGGTCAGCCAAAGGGACGCTACCCTCCCACAGAGAACACAGACAAGTGGCAATCATAAAAAGGGCCGCAAGGGACTATAGCGGTCATGGACATGGCCGCTTAACCCAGTCAACCCCTGAACTGACTTAAAATTGTTGAACCGACATAAATGAAGCCTAGCGGTCATCCATGAACCACCACAGCCAGCCTAGCGGTCTATCGTACGATCGCTTAGCTAAACCGAAATACACACCCAGCTTAACGATCTTAAAGGGACCGCTTGACAAAGCTTAGCGGTCCTCCAATGGGCCGCAAGCAAAGGAAAATGGTCTATCGCACTACCGCTAAGACCCTAACTGACTTAAACCGACAAAGAATAAAAACGGTCACCCCAGGACCACTTAAGAGATAAAAACGGTCACTGGTAAGACCGCCAAGGCGTTACGGTGGGAAAACTGTAGGAAGGGCCAAAACTCGGCCTTTCCACTCCCCGTTCACCCTAAAACAAAGGGGAAACAATCCTAATGGCGATACAAACCTTCCATAGTCCGGAAGGGATCTAGACCACGCTAAAATAACAAGAAACGGACGATTCCACCGAATCGACCCAAAATGAGTCACGTGGGTTCCCGGGCTCGTACCGGTCCCAAATGACAACCAATCGCAATGAAACTAGCGAAAATAAAACGCTGACATGCCAGCGGTTCCATTAACACTGACTAGGCTAGAAACCATTGCCGAAAGAGGCGAACTCGTCTAACACCCCCCAAAGCATGCTTTACCCAAAACGAAGCAAAATCGGCTCGTGTACGCACCGTTCGGCTCCAAATCGTGAGGGAACGCAGAAGAGAAGCAGGGTATCCATCTCCCTACCTCCATTGAAGTTCTAGTGCGCCGAAATGACTAAACCATGCCAAAAACCATCACACGAACCCGAACACGCCGGCTTTGACTCCACCGAGGGATCGCGCCAACGCCACGCTCCATCCTTCACACCAGCACGCTCCACGACAACTCCACGACGTTCCTACCTCGCCCACCTCGCCACGGTCGCATGCCCCGTGGAGAGAGGAGAAGAGAGGAGAGAGAACGAGAGGGAGAGAATGAACGACGGTGAGGAGAGAGGAAGGAGAGAGAGAGGGTTAAAAGAAAACGAAATTAGGAATTTCCTAATTTTTGTGAAATCTGATTTTTAACCCAAAAATTCACTAATTCAGAAAAATACGAAAAACTAGTCTAAGAGATCCTCGGAAGTAGCATAATGCAAATGTAGCGTCCTCGAGTCGATGAACTCAATAATAAACTCTCCACTGGGTTCCGTAACTTATACGAGAGAAAAACCCGCGTAGATCGTAAAACACAACTCAGGACCCACAAAAGTGATCTGAAAGCTCTCCGATAAAGATTCAAAAGACCCAAGGTATTATAGCTGCTGTGCATCACATAAGAATCACTTTGGCTTTCATGCCAATCACACACGAGTACTCTTTCAGATTGCCTGAATGATCAGTGGAATCATGTCTCCCCTGGACCTCATGCACGCATGCCTGCTGAATGTTGTTTACTACGACCTTTAGTCCATGTCTGAAGCACGGGTTTGCTACTTCTCCCACAACATGATCTATGTTCCTATGCACTGGGGCAACAATGCGCTTCTGTCGATTCCATTTCTATGAACACGGACCTGTCATTGAGGAATTGATACATTATGGTTTCGTGCTAATCGGATTTCTGCAGCCACCTTTACATCCCCAGGGATTTGCTTCTTTATAGCATGATCTCTGGAGGACATTGTGTTGGATGGTATGAGAGGATCTAGAGGGGGGGTGAATATATCCTACACTCAATCTTTGACAATATTAATGGGACTATCAAGCAAAGTAAAACAGTGAGACCAAATCAAGTGCAACACTAGACTTAGTATGCGAAATGCCAGTAGTGAAGTGATATTGAATGCACTTAACACATCAGAGCACCTGTGAAGGAGAGGTAGAAGAGATGGATATCACGCAGCAAACCACAACACAAGGATTTTAAGGTGGTTCGACTGCTCCCTAGCACGCCTACGTCCACCCCTCACCAACTCAGTGAGGCTTCCACTCTTTGGCCAAGAGACAACACACACACACACGCGCGGGTGAACCTAGCAGAACACGGGGATACTCCTTCCACACACACACGAGGAAGAAGTCCTCACGAGCATAAGGTCCTCACGTTGCAATACGCAGCACACGGGGACAAGCCCGAAAGGAACAAACAAGAACCAAGGAAAACAAACACACACACTGCAACCGCAGCTCACACGGGGACGGCGCCCCATACATAGAATGGATTGTGGTAGAAAAACCCAAACGACGAGCATAAAACAAGAAACTGCAAGTGCAACTACTGCAGAATGAAGAACATGATGAACGGTGGTGTGAATCAATGACTCAAGGAAACCATGGCTGACTGGCTTGGCTGCGGCTCTTTCTCCACTTCTCTTTCTCTCACATTTTTCTGATAGAAATCCGAGCAGGCACTCCTTCTCCTTCCTTTTGCATTTCCTCTCACGTTCAACTCTTCTCCAGGACACTTGCAACCCTAGCAGCAGCAATCTTCATGTAGAGGGCGTCCAATTTATAGGCACAAGCAGCAGAAAATTTCCCTCCAAGCTTCTCCCATTTGAATGGCTGGAGTAAAATAGGAATTCTTTGGTCAAATGGCTCTTCCAGATCCCCCTTCTGATTGGTTCAGGACAGGAGGGTACACTCCTCTATCCTAGACACCTTTTAGGATAGCAACCTGATTGGTTAGGTGCAAAAAGGATGTTACCATGAAAGGTGACCTTCCCCATAATTTCTAACTAACAGATCCTCTGACCAAAAATATGTTCTGGCAACCTTATGATGACAAGGACAGTTATCTATCCTAGGAGCCCTTTCCAGACCTTAAAAAATGTGATTTTGGAGGTTTACGTCGCTTATTTTTGATCTCTATACGTTCTTCAAACTGATGCAGATCTAAAATAAGTTGACTAAAGAAACTTCAGGTGAGTCGATACACTAATGTCATTGCGTCGACGCAACTGTTGAGAATGAGCTTGAAACGACTTCTGGGAGGCTTCTTGTGCGACGACGCACCCGGTCCCCTGCATCGAAGCAGCTTCAAGACTTGTGAGCTGCCAGACGCCAGGATGAGGCTGGAGTAGACGCAATGACGATCTGGAGTTGATGCATCCAGTGACTCACTTGTACTATTTACAGGCTCGCGTGCTGTGCGTCGAAGCAGCACGTGGAGTGCGTCGACGCATCCTTTAAAGGGTGCATCTACAGTGCTCTCTGGGAGAGCCTTGCGTCGACGCCTTGAGATGGTGGGGCTGACGTAGCAGGGTGCGACAGAACATCCGTAGAGAGGAGTCGACTCTGAGTGTCGACTCTCTCATTCCCCATGCTGGAACTTCGTCCGAAGTCGACGCAGTGAGGCCATGAGGTCGACACAGCCATGACAAGCTTGGGGCTTTTTCTTCTTTTGTGAACAATGGAGTTGACGCATCCATTGGTGGGGTCGACATGACTTTTAAAATTTGTTAAGCTTCTTCACACCTAGCCAAATAAAAGGGTGTTTCATGATTTTCTAAATCAATTGGCCAATGACTTATAGTGAGACATCATCAAAACAGAATTTACACAACATTCTCCCCCTTTTGGATGATGGCAACTATGAGTCATTGTGCTCACAATTTTGACAGCAAATTTTGGCATGCAGCAAACTATCATACAGATTTAAACATAACTATCATGAAGCACATCAAGGACCAAACAAGATATGTAGTGAAAACATGCAGGCTGAGGGAAAACAGACATGTAGACTGACATACAGATGATGACTCATCAACAACTTCTCCCCCTTTGACATCAGCAAAATAGTATTGGTGCTGTCAGAATGAGCAGTGGAGATGAGATGTGGAGAAAACTACAAAAGAAGGATTCAAGTCTAAGACAAATCTGATGAGATGACCGGATCAACCCCAAATTCAGATATCTCCTAGCACAATAGCATTGCATGATAAAGAGTATGAATTGATGGATTAAACCCAAGAACTTTTAGAAGTGTTAGAATTCAAGCAACTAATAAGAGAGCGCTCACCCAAGATTACTAAAGCTGATGCATAAGTGTGAGCCAAAGTCCTTGGTATTCCCTGTTCAGTCTGGCTCATTGAGATCTAGTGACCTTTCAGGATCAACTACCATTAGTATTGAAGCCAAACAAGCTGGAATTGTGAGATTTTATCTGATCAAGCACCTCTGATTTTCACAATGGCCCTACTGACAATCAAGTTCAACTAACACCTTTTTATGTGAGGAGTCACATTTGTTAGATACAAATGCCCCAGTTACTCAGTGCAGTTAACTATATATCATGTCTCATTTAGACCAGAGTTAGCTTGCCACTTCATACCTGACCCACTATCACTTCATTAGTGAAGGGGTATAGTTTCTCTGTGGATAAGAGCCATTGCTCTGTTAAGCCCCTTCTGCTCATTTTTTTTAAATTAATTCAACTAGATCAGAGTTAGTCAAGACATTACCTTTTGATGCAAACCACCTCATGTCTCAGGTGAAGTGCGCCCAGTTACTCAGTGAGTCTCAACCATTGCTCTACAATGAGTGCTTTGGATAAATCTCAAGAAATATGATTGTTTGATCTCAATACTCAATGCGAAGTTTATCAACCAAAAATGTTACTGAATGTGCATAAGTAGACCATGGGACATTAGAACTTATTACACTTAATGCATCAACAGGAGTAAACCTAAGTAGTCCCTCCTTCAAGCTTCTTGTTTTCAGGCTTCAGGAAGTTGTTGACCTTAAATTCTTAATTCATTTAACACCCATGACACAACATGCAGGAGGTTTCTTTCAGAGAGGTCAGTCAATGAAAAACAGTCTTAGAAAAGAATCTCCCTTTGAAATTATGCAAACGGGAGTGGAAATCTGAACAAAGGATAGTACACACTCCCCCTCAGCAATAGCAAGGATTTGAATGAGAAGGGATGCTTGTGAATGTTTTTAGTGGAAACAACCATGAAATGAGAGTGGAAGAGGGAGGATCAAGCATTTTAGATTGATTGGTGAAGATGAGATAACAAGCTCTTCATTGATGCAGCGCATAGAAAATGAAAAACTGTGACATTCTTGAAAGTTCACAGAGGGGTCAACCTGAGCTTGACAGGGGGTTGATGCAGAGCTGTTAGACAGGAAGAGGAATTTGGGCAGATTGAACTATGGCATCGACACACATAGATCAGTACGTCGACTCACTTGAGTCAGAGAGATGCAAAACTTTAAATGTAGCAGATCCAACAATGAACCTGTATAAAGAAGATCAACCAACTCCCCCTCAACCCATGGACAGTAAAATGCAGTATGTGAGGACCCTTGGTACCTGGCAGAGTATCTTCGCACACATAGTGAGTGCTCCCAAACAGACTAAGCATGTCCTTTCATACGTCACCATTTTATATACCATTGGGTCATGCAGAGAGAGGAAACAATCTACAACTTATGAACAATGCAACCAACCAGACATGTAAAAAAGGACTTCCCCTGACAGCAGTAACCAGTGACCTCTTGAACTTAGTTGACCATAAGCATGCAAGCACAATCAAGTGGGGGGTCTGCACAAACCCAATTATCTTCTTAAGGTAGAAAACATTTCATTGCTTAGAGGTTTTGTAAAGATATCTGCAATTCACTTTTCCATTTCAATGAATTGCAATTCAAAATCTTTTTGCTAACCTCATCTCTAAGGAAGTGATGTCTTATCTCAATGTGTTTTGTTCTTGAATGCTGGATGGGGTTCTTTGTTAAATTGATGGCACTTGTGTTATCACACAATATGGGTGTGCATCCAAGGTCTATACCATAATCTTGAAGTTGGTGCTTTATCTATAGCACTTGGGTCCCATAGCTACCTTCAGCTACATATTCTGCTTCTGTAGTAGATAGGGTCACAGAGTACAGCTTCTTAGAAGTCCAAGAAACTAGACACCCACCCAAATATTGGCAATACCCACGAGTGCTTTTTCTATCATGTTTACATAAAGCATAGTCAGCATCTGTATAAGAAACTAATTCAAGGTAGCATGATGCTGGATACCACAGCCCTAGATCATGTGTGCTAGCAACATATCTTAAGATTCTTTTTGCAGTAATTAGATGGGATTCCTTAGGATTGGCTTGAAACCGTGCGCACATGCATACACTAAACTTAATATCAGGTCTAGAAGCAGTGAGATACAAAAGAGACCCGATCATACCTCGGTATGTTTTAGGATCTACAGATTTACCGGTCTCATCCACATCTAGAGATGCACTTGTTCCCATGGGCGTGGATATGTGTTTGACATCCTTCATTGCAAATCTCTTTAGGATCTCCAATGTGTACTTGGACTGATTTATGAAAATGCCTTCTTTAGTCTGTGTAACCTGCAGTCTAAGGAAGAATTGGAGTTCCCCCATGAGGCTCATCTCAAATTCTTTTGTCATAAGATCAGCAAATTGCTTGCACTTTTTGGAATCAGTTGAACCAAACATTATATCATCTATATATACCTGTACTATAATGATATGCCCATTCATCACTTTTGCAAAGAGAGTTTGGTCAATTTTACCTCGACTGTAGTCCCTGCCGATCAGATGTGCATTGAGTCTGTCATACCAGGCTCGAGGGGCCTACTTTAGTCCATACAATGCTTTATTCAATTTATACACTTGGTTAGGCAAATCATCATACTCAAAGCCTGGAGGCTTCTCTACAAAGACTTCTTCTTTTATTAAGCCATTTAGAAAGGCACTTTTAGCGTCCATTTGATATAGTTTTATGTCTAAGGAACATGCGAATGCTAACAAAATTCTGATGGCTTCTAGTCTTGCGACAGGGGCATATGATTCTTCAAAATCAATTCCAATTTTTTGATTATACCCCTTAGCTGCCAATCTGGCTTTATTCCTGGTTATAGCTCCATCTTCATTCAATTTGTTTTTAAAGGCCCATCTAGTTCCAATGACAGGCTGGTCCGTGGGTCTGGAAACTAAATTCCATACTTGATTTCTTTCAAATTGATTAAGTTCATCATGCATGGCATTAACCCAATGTTTATCCCGCAAGGCTTCTTCAATGTTTTTGGGTTCCACTTGAGACACTAATGCTATGTGGTCTTCATTATTAACATCTTTAAGAAATGATCTGGTCCTAGGGGGATCATGAAGGTTTCCTATGATGTTTTGGACAAGATGATCTTTTAAGGTTCGAATATTGGTAGAAGACTCACTGGGCAAAATTGATTGTGCTGGAATTTCGGTCGACCGACCTGATTCTTGTGCTGTGGATTGTGATTGGCTGCCCTCTCCCTGTTCTTCTTTATACTCCAGAAACCTTCCGTCATCATGCTCCTTTTCCCTGTCAACAACACCTTTATCTAAATCATTAGACATTTCAGCAAACACTACATGTGGAGTTTCTTCCACAGTTTGATTCTTCACATTAAGAACCCTATATGCCCTTGAGGTTTCAGAATACGCTAAAAATATTCTAATGTCACTCTTGGCTTCAATTTGTCCAAATCAGATTTGTCATTGTTATGCACATAGCATTTTGATTCAAATGCTTTGAAGTATGCCAAGTTGGGTTTCTTACCTTTCAGCATTTCATAAGGTGTTTTCTTACTCTTTGGCCTTACCATGGCCATGTTGATTATGTAGTAAGCCGTGTTTGCTGCTTCAGCCCAGAATTTTCTTGGGAGCTTGCTCTCATTTAGCATTATCTGAGTGATTTCCACGATTGTCCGATTCCTTCTCTCCACAATGCCATTTTGCTCCGGAGTCCTAGGAGAGGAAAATCTATGTGTTACACCTTCCTGGTTACAGAATTCAGAGAAATAGGAATTTTTGAATTCTCCTCCATGATCAGGTAAGATGGTGGATATTCAGAATTTACCTTCTTATTTTACTTTTCTGAAGAGCTTTTGAAATTCAAGAAAGGCATCTTTTTTATTAGTCAAGAAAAAGATCCAAGTGAAGCGAGAAAAATCATCAACTAAGACATAGCCAAATCTTCTTCCATTGATGTTGGCTATTCTAGTTGGACCAAACAAGTCCATATGCAGAAATTCAAATGGCATGGTTGATAAGGGCTCACTTCTAGGTTTAAAAGATTTTCGAGTTTGTTTACCTAGGGAGCATGCTTCACAAACTTGGGTGTTCTTTTTATAAGATAGTTTGGGCAGACCTCTTACCATTCCATGCTTGGAAAATTTGTGCAGCATATTATAGCTAACATGCCCCAGCCTTCTATGCCATAGCCACGCATCATTAGGTTGGTTCGCAGACAGACAAAGGTTTTCAGCAAGAGAACTATCAAGATCTACCATATATACATTGCTCAGTCTATGACCTAATTGCTCAAATATCTTACATTCATTGGCATCGAACATTAACTTGTGGCCTTTGTCACATAGCTGGCTTATGCTGAGCAAGTTATGCTGAAGGCCTTCTACAAGCATCACATTTTCAATGACATTGGAATAATTCTTACCAATTGTTCCTGTGCCAATGATCTTCCCTTTATCTTTGCCTCCAAACCTCACTTGCCCTCCTTCTATCTTGATCAGATGGATGCATTTCTTCTTGTCTCCAGTCATATGCCTTGAGCAGCTGCTATCCAAGTACCATCGGTTGTGATGGGCTGCTAGGCATTCATGATCCTCACTTCCGTCTGCCATCAGATAGAAGTCATCCTCATCTTCCTGTTCCAACGTGCTCTCATCTTTCTCCTTATCCTCGCTCCATGTGCATACCATTGCCTTGGGCTTCTTTCTCTTGGCCTTGGTCATTTACTTGAGCAGCTCAGGACATTCTCATCACATATGTCCTGCTTTCGTACATTGATAACAGATAATGTTGTCAGATTTCCTAATATGAGCTGATTTCAGATTGGGGGTTCTACTTACCTATGGTGTCCTCTTCTTCTTCTGAAATTTACCTCTTTTTCTTAGGAACTTCTCGAATTGCCTAGTGAGCAAGGCATGGTCAGCTAGGCTTGCCTCTGGGATGTCATCTTCATCGTCTTCTTCAAAGCCGTATGTGCTTTCAGAAACCTTGAGAGTAACAGTCTTCTTGTGCTTGGCGTCTTCCTCACTTCTCTTCAGGTTCAGCTCATATGTCATGAGCGAACCTATCAGCCCGTCAATTGTCATTAAAGACAAGTCCTTTGAGTCCTCAATCATAGTGGCCTTAGTGTGCCACGCTGGGGTGAGAGATCTAAGGATCTTCCTAACTAGTTCACTATCAGTGTATTCTTTTCCCAGATGTTTTAAGTAGTCTGTTAATTGGGTGAATCTTGCATACATTTTAGAAATAGATTGATCTGGTTTCATTATGAACATTTTGTAATCAGAAATCAACATGTTGGCCTTGGTGGCCCTTACCTCAGATGTCCCCTCATAGATTATCTCAAGCATATCCCGCATTTCTTTTGTAGATTTGCAAGTGGATGCTCTTGAGTATTCTATGGTGTGGATAGCGCACTGCATTATATTCATTGTGCCCCAATTAACTGTGGATTTCTTAACTTGGTCAAGGGTCCATGTATCGTCCACCTCTGGTAGAATAAAAGGACCTCTACTAACAACACGCCAGATCAAATGATCCGGGGCATGAAGAAACACTTCCATTCTATTTTTCCAATATAAGTAGTTTGTTCCATCGAAGAATGGAGATCGATTGATGGCATGACCCTCAGCTATGTAACTGCGAGGGACATTCCCGCCGTATCTCCCCTGGTCGTTGGACCACATTTCTAGGGAACCTGCTCTGATACCAACTGTTGGATGGTATGAGAGGATCTAGAGGGGGGGTGAATAGATACTACTCAATCTTTGACAGTTTTAACGAGACTATCAAGCAAAGTAAAACAGTGAGACCAAATCAAACGCAACACTATACTTAGTATGCGAAATGTCAGCAGTGAAGTGATTTTGAATGCACTTAACACATCAGAGCACTTGCGAAGGAGAGGTAGAAGAGATGGATATCACGCAGCAAACCACAACAAAGGCATTTTAAGGTGGTTCGACTGCTCCCTAGCACGCCTACGTCCACCCCTCACCAACTCGGTGAGGCTTCCACTCTTTGGTCAAAAGAGAACACAAACACATGCTGGTGAACCTAGCAGAACATGGGGATACTCCCCACACACACACACGAGGATGAAGTCCCCCCGAGGATAAGGTCCTCACACTGCAATACGCAGCACACGGGGACAAGCACCAAAGGAACAAACAAGAACCAAGGAAAACAAACACACACGATGCAACCACAGCTCACACGGGGATGACGCCCCACACACAGAATGGCTTGTGGTAGAAAAACCAAAACAATGAGCATAAAACAAGAAACTGCAAGTGCAGCTTGTAGACGACTAATTTTGGACATCCCGCGGATCTCCAGTTATACCGTCATGTAAGTGACGTAGTCATTTCACTCGGGTTTTCATCGTTTCATGCCTTAAGTCCAGCCTAAACACTTGTGTTCATGGGCCGCCCTCACTTTATGGGGCCAAGGCCCATGGGCTGGGCGGCCAAACCCTTGGCCGTCCACCCCCCCTAGGTGACCCAACCGATGGCCGCCCTTTACCCCCTAGGTGGCCACTGTGTTGGCCGCCTACCCCAGTAGGAGGAAACATGGTTGGCCACCCTCCATCTTATTGGAAGGCCAGATACCTGGCTGCCCATGTCCTTAAACGGCCAGCTCCTTGGCCGTCTTTCTTATAATTGCTGGTCAAAGAACATGGCCCATTCTCCCGCCATGCTCCCCACTAATCCTGCCATGTCGCACACGATCTATCCCACGTTGTTCGACCCTTCCAGAGGGGGGTTAGGAGGATAAAAACTCTTCTCTCGACAGGAAGAGAGGGAGGGGGGATTCTTTTTGAGGTAGATCTTCTGGGGAGAGGATTGACGTGGTGACTCCGGCGGAGAGATCTTTCGAAGGAGGCCATTCAGAAGGCGATTCTGGAGGCACAATCGGAAGAAAACTCGACGACCGGGAAGACTGGAAGAGTTAGAGCTTTGGAGTAGGGAGACAGAGGAGATGGAGTTGCACTTCGAGAAGTGATCTTCGAGCTCTTCCTCCGGGCAGTCGCGAGGGTGATCCCCTCCTGGGTTTGATTTTCTATTCTCTGTGTTTATTGTTTGCTTCTTGCAAATTTCCCCTTCCCCTACATTCCATTGCATACTAGAATCTCTAGATCCTCATACAGAGGTCTCCATCTTAAAACAAATGGGAAGGTGGCTGGCCAAAAGTCTCGACCACCCCTCCTTCCCACCACCCCCAGGTAATCACGCCACCATCCTATTTCTTTCATACGCTTTTAGAACATGTACTGCACTTCCTAGAACTAATGGTATATTTTCTTGTGTTTTCGTGAGCTTTGGTACTATATATAGGATTTCAGCATCGTGGGACGTAACAGGGCTCTCCGCCCTTCGCCGGCCGGGGATGGAGAAGAAGGGACCCTACCATTTCCCCACTTAGAGTCGTTTGCGATCATATTCTTCCTGTGAGGTTCAGGTAATAACCTCTAGTGATCACGTTCTTTTATCATTCTAACTTTGTGCGCTGTAGGTATCTGCAGCAATACTGTTGTGGGAAGGAGAGGTACAACGTGAACACGCATCGTGGAAATACACACTTCTCTAGACCACCCACCTACCTATTACAACGCCCACATAAGACAAGTGGCGATCACGGTGGGACCTTCTACTGCCTATTGTGAGTTCCTGATGCTAGAAGTCCAAGGTTTTTGAAGATCACATCCTTTCTTTTATGCATTAGTTCGATATTTGTTTCGGCTTTGTTTTCAAAAATTACAGAAGAAGGCCAACTTGTTGGCCGCCTAGCTCCTTGGGCATCCCACCTGGTGGCCACCTATGCCCCTTGGTGAACGGCCAGTAGGCTGGTCACCTACTAGCCTGGCCGGCCTTCGGTCTGGCCACCCTCACTCACTTCCAAAAGGCTTTGTTGGTGGCCGCCCTCACATCTGAACGGCCGTCGACTTGGCCGCCCAGGTCTTTGAGCGGCCAGTGATATGGCTGTCTCCTGCACATTTCCTATTGATTTACTGTTTAGTCCATAGCTTGTTATTTTGTGTTTTGTTTTACTTTGTGTGTTGTGTGTGTGACATTCTCTACAGGTCTGCGCGTGGGTGCGCTTAGGAAGAGCTAGCATCACACTTGATAGGAACACCCTCCCGTTGGAATTGAGCCCTTCACCTAAGGATTCTCACTTGGGTGCAATTGGCTTATTTCAATCGGGAACCTCCGTGAGTCCTCGCGAACTGTGGATTCCCACACGGTTGCCAGGCAGGTTGTACCATTCGAAGACCTGTGTAGTTGACCTCAGGCATTGAGTGAGCTTTCTCTTAAGGTCCCTAGAGAATATCATGACACCACTAGCTTCCTCCTCTCGTTTGAGTGAACAAAAAAAAAAGATATTGGGTCGCTGCTTGCGGATAACCTGCTGTGTTTGCTTGCCATACACTCTCCCTCAATCTCCACTTCTCCTTTCTATACCAAGTGAGTTTGGTTAGGAATGGAGAGAATTTTCACTAACCCGGATTATGAGGAGGAGTTCTCTCCCCAACATGAATCCGAGATTAGGGGTAATCATCTATTTGAAATAGAGGACAACCACCCATCTGCCTTTATAGGCATGTTCTTAGTTGCACAAAATGATGGCATCCATGCCGATTCGGCATCCTCTCATAGTGAACATGATCACACTAGCCCTCGGGCTCCTACCTTGTCACCACATGAGGATCAAGAGTTGATCAATGTGCTATCTCGCTATGCTCCCGAGGAGCTGGTCACGATGGCCTCACGGGGTAAAGCCTTCGTCGCGCCACACATTTCCTCTCATTTCCCACCTCCTCGAGGGCAAACTCCTTTCCAAGGGTCTTCTAGCCAACCCGCCCATGAGATTCCACTTCAATCTAGCCATTTCATGGCTTCTCAAGGGGTTCCCCAATCCCCGATTCCTCCCATCTCGATTACTCCATCAAAGGTAGTGGATCCTACGTTCAAGCAAGAAATCCAAAGCAACATTCGGCAAGTGATGGCCGAAAGCATGCCGTCTTCACATCCTCATTCTCTGGCTCAATACTATAAGCTTCCGCCTGCTTACTTCCCACCTGGTTTCAAGGCTCCCAAGTACAGGAGGTACGATGGTACCACCGATCCGCACAATCATCTTTCGGGTTTCCTTATGGACTCCCACCAATGGCTATATGATCGAGTGCTATTGGTCCATCTTTTCCAAAAATCCCTCGAGGGCGAGGCCCTGCGATGGTTCTCTTCGCTTCCAGCTATTGATCTCCTAAATTTCAATATAGTCTCCGAGCGATTTCTCACTCACTTTGGCCACATGTCCTCAATCTCTCCCACTTTGTTTGATTTGGTCTTGGAGAAGATGAAGCCCGAAGAGGACTTCATCCATTTTGCCAACCGATGGAGAATCATGGCATCTAGGGCGGAGGTTTCGATCCTCGAATCCCAAGCTGTCACCATGCCGGTGAACCACGCCACTCCTCAACTTAGGGCTATCCTAATGCTTAGCGAACTTCACACATTCCCTCAACTTTACAATCGAGCTCGAATTATCGAAACCCAGATGAAGGACTCCACCTTACCTCCTCTCTTTGAGCCTTGCCTGAAAGGTCGGAAGGCTCCAGCCGTCCCCACCACCGAAGGTGTCATGGTGAACAAACAAGTCAATGCTGTTGGCCCACCCTTTAGGCCCAACAACCGTCAAGCTTCACACCCCAATTAGGCTAGTTTGAATCAGGGTCAAGGCAACCTGAAGCCATACTCCAATGCCCCCCCGCCTAATAATTACAATCGCACTGGGCCGAAAAGGGCTTCTTATCCTCCATTGCCTGAAACTTTGGGCGACATATTCTTTGCCCTTATGTCTACCCAGGCCATCCAGCTTCCCCCTCAAAGGAATTGGGTTCATCCCAACGCCGATACCTCCAGGTACTGTCCGTATCATCGAGCTCTCGGACATGATATTTTCAATTGCTTCTAATTTCAAGACTGGGTATATGACATGAATGACGAGGGGAGAATTAATTGGCCCGATGTTAAGCTAGCCATTGCTAACCTTAAGAAACCCAACCGGGACCTCGGTATCGTGCAAAATCCATTACCTACTCATCAACCAACCAAGGATCACTCAAGCTCGAGGTAAAATGAGCAAGTGAATACTGTGATCGGAATGGAACCTCGTGTGCTTAAGAGGACGCAAATGTGGAGCGTCGAAGGCTTTCCCGGGTGGTATGAGAAACTAGAAGTAGAAGCCAATGAGCCATGGACGGATGTCAATATGTTCACCCAGGAGCCTCGGTCCTAGAATCTAATTTCACATCCTAGCCAATCTTCAGTTGCTACTCAAGGTCCTCTTACCTTGATCAATCCCCCTCAATCACCTTGTCAAGAATCTCATGTTCCTTCGAATGCTCAATCAGGGCAATAGCGCCCTTTGGTTCTTCTAAAGCCTCCGCAGCCAAAACTGATCCCTTCTCCTACTCCTGTCACTTCCCGAGAGGAATTGGCTTCCTTCATCTTTGGGTCTTCAGCTCCTTTGCAATTAATATGCCCAAAATCTTTCGAGTCAGATGACCCAAAAGAAGCCTCGGTGAGCGTCACTCTCCATAACCATATCATCCCCCCATCCCAAAGGTAATCTCAGTCCGAGGAAGGGGTCAATTCCCAAGGTCCCCCTGTGGAGTATGACATCCTCCAACATTTGGACAGGACACCGGCTAAGGTCTCCATTCTAGAGCTCATCAAAAAGTCTCCTTCACATCAATCCACCTTGCTTCAATTCCTTCAAAAGATCATGGTCAATGAGGACCTTCCGACAAGTGGTGTGACTGATGCCATCATGGCCCTCACATGTGGACCGTCCATTGCCTTCTTGGATAAGGACCTCGCTCCACCTGAGAGCAGGTCGCTCCGGTGTGCCTTACCGTGACTCTCAATGGAGTCAAAGTAGACTCCACCCTCATTGACACGGGAGCATCGATCAATGTGTGTCCCATGATGACCATTCAAAGGATTGGTTTGTAGGGAGAAAATTTGGAAGAAGTGTGCATCACATGCAATCTCAACATATGACAATTCAAAGTGGTGCGCAAAAGGTAAAGTGACCTTGAAGCTCGGCTTAGGTCATGTGGTCATGTCATCAGATTTCTTTGTCCTTGATGTCGACCCCACGTACAAGGCTATCTTAGGAAGGCCATGGATCGAGCAAACTCTAGGGATCTCGTCAACAGCCCATCAATGCTTTAAGTTCCCTTACAATGGTAGGGTGATCAAAATCAAGAGTATCCCACTGGTGGAAACTCTCAATGCCATCACTTCTGAACAAATCCCCTTCATGACCATTCCAGATAAGGGCAAGAAGCCCGCTCTATCCATAGAAGGTGCTGTAGGTCCCTCCACCCTAAACCCACCAAATTCCCCTCCTCTCCCTCGATCGGTCACACATTCCAACATCCCGTTCAGTAAAGGATGGGAGATCATGGCCAGGATGGGTTTTACTATGGGTAGAGGATTAGGTCAGTATGATCAAGGTCCTACGCGTAGGATGAGACTTAAAGTTGCTAAAGGCCGCGCAGGTTTAGGTTACTCCGCGGAGGAGCCATCCAAGACCACTCAGGCTAAGGGTCTGGTTTATGATCATTTTGTCATAGGCCCAACACAACCCGGAACTCGGCAGGAGCCGAGTGAAAGTTTGAAGTTCCCCAAGAAAAAGAAGCCTCTCCCAATTCCCCGCTCGAGGAGGGTTTCAGGCTCCTTTCCCTATTTAACCTTGATAAACCTCCTGATGATGCCTCTTCTACAGGCACTTTCCTCGCTCTAGACAAGCCAGCTCATGTCTGTTTCATTCCCTTTCGGTTCCATCCACCATCTCTTCCGCTCCTCACTTACCCGGTCATGGGACAATCGACCCATGTTATATGCACCTTCACCCATGACCACCCAAAAAAATATAAATTCTCAAACGTGGGCCTGCGAGCTCACTGTTGAGGAAACAACCTCTTTGGAACATGGATCCCTTGGCCAAGGGCTGAGACTTTCCACCTTAAACCCCTTTCCACAAGCTTCTCTTGTACATAGTAGGGTAGAGTCTAGATCGAGTCAGGGTCTGTATATAGCGCCCTTTCCTTCCAGGCAATGTAGGGTCTGTCAGGTTTCCACGCGTTACCTCAGCCAGTTGGCCGATAAGTGCACGCAACTTTGTCAGGTCTCTAAATTCACATCCACTCGCATTCCCCTAGGGGCAGTTGAACTAGAGGGGTCTTCAGTAGATGATGGCCTAGGGCTATATGTGTTAGAAGAATATGATGACGCTAAAGAAGAAGAAGAGTCGCTAGAGAATGGCGGTGATCCCATAGCTTCCTTCATCGATAGAACCAAGAGATTTGATGAACCCAACATTTCCCTTGATGAATACACCAAGGAAATTAATCTCGGCACCAAGGATGACCCCAAGATCATATTGATAAGTGCCAATTTGAATAGTCAAGAGGAAGCTTACCTTGTGGCGATTCTCAGGGAATTCCCCGATGCCTTCGCTTGGTCCTACGAGGACATGCCAGGGTTAGAGCCATCATTGGTAGAACATCGTTTGGTTCTAAAGCCCGACGCTCGAGCTGTAAAACAAAAGTTAGGGCGACTTCACCCGAAGCTCGCACTCAAAGTCAATGAGGAAGTTGACAAGCTCCATAAGGCCAAATTCATCAGGGTAGTCTTGTATCCGCAATGGGTAGCTAATATCATCCCCATTATGAAGAAGAATGGTAGGGTCCGTATCTGTATAGATTTTCATGACCTCAATCGTGCTTGCCCAAAGGATGATTTTCCTCTCCCACACATAGATGTCCTGGTAGACAACACCGCCAGCTATGAGATGCTATCCTTCATGGATGGCTTCTCGGGGTACAACCAGATCCGCCTAGCGGAGGAAGACCAGGAGAAGACTTCTTTTACCACTCAGTGGGGGACTTACTGCTATGTCGTCATGCCCTTCGGACTCAAAAATGCAAGGGGCAACATAGCAAAGGGCGATGATGGCCATCTTCCACGACATGATGCATATTCATATGGAGGTATATGTGGATGACATTATGGTGAAATCCAAGACCAGAATTGGCCATGTAGAGATTCTCCAGGTAGTTCTCCAACGGTCTCGGGAGCACCAACTCAAGATGAACCCCAAGAAATGTGTATTCGGGGTATCTTCATGTAAGCTTTTAGGGTTCATAGTCAGCAAGAGAGGGATTGAGATTGACCCTAACAAAGCTAAGGCCATCGCCGAAATGCCTCCTCCCATGGACATCAAAGAAGTCCGTGGTCTCATCAGGCGTTTGCAATTCATTAGGAGATTTATATCTCACCACTCTCAGCGATGCAAGCCCTTTTATGACATGTTGAAATGAGAGGCTAAGTTTGATTGGAACAATAAATGTCAAAAGGTCTTTAACGACCCGAAGAGTTATCTTCTAAATCCTTCCGTTCTGGCACCCTCAGTCTTGGGTCGGCCTCTACTGCTCTATGTATCCACCACGGAAGAATCTGTTGGGGCAGTGTTGGCCTAATATGATGATGTGAAAAGAGAACGCACAGTCTACTATTTGTCCAAATTATTCAAAGAAGCTGAGAAGAGGTACAGTGCCATGGAAAAGACTTGCGCGGCTGTCATCTGGGTCGCCCAAAAGCTGAAGCACTATTTTTTAGCACATGGGGTAAAGCTCTTGGCACGAATGGACCCAATTAAATACTTACTGGAAAAGCCTGCCTTGACTAATCGTCTAGTGAGATGGCAAAGTTTCCTCAACCAATTTGACATCACCTATGTCAGTCAAAAGGTGGTCAAGGGGCACGCCATCGCCGAGCACCTCACCCATCATCCACTCCCCACATTCTCCCCTGTTGACGAGAGTTTCCCGGATGAAGAGTTAGGAGCCATCATCGATGGTGAACCTTCGTGGATTCTTTACTTCAACGGTGCACTCAATTCCAAGGGTTGTGGAGTTGGAGCCGTTCTCCAATCTCTGGAAGGTGTTATCATCCCACGTGCTTGTCAGTTAACTTTCCCTGCCACGAATAACGTTGCAGAGTATGAGGCACTCCTCACAGGCGTAAAAATGGCATTGGCACTCGGAGTTAAGGAGCTCCGGATCATCTGAGACTCCCAGCTTATACTCCGACAATCCCTCAGCAAGTACCAAACCCCGGACCCGAAGCTAAAACCCTACAAAGACTTAGTCAGCAGGGTAGTCCGACGGTTTAGGAAGCTAACCCTAGTACAAACTCCTAGGGCTCAGAACATTCTAGCTGATGCTCTGGCTTCTCTAGCATCCTCTCTCCCAATTCCCGGTGAAAAGCTGTCAACTACTGTCATAGTGCAAAGGATGAACATTCCTTCACACTCAGATCCTTGGTTCCAACAATTCTCAGAGCTCTCTATTCAAGTCCATGCCATCTCTCACGAGCCCGAGGTCAACCTTGAGGACGGCAATCCCTGGTTCGTCGACATCGAGAACTATCTTCGGGATGGATCCTTCCCTGATTATGCTACTACCCCCGATCGACGAGCCATTCATCGAGCCACAGAGCGCTTTGCCATCATAGGCGGTCTCTTGCATCACAAATCTCTTAGTGGAGTTTACCTCCGCTGTCTCGATGAGACCGAATCTCATGTAGTTGTCGAAGCTGCACATTCCAGTGAATGTGGTGGCCATGTAAATGGTCGCATGCTCACTTAGAAACTCCTTTGACAATACTATTGGCCTACCATGAACGAGGATTGTGCCCGTTATGTCCGCCATTGCGCCAAATGCCAACTCCATGCGGACAAGGTCCACGCTCCTTCATCCTCACTCTACCCCCTCATAGCTCCTTGGCCTTTGGCCATGTGGGCATTCGATGTGGTCAGTCCCCTGGAGGATACAACCGGCGAAGTCTGAAGAAAGTCCTTCATCCTCACCGGTACGGAGTACTTCACAAAGTGTGCAGAAGCTGAGGCATTCACGGAAGTCAAGGCATCGACAGTGGTGAAGTGATGCGGGACTACTACGAGACTCGACTCCGATTGGTTGCGACCTTGGACTCTATAGGACGACGTGACCAACAGGATGACGCGACCAGCAACAACACTACAACGTGCGGCACCTAAGAGCTCCAGAAGAGGCGATCATGCCCCAAACAAGAAGCGCTAACTCACAGTCATCCCCGACGAGGGAAACGTGACGATCTACACAGTTGGAAAACTGGCTTTGAGTCTCGGGTGGTGAGCTCACTCTCGTGCTCGGAATGAGTCACGGGACGGGTTTCGCTCTCACAACTCACAGCGGTGATTAAGATTTGAGAAGTTAGGAAATAATTAACTCACATGCAGCGGCAGTAAGAACATATACTAGCTAAGCAAGTAAGACAAAGTAAGAGGCGAATGTACCTCCACGCTCGAGGCATGGGGAAGACGTCCCGGCCAAGTCCGTTACTCCCGGTACAATGGTAAAAATTAGTTACAGCATGAAAATTATGGCCCACTCCACGCAGGGAGGTAAAAGGCCACAACAACGATCCGGGAGTGCCGTTCCTGGGTTGAAGGGCAGCAATGCGGCGGGTTTCGGGCGGCGGCGGGCAGTGGCTCCGGTTCTGCAGTTTGTTGGCCGGCAGCACAGTGAACACGGGCGTCCAAAGGGACGTCGGCCTCCTGGGATCTTCAGAAGGCGGCGGTTCACTGGAACGCTGGCAGAGGGCCCCGGGTCGATCCCCGGGAGCGGCGGTTGCTGAGGTTGCCCCGGCGTATTTCTTTGGGATTTCTTCGGCAGCCCCTTTTTCTGGCCTGGCTTGGAGCAGAATCGCGCGCCTCCACAAAAAGGCCGGTACGCCCAGATCCGACGTTGGATCGAGACGCAATGGATACCGTTGGAAACAGGACTCAAAATCCTACGACAAATTAAAATTTTAGATGCATCCAACGGCTAGATAGGAAATGAAAATGACTGCTATTTGACTGATTTCCCTGACCCGAAACTCAGAACAGGCATGCAAAACAGGATCTGCCTGTTCAAGGGCTTTGACCGAAGATCAAATGAAATATCTAGGACCTGGGATTTTTATGGTGGATAAGGGGAGGGTGGTGGTTACGGACATAGTTTTTGGATATTTTTCTGACAACGTTTGAGGGGGTGGAAAATTCGGCTACCAGGATCTATCTCGCAGATCTACACACAGGAAGACGGTGAGGGGGAAAAACAAAAGGCTGGGAAGGGGGCAAACGGTCTTAGATTGGTGTGAAAATTATACTGGGATTGGCTGACGATAGGGGAAACCTACCCAGGACATT
The DNA here is from genome assembly GCA_022559845.1 of Amorphophallus konjac. Taxonomy (NCBI): domain Eukaryota; kingdom Viridiplantae; phylum Streptophyta; class Magnoliopsida; order Alismatales; family Araceae; genus Amorphophallus; species Amorphophallus konjac. The sequence continues at coordinate 440,045,248 of CM040121.1, read as the reverse complement.
TCATCATGATCCAACGGTTGGATCTCCCGTACCAGCCCTTTTACCGAGCTGCTATCCAGTAACTCCGAATTTCGGGGCAATAGGAGGAAGCCGGCTTGTGGTGGCTCGACGGTGGCACGAACGGCGGCGGCGGTGGCGGTGATCGATCACAGCATGTAGAGGAAGAGAGTTTAGAAATTTGGAGGATGTGGATCTAGATCTGAAGAAGATAGGAGGAAGAATGGGAAGAACACCAAGAACAAGAGGAGAGAGAGGGGGGTGCGCCCAAATCATTCTTCAACTTAATTCTTCATTAATTTTCTCCAAATACAACAAGAGACATTATATATTCAAACCCTAGACCTAGCCAAATGACCTAGGTTACTCTTGGTCAAGGGGGTATAATGGGGAAGGGAGATTAAACTAGCATAAAAAAATCTCCCATAAAGAGACAAAAGAGGGGGCGCCCCTCCCTTAATGTCAACATAAGGGGCTTGCATTTAAATAATCCCCTTGGACCATATTAATCCCCCCTTGGACCAAAATAAATCAAAATTACAAATACATGGTCAATTATTCTACCATTGACCCAATATAAAAACCCAAGATAATATAAATGAAATACACACCAAATACATGATAAATACACACCAAATACAACCAAATACGTATAAACTATGAATACGTATAAAAATATGTATTGAAGTATCAAAGCCCCGGTGGCGACTCCAGACTGTCCCCCAGCCACAAAGAGGTCGGTGTCGACCGAGTCGTGCTGCGGGTCCGGTACTGACGGCTCGCTGAGTCGAGCCGTACTCGTGCTCTAGCGTCCTCACCAATTCTCCCCGGGTGGGAGAAGCTCGACCCCGTCGAGTAAGGGTCCGGGTCGCTCTGGTATCGATCCAACATATCTGGATCTATCCTCTATAGCTCGTCCCAGGTGATCCAAGTGTCCTCGGACACAGACCGTCCCCTCCAATGCACCAAATAGTGCTGGTACACTCCGCCTCGAGTAGTCGTCACCTGCTCATCTAGTATATATTCTATCTGCTCTCGCTGCTGAGGTAACAAGGCTGGAGGTGGACACTCTAGGGTGGTGTCACTTATAATGGGTGGAGACGACTCAAAGGGCTCACTGGGTATCACCGCTAGGTCCCTATAAGTGATGAGATCTGAGACGTTGAAAGTGGAGCTGATCCCATAATCCTCTGGCAAGTCCACAACATATGCGTTTGATCCGACTCGCCTCACTACCCGAAAGGGACCGGCACCGCCAGCATGCAACTTCTTCACGGCTCCTGAGGGAAACCGTTCAGGTCTAACCCAGATCATGACATAATCGCCCTCCTGAAATTCACGGTGGCGCCTATGGGCGTCATCCAATTCTTTGTATCGTGCGTTGCTGGACTCAATGTGTCGACAGATATGCTCATGCAACTGTCTAATATGATCAGCAAAGGACTCGGCTGACTCGGACACATGGGACTGGATTGGAGATGAGACTAGGTCTATGGGCTTCCTAGGTCTACGGCTAGTGACAATCTCGAAGGGGCTCATACCAGTAGACCAATTGATTGAATCGTTATAGGCAAACTCTGCTAAGGGTAAGAACAAATCCCAATCCCTGACTCGATCTCGGACCAGACATCTAAGAAGATCCCCCAAACTCCTATTGACAACCTCAATTTGACCATCGGTCTGGGGGTGATAAGTAGTGGAGGATTTTAATTGGGCGCCCATCATGTGCCATTGGGTCTTCCAAAAGTAACTAGTGAAGCGCACATCCCTATCAGACACTATAGTGCGTGGGAGTCCGAACCTGGAGATGCAGTGTGAAAAGAACATGGAGAGGGGGATTTCTGTAGCCCATCTAAGAGCAGCCAAACAAGGTCCATCAGGACCAAACGAGGCTCAGCTCATCCAAGTGACAGCCCCACAGGGCCCACTTAGGCTAAAAAGCCCAATAAGATTACTCGGGATCTCATCCTTCCTCGGTGGCCCTTAGGCTCGGAAGGCCCGAGCGTCGGTCAGAACGGAGGAAGACCCATGCCTGAGTTATCCCCTCATCGGGATAGAGGCAAGCGCTCAGCGCCCACTCCGACCTATCTTCATCCGAGCTATGCCTATCGCCCGGACAGGGTTGGCACCTTTTACGCTTGGACCGACCGACGATTGCTTATCCACGCTGCCGTTGAGAGCCCTTTATGAGCAGGAGTTTATGAGGATAAGAGACCCGTGATCCCTCAAGGCTATAAAGATCCCACGATGAGGACTTAAAGATCCCACGATGAGGATGTAACTCCCGCCTGAAACTCCTCAGCTTACGGGACTCATAAGGTGAGCACACTATATAAACCTGGGACTCCCTCCAGTGCAAGGTAAGGGTAATACACGCCTAAAATCTCCTTAGCAGGAACCACTTCACCACCTTGGTGTAGGGGGATCTCGTACACCTCTTTCTACCTCCCTCCCTATCTTCCACCATTGCTCTACTGACTTAGGCATCGGAGGGTTTTCCCCAGGGAACCTCCCCTGGGCCCCCTGATCCGTTTCCCTTTCTCTACAGTTCACTGTTCGGTGATCATCTACCCAGCTCAGGAGCCGCGCGAGATCACGCCCCTTCATCTGGCGCCGTCTATGGGAAACGACCAAAGAGCCAGTATGGTGCGAAGAAGTTCAGGGAGGAGGTCCGCCGGTGACAGGGGAAAGACCATGGTAGCGGCGAAAGAGGGCCCCCCTCAAACCTCACAAAATCCCCCCTCCAATGCCAGCACCCCCGCCGACGGACAGCCCCCTCCCGCCACCGCGGTAGGGGTACCGCTTAACGGCGGCGTCGACGCCTTCCAAGCCCTCAACGTAAAACTGGATGTCCTCGTGGAACTCATGAGGACTCAGGCGGCCAGGGATGGAAGGTCACGCGCCCCTCCAGAAAGCCCCCCCCCCCTGCGAGAACGTGTCCCAGTACACCACCGGAGGTCGCTTCACCCTCCGAGGGCAGCAACTTATTCGCAACAAGGCAGGAGGACCCTCACAAACCCCCCCTCCGGAGCAAGAGGCCTCCTCCACACCGAAACTGGGTAAGCATGGGGCACGCCGTCCACTCCTGGAGACCGAAGTCCCCAGGGAGCGCCAGGACAGCCTGCCATCACGCCCCCTCAGCCCTACGGAGCAACAACAGCCAGAGTTGTCCCTCCGTCTACGAGAGTTTGAGAGGCGCTTCGCAGCACAGGAGTGCGCCAAAGGAGCCTTGCAAAAGACCTCTCCACCAGAGGACGAGGAGAGATCCCCGTTCTCCGACCATATCTTGAAGGCAGAGGTATCTCCCATAACCTCCATCTCAACCTTCAAGCCTTACGACGGCCAAGGCGACCCGACCGACCACTTCAACATCTTCGACGCCCTGATGACCCTTCATGGAGCGTTCGACGACATCAAATGCCAAGCCTTTGCGACCACCTTGGTCCAAGGTGCCCAAGCATGGTTCCGGGCCCTCGCCCCCGGATCCATCCGAGACTTCAAGTAGTTTGGACGAGTATTCAAGGAGAGTTTCGTCGGCAGCGGCCCCCCGAGGTCGGTAGCGGGGCTTTTGGCTCTCAAACAGGCTCAAGGGGAGAAACTCCAGGCCTACATCAATCGATTTAAATTGGAATCCCTGCGAATTTCCCGCCAAGATGTAGCCTCGGCCATAACCGCGCTGACCGAGGCACCCGGGACGAGAGCCTCTGCCGCGAACTTGTCCTCCACCCTCCCTCGACCCTTACCGAGCTAGTGACTCTAGCATTACGCCATGCTGAGTGCGAAGAAGTTCTCAGCGCATGTCGAGGTGCAACCGGCTCGGGTCGGGAGGGGGACAAGAAGCGAGCACCCGAGTCAAGCTCGGGCCAAGGAAAGAGGCGGAACCGAGACGGGGAGCATAAAGAACCGTCCAGGAAGTATGAGCGGTACACTCCCCTAACCGCCCCAGTATATGAAATATATGAAGACATCAAAGGCTCGGGCCTCCTCCGCCAACCCGAGCCAATGAGGTCAAAAAGCCACAATCGCAGCAAACATTGCCTGTTCCACAGCGATCACGGGCATCACACCGATGATTGCCATCAGCTCCAAGATGAGATCGAGCGCCTCGTCCGCCAGGGACACCTGTCCCGATTTGTGGCCGGGCAAAAGGTGGACCGAGGCGCCCCAGAGGAAATCGACAACGCCCCTCGCGGGGTCCATATCAATGTCATCACCGGAGGAGCTGCATCGGGAGGAGACAGTGGCCGAGGAAGGAAGCGTCATGCTGAGTGGGCGAGCCGAGCCATCGAGCCTCCCAAGGCCCTGCCTTGTGAGCCTCAGGTCATAGTCTTCTCCGACCGAGACCTGGAAGGGCTGACGACCCCGCATGACGACGCCCTAGTCATATCGGTCACAATAAACCATTGTAACGTAGACAGGATTCTAGTTGACAATGGAAGTGCCCCTGATGTATTATCCTATGAATGTTTCCTTAAGATGGGGGAGGATCCGTCTATACTCCGCCCGATCCGAACCCCCCTGTGCGGGTTCAATGGCCAGGCCACTTATCCCGAGGGAGCCCTTAGCCTGTCGGTTACTCTTGGCACCCTACCCAAAACTGTTACGGTTATGGCGGACTTCATAGTGATCAAGGGTATGATAGCGTACAATGCAATCTTTGGCAGAGGGATCCTCAGCCGAACGAAAGTAGTGCCTTCTACCTATCACCAAAAGATGAAGTTCCCCACCAAAAATGGGTTGGAGAAAGTCCGAGGTAACCAGGCCATGGCCAGAAGGTGCTACAATATCTCGGTTGAAGCCACAAGGCCGGACGGGAAGAACAGTGGCCCCCGGGAAGTCGAGGAAAAATCTGCAACCGTCGAGCCTGGAGGCGAATTGCTAGCGGTTTTTCTAAACGACGACCCGACCCTGGGAGTAAAGATTGGAGCCGACCTAATGTCTGAAGCCCAACAGCAATACAAAGAGTTTCTTTCCGCGTACGTCCGAGTCTTTACATGGTCTGATGATCAACTCCCTGGGATACCGGAGGAGACGGTGATGCATAAGCTCAACCTCGATCCAACCATCAAAGCCGTACAACAATGCAGAAGGAAGCACGCGCCAGAGAAGTAGGCGATCATCAAGGAGCAAGTCACCAAGGGGCAAAAGACCAATCTTTTCAGACCGGTCCTGTACCCGACATGGCTGGCTAACATCGTCCTAGTACCAAAAGCTTCGGGAAAATGGCGAATGTGCATGGACTTCACCGACTTGAACAAGGCTACACCAAAGGACTGCTATCCGTTACCGAGCATCGACCAACTGGTTGACTCAACCTCGGGCAACGAAATACTCCACTTCCTAGACGCCTATTCAGGTTACCACCAGATCAGAATGCACCTCGAAGACATCAAGAAGACCGCCTTTATCACCGACTTCGGCGTACACTGTTACACCCGGATGCCTTTCGGGTTAAAGAACGCTGGAGCAACGTACCAGAGGCTGGTCAATCATATGTTCGAGAAGCAGCTCGGTCAGAACATCGAGGCCTATAGTGACGACATGCTCATGAAGACCCCCAAGGCCGAGGATCACTTCGCCGACCTAGCGGAAACCTTCGACACCCTCCTGAAGTACAACATGAAGCTCAACCCTACCAAGTGCTCCTTCGGGGTAAGGTCCGGGAAATTATTGGGCTTCTTAGTCACCCAGCGTGGGATCGAGGCCAACCCCGACAAGGTCCAGGCCATCCTGGACATGCACCCACCCACCTGCATCAAAGATGTTCAATGCCTTACCGGGCGCATTGCTGCGCTCAGTAGGTTCCTGTCCCGCGCGGCTGAAAGATGCCTACCCTTCTTCAAACTGTTAAGGGAGCCTAAAATGGCATCTGCTACATTCACGTGGGACGAGGAATGCCAAAAAGTGTTCACCGAGCTTAAGGAGTTCCTGGCTTCGCCTCTGGTGCTTTCCAAGCCCGTGCCCGGTGAAACCTTGCATCTCTATCTCTCGGCGACTCCATCTACAGTTAGCTCGGTCCTAGTCAGAAATGACTCGGGAGTCGAGAGACCGGTCTACTACACCAGCAAGGTGCTCAATGAGGCTGAAAGAAGGTACCTCGCAACCGAGAGACTCGTGTTAGCATTGGTTACCTCGGCCAAGCGCCTCCGACCCTATTTCCAAGGGCACTCCATCACCGTGCTGACCAGCAAACCATTGAAGAGGATCCTCGCTCACCCTGAAGCCTCGGGACGCCTCGTCAAGTGGGCCATCATGCTCGGGGCCTACGATATATCGTATCGGCCTCGCTCGTCTATCAAAGGCCAGGCGCTCACCGACTTCATCGCCGAGAGCACCATCCCGACTGAAGAAAGATCTCCGTCCGCGCCCGGGCCGACCTGGGAACTATTCATCTACGGATCCTCCAACTCAGCCGGGAGCGGCACCGGGATCCTCCTGAAGTCCCCCAAAGGAGTAGAGCTACAGTACACCCTGAAGTTCAACTTCCAAGCATCTAAAAATGCTTCCGAGTATGAGGCCCTCATATCGGAAGCCCGCATGGCCCGGCGGTTAGGGGCTGAGCGAGTCAGGATTCACGCTGACTCCCAACTGGTCGCTAGCCAGGTCAACGGCGGTTATGAAGCTTGAGAAGCACCGATGATCAAATACCTCCAGTTGGTCAAGACCGTGACACAACAGTTCGAGAGTTTTGAGGTAGTCTGAATAGCTCGGGAGGAAAACTCCCGAGCGGACGCCCTCTCTCGGCTGGCCTCCTCTCTTGACCCCAAAGGTACTCGACCGGTCCTTCTCAAAGAGCTAGAGCGGCCGAGCATCGATTCAGAGCTCCTAGCTGTTGACTCGGCCTCCCCAAGCGACTGGCGTACCCCGTACCTGTCGTGGCTCCAAGACTCTCAGGAGACTCCCAACCCTCAGGAAGCCCGAAGGTTGAAGTACCAAGCTCGTCGATTCGTCACTCTGGATGGCGCTCTCTACCGGATATCCTTCTCCGGTCCTCTCTTGAAGTGCCTCAGCACCGACGAAGCCAACCGAGCGATCGAAGAAGTTCACGAAGGTCTGTGCGGAGCGTATTTAGGAGGTAGGTCGCTCGCCAGGATCTTGCTATGGCTAGGTTATTGGTGGCCCACTCTGTAGCGCGACTGCTCGACCGACACACAACACTGTGACCGGTGCCAGCGATTTGACCACTTGGTCCATCAGCCAGCAACAGAGCTCATCACCCTAGCCGAGCCTTATCCTTTCGCTCGCTGGGTAATCGACATCCTTGGGCCATTCCCCACGGCCCAGGCCCAGAAGAAGTTCATTATCGTCGCCATCGATTACTTCACTAAGTGGATCGAGGCCGAAGCCACAGCAAGGATCACCGAGACAGTCATCTGGAATTTCGTCTGGAAGTCGATCATCTGTCGTTACGGCATCCCCCGGGTGATAGTAAGCGATAATGGTCGGCAATTTGATTCTCGTTATTTCCGAGACAGATGTGCCAACCAAGGCATTCACAATCACTTCACCTCGGTCGCCCACCCTCAGGCTAACGGGCTGGTCGAAAATGCCAATAAGACTATCTTAAAAGGCCTCAAGACTAGGCTCGGGAAAGCCAAGGGCAGCTGGCTTGAGGAATTGCCAAACGTACTTTGGTCACACAGAACGACTCCCAGAACGGCAACCGGTGATCCCGTTGGAGATTGGCAACCCCTCCCTCCGAGTCATCTGCTTCTCGTCTGAGGCAAACGACCAGAAACTGCTCGAAAACCTCAACCTAGCAGATGAAGTCTGAGAGATTGCCAGCATCTGAGCAATGGAATACCGAAGCCGCCTCACTCGATACTACAACGCCAAAGTTCGAGATAGACACTTTCAACCGGGAGACTTCGTCCTCAGGAAAGTCGAAGCCTTTCGACCACTTGAGGCGGCGGGCAAGTTATCCCCTAATTGGGAAGGCCCCTACCGAGTGGTCGAGATGCTCAAAAAAGGAGCATACCGTCTATCCACGATGGAAGGAGAGCTCATCCCTCGGACCTGGAACGCAACTACACTACACAAGTTCTGCTTCTGAATACTGAGCATTGTGTAAACGACATGAGATAAAACAAAAGGCTCTTTTCTTTTATTCAAACAACTCGCTTGTACATCAGGAAGGCCGAAGCCAAGAAAATACATGTCAAAAAAGCAAAAAATCCATCTAGCGCCGCCGTATGAGCCCATCGCTCGGCTGACTCGGTTGACCTTCCTGCGCCCAGCCACTGACTCTGCCTCGTGTAGAAACTGGCTCGGATAAAGGGTAGTCGACCCCGTTGACTCGAGCAGCTCGAGACAAAGGTGACAGAGGAATTAGGAAGGAGAAGGCTAGCTTCCAAGTTGAACTTGGAAGAGAGAGGGGAGAGGGAACGCATATGAAAGCATTCTCCCCGCAAACCTGCCAACTCTTTGGAAAAAAGAGAGTACAGGCATGATGTGACACAATGAAGGAGAGGCAGCAAGATACTATGCTCCCTCGGACTTAATTCGCAAAACACAACTCAAGATTTGAGATTTCTTTGAAATTGGACCGAACCACTGTGCACACCCGCAACCCGTGGTGACTCGGTGATGCCAAGTCGAGGTGGTGGAGAAAGACCCTTGCAGGTAGAGGGCCAGCACAACTAAGGTTCACCCTCCCGAAGGTATGATGCCCACAATCAAGGGCGGCCGGGTGCCTTGGGGGCACTAGGTCACTCACTCACTATTGTCCACGATGACCACTCAAGATGGTGGATCCGGGAACGGGCACTCTCTTACTAGCCAGCGGACTAGCTTGATGGATATTAAACAAACAGAAGTAAATGGAGCAAGGGCAGAAGCTCACCTGGTTGGTTTGAAGAAACCAACCCCGGTCGGAGACGATGGGCTAGCGGGGAAGTGTGGGTTCCCCGCACACTGCGCCGGTGAAGCTTGAACCATGTTTAGATAATTCCACTCACTACACCTCTCGCAGGAGGGTGGACTTGGGGTGGGGAACTTAGAGTTACAATTCAAACACTACCTCCGCGCAGGGAGGGGTGATAAGCCGGCCAGGCGGGAAGGGGAGAGTCGCCGAAAACTCGAGCGGAGAAGCCGATGTCGAATCTGCCTGCACTCTGTGACAAATGACTGACAGTCACTTTTGAGGTCGTAACTTCTAGTCCGGAATTCTGATGATGATGAGACTAGAAGAGAAATCTTCGTAACTGGAGCTAGGATGTCTCAGAATTTTTTAGAATTCTTCTGGTGTCGCAGCTGGTCCGGGTGGGGAGTCGAACAGAGTGACAGAATCTGGGGAAGGTGACTTCAGGTTCCTAACAGTAGGATGCAGAGGCTGCCCCGACAGCTCCCGGACTCCGATTCACGAACAGCTGGAGTTTCTGGAACCGTGAATGAGCCCTCTTCCCAGAAAAACTGACAGGGAAGCCGTCTGATGTCGGAGAGGACTGGGGGACGCAGAATAGTGAAGGATGGTTGTTGCAGACTGTGGGAGGCAGACCCGCGCAGCCGAGGGAAAAAAATGGTAACTTCGGGCCACGGATGTGGAACGAAGCTCCGCTTCTTGATTCTGAACGTCGACTGGACGAGGGAGAACTTTGTAGAAGAGCTCGAGGATGAATTCTTCCGTGGTCCGTCGTGGTACAGGCTCTAACCTGGTTCAGGTACTCTACAGGGGTGACTCTGCGCCGTCGGGGGAGATCGGTCCTCCCGGACAACCCCGGACTCAGAATGGGGCGGGATCACAGGCGAAGCTGATTAGATGACCTTTCCAGCAATGTATGATACGACTTCAGATGTTGCCGTATGACTCCGTGGTTGCTTCTGCAAGTCGACCCTTTCTGCTACACTCGAACTGAGAGCTGTAATTTGAAGAAGATGGGGGGGGGGGGAAGGGGGTTTATGGGAGGGGAAGTGAGGTGGATGGGTATGGGGATGACCCTTGGCTGTGATGGGGTCTGGGAGGGGGTGTTCCAAGAAGTGGGAGAGGGAGAATGTGTTGGATTGTGTGTCTTCCCTAAGTATTTTGATGATGAGCAACACTATGTTAATTGTTCTTGTTATTTTTGATCAGATATCTTGCACTTGAGTTATCCATGGTTTTATATGAAATAACTGCTAAAGAGGTAACACTTCGTGTGTTCGTTCATGTTCTATCTTCGTGCTGTTTTTCCTCAAACATCATGTAGTTCTTGCTTCGCGTTTTCACCTCGTGTCGAATTAGCCATGTTGTCGTCTGTTTGAGTGTTGTTCTTTCACCTCGTGCAGTCTTTGATTACTGTGTTGTTTCCATGTCATCCTTTGTATTCCTGTCTTCGAGTCGTTTCTTTGCATACTGTCTTCGTGATCGATTGGCACTTCGTCTTGGTTACAACACCTCGTGTTGTACTGTTTGACTTCGTGTCGGTTTCGGTTACAGTCCATGTTGTTTTCATGTCGTTCTCTTTTATTGCCACCTCGTGTCGTTTTTATTATTAAGTCTTCGTGTCGTTTTACCTCGTGCAGTGTTATCCCGTGTCATTTACTGTTTCGACCTTGTGTCGTTATCAGCCCGTGTTGCTTTCATCTCGTGCTGTTCTCACTATCCTCGTGTTGTTCTCACCGCGTGTCGATTACTGTTTTCACTTAGCATTATTTTTATTTCGTGTCGTTTTTCTGTGTAGTGTGTGTTTGTCACCACTATACTTCGTGTCGTTGCTTTTTACTTCGTGTCTAACTTCACTTCGTGTTGTTTTCACCTCGAGTCGTTTCCTTATACTCTGTCCTCGTGTTGGTCTCTCGCTTTAGTCTTCATGTCGGTTTCTGTCGTAAGCCCGTATTGTCCTCGTGTTGTTTTTGCATTCGTAACCTCGTGTCTCTCTTGCGTATAACCTCACCTCGTGTCATTATCTTCTGTATATCTGATCTGTTACAGAATTTCTCGTGTCGTTCTTATGACATCTCGAGAAATAGTCACGTCGTGTTGTTGTTACTATACCTCATGCAGTTTTGGTTTTAATAGCCATGCAGCGTATTAATGGACTTAATCTCATTACAGGTCCGAGGAAGAACATTCCACACTCCAGGGCTGCACGTGATCCGAGACAAGAGGAACCAATTTGATAAAGGCACGTGACAGGATACTTCTGGATCGAGCGTGGGAGGCACACGCATTTCATGCCCTATCCATCTGCTGTTGATGCTATAAATAGAATCCTTCGTCCTCAGATGAAAGTGATCGAAGTAGAGAGGCATAGAAGAAAACAGGGAAACAGAGAGCCCTTCGATCCAGGAAAAAGAAAAGAAAGAAGAAAGAATAGCAGAGAGAAATAGAAAGAGAGCAGAAGAGTGTTCAGAAGAATTGTTCTGACTTGCGGATCAAATCCGAAGTCTATTGCTCTATATTGAGCTACATTGTTTCCATTGTCTGGCATTTGATTTCCTTCGTTCGTATTTTTCATTTCTTGTTCTTATCTTTCTTCAACCGTTATTGTTTGTGTTTCCGATCCTCTGGACTGAGGTCGGGGTCCTCCTGTGAGATCAGGAGTAGGGAGAGTCAATCTCCGGTTTGCAAGCAGCAGGTGAGCTGCTTGTAGGTACCCTCCGGGTTGAGAGGAAGAGGGGTCTTCGACCTCTGGTTCACTAGTAGCAGGGCTGCTACTAGTGGGGTTTCCCTCTTGGTAAAGAGGAAGAGAGACGTGAGTCTCTGGGTTCTAGTGACTGCTGATCGCTAGAGGTTCCCTCCGGGTAGGAGGAAGAGGAGAGGTTGTTCTCCTGGGAAGCTGTGTATCAGCAGTTGTTTGGCAAGCTGTGTTGCCCAGCCTTTAGTGAAGCCACACTCAGGTTGAGTGTGGGGTGGATGTAGGTCTGAAGGACCGAACCACCTTAAAATCCTCTGAGCCCTTGTGTGATTGATCGTGATAATATTGTGGTATGCCTTCTATTTGCTTGAGCTATTAACTGCACTGCATCTTTTACGATAGTCAGAACTCGAGATTAGCTCCGTTTAGCAATATACTCTGCAATAATTTTTTAAATCTACAAAAACAGTGATCTATTCATCCCCTCCCCTTCTAGATCACTTCATATTGTACTTATCAGTTGGTATCAGAGCAGGTTTTTCCCAGAATGTGGTCCAACGGCCAGGGAAACGGATCCAATGGTCCGCGCAGTTTCATAGCTGATGGGCAGTCTATCACCCGCCCCCCTTTCTTTGATGGTAATAATTACTTCTTCTGGAAGAACAGGATGGAAGTCTTTATCAGGGCCCAAAGCAACAAGCTATGGAAAGTCATTACAGATGGTCCATACACCCTTCCACCGAATGAAGATATGTGGACAGAAGATCAGGTCAAACTCTCCGCACTGAATTGGACAGCTCTTAACATCATACAGTGCGCCGTCCATCCGGAAGAATATTCAAGGATCTCAGCGTGCAAGACTGCAAAGAATATGTGGGATGATTTGCAGTTAATTCATGAGGGCACATCTCAGGTGAAGGCTACCAAGATCAACATACTTACAACTCAATATGAGTTATTTAAGATGAAGCCAGAGGAGCCGATCACAGAAATGTATGCCAGATTATCTGTGATCATCAACAGTCTGAAAGGCCTTGGAAAGGATATTCAACAAGAAGACATAGTCAGGAAGATCCTTAGGTCTCTAACTCCCGTCTGGGATACCAAGGTGACTGTAATAGAGGAATCAAGAGATTTATCCATCATGACAGTAACCCAGCTGATTGGTTCTCTCATGACCCATGAAATGAATTTCACACGAGGAAACGATGGGCATGACAGAAAGGGAAAGAATGTTGCTCTGAAGGTTTCACGACATACTAAGAAGAGCAACAACAGCAGCAGCAGCAGCAGTGATGATAGCAGCGAAGGGTCTGATGGATTCTCAGACTTGGACAAGGATGAGCGAGCTATGCTCACCAGGCAGTTCAGAAAGTTCCTAAGAACAAAAGGAAAATTCTACAGGAGGAAGAAATTTAATGCTGCAATGAAGTCTCCTGAACGAAGATTTGAGAAGAACCGGTCTGCTAAGAAGATCACTTGCTATCATTGTCAGAAATCCGGTCACATGAAAAGTGAATGTCCAGAGCTACAAGCTAAGGCTCCAGGACACCAGAAGAATGTGGTGCACAAGAAGAAGAAGGCCATGCTGTGCACATGGAGCGATGAGGAGGAGGACCCAGAAGCCACTTCGTCCAGTGAAAATGAAGAGAAGACCTGCCTCATGGCCGACCATGAGAAAGAGGTAACAAATTTATTTGAGAATTTTACTTTGGATGATTGGGAGGACGCCTATGGCGACATGTTAAGTAAATATAATTGTTTAAACAAGGAGCATAGAATGCTTAGACGTAAGTTTCATTCTCTGTCTGAAGAACACTCTTCTATTGTCACTGATAGCATGAAAACCAAGGAGATGGCCACTGAGCTAGATCAGGTTAAAGGTGAGATTGAGAGGTTGAGAATGGAAAGAGAAGAGAATCTAGCTAGAATAGATGAGCTGAAGTGTAAAGCTGAAGAGTCTAAAGGAGAGATTAGACTGATGGCTGAAAAATATGAGGCAGTTAGAACAGTTAATCAGGAACTCCAGGACCAATGCAATGAATTTCAGAAGGAGATTGAGGACAAAGAAAAAGTGCTTGAAAAGTTTACAGAGGGGAGAAACAACCTGAATGTCCTTCTGGGGTCGAGGGTAAACTTCAATAGGGAGGGATTAGGATACAATCCTACTAGTAAAAAACCCTTTGAATTTAAGACTATCACGTTCTGCCCCGCCAAAGGCAAGGAGAAACTGGAAACACCATCCGGTTCCAAATCTGTCTCTACAATGAAGTCTTCGACCAGTAAATTCATTCACTCCACTGGTCAGCAGTCTAAGTCAGGAAATCCTGAGACAAGCACTGCTCATGTACAGCAGGCGTGGAACAAAGGTCCTCACAGGACCAGTCCTATAGAGGCCACAAAAAGAGCGAAAAGTTTTGTTAAGAAAACTCATCATGCTAATTATCAAGTAGAGCATGGCAACGATCACCAGTTTCAGCACAAATTTTATTGGAGTAAAAATGCTTACATGAATTATGCTCAACACACACGCACATCTTCTAAGAGGCCAACCAACAATGTCTTTGTTCAGAAACAGCATAGTTCAAATAGGAATAAGCTTATTCAACACCCACCAAGAAATAACAAAAGGGAAGAATCAACCCACATAAATCCACTGAAGAGAACTATAAAACAAATGTGGATTCCCAAGTGCTTTCTGCATAATCAGAAAACTGGTTTTGGACCCAATTTGAATTGGGTCCCACATTACTCTGTCTGAATTTTTGCAGGTCAGCCTGGCAGCTGAGCATAACAAGTGGTATCTTGACAGCGGCTGTAGCAGGCACATGACAGGAGACCGGTCCAAATTCAGCAAACTAAAAATGAAGTCTGGGGGCTTGGTCAAATTCGGAGGAAATAACAGAGGAAGAATAATTGGAATTGGCACGGTTGGTAAGTCCTCCACTAACTCCATTGAAGATGTGTATCTTGTAGAAGGACTTCAGCACAACTTGGTAAGTATAAGTCAGCTTTATGACAAAGGACACAAGGTACTCTTTGACCACAACTCGTGCACTGTTTTTGAGCTGAATTCTGATAACATCATGTTCAAAGGTCATAGAGTAAATAATGTGTACATCGTTGATCTTGATGATAATTCTGAAACAAACTTGTGTCTGTCTGCTAATTCTGAACAGGTTGCTTTTGACTGGCATAGGCGTCTAGGCCACGCTAGTGTGTCTACCTTGAATAAACTGTCTAATTATAACCTAGTCAGAGGTTTGCCCAAAATAAAATTCCAGTTAGGGTCCAAGCTCTGTGATGCTTGTGCTCAAGGTAAACAGACTCGTGCAACTTTTAAGTTGAGAACTGAGGGTCTCTCATCTAAACCACTACAGCACTTGCACATGGATCTCTTTGGTCCTACTCGAATACAAAGCCTGTCAGGTAAGAGATATGGTCTAGTCATAGTTGATGACTTCACTAGATTTTCCTGGTTGTTCTGTTTAGCTAATAAAAATGATGCTTTTGTTCACTTTGAAGAACTTTTTAATAAAATCAAACTGCAAGGTGAACATAATATCATTACAATTCAGTCTGACCATGGAGGAGAGTTTGAAAACTCTTCGTTCTCTGAATTTTGCTCAAGAGAGGGAGTGACTCACAGATTTTCTTCTCCCAGGACACCGGAGCAGAATGGAATTGTTGAGAGAAGAAACAGGTCAATAATTGAAATGGCCAGGACTATGCTAATTGAGAGTGGACTTCCAAGGAGATTTTGGGCAGAAGCTGCAAATACAGCATGCTACATTTTAAATCGAGCCTTGGTAAGACCTACTCATAAGAAAACTCCTTATGAACTCCTCAAGGGTAAGCTGCCAAACATTTCTTACTTTAAAATTTTTGGTTCCAAATGCTTTATCCACAATAATGGTAAGAATGGTTTGGATAAGTTTGAAGCAAGAAGCTCTCCTGGAATTTTTCTCGGATATTCAGAAACCTCTAGGGCTTACAGAGTCTTCAATAAAGATGAGCAAACTGTTGAAGAAACACCTCATGTGGTGTTTGATGAGAATGTTCTATCTGACAAAAGGACAAATGATGACAGGGAGTCACCTGATGAGGGAGATTTCTTGGAGAAAATTGAAGTAGGAGAGATGCAGCAAACTGCACAACCAGAAAACTTACAACAAGAAGGAGCAACTGAGGTAGGTGAACCCTCAGGTGAGGTAATATTTCACAAAGATCATCCTAGTGAAAATGTCATAGGTAATTTGCATGATTCCACTAGGACAAGGTCTCACTTTAGAACTGTCCAAGAACAGGACTTAGCTGCTTTGACATCTCAGGTAGAACCCAAGACTGTGGAAGAGGCTTTAAAGCATGATTCTTGGGTATCCTCCATGGGTGAGGAATTAAATCAATTTGAGAAAAATAATGTATGGAAACTAGTTCCTAGACCTGAAAACACTCATGTCATTGGCACTAAATGGGTTTTCAAAAATAAGATTGATGAAAATGGTGCTATCTCTAGAAACAAAGCAAGACTTGTAGCTCAAGGCTACAGTCAGGAATTTGGTGTGGATTTTGATGAATCCTATGCACCAGTAGCTAGGATGGAAGCTATAAGAATTCTGTTTGCATTTGCATGCTCTAGAAAAATTCGGCTACAGCAAATGGATGTCAAAAGCGCATTCTTAAATGGGTTATTGAAGGAAGAGGTATATGTTGAACAACCTCCTGGGTTTAATTTCTCTGTTCAGCCTAACATGGTTTTTAGGTTGAATAAAGCCCTCTATGGATTGAAGCAGGCTCCCAGAGCCTGGTATGAGAGACTTTCTGAGTTCCTTGTGAGCAAGGGCTACACTCGAGGTAAGGTTGACCAAACTCTCTTCACCAAAAGTCTCGGAAAGGAGTTAATTGTGGTCCAGGTATATGTTGATGATATCATTTTCGGATCTAACAACTCAAAATTATGTAAAGATTTTTCTGAGTCTATGTCCCAAGAATTTGAAATGAGTCTAGTTGGGGAACTAAAATATTTTCTTGGGCTGCAGGTCAAACAAATGGAGGATGGTTGTTTCATAAATCAAACCAAGTATACTCTGGAGATGCTGAAAAGGTTTGGAATGACCAACCTCAAGACAATCTCAACACCCATGAGTACCAGCTCCTCACTGGATTCAGACGAAAAAGGTAAAGAGGTGGATGCTAAACTATATAGAGGTATGATCGGTTCACTCCTCTACTTAACTGCATCCAGGCCCGACATTCAATTTAGTGTAGGGATGTGTGCCAGATACCAGGCTAGACCTACTGAATTGCATCTGGCAGCTGTAAAGAGAATCTTTAGATACTTATCTGCCACTCATGATCTAGGTCTCTGGTATCCTGCATCATGTAACTTAGATCTCATTGCATACACTGATGCAGATTATGCAGGATGTAAATTGGACAGGAAGAGCACTAGTGGTCACTGCGAATTTCTAGGAGGGTGCTTAGTCTCTTGGGGATCCAAGAAGCAACACTCTGTGGCTCTCTCTACTGCTGAAGCTGAATATGTGGCAGCAGGGAGCTGTGGCACACAGGTTATATGGATAAAACACCAGCTTCTAGATTACTCGGTTGAGCTAGGTTGTACTTCTATCTTTTGTGACAATACTAGTGCAATAAACATTACAAAGAATCATGTACTTCATTCTCGAACTAAACACATTGAAATCAGGCATCATTTTATTCGAGATGAAGTAGCAAGGAAAACTTTTGAGTTGATCCATGTTGGCACTAACTCACAAATTGCAGATATCTTTACTAAGCCACTGGATACTGAAAAATTTAGCACTATGCGCAGAGAACTAGGTATTTACAGAATTTCATGATTGAAGATTTGATTTCTGAATACCATGTCCTGTGTTATTATGCTTATCATATTCATCATGGTGTTCTTTTTTGAAGTGCATTGAGGGTTGTCTTGGCTAAGTCTGTATTGGGGTCAAGATCTCAGGGGGAGATGATTTATAATAGGTGTCTTGATCTTTGACCTAATTTGAACATACTCTGAACGACATTTTGCTGACATCATAAGAGAATCAGGTTGATTAGGTGTATAAAAGAAAATGTTGGATGCTTTACTCTTTAAGGCTGTTCATCTAATTTCTTGTTGGAATTTTCAGCTGTTAGTCCCACTGAGATCAAAATCTGAATTCAAGATTAATCTTCATACACTGTAACTGTCTTCTGATCTAGTCAGTACAGCATACCTACTTAGTCAATGGTGAGTCCAAAATGAGGTATTGTGTGTTTTAGTCTGAATCACCTTGGATCTGGTGTATTGTTCTCAAACGGACTCAAGCTTCATTAACAAGGTTTTAAGAGCTGGTAAATAAAAACAAAATTCATAAAAGGGTTATCAACTTTGTTAACTGCTCATTGAGAAACTGGGATTTTCATCAATGAAGTGAAAGCTTCCCATGTCATGAGATGGCAGTAATCATCTGGTCTTAATAGTTGTCTTGATCATACAGAGCTATGGTACATATCTGGTTAGTAACTGGGGTGTCTGGCCTCAGATAAAGGTGTCACCTTAATGTCAACACCAGCTAGAATACTATCTCTGTCTTCTTATCAGAAGGGGTAATGTGGTCCTGCCACCGAGTAACTGGGGATTCTTGCCTCTAAACAAGGTGTCTCCTTAATGTCAAAGGTGTACTTGACAGACTTATCTCTGATCTTGACCATTTTTAAAGATCCTGCTCACTTGAAGTATAGCTTTTGATTTGTTTGTTCTCAATACCACAGGTCATTGTCTTCTGGCTGTCTTACATAATACTCTCTCAGTAAAGACTTATTTTGATCAAACTGGTATCTTGTACCTCACTTGCTTAGAATCTGGTTCTGTGTATGGAGCAAATCCTTATTCACAGTTTTTGCACAGTCTGACTAACTGTACCTCAAAAATCCTCACATAAAATTAATGGCTTTCTTGATTGACTAAACATCTCAATAGTCTCCATTTATCTGCCTTACTCTGTCCTGTTTTCTCTCTATAGTCAGCAATTTTCCCTTCTCTGTATCTTCAGATTTGACCCTAGTTTTGATGATGTCAAAGGGGGAGAGAATTGAGTTGAGGGGGAGTTAGTTATCAAGTCTGAGGTAAACTGTTGCTGTGTTCAGGGGGAGTGAGGGGGAGTGTTCAGGTGAGGGGGAGTGTTCAGGTTTCATCAAGGGAAGTAAGGAAGCAAGTATGCTTTAAGTTGTCTGCATTAAATATCCTGAATTGATCTCTTTTGAACTTATCTCTCACACTTAATATAGTGTTGCCATCATCAAAAAGGGGGAGATTGTTGGATTGTGTGTCTTCCCTAAGTATTTTGATGATGAGCAACACTATGTTAATTGTTCTTGTTATTTTTGATCAGATATCTTGCACTTGAGTTATCCATGGTTTTATATGAAATAACTGCTAAAGAGGTAACACTTCGTGTGTTCGTTCATGTTCTGTCTTCGTGCTGTTTTTCCTCAAACATCATGTAGTTCTTGCTTCACGTTTTCACCTCGTGTCGAATTAGCCATGTTGTCGTCTGTTTGAGTGTTGTTCTTTCACCTCGTGCAGTCTTTGATTACTGTGTTGTTTCCATGTCATCCTTTGTATTCCTGTCTTCGAGTCGTTTCTTTGCATACTGTCTTCGTGATCGATTGGCACTTCGTCTTGGTTACAACACCTCGTGTTGTACTGTTTGACTTCGTGTCGGTTTCGGTTACAGTCCATGTTGTTTTCATGTCGTTCTCTTTTATTGCCACCTCGTGTCGTTTTTATTATTAAGTCTTCGTGTCGTTTTACCTCGTGCAGTGTTATCCCGTGTCATTTACTATTTCGACCTTGTGTCGTTATCAGCCCGTGTTGCTTTCATCTCGTGCTGTTCTCACTATCCTCGTGTTGTTCTCACCACGTGTCGATTACTGTTTTCACTTAGCATTATTTTTATTTCGTGTCATTTTTCTGTGTAGTGTGTGTTTGTCACCACTATACTTCGTGTCGTTGCTTTTTACTTCGTGTCTAACTTCACTTCGTGTTGTTTTCACCTCGAGTCGTTTCCTTATACTCTGTCCTCGTGTTGGTCTCTCGCTTTAGTCTTCATGTCGGTTTCTGTCGTAAGCCCGTATTGTCCTCGTGTTGTTTTTGCATTCGTAACCTCGTGTCTCTCTTACGTATAACCTCACCTCGTGTCATTATCTTCTGTATATCTGATCTGTTACAGAATTTCTCGTGTCGTTCTTATGACATCTCGAGAAATAGTCACGTCGTGTTGTTGTTACTATACCTCATGCAGTTTTGGTTTTAATAGCCATGCAGCGTATTAATGGACTTAATCTCATTACAGGTCCGAGGAAGAACATTCCACACTCCAGGGCTGCACGTGATCCGAGACAAGAGGAACCAATTTGATAAAGGCACGTGACAGGATACTTCTGGATCGAGCGTGGGAGGCACACGCATTTCATGCCCTATCCATCTGCTGTTGATGCTATAAATAGAATCCTTCGTCCTCAGATGAAAGTGATCGAAGTAGAGAGGCATAGAAGAAAACAGGGAAACAGAGAGCCCTTCGATCCAGGAAAAAGAAAAGAAAGAAGAAAGAATAGCAGAGAGAAATAGAAAGAGAGCAGAAGAGTGTTCAGAAGAATTGTTCTGACTTGCGGATCAAATCCGAAGTCTATTGCTCTATATTGAGCTACATTGTTTCCATTGTCTGGCATTTGATTTCCTTCGTTCGTATTTTTCATTTCTTGTTCTTATCTTTCTTCAACCGTTATTGTTTGTGTTTCCAATCCTCTGGACTGAGGTCGGGGTCCTCCTGTGAGATCAGGAGTAGGGAGAGTCAATCTCCGGTTTGCAAGCAGCAGGTGAGCTGCTTGTAGGTACCCTCCGGGTTGAGAGGAAGAGGGGTCTTCGACCTCTGGTTCACTAGTAGCAGGGCTGCTACTAGTGGGGTTTCCCTCTTGGTAAAGAGGAAGAGAGACGTGAGTCTCTGGGTTCTAGTGACTGCTGATCGCTAGAGGTTCCCTCCGGGTAGGAGGAAGAGGAGAGGTTGTTCTCCTGGGAAGCTGTGTATCAGCAGTTGTTTGGCAAGCTGTGTTGCCCAGCCTTTAGTGAAGCCACACTCAGGTTGAGTGTGGGGTGGATGTAGGTCTGAAGGACCGAACCACCTTAAAATCCTCTGAGCCCTTGTGTGATTGATCGTGATAATATTGTGGTATGCCTTCTATTTGCTTGAGCTATTAACTGCACTGCATCTTTTACGATAGTCAGAACTCGAGATTAGCTCCGTTTAGCAATATACTCTGCAATAATTTTTTAAATCTACGAAAACAGTGATCTATTCATCCCCTCCCCTTCTAGATCACTTCATATTGTACTTATCAGAATGAGGCCTGGAAGGAGGTGTTTGCAGTGGCTGAGAGGGGAGTTACGAAATTGGGCTTGGAGGGAAAGGGGGAAGGTGAGGGGGCACAAGTGGGTGGGGGGGGAATGGTTTCCCTCCTTTGGATTTGGAATGGGTTTAATGGTAAGGGATTAATGGTAGCCTAGAGAATGGGAAGGGTTGCCTTGGGGAGGGGAAGAGGTGTTTGGGAGAATGGATTCCCCCTTGGGAAGGTGAAAGGGTGAATGAGGAAGGGGAAAGGTGTCTAGGAGAATGATATTCCACCTAGGAGGTTGGGGGGGAGTAAATGGGAGGTATAGGGAAGGGAGAGGGGTTTAATGAGGAGTGAATGAGGAGGAGAGAGAGAGAATTTCGAAATTTTGGGGGGAAGAGAGAGAAAGTGGCGCCCTAGAGAGAGAGAGAGAGTAAGAGAGAGAGAGAGAAGAAGAGAGAGAGAGAGCTAGAGAGAAAGAGAGAGGTGCACTAATGCTTGGCAAATTCTATCAATACTCCATTAGCTTCAACTGGTGGGATTGGGGTCCTATTTATAGGAATCCCACAATTCAACATAAGTCCCTGACTTTTGGACTAATGACAACTAACCAAGGGGGAAAGGGGCGCCCCTGGGCCAAGCCCATATTACTGGGCCATTAACCAATCTAACTGACATAATGATAATAAACTTAGGTAGATGACTCATTAACCTAGGGACTTGACTCAAATAAAAGAAAAATTACAATGATATGACTCTAGAAAAATATGAAAATTACATAACTCGACTCAAGAAATCAAGACGAACACAATGGCGATCATCGGGACCCATGAAGAAATGGGAAGTGGTAAGCGATGTCCCCATCATACTCCCGGGGTGCAGAGAACTCGACTCTGTGGAGTAAGAGTCCACCCTACTGCGGTACTGCTCCGATAGGTCAGGATCCAGCTGCTGGAGATCCTCCCGAATCACCCAGGCGTCAACCGAAGGTGGTCGTCCCTTCCACCTAACCAGATATCGCTCATACGCCTTGCTCCGTGTGGTAGTGATCTGTTCATCTAATATCCGCTCCACTTGATCACGCTGGTTTCTCTGGCCAGATGGAGCTCTCGTTGGTGTGGGGGCTCTCTCTAGGGGTGGGATAGGCTGGATCTCCTCACTGGGTGTCACCGTGGGACCCTTGTAGGGCACCAGGTCAGCCACATTGAAAGTGGGGCTTACTCCGTACTCTTCGGGGAGATCCAACACATAAGCATTTGTGCCAAGACGTCTCAACACCTGAAAGGAGCTTGCTCCGCGAGACCTCAGTTTTGAGACAATCTCAGTCCTCACCATCACAAAATCACCGACATGGATTTCTTGGTGGCGACAGTGGGAATCGGCTAATTCCTTAAAACCCTTGCTGCTCTTGTTGTTGTGTTTGCGAATGTTACCATGCAATGTCATGAATGATGATCCTATAGGGATGAAGGGAGGGCCTGGACAACCAAATTCAGCCCTATCAAGTGTTAGATTGGTTTTGACAGACTTAGGAGGATCAGGGCATCCATGAATTGACCTATCATGCTTAAAAACCATGTGGACCTTCATGCACTTAGGTGGACCGGGACAGCCACAAATGGCCCTATCATGCATGAGGTGGATGAAGAGTGGGGGAGGACCAGCATGTCCAAATGTAAACCTGTCGTGCACTGGACCTAGTGTGTGAATGATATAAATGACATGACTAGCCTTACTACATGATGCAAAATGTTGTGACACATGCATTACAATCAAGATGGTCCCATCTTTAGGTGGGGGTGGATTTGGGGTTTCCACTCATAGGGGTCTAAGGGGTCCAAGAAAGTGGATATTTTGGGATAGGTCACTTCCTCATTTCCTAGGTGGATGTCACCCTCGGTCATGGCTCTCATAGTGTGAACTAAGTAGTGGAATGGGTGGGTTGGGTTCGACATGGTGGGTGAGGGTAGGAGGGAGTGGGTGGTGGGTAAGGCGGCTAGGTCCCATGGGTTCCATGTCTTCCATAGGAAGGGATCAAAGGGGTCATGGAATGTGTTACCAAGGAAGAGGTATTCTATCTCCTCAAGGTCTTCAAATGACGGTGAGTCCTCCTCCTCAAATGAAGTAATTGAACCGAAGTCCTTGGCGGGTTGGTTGGCCATGAATGGAGGGCTTGGCATCCTACCCGAAATAAGCAACTCTAATTCGCGGATAGCATCGGGTTCTTCGGGTGTAGGGAGGAATAATAGAAGGTCGCTAGTGTAGCAACCCACACTGTATATCGAGGAGATGGACCTGACACATAGGTGTAGGAGGTCAAGGCTCCTAGGTCGGTCGGCTACAGTGGTCAACATGCCAGTTAACTCCATTTGCCAAGATAGACCCTTAAGAAAATCCCCTAATGTTTCCACTTGATAGGATGACTGGATTGTGGTGTGATAGGTGGATAAGGGTACTATAGGAAGGTTTTGTTCTATAGGAGGGCAAACATGGGCCATGAGATCTCTAAATGGGTTCTCCTTTAGCCAACGTAAAAGGGGTTCTCCTAGGATGAGCTCGGCTCCTACTAGGGAGGGTGGTGTAAGGTGAAGACCACCATGTGAAGTTTCTTCTTCTTCCTGGACATGGGTGATCTCCATGGCGGGGGTTGGGTCCGGAGTGTTCACCACTATGGGGTCGGGTATGGGTTCTTCTACCAACGAGGTGAGCGGGTCCTCTGAGGGCGAGATGATAATGGTTGGTGTATGGTGTACCCAGGGTGGTGAGTGAGGCCGGACTTGGGTTGGGGTTGGGAGTGGAAGTAGTGGGGAGCTAGGTTTGGGTAGGATAGGAGTGGTAAGTGGAAGGTGGATTGGGTGAGTAACTTCGGGATGGGGAATGGTGGCTGTCACGGGCCTAGATGGAGGGGTGGACATGGGGTCCACGTGGGTTTGAATGGTGAGGGTGGAGTGAGCCATGATGCTTCTCCCACATGGGATGGGAACTTCTCGACCTAACCCATTATATTGTGACTCGTATTCTTCTTCCCAATCTGGGGAGGCCTCATGTTCCTCGATTACAATCTTATCCCTTTGGGGTATGGGGGTCTTACTCTCCAAGGGAATGGGAAGGTCTTTTGGGGATGGGGTGATGAAGGTTGGGGCATAGTGGACCCGGGGTGGTGAAGCTTGGACCCTAAGGGAGGTCTTGGGTTGAGGGAGAGGGGGAGTGGGAGTGCTCCTTGGGTTATGGTTCTCAAGGTAGGAGTGGGGAGGTCGGGGAGTCAAGATCTTCCTAAGCTCAATCTTCATCTCTTCCCATGATTCTATGGGTTCTTGCCGCCAAATCCTTCTTAAGCTCACTATGCGTTCCCACTCCTTCTTGGCTTGTCCCCGAAGTCGCCCTGTGGCCCTGCGGACTCTAGTGTGTCCATAGACCCTAGTCCTATCAAAGTGTTTATTCATGAAAGTTTCCCACCTAACATAATCACTAGGATGTGACCCATCAAAGGTGATACTCTCATCTATAAGGATGTCCGAAAATGGGTGGTCGATCGGACCTTTGTGGAGGGTCGAGTGCGACCAAAGGTAGGTAGCCATGTAGATGAACCGAATGACTCTAAATGCTTATGCGCCCTAGGACTAACTTGTAGAGAGACAAGTTATGAACCTGGCTCTGATACCATTATTTCACATCAAGGCACCCTCTGAAGAGTGAAAGAAATGAGGAGAAGAGCAGAAGAGGGAAAAAGAGGCTACGGGGGGGAGAAAGAAACCAGCAGAGCTGGACGAGGAGGCAGGGGAAAGCCCGGGAAGGAGGAAGCTTAATTGGCTTCCTCCTCCCCTCCATGGAGCGAGCAGGAAGGGACGGGCGGTAGGGATGCCTGATGCCCCCATCCGTCCACCATCTCGCTCCCCTACAAGCACCGCCGGAACTGATAAAAATAAGACGACGTGCCTCCACACGTCGGACCTTCTTCAGACCCATCCGTCGGCCGTCGGACCTCCTTCAAACCCGAAGTAGCAAGGACTCTCTGCCCTCCGTCATCAGCAGCTTCATCTTCCGGGGCGTCTTCCATGCTCCAAATATAACGGCCCAACGCTACGTGAAGAAAGAATGAGGAAAGACTGTCAGGGAAACCCCTAAGCAGTGGAGAGGAAGGGATGCCCTTCGGACCTTTTATAGGCGAAGGGAGGCTATTTGCCTGAAATGATTCTCTCCTCGAAAACATGCCAAAGGGATCTCTCCCTATGAACGGTCACCTCAAACTTCTCATTTTCCACCCTAGCGGGACACACGAAGCGGCTAGGCATTCAAAGCATGAGAAAACGGAAAGACACCCTGTCAGACGCCCACCCAACCATCAGGCGAGATCCACGCAGAAAGTATCGGCTCTTTCCAACCACTGCAGATACGCTGAACAAAATATGGCAATGGCAATACGGAACAGATAAGTCTTCATCATAACGCTATTGCCCTATCTATTTTTCTACACAAAAGAGGAAATTTTTTCTTCAAAAAGGAAAAAGACATACAAAAAGAGGAAGCAAAGCAGATACATCAGGCCTCCGGCCCACCTTGAAGCCCGGAAGTGGAGGGCTCAAACGGTCTGCCCCCGGCACCCTCAGCAACGTCCGACCCTGGCACTGACCCCACCGATGTGGGAACTGCCTCGGTTGCGTGCCCTCCAGAGGCATCCGGAGTTGGCAACCCCTTGGATGAAGAGCCCCCGTGATCCTCTTCATCCTGTGCCGAAGCAGAGGAACTAGAGGATGACAAGTCCGAGTCGTAGCATTACCCGGACGGGAAGTCAACTACCCCGGACGCCTGCTCCTCGGCATAAGAGATGGCCCGGTCGTAGCCTTGCTTGAACCCCTTGCGGATGCCCCGGCGAAGTGCTAACTCATAGTAGGGGAGGCAGCCTCCTTAAGGTCGACCCGGTAGGCCTCTGAGCTTTTGTACTGCTCGAGAGCCTCCGCCCCGGCCGATCCCACCCTACCAGCGAGCTCGGCCTTCTCCCGCTCCGCCTCGACTAACTTCCGCTCGGCCTCAGCCGTCCGCTTTTCGGCCTCTGCCGCCTGCTTCTCCGCCTCGGCCCGATCAGCCTCGACCTCCCACCGAAGGTGCTTGGCTTCTTCCACTCGGTCTACTAGCTCTGCACATTTGGTCTCCCACCGGCCATCCAGCTTAACGCGTGCAAGGCGCTCCTCTTCAAAAATCATGTTCTTCCTCTAGAGCGATTCGCGGGCCTTAGGTAGCTGCTCGGTTATCGACCGGGTCTCCACCTGGCTCGACCGCACCAGCTCCCTGACTGAGGAAAGTTCCCACCGAAGCCCATCACGCTCCTCGGCAAGCCGAGCCAACCTCCTGTCAGACCCACCAAGGGTCCAGGCCAGGTTCGCTCGCTCCCACTCCCACCGAGCGTACGCTTCTGCCAGAGTGGCCCCCATCTAGGCCAAGACCAGGCCGCCCTCCATAACCCCAATGAGGGCCACGGACTGAGAGTACTGCCTACCTCCCCCCCTCACCTTCGCGGCTATACCGCGGCATACCTGGTGCAGAGGACACAAGATACCAAGCCTCTCCAAGGCTGCCGGAACAGAGAACCCCCCATCGCCCGGTGCCCCGCCGAGTGGCTCGGACCAAGCCCCGGCCTCGGTCACCTCTCGTGCCTCGGTCGGATTTTCTTGCGGCCCCCCAACTTGGGCCGACTCGACACCTGCACCACCACCTGAAGCGCCAGCCTAGGCCACGGCCCCAACATCCCCCGCCTCAGCCATGGCCCCCTCGGCTCCTACCGAGGGGAGAGCCAGGCTAGCACCGTTGCCAGTCGCAAGAGCAGCCCCGGCCCCCTCGGCTCCGGCCGAAGGAAGAGCCAAGCTCGCATCGTCGCCGCCCGCAGGAGCAGCCCCAACCTCTTCGGCCCCCTCTTGCTCGGTGGGTGGGAGAGCTCGCCGGGTAGGGTCGGCCCCATCATGCTCGGCAGAGGGGTGAGCCGCGGCAAGGTCGCCTTCGACTGCAGGTATGACCCTGGCCTTCTTGGCCCGCTTCCTGGCCTTCGCGGCGGCCCGGATCATGCCTTCCACGAGGTCCTTGCGCTTGGACCCCAGCGACCTGGAGGATTCACCCTGGGCCACCCCCTTGCCCTTATCTCTAGTTCAGGAGCGACCCGTGGGGGCAGCCGATTCATCAGCAGCCGAGTCATCGCCAAGCTCGATCACATCTGCGGCCTCCTCCAAAGCCTGTCGCTTGGTGTCTGCACAAAGAAGAGGGCATATTCAGGAAAATAAAAATGATCCCAACATCCAAAGGAGAACCTAGTTTGTGGCACCTGAGCCCGACGGATGCAGCCGCGTAAGAAGACACCGCTCGATATTCTCTGGAATAACCAGCTCTTCTGTGGATTGGCGGTGCTTTAGTAAGATAGCCGCATATTTCTCCACATGTGGAGGGAACTCATCCTGCCTGGGAGGGATATTCGGGTGGAAATTGGGTATTACTAGACACCTCCAGGTCTCCTCCACTGAACAAATCCCCACCCAGAAGAATTGAGTTTTCCACCCCTTATGCGAAGAATCCTTCGCCGCCAAGGAGATACAGCTCCTATTCCGCCTCGCCTGGATGAAATAGAAACCCTTCCCGGCTGAAGGATGTGCTTTCAAATCAAAGAAATAGTGAAAGAGGTCCAAGGAAGAAGGAACTCCACACTGGCGGTAGAGAATTCGGAAGGCGGAAAGAAGAAGATAAGAATTGGCTACCAACTGAATGGGTGCCAACGGGAAAAAATCGAGAAGCTGAAGAAAGAAAGGTTCGAAAGGAAGGCAAAACCCACCCTTCCACGACAGAAGGAAGGTGCAGATGTGGCATGTACAAGATTCCAGGCTCGTCTCGTATGGAGAAGCCACAACAAAGCGGAACTTGTGGGGCAGGCGATGCTGGTGCTCCAACCTTCTCACATCCGCCTCCCCCAGTCCACTGCAGTTTGGAACCGACGCCTCCACAAATGGCTCGTCCTCCCACTCCTCAGCATCCGAACGCTGGTCCGCCATGGAATCCGGAGAAGAGTTTGAGGAAAGGCGATCTCGGGACCCAGAAGATTCCGGAGGAAGGGGAAGCCGCCAGACTGCCTCCGCGGTTATCTCCGCCAACTCCACGAACGCCGCTGCAAGCCTCTGCTCTTCCGTCGTGTCCTCACGACGCATCAAAGAGCCCAAAAGTAAGAATGGAGGAGAGCCAAAACCCTCAAGACGGAGGAAGTCTGGAATGACAGCAAGCGCCCAACGCCTATATCCCCACGCGGGAGGTGGAACGTCGTTCTGACCTCAGAGAAAAGGGGGGCCCTTCAGTTCAAATCCGTTAGGATCATCATTATTACGAGCCTAGGTGACCACGGCACGTGGCTTCTTAACACCGCCAGATCTCCGCCCATCTGAGCCACGCTGGTCTAAAACCCCAATAGCTACTCTTCCGAGCTTACTAAAGCTCGGGAGTAGGAGGGGGACAAGTGGAGAGGGGGATTTCTGTAGCCCATCAAAGAGCAGCCAAACAAGGTCCATCTGGACCAAACGAGGCTCAGCTCATCCAAGTGACAGCCCCACAGGGCCCACTTAGGCTAAAAAGCCCAATAAGATTACTCGGGATCTCATCCTTCCTCAGCGGCCCTTAGGCTCGGAAGGCCCGAGCGTCGGTCAGAACGGAGGAAGACCCATGCCCGAGTTATCCCCTCATTGGGATAGAGGCAAGTGCCCAGAGCCCACTCCGATCTATCTTCATCCGAGCTATGCCTATCGCCCGGACAGGGTTGGCACCTTTTACGCTCGGACCGACCGACGATTGCTTATCCACGCTACCGTTGAGAGCCTTTTATGAGCAGGAGTTTATGAGGATAAGAGACCCATGATCCCTCAAGGCTATGAAGATCCCACGATGAGGACGTAAAGATCCCACGATGAGGACGTAACTCCCGCCTGAAACTCCTCAGCTTACGAGACTCATAAGGTGAGCACACTATATAAACCTGTAACTCCCTCCAGTGCAAGGTAAGGGCAATACACGCCTAAAATCCCCTGAGCAGGAACCACTTCACCACCTTGGTGTAGGGGGATCTCGTGCACCTCTTTCTACATCCCTCCATATCTTTCACCATTGCTCTACTGACTTAGACATCAGAGGATTTTCCCCAGGGAACCTCCCCTGGGTCCTCTGATCCGTTTCCCTTTCTCTACAGTTCACTGTTCGGTGATCATCTACCCAAATCAGGAGCCGCTCGAGATCACGCCCCTTCAGAACAGACCGGCAACTCTAGAGGCATCGGACATTTTGGAGCACGGAATGAATAATGCCATCTTTGAGAACCTGTCTACAACCACAAAGATGGAGTCGTGCCTTCGGAGGGTGTGGGGTAATCCCAACACAAAGTCTATGCTAATGTCCTACCATGGACTATCCGGGATGGGGAGGGGAGTATAGAGGCCGGTATTCTACTTCTTTTGCTTGGCCATAGGGCAAGTGCGGCACTGGGCCACGATGCGAGCGACATCCCTCTTCAAGCTAGGCCAATAGAATCTATGCTCAACTGACTCTATGGTCTTGTTCCGGTTGAAGTGGCCAGCAAGACCTCCCACGTGCATCTTCCACGTGAGGAAGTCATGAACAGAAGTTCGTGGGATGCATAACTTGTCACCCCGGAATAGGTGACCCTCTTGTAGCATAAACTGGCTATAATCACGCGAGGGACCCTCCTGAAGGGTTGCATAGATCGAACCGAAATTCGGACAATCAACATAAGCATCCTTCAACCTCTCTAAACCTACCACCTCTACACTCATGGTGGTCAACATCATCTGTTGTGTCCCTATGATTTTGATGATGTCTCACACTATAAATCATTTCTTTATCTCATGATAATCTCATGTTTCATCATGTAAGTGAATGGATTAAACAGTAAGGGAATGTCCTGTTTAATTGAACAATTTGACCAAATGAATTTTAGTGTTGCCTGAGTCATAATGTCTTGATGGTTTCAACACTATGAACCTTTGTGAACAAAAATGTTTCTCTGTGTTAATGTAAATCCTCGAGCCACTTCAGTTAATTTTGGGAGTTGTTTTCGTGCCACTTGAGCCACACTCCATGTTGTTTCCCCTCACTAACACGAAAAGATTTCGTGTCGTCTGAGCTTACAACACTTCGTGTTGATTTCCATGCTTGACAGGAAAACTTGTATGAGGTAATACTTCGTGTTGTTCTATCCTTGTCATCTATGTCTTCGAGTCCTAGTCTCGGTTGTTTAACTTCGTGTCGTGTCTCCCTCTGTCTTCGTGTCGTGTTACTGAAGCAGCTTGAATAGTTCTGACGAACTCCGAGTCGCTTCTCTGTGAACCTCGTGTCGTTTCTCTCTGTCCTTTAGTTGCTCATCTCGTGTCATCTTTTATGTCTGCTTGTTTAATTTCGTGTCACTTACTGTTGTTCCTCGAATCGTTCTTTTTCTTAGTGTCACTGCTTCATCACGTGTCGTGATAGCCGTGTCACTCTTCTATCTTCGTGCTGTTTTTCGCTTTAGACTTCGTGTCCTTCTCGCCTTGACCACACTCCGTGTCAATTCCTGTGTTTCATCTTCGTGTTGTTTTCAACTCGTGTCGGTTTCTGTTTTCATCTTCGTGCTATTTTCAACTCGTGTCGGTTTCTATTTTCATCTTCGTGTTGTCTTCAACTCGTGACGGTTTCTGTTATTTGTCTTCGTGTCGTGGTCAGCCCGTGTCGCCTCGTCTTCGAGTCGTTCATTCGAGCTATTTTGTGCTCGAGTTGTTTTTCTTATGTTTTCAAGTGTTGTTTCACTTCGTGTCGTCTTTTGTTGCCGTTTGTTAGTTCGTGTTGTTTCGTTCTAACCTCGTCCAGGTTTCTTCTAAATCGCGTGTTCTTCTATTGTTTCACTCCGTGATATTTTCTTCTCACCTCGTGCTATCCTGATCTGACCTCGTGTCACCTTCCTTGATTGTGTCAGTCTTGTCCATTGTATCTCGTGTCGTTCTTTTCTTATCTCGTGTAGTTGTCACGTCGTGTTGTTATCATATACATCATGCAGCTTTAGTTTTAGTGGCCATACAGCGTGTTAATGGTTTTTATCTCCTAACAGGTACGAGGAAGAATATTCCCAAATAAATGGGTTGCACGTGATCCAAGATAAGAGGAACCAACCCTATGAGGACACGTGGCAGGAAGGTTCTGGATCGAGCGTGGGAAGCACACGCATGTTGTGCCCTATCCACCTGCTGCCCTATAAATAGAAACCTTCGCCCACCGATGAAGGTAGATCAGAGCCAAGAAAGAAAAGGCAGAATTACAGAGAGCTCGATCCAGCAGTGAAGAGAAAGAAAAAGAGAGATAGCAGTGAAGAGAAAAGAAAAAGAGAGATAGCAGTGAAGAGAGAAAGAGAGTTTGCAGTATCTGGTTTTTGAAATTGCTTCCCAGGAAGCTACATTTGTATTAACTCTCAGTATCGAATGTTTTCTCGATCAGTCTTTAGTTTCTTTTCTGATTTTCTTTATGTGTTCTTCGTCTAATTCTGATCTGTTCCCCTCCGGTATGTGGAGGAAGGGAGCCTAACTCCGGTTTCCCTCTGGGTTGCAGAGGAAGAGAGATCGTTGATCTCTGGTGTTGCTAGTGACGGGTTGTCATTAGCAGGTTCCCTCCGGTGTGTGGAGGAAGGGAGAGGCACTCTCCGGTTCTGTCCGTGCTGGGTGCTAGAACAGGTTTCAAGCTCTGCGGGTGGCAGAACTTGGTTGAGGGATTTGTCTCCCTTGGGTTTTCAAGCTGTTTGGCAGCAAGTTGTTCGCAGACTGAGTCTGCTGTACTGTAGCAGTGTCTAGTGGAATCCTCACTCTAGTTGGAGTGAGGGGTGGATGTAGATTGCTGACTGCAGTCGAACCACCTAAAAAACCGGTTGTCTTCTCTGTGGTTTGAGGTCTTTATTTGCGCTCTCTATCTGTTTGTCACTTCGATTATTTGTTTGCTCAGCTCTTCATCATCATTCTCTTATTCGATCTTGAGTGGTATCTGCATTTGCAATTCTTTGTGTGCTAGTTTAGAAGGGGCATAAGCGGTAGATTTATTTTCTTGCCTAAGTTTTGCAAATTGGGAGTGATCTATTCATCCCCCCCCTTCTATATCACTCTTGTTGCGCTAACATTTGGTATCAGAGCGGGTTTACGTCATGTGGATGAACGGTCAAGGAAATGGTGGTGGTCCTAGAACCTTCATGGCCGAAGGTCAATCCATTAGTCGCCCTCCTTATTTCGATGGTAGTAACTATCTATTTT
The DNA here is from genome assembly GCA_022559845.1 of Amorphophallus konjac. NCBI lineage: Eukaryota > Viridiplantae > Streptophyta > Magnoliopsida > Alismatales > Araceae > Amorphophallus > Amorphophallus konjac. The sequence continues at coordinate 440,013,003 of CM040121.1, read as the reverse complement.
GGAAGAACAGGATGGAAGTGTTCATCAGAGCTCAGAGTCATAAATTGTGGAGAGTAATCACGGTGGGGCCATATGAGCTGCCACCAAATGAGGAACCTTGGACAGATGATCATGTGAAGCTCTCATCACTCAACTGGACGGCGCTGAACATAATCCAGTGTGCTGTTCATCCAGAGGAATATGCTCGTATATCTGCATACAGAACTGCCAAGCGAATGTGGGATGAGCTGCAATTGATCTATGAAGGTACAGCTCAAGTGAAAGCCTCGAAGGTAAACCTCTACACTTCTAAGTATGAAATGTTTAAGATGAATGTAGATGAGAATATAACCGAAATGTATGCCAGGTTATCCTTGATCACTAACACTCTTAAAGGGCTAGGGAAGGATCTTGCTGAGGCAGATATAGTCAGGAAAATCCTTAGATCTTTATCCCCGGCATGGCACACTAAGGCCATTGTGATTGAGGAGTCAAAAGATTTGACTGTCTTAACTATGAATGAACTCATAGGATCCCTGATGACCTATGAGATGAATTTCCAAGGAGGTGGAGAAGGAAGTGAGAGGAAGGGTAAAAATGTAGCTCTAAGAGCTTCCCGCAACAAGGGTAGTAATAGTGGGAGCAGCAGTAGTACCCCCGAGTCTGAGTCTGAGCTTGAAGGTTTATCAGATCTCGACCAGGCGGAGCAGGCTATGCTCACTCGTCAGTTCAGAAAGTTTCTGAGGACAAAGGGAAAGACCTTTAGGAAGAAGAATCCACACTCTTTTAACAAGAATGCTGAGTTTACCAATTATAGGGATAGAAATCCTAAGAAACTGACTTGTTTTAACTGTAACAAACAGGGACACATGAAAGGCGAATGCCCAGAACTCCAGAAGAAAGGTCCCTATTTTCAGAAGAAAAACATAAAGGTGCAGAAGAAGAAGAAGCCACAGGCAATGGTCTGCACATGGAGGGAGGAAGAAGAAGACCCAGAAGAAGCTTCCTCAGAAGAATACTAAGATGGAATTTGCCTTATGGCAAACAGTGAAGAGGAGGTAATAAACGTTTTTGAAAATTTCTCAATTGATGACTGGGAGGATGCTTATGGTGACTTGCTAGATAAATTTAATTCACTTAGCAAAGAGCACAGAGTTCTGAAAAGAAAATTTAACACAAATATTGAAGAACAAACTCTGGTCTGTGAGGAAAATGCAAAGCTAAAAGAACAACTAGAAGAAATGACCTCACAAAGGAAAGAGAATGATAAGCTTAAGGGAGAAATTCAGGAAAGTCAAAAACAGCTCAATGAATTCAAAACTAAAATTGAAGAAAGCATGAGTGAAATCAGAATGAATTCAGAGAAATATGAAGCTGTGAAGAAAGTAAATGCTGAACTCCTAAAGAATTCTGAGTTTCTTCAAAAGGAGCTGGAAGACAAACAGAAAATCTTAGAAAGGTTTGTCCAAGGAAAGACTAGCCTAGATGCTATACTAGGGACTAGGGTCAATTTCAATAAGGAAGGTCTAGGCTATGACCCAACCAACAAGAGACCCTTGCAATTCAAGACCATCACCTTCTGTCCAGAGAAGGGAAAAGAAAAGCTGGATACACCATCCAGCTCAAACAGCTCTAAGGAAACTCAAAGTCCTAAAGAAAACACAAAAACCAGTACTGGACAACCATTTAAGATTGGAATGAACTTTATGAAAAATAACATTAAGTCCATTCACCAGAACACAAATGGTAGCTGGACCAAGAAAATAAATCAGAATAAAAGCTGGAATTATAACAATCAGATGGATCCAAACAAGACCTACTGGAGGAATAACTTTCATGGTCAAAGATATGCCAATCAACAAGCCTACAGGAAATTTCCTAGGAATAGGAAGACCAATGAAAGGAATAGAACTCACTTCTCCAGTTCAGCTGGATTGAACTTTAAAAAACCAGAAAGGAAGGTGCCAGAGAAAACCATGCTGAAACAAATCTGGATACCTAAACACTTGATCAGAGATTTAAACAATGTCCTTGGACCCAACTCATCTTGGGTTCCAAATCACTCTGCTTGATATACTTGTGTAGGTCGGCCTGGCAGCTGTAGACAACAAGTGGTACCTCGACAGTGGCTGCTCTAGGCATATGACAGGAGACCGATCCAAGTTCAGCAACATAGAGATGAAGCCAGGAGGTCTGGTCAAGTTTGGAGGAAAGAACAAAGGTAAAATTATTGGAGTTGGCACAGTAGGTAAGTCTTCCACAAATTCCATTGAAAAAGTATTACTTGTGGAAGGGCTACAACACAACCTGATTAGCATTAGCCAATTATGTGACAGGGGTCACAGGGTTGTATTTGATGATAGTTCATGTAAAATCCTTGAAACAAATTCTGACATGGTTAAATTTGTAGCCAACAGGATTAATAATGTCTACATTGTAGACTTAGATGAGAAATCTGAATCCACTATTTGCTTATCTGCCAATTCTGAAAATGATGCCTTTGAATGGTATAGACGTCTAGATCATGCTAGCTTTTCATCTTTAAATAAATTGGTCAAGCATGATTTAGTTAGAGGCATGCCTAGAATTAAATTCAACTCTATATCAAAAGCATGTGACGCCTGTGCTCTAGGCAAACAGACTAGAAATTCTTTCAAATTAAGATCTGAGCCATTGTCTTCTAGACAAATGGAACTTCTTCATATGGATCTTTTCGATCCAACTAGAACTCAGAGTCTTAATGGTAACAGGTTTGGCTATGTCATCATAGATGACTTCTCCAGATATTCATGGATATTTTTCTTAGCAAATAAGAGTGATGCATTTCAAAAATTTAATCTATTTTTCAATAAGGTCAAATAAGAAGGGAAGTACAAGGTTAGTTCTATTCAAGCTGACCATGGAGGTGAGTTTAAAAATTTCATGTTTACTGATCTTTGTGACAAAGAAGGACAAACTCACAGGTTTTCCTCTCCCAGGACACCTGAACAGAATGGGATCGTGGAGAGAAGAAATAGAACAGTGGTGGAAATGGCCCGAACCATGTTGATTGAAAGTAAGTTACCTAGAAGGTTTTGGGCAGAAGCAGCCAATACAGCAACCTACATAATCAACAGGGCCATGGTAAGACCCATACACAAGAAAACACCCTATGAGCTTCTAAAAGGTAAGAAACCAAACTTGTTTCATTTCAAAATTTTTAGAGCAAAATATTTTATTCATAACAATGATAAGAAAGATTTAGACAAGTTTGAAGCCAAGAGTTCACCGAGAATATTCCTGGGTTACTCTGAAGTGTCAAGGGCATATAGGGTATTTAACATATCAGATCAGAAAGTGGAAGAATCTCCACACATCCTTTTTAGTGAAAAGAAAGATGTTTCTAATGTTGAAAATCTTGACAGGGACTCCAATCATGGTGGAGATTTTCTGGAAAACCAAATAGAAGAAGAGAAGACTCAGCAGAATGGAGAAACAAATTCCCCAAATCAGGAAGGTCCAAGAGAAACAGGTGAGTCTTCAACAAATATTAGATTTCTTAAAGACCATCCTTTAGATAATGTCATAGGTAATCCTGAAGAACCTCTTCGGATGAGGTCTCATTTTAGAAATGTGAATAATGATGACTTAATTGCTTTGGTCTCACAAATTGAACCCAAATCAGTAGAAGAGGCCTTAGCTGATCAAGCTTGGGTCAATGCTATGAGTGAGGAATTAGGTCAGTTTGAAAGGAATAATGTCTGGGAGCTTGTCCCAAGACCAGATGGTATAAATATTATAGGAACCAAGTGGGTGTTCAAAAATAAGATGAATGAAGATGGAATCATCTCGAGGAATAAGGCCAGACTAGTAGCCAAAGGCTACTGTCAGGAATTCGGTGTAGACTTTGATGAATCCTATGCACCAGTTGCTAGGATGGAAGCTATAAGATTGTTGCTTGCCTTTGCATGCTCAAAGAACATTAAACTCCAACAAATGGATGTTAAAAGTGCCTTTTTAAATGGAGTTATTAAAGAAGAAGTTTTTGTTGAACATCCTCCTGGATTTCAATTTTCTCCTCAACCTAACCAAGTTTTCAGGTTAAACAAAGCCTTGTATGGTCTAAAGCAGGCTCCAAGAGCTTGGTATGAAAGATTATCTGAATTTCTGATCAGCAAGGGCTACAAAAGAGGTAAAGTTGATCAGACTTTATTTACCAAGGGCATGAATAAAGATCTCATCATAGTTCAGGTATATGTAGATGACATTGTATTTGGATCAACTAGGCATGAACTATGTGATGAATTTTCTACCATGATGTCTGCTGAATTTGAAATGAGCTTGGTTGGAGAACTAAAATATTTTCTTGGATTGCAGGTACAGCAGCTAGAAGATGGGTGCTTCATCAACCAAACCAAATACACAATGGAACTGTTCAAAAGGTTTGGCATGGAAAACTTAAAACACATTACTACACCCATGGGCACCAATACATCATTGGATGCAGATGAGACATGTAAAGAAGTAAATGCCAAACTTTATAGAGGTATGATTGGATCACTTCTTTACTTGACAGCCTCTAGACCTGATATACAATTCAGTGTAGGAATGTGTGCAAGGTATCAGTCTAGACCCACTAAACTACACTTAGCTGCAGTTAAAAGAATCTTCAGATATTTGTCAGCTAGTCACTCTCTTGGTTTATGGTTTCCTACATCTCGCACATTGAATCTAGTAGCATACACAGATGCTGACTATGCAGGCTGTAAACTAGACAGGAAAAGCACAAGTGGCCATTGTGAATTCTTGGGTGGGTGTTTAGTATCTTGGGGCTCCAAGAAACAACATTCTGTGGCCCTCTCCACTGCAGAAGCTGAATATGTGGCTGCAGGGAGTTGTGGAACACAAGTTATATGGATTAAACACCAGCTTCAGGACTACCAAGTAGACCTGGGGTGTACACCTATTTACTGTGATAATACAAGTGCCATCAATCTTGCTAAAAATCCGATTTTGCATTCTCGAACCAAACACATAGAGATAAGACATCATTTTATAAGAGATTAGGTGTCTAAGAATAATTTTGAACTGATTCATGTAGGGACAGATAATCAGATTGCTGATATTTTCACAAAACCTCTGGATAATGAAAAATTCACTACATTGAGAAGAGAATTAGGCTTATACAAAGTGTCTTAATTTTGGAGCCTGTTCCTGTTGTGAGGGGGAGTTTTGTCTATCTGTTGTTTAGCCTTCTTACATGCTGGTTTAAGGGGGAGTTCAGAATGCTTACTGGTTAGCTTTCAGGAATGCTCTAAATAAAGGAAAGTCTTGAGATTTTGCTGAAATGTTTTATTGAGGAATGCTATATCTTAGGGGGAGCTGAGTTGTAATGTGAGAAGAGAAGTTCTTTGACAGATTCAAAAGGGCTGTCCAGATGTGTACCTTTGCTGGTCTTGCATGACTGATTTAGTGTGGTTCTCTCAGAAAGTAGAGTGTCACTTATCTCTTAAGTCTATAAGTCAGTGACTCTAATCTCCAGGTCAGAATCTTTCCTTTGGTACTCCTTCAGAGATCTGGACTAATTGCATAAAGTATATCTTCCTACATTGTCATTGATTATGGTTCAGGCCAAAAAAAAAAAAACATGTATGTCTTGATATCTGACCCAATAAACTTGAAATCTAGACTTCAAGACTCAATTCAAGAAAAGTCCTTTTTGGTATTGTCTTCAATCATTCTATCTCTTTAACTCAAGGGCTTAACTGAACAAACATGTTCTATTTTGATCACTGAGAAACTGGGAGCTTCATCAATGAAATGAATATTTCTCCCAAGTCATGAGGTGTCAAATGCTTAAAATGAATGAAAAGTCATGACAGAGCAATGGTGGCTTGCTGGTGAGTAGCTGGGGACTCTGGCCTCTAATCAAGGTGTTTCCTCATGTCAAAAGCCATAGTTACTAACTCTGTTCCTTAATAATAAAAAAAAGGGGGAAGGAAGTAATGAGGTACTCACTCTGAGTAACTGGGGTTTCAGGCCTCTAATCAAGATGTCTCCCTAATGTCAAAGGAAGTGACCTACCAACTTACTCATTGATCTTCTTGAAAATCATCTCCAACAAAAATTCCTTGTTGTTATACAACTAATGGATTGCTTGTCTTCAATACTTTGAGAACACCTCTCTGATTTAGTCTCTTGCTGTCTTGTGAAATAGTTGAATGATCAGCTATATCTGGCCATATTTGTGAACTCCTGCTCTAAATCATCCACTATGTATGATGATAAACTTGTCTATCATTCCACTTCTCTATTGTGTACTGAAATCTAAAGAATCTTGTCTTGAGATTAGAAACTCACTTATTCTCTTAAGACCTACTCGTGACTTTCTGCACTATGCAGTTACTGCCCTGAGTCCTCATGTTTCCAGCACTGTCACACATTCTGTATTTTTTTTTGCTGATATCAAAGGGGGAGAGAAGTTTGCAATGTCTACAATTTTAGTGAGAAGTTCTACAATGTTCTGCAATATCAGTGAGTCTTGGTTTTGTCTTGAGCTTTGGGGGAGTCTTGTGGCTTCATGCTGATATGTTTATGAGTTGTGGGGGAAATGAGAGTGTGTTGTAGGGAATGTTTAAATTCATTTCCATGAGCATGCCTTGAATTTAATCTGTTGTTGAAACTGATATTGATTTCATGTTAAATCTTGATAAACCTTGATATTGCCTGATTCATAGTGTTGCCATCATCAAAAAGGGGGAGATTATTGTGTCCCTATGATTTTGATGATGTCTCACACTATAAATCATTTCTTTATCTCAAGATAATCTCATGTTTCATCATGTAAGTGAATGGATTAAACAGTAAGGGAATGTCCTGTTCAATTGAACAATTTGACCAAATGAATTTTAGTGTTGCCTGAGTCATAATGTCTTGATGGTTTCAACACTATGAACCTTTGTGAACAAAAATGTTTCTCTGTGTTAATGTAAATCCTCAAGCCACTTCAGTTAATTTTGGGAGTTGTTTTCGTGCCACTTGAGCCACACTCCATGTTGTTTCCCCTCACTAACACGAAAAGATTTCGTGTCGTCTGAGCTTACAACACTTCGTGTTGATTTCCATGCTTGACAGGAAAACTTGTATGAGGTAATACTTCGTGTTGTTCTATCCTTGTCATCTATGTCTTCAAGTCCTAGTCTCGGTTGTTTAACTTCGTGTCGTGTCTCCCTCTGTCTTCATGTCGTGTTACTGAAGCAGCTCGAATAGTTCTGACGAACTCCGAGTCGCTTCTCTGTGAACATCGTGTCGTTTCTCTCTGTCCTTTAGTTGCTCATCTCGTGTCATCTTTTATGTCTGCTTGTTTAATTTTGTGTCACTTACTGTTGTTCCTCGAGTCGTTCTTTTTCTTAGTGTCACTGCTTCATCACGTGTCATGATAGCCATGTCACTCTTCTGTCTTCGTGCTATTTTTCGCTTTAGACTTCGTGTCCTTCTCGCCTTGACCACACTCCGTGTCAATTCCTGTGTTTCGTCTTCGTGTTGTTTTCAACTCGTGTCGGTTTCTGTTTTCATCTTCGTGTTATTTTCAACTCGTGTCGGTTTCTATTTTCATCTTCGTGTTGTCTTCAACTCGTGACGATTTCTGTTATTTGTCTTCGTGTCGTGGTCAGCCCGTGTCGCCTTGTCTTCGAGTCGTTCATTCGAGCTATTTTGTGCTCGAGTTGTTTTTCTTATGTTTTCAAGTGTTGTTTCACTTCGTGTCGTCTTTTGTTGCCGTTTGTTAGTTCGTGTTGTTTCGTTCTAACCTCGTCCAGGTTTCTTCTAAATCGCGTGTTCTTCTATTGTTTCACTCCGTGATATTTTCTTCTCACCTCGTGCTATCTTGATCTGACCTCGTGTCACCTTCCTTGATTGTGTCAGTCTTGTCCATTGTATCTCGTGTCGTTCTTTTCTTATCTCGTGTAGTTGTCACGTCGTGTTGTTATCATATACCTCATGCAGCTTTAGTTTTAGTGGCCATACAGTGTGTTAATGGTTTTTATCTCCTTACAGGTACGAGGAAGAATATTCCCAAATAAATGGGCTGCACGTGATCCAAGACAAGAGGAACCAACCCTATGAGGACACGTGGCAGGAAGGTTCTGGATCGAGCATGGGAAGCACACGCATGTTGTGCCCTATCCACCTGCTGCCGCTATAAATAGAAACCTTCGCCCACCGATGAAGGTAGATCAGAGCCAAGAAAGAAAAGGCAGAATTACAGAGAGCTCGATCCAGCAGTGAAGAGAAAGAAAAAGAGAGATAGCAGTGAAGAGAAAAGAAAAAGAGAGATAGCAGTGAAGAGAGAAAGAGAGTTTGCAGTATCTGGTTTTTGAAATTGCTTCCCAGGAAGCTACATTTGTATTAACTCTCAGTATCGAATGTTTTCTCGATCAGTCTTTAGTTTCTTTTCTGATTTTATTTATGTGTTCTTCGTCTAATTCTGATCTGTTCCCCTCCGGTATGTGGAGGAAGGGAGCCTAACTCCGGTTTCCCTCTGGGTTGCAGAAGAAGAGAGATCGTTGATCTCTGGTGTTGCTAGTGACGGGTTGTCATTAGCAGGTTCCCTCCGGTGTGTGGAGGAAGGGAGAGGCACTCTCCGGTTCTGTCCGTGCTGGGTGCTAGAACAGGTTTCAAGCTCTGCGGGTGGCAGAACTTGGTTGAGGGATTTGTCTCCCTTGGGTTTTCAAGCTGTTTGGCAGCAAGTTGTTCGCAGACTGAGTCTGCTGTACTGTAGCAGTGTCTAGTGGAATCCTCACTCTAGTTGGAGTGAGGGGTGGATGTAGATTGCTGACTGCAGTCGAACCACCTAAAAAACCGGTTGTCTTCTCTGTGGTTTGAGGTCTTTATCTACGCTCTCTATCTGTTTGTCACTTCGATTATTTGTTTGCTCAGCTCTTCATCATCATTCTCTTATTCGATCTTGAGTGGTATCTGCATTTGCAATTCTTTGTGTGCTAGTTTAGAAGGGGCATAAGCGGTAGATTTATTTTCTTGCCTAAGTTTTACAAATTGGGAGTGATCTATTCATCCCCCCTTCTATATCACTCTTGCTGCGCTAACATCATCATCTGCCGACTCAGCGCATCGGCGACCTTGTTCTCCGCCCCTACCTTGTGCTTGAGCATAAAGGTGTACTCCTGGAGATACTCCACCAAATGACTGTGGCGAGCGTTCAGCTTCTTCTGGGTATGGAGGAATCATAAGGCCTCATGATTAGAAAAGAGGACAAACTCCTGGTGCAAAAGATAATGCCTCCAATACCACAATGCCTGAACAACTGCGTAAAATTCTTTATCATAAGTGGAATAACGTAGTTTGGCATCATTAAGCTTCTTGCTAAAGAATGCAATGGGGTGGGACTCTTGGCTCAACACTCCACCAATACCCACTCCAGAAGCGTCACATGTGACCTCAAGCACCTTAGAAAAGTTAGGTAGAGCAAGGATAGGTGCCTGGGTCATACGCTCCTTGATGTCTTGAAAGGCTATGGCTGCAGCTTTAGTCCATACGAATGCCCCCTTCTTTATGCAATCAGTGATCGGGGCGGTGATGGAACTGAAGCCACGAATGAAGCGGCGATAGAACGTCGCTAAGCCATGGAAGCTCCGGACATCATGGAGGGTGCGGGGCTCGGGCCAGTCCCTGATGGCCCTAATCTTCTCCGGATCAGCGGCGACTCCATCTCTAGAAACAATGAACCAGAGGAAGGTGATCTGATCAGTCATGAAGGCACACTTCTTCGAGTTGGCGAATAAGCTCTCTCGCCTCAAAACGACACAGACCTGCCTAAGGTGATCTAAGTGGTCCTCCCTAGTGCGGCTGTAGATAAGAATGACATCAAAGTAGATGACCAAGATGACCCCTATCATAGGGCGTAAAACCTGGGTCATCAACCGCATGAAGGTACTAGGGGCATTGGAAAGCCCGAAGGGCATAACCAACCACTCATAAAGACCATCCTTGGTCTTGAATGCCGTCTTCCATTCATCCCCAAGCCTGATCCGTACCTGGTGATAGCCACTACGAAGATCTATCTTTGAAAAGATAGTGGCTCCCAACATCATATCTAACAATTCATGCAGTCGGGGAATGGGAAAGCGATACTTCACCGTGATCTTGTTGATCGCACGGCTATCAACGCACATCCTCCATGTGCAATCCTTCTTCGGGGCCAATAATGTGGGAACAGCGCAAGGGCTCTTGCTATCCCTAAGGGATCCTCGACTCATCAACTCCTCGCCCTGTCTTTGAAGTTCGGCATGGTCCGTGGGACTCATCTGTAGTGGGGAAGGATGGGCAAGGATGAGCCCGGGACAAGGTCGATCTCGTGCTGGATGTCCCTCATAGACGGAAGGCCTTCAGGGAGGTCCTCCGGGAAGACATCGGAAAAGTCCCGTAGGATCGCAGCTACCTCTGGGGGTGCTTATCATCAGACCCAAGAGCGACATCCTCCACTCCTCGGACAACACTGACAAGGATAGGGCTACCCCCGGTCACCTCTTGCTCCATCTCTCGCGGGCTAATCATCATTAACCTCTGGGGTGGGTGGCCTCCTGTGCTTGGAGCAGTCGAAGCGGTAGTTGCCCGCTTCGAGGATGAGGCGGAAGGGCTGACCGTCCCCTGACTAGGAGGGGTCGAGGTGCTGGGACCAGCTGGTCCTCAGACAGACGGTTCCTTCAGTTGGGTGGGGTGGAGGGTGATCCTATGACCATCGTGGTCGAATGTGCAGGTGTTAGACCGACCTTGAAGGGTGGCATCCCGATCAAATAGCCAAGGCCTACCTGGGATAATGCTACCCACCTCCATAGGCAACACATCACACTAGATCTCATCATTGTAAGCCTGGAACTGCAGTGGCACCAGACATTGCAGTCTGACCGGGATGGGAGTGGAATCCACCCAAGATACCCTGTAAGGGGCGAGGTGATCTACGGGCGTCAAACCCAGACGCCTAACAGTGCCCATAGAGATAGCGTTAATGCAACTCCCGCTATCTATGATCACCTTGCAGGCCTTTCCTCCCAGCCTACAAAATGTGTGGAAGATGGTGGTACGACGCCAATCGTCACTCACCTGGGGCTGGGTTAGGATGCACCTGACTACTCCCAGCTGTACATCACCCTGATGCTGGGTACCTGGGACATCAACTGGCTCTCCCTCCATTAGTTCATCAAAGAACTCCTACGCTAAGTCCTTATCAGCCTCGTAACTGATCGGCACTAGCTCAGGTGTGGGGTCGCTGGCAGAGGGATTAGAGATGACAAGCAACTCCCGAGTGGGACACTTGGCCGAATAGTGGCCAACCCCACCACACCTATAGCAAGTTCTTTGTGTCCCGAAGCCTTGGGATGTTCCACCAACCATCAGCCCTTACCCTTGTCCACAGGACGGACTGGGGGTGTAGGAAGTAGGGGTGGTTGAGTCGGCATGGCGGGCTAGGCAGATCTAGGGGCAGGGACGGGTGCCTACTGGCGAAGGGGAGGATCCCTTGGAGGGAGGGGGCGCCTAGGTGCAGGAAGGTCCTGGCGAGGAGGTTCCTGGGGGCGGGCCACAGGCCACCAAGTGTAGGAACCAAGCGTGGTCCTAGGGTCTGACACACACGGATATGGGACCCCCTGGCGCAGAGTAGGAGCAAACTCCGCCTCAAATTGCTCCACCTCGAGCGCAACCTGGTACGCGTCCTCCAACTTGTCCACTTTGCGGCGGAAAAGCTCATACTGTAGGTGTGGTCGCAGACCATGCCAAAAATGAGAAACAATAAGGGAGCTTTCCTCCATGGCGTCACATCGTAAAAAGTATTCATCGAACTCGGTGATGTAATCAGAGACGGACCGATCTCCTTGGGTGAGACTCTGCCATCTGTCTATGAGATGCTAGCGGTAGGAGGTAGGAAGGTACTTCTTCCTAAGTTTGGACCTCATCTCATCCCACGTCTCTACCTGGGGCTCTTGACGGTGAAACAGCAGGTTCTCCATGTTCCTCCAATAAGTTTGTGCCTACCCTAGCAGTTTCATTTTGGCGAACTTGACTTTCCGGTGGTCCGTCATCTCAAACCACTCGAAATATCGGTCCATACCGGCCTCCCAATCAAGATAGACCTTCGGGTCTAAGGACTCGTCAAAAGTGGGAGGGTCTGCTCGCACCGTCCTGAGGACCCGCTCGTCCTCATCATCCCTCTGTGGTCGGTGACCACGACGGCTTCGGCCATTTCCCCTATAATCATTTTCAGACTCGTAGTCCTTAACATCGGGGGAACGTGGCTGTCGCTCCTCAGCCCTGAGTGGGGCGGGCTGGGCACCAGGCGCCTGAGGGGGCGCCTGAGGGGCCGGGGCAGCTCCGGGGAGCTCTTGGCGGGGGACACTCCACATTCTCCATCCTCCCAACCAGACCTTGGATAGATCAGTCGGAGACCTCGGCACAGTCCTCCATGCTCTTGAGACGGCTCTCCAAGCGGTTGGTGTTCTCCCTACTAATTTGTTCGAACCTACCCATGCGCTCCATGAGTAGAGCGACCACATCATCTAGAGTTCGGCCTCTCGGTTTGGCACCTCAGGGTTCACCCATAGTGTCAGGGCGGTGATACTGGGCACCTCCACGGGTTGGCATGCAATAGGAGAGGACCTAGAGGGAACTAAGGGGTGACTCACTACGACCTATATGGATGGACTAATGCAAAAATGAAGACGACCTAGACTCCAATATCCGGTACGAGGCGGAGGTTTGATCCGAAGACCGCGCTCACGCAAGTGTACCCCTTTCCCAATAGGCGTAGCCTACCGTTCCGGGAACACCTTTAGATATACTAGATGAAATGGAGCACCTTGGACTGACTACCCTAGACTCAAACCGGCTCTGATAACAGTTTGATGCGGGATGACTATGAGACTCAACTCGGATTGATTGCGACCTTGGACTCTATAGGACGATGCGACTAACAGGACGACGCTACCAGCAACAACACTACAACGCACGGCACCTAAGAGCTCCAAAAGAGGCGATCATGCCCCAAACAAGAAGTGCTAACTCACAGTCGTCCCTGATGAGGGAAATATGACGATCTGCACGGTTGGGAAACCGGCTTTGAGTCTCGGGTGATCAACTCACTCTCGTGCTCGGGATGAGTCACGGGACGGGTTTCACTCTCACAACTCACAGCGGTGATTAAGATTTGACAAGCTAGGAAATAATTAACTCATATGCAGTGGCAGTAAGAACATATACTAGCTAAGCAAGTAAGACAAAGTAAGAGGTGAATGTACCTCCACACTCGGGGCATAGGGAAGACGTCCCAGCCAAGTCCATTACTCCCAGTACAATGGTAAAAATTAGTTACAGCATGAAAATTATGGTTTACTCCACAAAGGGAGGTAAAAGGCCACAACAGCAATCGGGGAGTGCCGCTCCTAGGTTGACGGGCAGCAAGGCGGCGGGTTCCGGGAGGCGGCGGGCAGCGGCTCCGGTTCTGCAGTTTGCTGGCCGGCAGGATAGCGAACACGGGCGTCCAAAGGGACGTCGGCCTCTTGGGATTTTCTGAAGATAGAGGTTCACCAAAACGCTGGCAGAGGGCCCCGGGTCGATCCTCGGGAGCGGCGGTCGCTGAGGTTGCCCCGGCGTATTTCTTTGGGATTTCTCTGGCAGCCCCTTTTTCGGGCCTGGCTCGGAGCAGAATCTCGTGCCTCCATGAAAATGGCTGGTACGCCCAGATCTGACGTCGGATCGAGACGCAATGGGTACCGTTGGAAAGAGGACTCAAAATCCTACGACATACTTGAATTTCAGATCCATCCAACAGCTAGATTGGAAATGAAAATGACTGCTATTTGACTGATTTCCCTAACCTGAAACTTAGAACATGCAGGGCAGAACGAGATCTGCTTGTTTAAGGGCTTTGACCAAAGATCAAATGAAATATCTAGGACCTAGGATTTTTATGCTGGATAGAGGGGAGGTGGTGGTTATGGACATAATTTTTGGATATTTTTCAGACAACGTTTGAGGGGGTGAAAAATTCGGCTACTAGGATCTATCTCACAGATCTGCACACAGGCAAACTGTGAGGGGGAAAAACAAAAGGCTGGGAAGGGGGGCAAACAGGCTCAGATCGGCATGAAATTAAACTGGGATTGGCGGACAATGGGGGGAACCTACCCTCAAAATTTCATCACGATCCAACGGTTGGATCTCCCGTACTGGCACTTTTACCGAGCTGCTGTCCAGCAACTCCGAATTTCAGGACAGTAGGAGGAAGTCGGCTTGTGGTGGCTCGACGGCGGCACGAACGGCGGCGGCGGCGGTGATCGATCACAACAAGTAGAAGAAGAGGGGAAGAGGAAGAGAGTTCAAAAATTTGGAGGATTTGGATCTAGATCTGAAGAAGATAAGAGGAAGAATGGGAAGAACACCAAGAACAAGAGGGGAGAGAGGGGGGGTGCGCCCAAATCATTCTTCAACTCAATTCTTCATTAATTTTCTCCAAATACAACAAGAGACATTATATATTCAAACCTTAGACCTAGCCAAATGACCTAGGTTACCTCTGGTCAAGGGGGTATAATGGGGAAGGGAGATTAAACTAGCATAAAAAAATCTCCCATAAAGGGACAAAAGAGGGGGCGCCCCTCCCTTAATGTCAACATAAGGGGCTTGCATTTAAATAATCCCCTTGGACCATATTAATCCCCCCTTGGACCAAAATAAATCAAAATTACAAATACATGATCTATTATTCTACCATTGACCCAATATAAAAACACAAGATAATACAAACCAAATACACACCAAATATATGCTAAATACACACCAAATACGTGTAAAATATGAATACGTAGAAAAATACGTACTGAAGTATCAAAGCCCCGGTAGCGACTCCAGACTGTCCCCCAGCCACAAAGAGGTCGGTGTCGACCGAGTCATGCTACGGGTCCGATACCGACAGCTCGCTGAGTCGAGCCGTACTCGTGCTCTAGTGTCCTCACCATGAAGTTCATCAAGCGCAACATCCTCGCTAGGTTCGAAGTCCCTCGTGACATCATCATCGACAATGGACCACAGTTCACATCTCAGGAGCTCCGCGACTTGTGTGGTAAATATGGCATTAATTTACATCATTCATCACCTTTTTACCCACAAGGAAACGGACAAGCCGAAGGTACAAATAAAAATCTCATCAGAATTATCAAGAAAACTTGCAAGTCTCATTATTATTCAGATTGGCCAGATCGCCTCGTTGAGGCCCTTTGGGCTTACCGCACTTCTGTCCGAACTCCCACGTGTCAGACCCTATATGCACTCACTTTTGGGACAGAAGTGGTACTACCATATGAAATATATGTTCCCTCACTAAGAGTACAGCTGGATTCTAAGCTCGATCCTGAGCAACGCCGAGAAAATCTCTTGGCCCAGCTGGAACTATTAGATGAGAAGCGGATGATTGCGGTCGATCATGCTCAAGTGTATCGCCAAAGAATTGCACGCTATTATGCCAAGAAGGTTCTTGAGAGGAAATTTAATTTAGGTGAACTGGTCCTAAAGAGGAAACTCACTAAAGCCACTGGTCTTAAAGCGAAACTACAAGAAAATTGTGAAGGTCCATTTGTCGTCAAAAAAGTCTACTCAGGTAACGCCTACAAATTAGTCGATGCCAATGGAGTGGAACTCACATATCCATGGAATGGGATTTATCTAAAGAAATTATATTCATGAGACCTTGTACATAGCAAAAAAAAATGAAAAAAATGAAAAAATGTAAATGAAAAAATGAGAAAACCTCACGAACCAAACAAAAATCTAGAAAATCCCAAAATGCTAAGGCATGGTGATCACCATGAAATCAAAATCATTTGCATCCATACTACGTGCTACGATAGGGCCCGTCAAGGTTGGTAGGTTTCGGGTCTTGGTCTGCCAGAACCGTGGAGATCCCTGTCCGGCCACGTCGGCCTATGCCCACTAAAAGAAAGACAACATGCACACACTCACGTGTTTTATCTAAAAATGGTAGCATCACCTTTGGTGAGGCCTCACCCTAAGGGTCTCTAGAAAAGTAATAATCTTTGTTCTCTTCCTCTTCGACTGAATGAGACAACCGGCGCCCTTAAAACGCTGAGCGTGTGAAAATCGAAGTATGCCCCCCTCAAGGTGAGAGTAGGATCCATCCCCTCGAGCTTGGGTAAAAGCACGAGAAGAGGGCAGTGTCCCCGCAGGCATACATGAGGGATTCCCAAAAATGTCAAATGACTACATTTCTCTCAAAAAAAAATTAAAAAATCAAGAGGCCTGGTCGTGACCGTGCCTGATTCTGATAAGAGAAACCCCTCGAAAGCAAAAAGAATCAAATCATGCAAAAGGGGCAACGAAATGCAAGACGCTCGAGGCTTGGTCCGAAGGCACCCGAAAGGGGAAAGTCAAGTAAGTCCCCTGCTAGCTCGCCGGGTTAACGATTTTGCCAGTCCTCTCAGGAGGTTTACCCCCAACTTTCTTCCTTCCTCCCCCTAAGATGAAAGCTCGACGGAGATCCCGAAGGGTGAATGCCGATAAAGTTTGCGGCCTTATTTTGACAAAACACATATATGGTTGTCCACTTCGAAAAGCAAAAGCCATTGCTGAGAAGGGGTCTCTATGTTTCTGGCCGGTCAAGACCTCTATTTTACTACCTTGGTGTCTTCTTATATTACCTCAGGCTTAGGCCAATGCAAGCGCGTCACCTGTCGGTGCGACGGCATCTGATTCCGGGTCAGCGTCACGCGGTTGGCCGTTAGGGTTCCAAGGTGTTCCATCATATACCATCTAAGGTTGTGAGGAAATAGACCCGAGTCGGGCAAATCATTTACCTTGAACGCTTTTTGGGTGTATCCCTGTGGTCGGAAGCAACTGGGAGCCTAAGCGTGACATGATAGTATTGTCATCAGGGTAAGACTTAACTGGCGGAACTATCATTTGAGGAGTCTAGAGGCCCAAATCAACCTAGATGTGTGCTCAGGATACATGGAAGGTCAATAAGAAACCTCATCTTCATGCAGGTCAGGTGTCATATGGGTGGTCACCAGGCGTTAACAACAAAAATACAACAACTCCACACACACACACAAATCAGAAATGTTCAAAAACAAAAAAATCATATAAAAGTAAAACCCCATAAAAGTATAAAACAACTAAAAAGAACTAAATATATATATATGTAAAACCCCCAAAACCCAAAAATATATTTTGCATCCGCTTGCACATTTACATGATCATACTTCCTTTTTGTTTGCATTCTGCTTGCATGCATATGCATCTCACATTTACTTTCTTTTTCAATCTTGTTAATACAATTTAGCCCTCTGACCCTGCATCGAGGAAGGTACTATCTATCTTGGGCAGGGGGCTAAAATCATACTGCACTAACCTTTTTTCCCTTTTTAAGTATAGTTGAAATAGGTGAAAAGGGAAGACGGCATCAACCAAACCAAACCAAGTACACAGAAGAAAGCACACTTCATTTCCAAAACATGTTCATTGCATCCCATTGCTACAGCATTCTAGGGGCATACCCCCAGTGTACAAAAGTAGCTGCTATCCAGCTCTCTCTCTAATCTCCATCAGTGCGAGGTCGGCTATGCCGACTATCAGCCTCATCCCCATCCCTACTCCCCCTTTCTCGCAACCTCGATGGCTGCGAAGCTCTCAAGCCCGACGCCACTGGCTGGGCCGCTCTCTGCTCTGCGGGAGACTGCATCATACCCATGAGCTCCTCCACTGTAAACTCAATTCACCCAACAGACTACAGTGACTACGAAGGAGTCACATGTCTCGCTCCCTCTCCTGGAGCACCTCTGTCCTGATACCTCCGCAGTACTCGCCATCTCAGAGTCTCCAGCTGGTCGAGAGCTCGCTGCTCCCGTATCGTGATCGCCATCTCTCGAGCACGTGCCTCGGCCTCCCTCTCCTTCTCCTCGGCAAGGTGACCCTCGAGTCTCTCCATAGTACTCATCTCTCCTATGCAGCGCGTCAGCTCCTCAATGCGTGCATCCTGCTCTCGTCGAGTGACCAAGGCGGCCTCTAGCTCCTTCTTCTGCAGGATATGAACTATCATGCGAGTCAGGAAAAGATAAATGAAAAGGGAATTGCTCTTAGTCCAGGTGTTTAGCTCTCACCGTCTCAGCTAACTCCGCCTCCTGCTCCCCAGCTTGTTTGAGGGCTCCTGCCAGGCGATCCTCCAACTCCTCTCCAGTATCTACCTGGGACGAAGGTCTGGCTTCCCTGGCCATTCTCGCCCTCATACGGTCGTACGCCAACTCGCCTCGCTGGTGAGTCAGGGGCAAATGGTCAGTCAAGATTCAAGAGTTCTCAAAGCCTCAAATCAATCAAGTCAATTTTGGCTTACCATCTCTTGAATCTCGTGCCTTAGGTTCACGATTGTCTGATCATGGACGGCGATCCGGTTCTAAAGAACTCGGACGGCCTCGACCTTTGGCATCTGCTCATCAAAATCCACTCAGCTGCATTGTTTTAATGAAATGTTTCATTTTAGGAAGCTGAGAGTAACTCACTACTCGGGTGTCGAGGCGGAGTCGCCCGACGTACCGCTCCTAGTAGTCCGCTAGGTAGGTCTCGCTACTCCTTGCGGTCCTATCCTACTCCAGGGTGGGTCCCCTCTACAATGCCTCTGCTTCCGCACGGTAGCGGGAGGCCCAATCCTAGTCGCTCACCGAGGTCCGTCGACGCCCCCTGTCTGACCCATGTTGAGCGGGTACCGCCACTAGAGGTTGGTGCCATCCCAAAGTCTGCTGCACCAAACGTAGGTAAAGTGGCTCCTGCAGGTTCACGCAGAACAACATTATATCCCTGCGGAACCAAGCTCGCCCCTCCTTCACCCAAGGCTGAGGGGTGGTGTCTTATGTAGTGTAAGGCGTCCAAATCACCTACCATAATAAATTGAAAGTTTTGTTAAAATTGAGTTCACATAACGAATGCTGAAAACATCACATAACTATTTTTAGCCAAACACTCACCTGGTGGGGTGGAAACTCGTCCAGGGCTATCCGAAGGTTGGAGAGCCTAGTTGCTACCAGTCGTCAGTCCCGAACCATATCCCATCTCTCCATGAGCGGGATCGCCTGCATCCGAGCTCGTAGGATCATGCCTCGACTTAAGGGGAATCAGGTGTACCCCCAAATCTGAAAATACACAAAGCAATAATCAATCAATCAAATCAAGGATCAACAAGTTTGAAGGGTAGACTCGTACCTATAGAAAAGGTGCGAGGCCACCCAGGTTCCCTGAACTTGGGCGTATAGGATCCATGTGGGTAAAGAGGTGCGCCAGCATCGCTCTCCCCCACGCAAATTGGGGTATCCGCTCAAGATCCAGTATCAGCAACAGGTATTTCATATTCACCTTGTTCGAAGCAGTTGCGAATAGTAGCCTCCCGAAGAAGTGGAGGAGAAAGAGTCGTACCTCATCCTCATCGCTCCTCTCTTGTACCCAAAGCTTATGATTTACCCGTTCTAGATACACATCTAGATCCTCTAATGGTCCTCGGACCACTCTGGCTAACCCCATCGCAGCACTGATCCTCCCAAGAGGAAGGGTAGTCACTGGCCTCCTAGTTTGGGTCAGTTGCAGCCCGAGTAAGCTCTCAACTTCCTGCTGATAATTTTTGAGCTCCTGACCCAACATTGGGACCCCGGCTATTGGCAATCCGGTCAAATAGGTCACCTCTTCGAGCGTGGGGATCATGTGTCCCCACGGCATCACGAAGGCCCTGCATCCATCCACCCATCGCTCGCGTAGTACCGCTAGGAAGGTCACGTCAACAGGAAAGGGTTGTATCCTAAAGAATGGACCAAATCCCATTCACCGGTCATCGTGAGGCAAGGCATGGTACCAAGCCCACACTAAATCCCATGACACATGGGCTCTGATTCTCTGTCGGCCCTGCGTACACAATAGAAAAGAAAACAATAGCTGATTAAATTTCCAAATTCCCAAACCATCTCAACCCACAATCAATCCCCAGAAACCCAACTAAAAATCGACTACCCTGAGAGGAAGGCGGCCAAGGTCTTGGTCGCTTGACTACTTGGGCGGCCAGGTCACTGGCCGCCTACTTCTCCTATGGACGGCCAGGACCCTGGCTGCCCAGGGCCGTGGACGGCCACAACCTTGGCTGCCCACAGGCCAGTTCCACATTTTTTTACTCCTCTATTCAGTAGAATACTCCCACCAAACATCACCCATCTCATACACATCCAAATCAGCTAGAGGAGCATTCAAGGGTCATGAAACTTACCTATTTACACGGTGCTTCCCCTTCCTCATTGGCTTCAACCCCATCGGAGGCAGAACCCTCTTCATCCTCCACATTTTCCTCACCCTCACCTCGATCGGCCAGCCCCTCCTCTGGAGCAACCGCGCCTTCATCTCCTCCCTCTTCTTCTCCTTCTTCACCACCATGAGAGGAGGAGGCCGAGGTAGATGGACTTGTAGAAGCCTTCATTTGCTCATCTTCTTTACCCTCGCTCGAAGACGGAGGCTCATCAACAACTTTAAACCGAGCTCGCCGTAGCCCCATCTCTTGAATCTTGATGCTCGGGCAACCCAAACCTTACTCAAGCCAGCGAGGATCCCTTGAGAACTATTCTCTCCAAGCTCTGGCTCTTGTGAGCTCGGTGGAATGCCAACCCCGATGGCCGTCCAAATGGAGAGGCCGGCCACTCTTTTAAACCCTCTAAAGAGGAGGGCGGCCAAGTCATTGGCCACCCACTAAAGTTGGAGGCGGCCAACACCTTGGCCGCCCTCCCCCCTGTTCAGCCAAAAAAAAAGGGAAAAGAGAGAAAACAAAAAGAAAAAAAAATCCACGATTCATGTTCATTCAGCTAGATGCATTCATTTAGTATTCAAGCATTCACCGCCAAAAGCAACAAAAATCAACAAAAACATTTTATTCCTATCCATTTCTTTCCTTCACAAGCAAATCAAGATAAAATGCTGAACAAGCACTAATACAATCAAGTGCGTCGTCTCATGAAGAATTCATTCACGGCTGGCCTAAAACCCCGCAAGTACCCTACATAATGCTTCAATTCATCTTTGTCTTCTTCTATATCAATTCAAGCTTTCACAATGGTGGCATGGCGTCTCCACATGTAGTGCCCCAGAATTTATATAAGTATTTTCTAGATTATTTAATAATTTTCTGGAATTTATTTGTAATTTATAAGGGCTAAAGAGAATCATAAAAGGATTATTGAACTTTTAGAAGGCCCAATGAATTAACCTAACCTGTTTAAAGAAGCCTAAAAGGTTTTGTTGGGTCCCGTAGTGCAGGAACACGGATCTAGAGGGGGGGTGAATAGATCCTACTACTAAAAACTATGATCGATTAAAAACATAGACAAGCGCACAGTGAAATTAACAACCTTGACGAGATTGAAGATTTCACTCAAGCAAGATGATTAAATTCTCTCAATCTCACCGTTCACACACGATTAAGATAAACACATTAAGCTGTTAAACATAATAAGGCAAACCACAATGCAAACCATAGGACACTGAGATTTTTAAGGTGGTTCAGGACCACGACGGGCTCCCTACGTCCACCCCTCACCAAACCCGGTGAGGCTTCACTCGGGGATAAATCCCCAACACGGAGACGACGCTCCAAACATACACGGGGATGAATCCCCACACACACACGGGGACACGCCCCAACACACACACAGACGGAGATGAAGTCTCCCACACGATCCGACGACCGGATCACAAACACATACACGATCCGATGACCGGATCACAAACACATACACGATCCGACGACCGGATCACAACACACACACGATCCGACGACCGGATCACAACACACACACACACACACACGCTGCAACAACCGCAGCACAATAACACAAACACGATCACACGAAGGCGATCAAACACGACCGTATACACAAACGGTCACACACACGAGTATCTCTATTGTTCAGAAAATAAACACAAATACTCAAGCATGCTCAAACCTAAAATACAGATCATAGAACATATCACAAAGAACTGATAGAAGACATAGAAATGATCCCCCTTTGTTTTCCAAGGCTGGTTGATGATGTTCCTTGAACCACGAGTTGGAGGGTAGCCGGATGACGACGATTCTTACGTCCTCTTGATCCTCTCTTCGATCCGCTCCTTTTCTTCTTCTTCCACGAGCTCTAGATCTTCACGGATGTAGATGATATCCTCCTTGGAAGAGCTCCACCACGTTTTCCCCCTTTTATTCACCTATACGAAAGAACAAATGAGCATTAGGGTTAATCACTTCTGAAATTCGGAGCAACACATTGATATATATAGGAGACAAACCAAATGACCCATATACCCCTTCTAAAATGAGTTTAAAACACCCTAACATGATTAGGAACCATTAGGGTATATTTTAGAATGGTTTAATAGGGTTTACAATATGTTTAAAACACTTTCGCAAGTCCCGTCCGGAAGGGGTCGACCCTTCGGGTCGACCCTCGGCAACCAGGTTGCTGGAATACACAAAAAGAGGCCCTCTGTTACAGGGGTCGACCCTTTCAGTGGGGGTCGACCCCTGGGGTCGACCCTTGGCAACTAGGTTGCTGTCGGGGCCAAAAAAAGAGCCAGGTTTAAAGGGGTCGACCCTTTGAGGTAGGGTACACAAAAATATCTCTGCGCGCTTCGGCGGCAGGAATTAATTCTCCTAGCTCCGAACTCCGATCGAAGCGAGACTGGAGGCGTTGGAAAGAGGACTCCCAGAGCTACAACATAAAATTTTTAGAGGGGAGATCCAATGGTTGGATTGAAAATGGTGAAAACTGTAAGATAGTTTGAGTTTGAAAAATAACTAAAACCACCATCAAACCAAAGGGAAACAATTGATTAAATGTTACCATAATCCCATGAAGATCAACAATGATTTTACATCCTGAAAAACATGATAAACCAAGAGGTTAGTTGAGAATCAAAATATATGAGTTATGCATTAACACTATGAACATGTTCATAATGAAATACATCATTGAACCTATTCAAACATGCGTTTTGCTTCTCAAATCACTTAGCAAAAATACATTTGACCAAATGACGATGTTTTGTAATGATAAGCATGAATCTATTATTCAATCAAATATAATAACATGGAAGCTCAACCATTCAATCACATTCTTGAATCAACCAAATCTTCAACATCAAGATGCTTCATTACACAAGTGTTAACAATCATGCCAATGCAATACATAATATCATAGAACCACATTCATTCAAATGGCATTCTTGTTGATTAAAAACTCATGAGAAGCATTGATATAAATAGGGGATCCTCCAAGACGTCTCAACCAAAAGTTAACAACATATCCCATGCATTTGAATAACATGTATGACCATCAAACCTCATGTAGGAAATGCATGAAGATTCCCAACCAAGACTGTGAAAAGCTGTTTGATGATATACATCAAATATAGAAGAGTCAACGCAAAGTAATGAGTGAGTCAACTCCCTTTTTCAATAAGATCTTCATTGATGCACTCCTTTGAGTTCCAAACATGAATCATAGATTTTGATCTTTTTCAATAAGATCTTCATTGATGCATTCCTTTGAGTTCCAAACATGAATCATGAAGTTGTGTTCCTACAAACCAACATAAATATAATATTCTCAAGATATAACACATGTTGCTCAACAAACAACATACACACACAAACACAATCGTTTTGATATCATTGAAACCAAACATGAACTAGGGAATGCAACAGGTTTTAAGGACCAAGCCCAATTGGGTTGGCCCATATTCTAGAAGGTCATTAAGGATAAGTACTAATCACATATATATATATATTTAAATGGATAAATGAATAAAAGAGTTTTACTTATTTAAAACTCTAGCTACGTTGACTGTAACGGTCCATCGGGCGACCGTCACAGCCAAGTAACGCAAGAGAGCTAGACCGTTACACTATGTGTATTCTGTGAGTTGAAGAGTTTGAGACATGTTGAACTCTGAGAACAAGAAATGTAACGGTCTATCGTGAGACCGTCACATGCCTCTACCGCACTGGCCGTGGACCGTTACATCCTGTTAGTTCTGTAAAAGAAAGAACAAGTACAAAGATTAAAACTTTGGACTCTTATCCACTAAGGATCGACTTGGGAAGAGTTATAATAATACTGAGGACTCTTAGAGATTAGATTATGACCAAACAAGGACTCTAGAATCGATCTAATCCTCAAACCCTAGCCTAAACTCTATAAATAGGGCATAGTTCTGAACTGTGCGACCCTTACTTTTTGGACGTAAAGAATCAAGGTAAGGAGTCATTATCCCAGGTAAGCTCTTTAGTAGTATTTGTTTACAATACTTTAGAATAACTCTCCTCCAAATTTAACATCTTTAGGTCAAGAGGTCGTGGAGTTAGAGCCCAAGGAAGTTGTTGAAAAAGTCACAGAAGAAGGAAATCTAGGGCAAGATTCTCAATCCAAATCAGAAGCAACAGTCTAAGTTAAGAGGTAGGTTATCTCATGAATGGCAAAAACAACCTGATAGGACTAAAATCCCTCTGGTTCAAGTGATTTCCATGCATTATAGATCATTGATTTCATGATTTTACTACTTCTATGCATTACATGCATCCCTTAGCCTTAATTGGACATGCCAAAGATGTATCTTTTCTAATTCATTAATACCTAAGCATGTAGTTAGCCTACACTACGTTATCATGTCTAGAGATTCATGGTATTTTAATTATGGACATGATATGAATCGATCTCTTTATGTTTTATCTAGTTTTCTATCAGCAGATACTGTAACGCATCAGCGTAGGACCGTGATACTCATATAGCGGCCCTACGACAGACCGTCACACACCCTGCTGTTTTGGATTTTCACTGTTGTCTCTAACGCACTTGGACAGACGCGTTACGTTCATGTAACGGCTAGATCCAGACCGTCACGTTCACTGTGACGCCCCACCTCCAGACCGTCAGAGTCTGTGTTCTGCCAACCCTAAGACAAAATATAAGTTGCCAATATTATTTATTGTTAAGCCTAGTTACTTAAGTTTTAACCTGATCATGTGATTTTAAGGTTATTTGATTATTCATATTAGTTATTACCTGTTTTGGTATCTCACTTTTATTTGAGTTATGTTAATTTCATGAAGCCAAATTATATAGTTTTGTATTATAAAGCATGACTTTTTAACGTTGTATTGACAGAGTTTTTCATCATAATTTCACATTGATTATACATATCTCTCTCTGTCAATAGAGTCATTTCTATAAGTACATGGCACATATTCCGGTATGTTGCCATTAGTTCACACCTTGCACTTTAGGAACACCATCTTGGACATGAGGACCTCTCTATTGGATATTCCTTCCAATGGATTAGGAAATCATTGTTTCAAGGCCTCCGTAATTCTCCGCGAGCCTGGGATTCCCACTAAGACGCCGAGTTGGTTGTACCATCAAAGCCCAATAACTAGAATACACTATCGTTGTTTTCTGGATCTTGTAATGTAACGGCCTTGCACTGGACCGTCAGGCTCACGTAACGGCCCAATGCCCGACCGTCACATTTCACTGAGTCTAAACTAGCATGCTGGAGTCTGGTCACTGTAACGGCCCATTATGGACGCGTTACATAGTGTAACGGCCCAGTAAACGACCGTTACATAGCTTGTATATGTTAACCCAAGGTTTGACCAAGGGTTGATATTTCAATGATTCTAGACAAACCTTGATGATCTAGAACTTATCATATTGCTTAATAGACTTAATGTAATGGATGAAAGTTAAGGAAATATACCGTTATGCTGTCGATTTATTCTATAAGCATAACATAGTTTAAATGTCATTCTTGATCTCATATATTCAAATTAAAGCATTCATTCATTGATTATTGTTATCATGGAATTATTGAACTTATTACATTCTTGGCCATACTTTACTGTTACATGCGTGGAAGAAGCTTAATTTATAACTGAAGATGCGATCGAGTACTGATTGTGTTCAAGGGCTCTATGCTAGTCCCCTCGGCTGATTGCCGGAAACATACTATTTTATAAACCATGGGGTATGATGCTACTGGCGTCGCATTGCGCTGGGAGTACTATTTCTATAAATAAGTGAAGATCCATGGCACGACATGACTTTCTTGCTTGATATACCACAGAAATTCACGAACTATATACTCAAAAGAGACTAGTGTGATGAATATGTGACTTGCTAGTACAATCTCGTTACATTCTTGTTCATGGAAGGCCAATATCATGTTCTTGTTATATTGTTGCTAGTTCATTCTTGATCATTCTATCTTACATGATTATCTTGTTACTTTGGTTTAAACGCGTGATCGATTCGCATTCGCATGATTTTACCTTATTCTTTAGAGCTAAATTGTTAATTACTTTAATAGTGCCTTCATGTTGATGCGAAGATATCTACTGGGCAAGTGTGCTCATTACCTATTTCCAATGTTTTCCAAGAGATGGAAATAGTTCGAATTCAGATTCGGGTGATTCAAGTAGCGGGTCCGAGAGCGATTGAATGTTGCTATTACAAGAGTGAAGACATAGGAAGTTTATAATGTCTAGATTGAGTCAATGTAATTTTCCTATTTCTTGAGTCTAGTAGAATGAAAATCAAATTAGTGATTGTATCTTTGAATATTGAGCATTATGATATGATGTTGAAGTTGATTAAATCCTATGCAATTGCATTTACTTGTGTGATTGTCTCGCGCTCTGATTGATTCTTGCTTGCAAGAGGCTTACCATGCCAGCTGTTTGCGCTCCCCGAGCAAGTCTTCCGCTGTAATAAAGGCTCGGGGCGTGACAGTTAAGTTGGTATCAGAGTCTAAGTCTCAGGACTTAGGGAAAAGAATCATGTCATAGGATAAGTCCAAGGTTTAAGGACCCATACCTATGAACTAAGGAAGAAATTCCACACCCATGTGAGGATTGGGTAGAACCGGGGATAAGATAACTAATTAGCTTTAAGAATTATTTCGTTCATTCCAATTTCATGAGAAATAACAAGTTGTTATTTTCTCTCAGGTACCCTATTTTCCGAATGGCTCATCGTGTAGATTGGGACGATATGCAACAAACTGTTGCCGGCCTCACCCAGGCATTGCAGACTATAGCACAAGGTGGTGTAGGGGCAAGGGCTGGTGACCTTCATCGCAATTTCCGGAGTCTAAATCCTCCGCGTTTCTATGGATCTTCCAATCCAGACGAAGCAGAAAATTGGATCGATAAGATGAATCGTATATTTGATGCCTTTTTAGGGGTAGATTAGCTTGTAGACCATGATGCTTACATCAACTACCGAAATAGAATTATATCTTTTCAAAAGTCTGGTCTTTTAAGATTTTCTTTTCTTGGCATCAAATACAAGAAGCATCCTACCATTATATCTTCTCTTCACGCCTGCAAACTTATCTCGAAAGGATGTGAAGTTTTTCTTGCTTTAGTCATTGTCACCGAATCTAAGGAAATTATCCTAGCAAACATTCCTATTGCAAATGAATTCCCTGACGTGTTCCCATCCGAACTACCTAGTTTACCGCCCGAGAGGGAAGTAAACTTTACCATTGAACTCATTCTAGGTGCAGCACCTGTTTCTATAGCCCCTTACAGGATGTCCCCCACAGAACATAAGGAACTAAAGAAGCAATTACAGGAACTTCTAGACAAGGGTTTCATTAGACCTAGCACATCCCCTTGGGGTACGCCTGTTCTATTTGTCAAGAAGAAGGATGGTTCTCTCAGGTTATTCATCGATTACCGGTGACTGAATCAGCTTACAATTAAGAATAAGTATCCGTTGCCGCGTATTGATGAGCTCTTCGATCAGCTTTCGGGAGCTGATTACTTCTCTATGATTGACCTCAGATCTGGTTATCATCAACTTAGAATTAAAGAAGAAGATATTTATAAATCGGCTTTTCGAAGTCGTTATGGCCACTATGAATTTGTGGTAATGCCGTTCGGGTTAACTAATGCCCCAGCAGCATTCATGCAACTTATGAACAGTGTCTTCCAGCCATATTTGGACCAATTCATCGTCGTCCTCATCGATGATATCCTGATATACTCCAAGATAAAAGAAGAACATCTAAGGATAGCTTTGCAAACACTTAGAGAACACAAGCTATATGCCAAACTTAATAAGTGTGAATTCTGGCTCAAGGAAGTCTCATTCCTAGGCCACATTATTTCAAAAGAGGGTATTGTTGTGGATCCTTCTAAGGTAGAAACTGTCAGAGATTGGAGTCGGCCAATGACTATATCTGAAGTAAGAAGCTTTTTGGGTCTAGCTGGTTATTATAGGAGATTCATAAAGGACTTCTCAAAGATCGCGGTTCCTTTAAACTAGACTTACTAGAAAAGAAAATCCTTTTATCAGGTCGAAGGACTGTGAAAAGAGTTTCCAAAGTCTTAAGAAACATCTTACAACAGCCCCTATTTTATCACTACCAGTGGAGGGTGGTGGATTTGAAGTATATACGGATGCATCGGGGATTGGCTTAGGATGTGTCCTTATGTAGAATGGAAAAGTGATTTGCTATTCTTCAAGACAATTGAAGCGTCACGAAGAAAATTATCCTGTACATGATTTAGAATTGGCAGCAGTTATTTTCGCCTTGAAAATTTGGCGTCATTATCTTTATGGAGAAAAGTTCACGATCTACTCAGACCACAAGAGCTTGAAATATTTATTCTCTCAAAAAGAGCTTAATATGAGGCAAATGAGGTGGTTAGAACATCTCAAGGACTTTGACTTTGCTATTCAATATCATCCTGGCAAGGCTAATGCTGTAGCGGATGCACTTAGCAGGAAACCAATGGATATGTTATCAAGTCTCATGATTAGTGTAACTAACCTTATTCCTCAGTTTGCTCAGTTGAATTTAGATGTTGACATTAAGGAAGAAGATTGCTTTATAGCTAATATCCAAGCTCAACCTACATTAATAGAGGATTTCGCCAAGTTACAAGAGGATGACCCAATTTTACTGGAAATTAAGGCCAATATTGAACAGAGACCGGATTTTTCTATTTCTAATGATGGAAGATTACTATTCAAGGGCCGAATGTGTATACCGGATCACGAGGATACAAAGAAATTGATCTTAGAAGAAGCACATAAATCAAAGTACACCATTCATCCAGGAGGTACGAAGATGTATCAGGATCTCAAAAGAAACTTTTGGTGGCCCAATATGAAGAGGGAAGTAGCTGATTTTGTGTCTCGCTGTCTCACTTGCCAACAAGTTAAAGCGGAACATTTCAGACCTGCAGAAAAATTACAGCCCTTAAGTATTCCAGAATGGAAATGGGAGAGTATAGGAATGGATTTCATTATGGAATTACCTAAGACAAGAGGTGGACATGATGGAATATGGGTAATCATAGACAGATTGACTAAATCTGCACATTTCATACCAATAAAAAGTCGATGGTCTATGGATATTCTAGCAGCATTATACATCAAAGAAATTGTTAAACTACATGGTGTCCCTGTCTCTATTGTATCAGATAGAGATCCTCGATTTACATCACAGTTCTGGAAGGGCCTACAACATTCACTGGGGACTAGATTAAATTTTAGCACAGCCTTTCATCCACAAACGGATGGTCAGACGGAAAGAACGAATCAGGTAGTAGAAGACATGCTCAGGGCTTGTGTCATTGATTTTGGAGGAAGTTGGCATGATCACTTGCCTCTAGTAGAATTTGCATATAATAACAGCTATCAAGCAAGCATACAAATGGCACCTTTTGAAGCTCTATATGGGAAAAGTTGTCGATCACCAATATGTTGGAATGAAATCGGGGAAAGGCAATTTCTAGGCCCCGACCTAATTAGAGATTCAACATAAAAGATCAAACTCATCCAAGAAAGGATGAAAATGGCACAAGATAGGCAAAAGTCTTATGCTGACAATCGAAGGCGTGACTTGGAGTTTCAAGTAGGAGAACATGTATATCTGAAGGTTTCTCTAGGTCATGGTATTCGAAGATGTGGCATTAAAGAAAAGCTAACTCCTAGATTTATTGGCACATTTAAAATTCTTGAAAGGGTCGGTGAAGTGGCTTATAGATTGGCTTTACCTCCACAATTAGCAGGAGTACATGACGTATTTTCACGTCTCCATGCTAAAGAAGTATGTATATGATCCTGACCATATTATCACTTATGACAACCTGAAGATTCAGAAGGACTTAACATATGAGCAAACACCAATAAAAATTCTGGATCGGGAAGTGCGTCAATTAAGGAATAAAGTTATTCCTATGGTCAAGATCCAATGGAAGAAAACATGGCCATATGAAGCAACATGGGAAACCGAAGCAGCTATGCGGAAAAGATTTCCAGAACTATTCAATTGTAAGTACACTCTTCACAATCTATGTATTGAATTTGGGGATCAAATTCTTTTAAGTGGGGGAGGGTGTAGTGCCCCAGAATTTATATAAGTAGTTTCTAGATTATTTAATAATTTTCTAGAATTTATTTGTAATTTATAAGGGCTAAAGAGAATCATAAAAGGATTATTGAACTTTTAGAAGGCCCAATGAATTAACCTAACCTGTTTAAAGAAGCCCAAAAGGTTTTAAGGACCAAGCCCAATTGGGTTGGCCCATATTCTAGAAGGTCATTAAGGATAAGTACTAATCACATATATATATATTTAAATGGATAAACGAATAAAAGAGTTTTACTTATTTAAAACTCTAGCTACGTTGACTGTAACGGTCCATCAGGTGACCGTCACAGCCAAGTAACGCATGAGAGCTAGATCGTTACACTATGTGTATTCTGTGAGTTGAAGAGTTTGAGACATGTTGAACTCTGAGAACAAGAAATGTAACGGTCTATCGTGAGACCGTCACATGCCTCTAACGCACTGGCTGTAGACCGTTACATCCTGTTAGTTCCGTAAAAGAAAGAACAAGTACAAAGATTAAAACTTTGGACTCTTATCCACTAAGGATCGACTTGGGAAGAGTTATAATAATACTGAGGACTCTTAGAGATTAGATTATGACCAAACAAGGACTCTAGAATCGATCTAATCCTCAAACCCTAGCCTAAACTCTATAAATAGGGCATAGTTCTGAACTATGCGACCCTTACTTTTTGGACGTAAAGAATCAAGGTAAGGAGTCATTATCTCAGGTAAGCTCTTTAGAAGTATTTATTTACAATACTTTAGACTAACTCCCCTCCAAATTTAACATCTTTAGGTCAAGAGGTCGTGGAGTTAGAGCCCAAGGAAGTTGCTGAAAAAGTCACAGAAGAAGGAAATCTAGGGCAGGATTCTCAATCCAAATCAGAAGCAACAGCCTAAGTTAAGAGGTAGGTTATCTCATGAACGGCAAAAACAACCTGATATGACTAAAAGCCCTCTGGTTCAAGTGATTTCCATGCATTATAGATCGTTGATTTCATGATTTTACTACTTCTATGCATTACATGCATCCCTCAGCCTTAATTGGACATGCCAAAGATGTATCTTGTCTAATTCATTAATACCTAAGCATGTAGTTGGCCTACACTACGTTATCATGTATAGAGATTCATGGTATTTTAATTATGGACATGATATGAATCGATCTCTTTATGTTTTATCAAGTTTTCTGTCAGCAGATACTGTAACGCATCAGCGTAGGACCGTGATACTCATATAACGGCCCTACGACAGACCGTCACACACCCTGCTGTTTTGGATTTTCACTGTTGTCTCTAACGCACTCGGACAGACGCGTTACGTTCATGTAACGGCTACATCCAGACCATCACGTTCACTGTGACGCCCCACCTCCAGACCGTCAGAGTCTGTGTTCTGCCAACCCTAAGACAGAATATAACTTGCCAATATTATTTATTGTTAAGCCTAGTTACTTAAGTTTTAACCTGATCATGTGATTTTAAGGTTATTTTATTATTCATATTAGTTATTGCCTATTTTGGTATCTCACTTTTACTTGAGTTATGTTAATTTCATGAAGCTAAATTATATAGTTTTGTATTATAAAGCATGACTTTTTAACGTTGTATTGACAGAGTTTTTCATCATGATTTCACATTGATTATACATATCTCTCTCTGTCAATAGAGTCATTTCTATAAGTACATGGCACATATTCCAGTATGTTGCCATTAGTTCACACCTTGCACTTTAGAAACACCATCTTGGACATGAGGACCTCTCTATTGGATATTCCTTCCAATGGACTAGGAAATCATTATTTCAAGGCCTCCGTAATTCTCCGCGACCCTGGGATTCCCACTAGGACGCCGAGTTAGTTGTACCATCAAAGCCCAATAACTAGAATACACTATCGTTATTTTCTGGATCTTGTAATGTAACGGCCTTGCACTGGACCGTCAGGCTCACGTAACGGCCCAATGCCCGACCGTCACATTTCACTGAGTCTAAACTAGCATGCTGGACTCTGGTCACTATAACGGCCCATTATGGATGCGTTACATAGTGTAACGGCCCAGTAAACGACCGTTACATAGCTTGTATATGTTAACCCAAGGTTTGACCAAGGGTTGATATTTCAATGATTCTAGGCAAACCTTGATGATCTAGAACTTATCATATTGCTTAATAGACTTAATGTAATGGATGAAAGTTAAGGAAATATACCGTTATGCTGCCGATTTATTCAATTAGCATAACATAGTTTAAATGTCATTCTTGATCTCATATATTCAAATTAAAGCATTCATTCATTGATTATTGTTATCATGGAATTATTGAACTTATTACATTCTTGGCCATACTTTTCTCTTACATGCGTGGAAGTAGCTTAATTTATAACTGAAGATGCGATCGAGCACTGATTGTGTTCAAGGGCTCTATGCTAGTCCCCTCGGCTGATTATCAGAAACATACTATTTTATGAACCATGGGGTATGATGCTACAAACGTCGCATTACGCTGGGAGTACTATTTCTATAAATAAGTGATGATCCACGGCACGACATGACTTTCTTGCTTGATATTCCACATGAATTCACGAACTATGTACTCAAAAGAGACTAGTGTGATGAATATGTGACTTGCTAGTATAATCTCGTTACATTCTTGTTCATGGAATGCCAATATCATGTTCTTATTATATTCTTGCTAGTTCATTCTTGATCATTCTATCTTACATGATTATCTTGTTACTTTGGTTTAAACGCGTGATCGATTCGCATTTGCATGATTTTACCTTATTCTTTAGAGCTAAATTGTTAATTACTTTAATAGTGCCTTCATGTTGATGCGAAGATACCTACTGGGCAAGTGTGCTCATTACCTATTTCCAATATTTTTTCAGGAGATGAAAATAGTTCGAATTCGTATTCAGGTGATTCAAGTAGCGGGTCCGAGAGCGATTGAATGTTGTTATTACAAGAGTGAAGACATAGGAAGTTTATAATGTCTAGATTGAGTCAATGTAATTTTCCTATTTCTTGAGTCTAGTAGAATGAAAATCAAATTAGTGATTGTATCTTTGAATATTGAGCATTATGATATGAAGTTGAAGTTGATTAAATCCTGTGTAATTGCATTTACTTGTGTGATTGTCTCGCGCTCTGATTGATTCTTGCTTGCAAGAGGCTTACCATGCCGGTTTTTCGCGCTCCCCGAGCGAGTCTTCTGCTGTAATAAAGGCTCGGGGCATGACACCACATCTTTCTGATCTTCTGAAGCCGCCGTCTATCTGTATCGGTTCTCAAAAGATGCTTCGTGATTAAAGCCCCCCTTGAAGCGGCCCATGGGACCTGTCTTGGTAATCCCACCTGGCGATGGCAGCCGTGGGCCTAGTACAGCACCAAGTCCTCAGCCCTTACAAGCCATGACTCTTGCTCTTGCGATCCTCGTACTTTGAATTCCTTGCGTTGATACATCATCGGCACAAATACAAACTGATCCTCGGGTAGGAAGTTCAAGTAGTCCTGCCAGTCGTGTCTGGTCTTCAGTAGTGCCGTCTTGCATAT
Source organism: Amorphophallus konjac (assembly GCA_022559845.1). NCBI lineage: Eukaryota > Viridiplantae > Streptophyta > Magnoliopsida > Alismatales > Araceae > Amorphophallus > Amorphophallus konjac. The sequence goes on along the minus strand of CM040121.1, from coordinate 439,978,993 downwards.
CACCTGATCCTCAGGACCAAAGATGGCCCTCGCTGGGTAGAGTGTGCTCTTCTCGAATATTCAGGAAGTAGTGGTTGCCATGTCATCGAAATCGAAGCTCAAATGGATCTCCATCCACATCTGCAGTAGGTAGAGGCTCCCCATGGTGCTACCACCCAAGCTCATCTGAGTAAGTCCACAGTACAAGTGAGCTAGCACCGCCCGAGAAAGGGAGTGCCCAATCCAGAGAAGGGTAAGTGGTCCCACATACTCTCGCCTCAACACATCTCCTGACGTGCATGGGGAAGAGCAACGCCCCGCCTAGGCACAATGTCACACCATGCATCAGCCGATCCTCCTCCACTGCTTTGTCCTTCATCTGGCCCAGGAGCCAGCCGGCTAGGCGGTCGATTAGAATTCCCCGCTGATTTATCATCTGCCGAACCTCGCGTTTGTCTCTCACGATCTCGGCCAGGATTTCCTCCCAGGGAGGGAGGTCGATCAGCTCGCCCACCTCTAGGTCTCCCCACTGAAAGAGGAAATCGAGTTCTTCTACCAGCACCGAGGCCATTAACTCAGGAAAAACAAAGGTATGGGTGGCCGGGTGCCACAGCTCAATCAAGGCACCCAAGGATTCCCAATTCCACTTCATGCTGTTGAAACGCTTCGCCATGATGACCAGGTGGGTGAGATGCCACTGGTGCATAAACACTCTCATGGCAGGCGTGATGGCCGCCAATAGGTCATGAAGCCAGCCATAGCGGCGGGCATGTCTCGCCCTCGGGAAGACTGGGATGGGCTGAAATAGTAATAGGAGAAGAGAGAATCAAAAACAAAAACAAAACAAAATAAATCACTTTTTTTATCAAAGCTAACACACATAGGCCATGCTTCTTACCTGGCTGTCCCTCGCTAATGTGCTCAAATGTCCCTGCATGTCAGAAAGAACTACAAGTACTCCGTCTCTGTACGGGTTCGAGAAAGAGGATGCCATCTCGAACGATTCTTCTCTTTTGCTTTTTTCTTTTTTTCTCTTCTCTCCGTCGCAAGCCCTAGCATGAGGCCAAGGGAGGGGGAGTCCATCCTGCCGGTTTATAGCAGAAGAGACCCATCTATTCTGGAGTCCTACCCATTCACGGGATATGAACAGATGGGCGGCCCAACTATTGGCCGCCCACCCCATCCTAGGAGGCCACATGTATGGCCACCCTCTGGTTGAAGAAGGCACGGCCTTTGGCCACCTAGAGCTCATGAAGAGGTTTGACTATGTTCAGTTCAAAGTTCATTTATTTGAATGATGATTAAGACTTCATGCTAATGATTATCATTATTATTCATGATATTTTGTGAACTTGTCTAATGTGTGTTAAGGCAGCTGTAGACAATGGCTATTCAAGCGTCATGGCGACGTCATCAAAATTGTCACTGCATCTTAAGTAGAATGTCGGAGGCTAATAGCTTCGGGCGTATAAACTCTGAGTTCCTCTTTAACAAGAACTGTGAAGAGTTTATACTCCTTAAGCTATTCGATAGCCGCCTGCTACCCATTATGGGATGACGGGCTTCCCGAATTCTCGACTATGCTTTAGGACAATGTGGAACGATGGATCCCCATCAGGTTCCGGACCACGTCTATCATCAAGCATAGAATGACAAACTTCTCGAACTCTTGACCGATCAGTTCGAAGGTAGGCAAATAAACCCTCTAGCTTTGCATTAAAATAGGGCTTTTCTCTTTAAACCTAGCATACATCATATAGGCTTTTTAGTCCCATCATTAAAACAATATAATTAGAAAAAATCAAAAAAGATCAAGTGAAATACCAAAAAAAATGCACACATGCATGTCATTGGGGAAATTTACAGGCAAAACAGTGAACATCACGTTGTTTTGACCACCCCATGGTCCTTTGACCCCGTGCCGATTCCCCATGTTTCTCGGCATTGCCGAACTTATGTGATGAGTCTACGTGATTTCACTCCTATTCGACCAGCGGAGAATGCATTTTATGTATGACCGTTTTGAGTATTCTGAGATTCGACGAGTCATTGATTCTCATATCCCGATTTTTCTTATCCTTATTTTTTAGGTCTTGTATCTCCTTGAGCCTGGATTGTGTTCATCCCCTCAAGTCCCGCAACGCTATTCTAAGGGGTCCCATGCGACCGCATATAAAGCCCTCTTAGTATAATTATCCTTCTCCCCTTTGCCAATGGCTTATCTTATCGCTTAATGCTCATGCGACCCTACATGAAGCTCATTTTCTGCTCAAGAATCTCCTTGAGCATGCTGTCCTTATCAGGCTTGTTTCTTTACCGAAACACTTATTTATCAGTCCGCCGGGCTCCCTTACAAAACGGGCGTTCCAGAGGGGCATTTGTAGATGCCTAATTTTGGACATCCCGCGGATCTCCAGTTAGACCGTCATGTGAGTGACGCAGTCGTTTCACTCGAGTTTTCATCGTTTCGTGCCTTAAGTCCAGCCCGAACACTTGTGTGTTCATGGGCCACCCTAACTTTAAGCGGCCAAGGCCCATGGGCTGGGCGGCGAAACCCTTGGCCATCCACCGCCCCAAGGCGATCCAACTGATGGCCACCCTTCACCCCCTAGGTGGCCACTGTGTTGGCCACCTACCCCAGTAGGAGGCCACATGGCTGACCGCCCTTCATCTTCTTGGAAGGCCACATACCTGGCCGCCCATGTCCTTAAACGGCTAGCTCCTTGGCCGCCTTTCCTATAACTGCTGGTCAAAGAACGTGGCCCATTCTCCCACCACGCTCCGCACTAATCCTGCCCTATCACACACAATCTATCCCACGTTGTTCGACCCTTCTAGAGGGGGGTGAGGAGGACAAAAACTCTTCTCTCTATAGGAAGAGAGGGAAGGGGGATTTTTTCTGAGGGAGATCTTCTGGGGAGAGGATTGACGAGGTGACTCCGGCTGAGAGATCTTTCGAAGGAGGCCATTCAGAAGGTGATTCTGGAGGCACAATCGGAAGAAAACTCGACGACCGGGAAGACTGGAAGAGTTAGAGCTTTGAAGTAGGGAGACAGAGGACATGGAGTTGCAATTCGGGAAGTGATCTCCGAGCTCTACCTCCGGGTAGTTGCGAGGGTGATCCCCTCCCGGGTTTGATTTTCTATTCTTCGTGTTTATTGTTTGCTTCTTGCAAATTTCCCCTTCCCCATTTACATTCCATTGCATACTAGAATCTTTAGATCCTCATACAGAGGTTTCCATCTTAAAACAAATGGGAAGGCGGGTGGCCGAAAGTCTCGACCACCCCTCCTTCCCACCACCCCCAGGTAATCACGCCACCATCTTATTTCTTTCATACACTTTTAGAACATGTACTGCACTTCCCAGAATTAATGGTATATTTTCTTGTGTTTTCGTGAGCTTTGGTACTATATATAGGATTTCAGCATTGTGGGACGTAACAAGGCTCTCCGCCCTTCGCCGGCCGAGGATGGAGAAGAAGGGACCCTACCATTTCCCCGCTTAGAGTCGTTTGCGATCAAATGGTAGAAGGCGTCCAATTTATAGGCACAAGCAGCAGAAAATTTCCCTCCAAGATTCTCCCATTTGAATGGTTGGAGTAAAATGGGAATTCTTTGGTCAAATGGTTCTTCCAGATCCTCCTTCTGATTGTTTCAGGATAGGAGGGTACACTCATCTATCCTAGACACCTTTTAGGGCAGCAACCTGATTAGTTAGGTGAAAACAAGATTTTACCATGAAAGGTGACCTTTCCCACAATTTCTAACTAACAGATCCTCTGACCAAAAATCTATTCTGGCAACCTTATGATGACAAGGACATTTATCTATCCTAAGAGCCTTTTCCAGACCTCAAAAAAAGTGATTTTGGAGGTTTACATCACTTATTTTTGATCTCTATATGGTCTTCAAACTGATGCAGATCTGACAGAAGTTGACGGAAGAAATTCATGTGAGTTGATGTAGTAATGTCATTGCGTCAACGCAACCATTGAGAATGAGCTTGAAACGGCTTCTGGGAGGCTTCTTGTGCGTCGATGCACCTGGTCCCCTGCATCGATGCAGCTTCAAGACTTGTGAGCTGCCAGATGCCAGGGTAGGGCTAGAGTCGACACAATGATGATCGGGAGTCGACGCGGCCAATGACTTGCTTGTACTATTTACAGGCTCTCACGTTGTGCATCAATGCAGCACGTGGAGTGTGTTGACGCATCCTTTGAAGGCTGCGTCTACAGCACTCTCTGGGAGTGCCTTGCGTCGACGCCCTGAGATGGTGGGGTCGACGCAGTAGGGTGCGACAGAACATATGTAGGGAGGAGTCAACTCTGAGTGTCGACTCTCTCATTCCCCATGTTGGAAGTTCGCCCGGAGTCGACGTAGTGAGGCCATGAGGTCGACGCAGCCTTGACAAGCTTTGGGCTTTTTCTTCTTTTGTGAACAATGGAGTCGATGCAACCTATGGTGGGATCGACACAGCTTTTAAACTTTGTTAAGTTTCTTCACACCTAGCCAAATAAAAGGGTGTTTCATGATTTTCTAAATCAATTGGCCAATGACTTATAATGAGACGTCATCAAAACACAATTTACACAACACGCTGCACCAAGGGGATGGATATCAATGGCCATGGAGCCAGCAATAGCATATGCACAGTTTGGAGCTGGAATCAGAATCATCCCTGGGCCAGTGGAGCTCCCCTTGTAGGCCAGTCCTCGGGGTTCTCCCTACCCAATTTTGGGATGTGGAGTAGCCATTCTTGGAGAAGTCCCGCATCAATGACACCCAAGAGGGGGGTGAATTGGGTGTTTACAAATTTTACGAAAACTTTTGGCCTTTTTGAAATATGTGATAGAATGCTAATTAAGATATTCAAAACTAATTGTATACAAATTGGATTTATCAAACTTTACATGATGAGATATAGATTATGCAAGATATGTGAGATAAATCTGGAACAACAATTAACACTGACACTCACTTAGAATGGAGGTAGAAGAAAAGGACCAAATCACACAATTCAAACCATAGTGCACAGTGGTTTTTAAGGTGGTTCGGATGCAACGACGGTAATCCTACGTCCACCCCTCACTAAACCCGGTGACGCTTCACTCGGGGATAAATCTCCAAACAGAGATGACGCTCCAAACACACACGTAGGACAATGACTGCACACACACACGGGGACGCGCCCCAATACACACACACACACGAAGAAGAAGTCTCCAACACGATCCAACAAGCGGATCAACAAAACACACACACCCTGCGACAAGTGCAGCACTCCACCCACTCAAACACTAAGATCTTGATAAAATCACACACACATGCAGATCTAAGAAGACCTACGCACACACGAATCAAATATGACACACACACACACAACCACGGATCCAACAACAATCCACACACACACAAGTTCTTGTAGTTTATGATGAACACAATTACAACACCCAAAACATAAAGACGATGAGGCTTAGTTTAGAAAACTCTTGTTTTGGGTTCCCCTTGAATGCATGTTGCAAATGTTGAACATATCTTCACTTGATCGGAGCTTCAATCCGTGCTTTCTTAGCTTTTCTCCTTTCTTGCTTGCTTGGCTTCTCTTTTTTCTCCCTTAGGCACTCTTCTTGGAATCCTTGCTTGCTTGCTTGGCTCTTCTCTTCCTTGGAGGGGGTTGGCTTCAGATATGCCTTCAATGGGTTGAGAATGGATGAAGAACACTTGCTGCACGGAGTACTGTTCACGGCTACAGTACCCTTCTTCTTCCTCCTTGGACAGCACCCTCTTGATCTCCCTTTGAAGCCCTCTTGGATCATTAGGGTTTATGACTCTAAATGATATGTTTTATAGCCCTTGAATGGTCCATAGACAACTCCCAGACCAGATCCATAAATCATGGGAGATTAGGTGACTTTAGGATTAAACAAATGGGTGAAGATTCCTCTCCACAAGCTGGAAACACGAAGTCAACAAAAGGGGCCTCGGGGCTGGCGGTCGACCGGTAGCATGGGGCGGTCGACCGGAATTTTACAGGTTTTGGAGATTTAGGTGCTTGGAAAATCAGTCTACCGCCCCTAGGCTGGCGATCGACCGAAATTTGGGATTTTCCAGATTTCGATCATTCAACTCCTCTTTTCGGTTCTGTTAATTCTGGTCGACCGGCCATGGTCCGTTGGTCGACCGGAAAGACCTATACCTGCAAAAATGAAGTGTTAGCCCAAAGAAACATGTCCATAAGTCAAGGGCTTTATGTCCTTATCAATTCCATGAATTTTGGGATAGGATTCAACTTGGTTTATGCATTAGACCATTTGAGCATTTCTCATTACATGAAATCTCATGAAACAAGTTCAATGCTAACTCTTGAAGTTAACAAATTAAAGGAATATCACTCCTATAATCAAAATTTTGTTCCGGGGGCTCCGCCGCCAGAAACCCCCGCAAGTCGATCCCCGCGACTTGACCACGCAGGTCGATCCGCGTGCGAGGGCGCACGATGGCGAGTTGTGCAAGGGCTTGAAACCTCATGAACTAGGTGCATATGAACACTTTGAAACACACATGTTCTGAGGTAAAGATCAAGTTCTGGGCTAAGAATCAAGAGATAAAACTCAATCATCCCAAGTAAATTATTCATGAAATAACCTCAGGAAACACTCAATAACAAGGAGTGTATAACAGGGTAAGAGCCTTACCAATGGTTCTTGACAATACATGACATATACCACCTGTTTTGGATTGTAGAGGAGCAGGGTGCTTATCCACACGTTTGGTTCACCAGGTGACTGCCATGAGTTTGATCCTGCAAGTAAGATGGTCAGTGTTAATATCATGCTTGTTCACATTAAAGAGGTTATGAAACCTCTTGCCTCTTGTAAAACCAACTCAATCATATTTAAACAATGACATGAGTGTACACAGTCAGCAAGAACATGTGCAATCAACCATACGTTTAGTTATCATCACTGAATCACACATTAAGTTTAGTTATCATCAAAACCATAACTTAACAATCACAACAATCATCAAAACCATAACTCAACACTTGGCTTGCTCTGATTTTAGGAGTCATCTCAGAATTTCTGTGGATGTGCCTCCAATTTTTACCCACCGAATGCTCTGGTCTAGGGGAGGTGCTGTCTAATTTTCGTCGACACTGTGGACTTAACCAAAATAGACTAATGCTAAAACATGAATTGAGTAATGGACATAACGCTAAAACAAACACATCAATCACAAAAAACAAAGAGCAATGCTGAACTAAGAATGATGCTGAAGAGAACATTATCGCACTGACCGAGTGATTAAACAGGTTAAGAACATATCTATACAAGCAATGCGATTAGACAAATCAAGAGTAGATCTGAACAAAGAAGATGATCAAATAAAGACGCTATGCTGGCAGTAATAAAAGAAAAAAATTCACTTAAAGGTGATGATAAAAGAAAAAAAAGAATAGAAGAAAGAAAATCAAATTGTGTTCATATGTGCACTGGTTTATGCATTCATGCATCCATATGTTTCTGAGCTTAGCACGGCTTAAGGTGTGCTGCATCAGGGGTCGACCCCATGGGTCGACTCCTTCTTGAATCCGTTTGCTACTCAATAGCCAGTCCTATCATGGAACAAATCAAATGCCTTAAATGCAGCACGCGATTCATGTTAATGCTCATCACATTTCCATGAGTGCGGTTGAGCTCACTCCCTCATGCATTCCCCAACATGGAGTAATCCATTTACATCCACATTGAGTCATGCATGCATGCATTTACGAGTTCAAACCCCCCTATACGAGCTAACCTCAGATTTTGGTCGACCAATGCATAATTTCAGTCGGTCGAACCCTCAATGCGTCGACGCATGAAATGGCTGGGTCGACGCAACTGTTTGTTGACCTGCCAACAACCCTCTGACAGCTCTCTTTCTCTTGGACTATGCACATGGGCATACACCTACAGTGCGTCATGCATGTATCTCGTGCGTAAAATAAACCTCATGCATTTGCATATACATGATTGAATGCCATGATTTGTGGTATATCAAATGGTGGGCTGAAGAAGGTTGGGTTATGCTCAATTGGATACTCCCACTATGCGCGAGTTCATAACTCTGCCTTGTACCAAAGTCTCACTGCATATATGCATCATTTAAACCCTGCATGCTGCCGTGCAGATGTTTGCAAAAGCATTCCCTATCATCCCTGCATAAATAATTCATGCATTGATGCATGCTATACACAAAGAAGAAACAAAAGAAAGAAAATTTAAAGAATAGAGAAAGAAATGAAAGAAAGAAAACCATTAGAATCAAGCAAGAAAGGAAAATAGGAGTTCAATACTTCTTAAGCTTCCAAGATTAATCTGTCTCATGTGCAAACAAACAAGCAAATGAGGCAGGGCTGTTCTGTTTCCTAGCGATGGCTACGTCGACGCAGCTCGGTCCTGCATCGACGCAGTGTAACCCCCTGCACTCGCTCGTTCCGCGCTTGCGCCGATGCTGGCTACACATGGCGTCGATGCAGCAACGCTCTAGGTGAAACCCCAGCATGTTGCGTCGACGTAGCCGGTGCCCCGCGTTGACGCGGCTTAGCCTGCGCTAGCCTCCGCTTGGTCTGGTGCGTCGACGCAGGCTGGCTTTGCGTCGACGCGGTGGTCGTTTGGCCCTCTTGCGCGTTAAAAGAAGTAAGAGAAATAAAGAAAGAGAAATGATAATAACAAGAAAATAAATACACATAAATAATAAACGATAAGCAAGATAACAAAACAATAATGATAGTGGCATAAAACCTAATAAAAATATATATATACATATAAAAACAACAATAATAAGAATAATGCATAAAAGAAAAGAATAGAAAGAAAAGAACTATTAGACCTACAATGGAATAAAAGGATAAATGATAATGCTAATGCTCTCACCTCTCTAGACCCTATGCAAAGGAGACATTAACAAGGCCGCTACGGGTCATGCTTGAACCTTGGGATCATCCCATCATGGTCATAGCTTGACCCCACTCTGGGCCAACAGCCCGCTATGTTTAAACATATTTCTATTGAGATCTGATCTCGGATATCAAACTTGCCATATTTCTGGCAGACATGTGTTTACAAATTGGGACTTTTGTCCAGATATAAATTGGTCAATTTAATGACCGGCTTTGTTCAACTATTTACCTCTCAATGGGGGATGTGTTCGTCATTGAAGTTTGGAATTTTCAATCCTTTCTTAATTAATAGCAATTTAAGGCCCGAGGGCCCCTTCTCCTTCTGTTTAACCAAAGGTTTTCCCCTCCCCGAGGAGATGTAATTAACGTCGTGACCTTTATGGCGCGGCGGGTTCTTAGTCCCGACCCAATACCTACATTGTCTAGTTAGTCAGACAGAGCACACCCGTGGTCTCAGACCTTCCTAGTCTTGAAACTCGAATAGATTATCACTTCGGAGACTGGCACGCCCACGCACTTAATAATAAAATCAAATATACCACCTAAGAACGAAAAGAATGAATAAAATAATTAAAAAGATGATATGACCCATAAAGTGCGTCCAACAGCCCCCTGCTCCTCGCTCTCTCCCTGCACACCTACACCGTCCGCGAGCCCCTCTCGCGTCCGTCGTCCACTCTCTCCCATCTCACCCCCGGTCGTAAGCTCTCTTCTTCCCCTCTCGTCCGCATCTTCCTCCTCTCTCCACCACACCTATCATCTTTCCCACCGCGACCGCCATGCTAGAGCGAGCTCCCTCATCCCGTCTCTCTCTCGCCGTCTCACACACTCTCTCTCTCTCTCCCCTCACGATCCCTCTCTTTTTCTCTCCCTCCGTGTCTCACTCTTTCTCACTCATCTCCTCTCGCTCTCTCTCCTCTCTCGATCTCTCGATCGATCTTCACTCTTTTCTCTCTCTCTCTCACTTCTCACACACGCACCATCCGTGAGCTCCCTCTAGCGTCTGTCGTCCATCTCCCCCCCCCCTCCGATTGCTCCTCCCTCTCCCCTGTTCTCAACACCACCGGCGTCATCTCCTTCTTCTCCTCTCCCTTCCCCCCTGGTCTCCCTTCTCTTCTCTGTGAACTGTACGCACCACACCCCCTCTCTCTTTTCCCTGCACCAATGCTGACGACCTTCTTTTCTCCCTCCTCCTATTTCTATTCTCACCTCCCTCTCTCTTTCTCTCTCTAACTACCATTGCCTCCTCCCCCTCTCTTCTACAACCCCCTCCTCTCCGAACTCTATCTCTCATCCCCCTCCTTCTCTCACACACACACGCACACACCACACTATAATTCTATTTTTATTTTTTTATTCTTATTAACCTCCTCCATGTTGTGTCCCTGTGATTTTGATGATGTCAACTAGTATGTGTCATTATATACATAACCTTGATGATTTAACCTTGATGCATTTATTAATGATCTCATCAAGACAGAAAGGTCTGAGCATCCAAGTGACAAGTCGAAACATCAAACCATTGTCTCTATGCACTGGCAGAAACAGGTCAATGCACATGTTGTTAGCAAATCAAAGGTGGGTGAAACTATTCCAAATCTGCTAGTAAGTTCGGCGCAGCTATTTCAAAACTGCTGGTAAGGTCGATGCACTTTTCAGTCTTATGCATATCAAGGTCGACGCATATTCAGACCATTGCATATAAAGGTCGATGCATGTTTATGCTTGCACCTTTGATAGGTCGGTGCACACATTGGCATTGACAGTATCAGGTCTATGCATGTCACACCCCGAACCGATAGCAGCAGAACGTGTAGTTCGGAACGCGACAGTGATACAGTCATGAATGATCAGAGCAAACATAAGACACAAAATTACACACTGGACAATATGGGCCAATTTAATCTTTATTGATAATCAAATATTCAAATTACATATCTTGACTCAACTTACATAAGTGTAGGAAGGACTCACTATTACATTCTAATAAAGAGAAAGGACTCAAATAACAGGACGAGACTCAAAGAAAGAATAAAAGACACCGACACGATTCTCCATTACACTCTTCACTCTTGCCCTTCCCCATCTGATGGACTATCTTCAATGTCGTTACCTGAAAAATGTTAAAGATAGGCAGGTGAGCAAAACGCTCAGTAGGAATTACATCTCTCATCAAGCAGAATATAAGTGATTAGCCAATTAACGTATTCGTGACGATGCAATGCATGGAACTAGAAAATCATGAAGATCAATCTAATAGAAAATATGAATATCAAAGTCAAAGGCGGATACGAGCTCAAGAGAAATAGGGATGAATTCCCATGCAGAGTCAAGGACAAGCTATCAGAATATAACAAGGACAGATACTTAGATGAACATAACTTCAGAATTGGCCAGAATATAACAGAATTCCAATAAATATAAGTAATCTAGCAGAATATCTAAATTATCAAAATAACCGAACAACAAAATATCAGAATAACAGAACTTCTAGAATTAACAGAATTTACAGAATGACAGATATAACAGAATAACAGAATATAACAGATGTACAGACTTTGGTGCAATGCCACACCCAGAATTCCCATGGTTTATAGAAATAGACTTCCGTCCTACCTAGCACTGAAAAGTCGCGGACCCACAGCCCTTAATGTTTCAGAATCAGATTTGGCCAAATACAGAGTCAAAGGGGTTATGTTCTCGAATTGATGACAAGAAGATTCCAAAAGGAGTAGAGTGTCAAGACTAACGGAAAACCAAAGTGACATGGATCAGATCCAGGGTTTTTAGGGTGCAACCTACTCGGCTTTCTTGAGGGAATCCAAGGCTAGCGGAGACTTACGGAGGTCTCGATGACTAACTTGCCAGTCCGAAGGAACGGAATGTCCAACGGAGGACTCGTATGTCACCGAGAGTTGAGGTGTATAACGTGAACCAATCACGAAAAAGGGACTCCATCTACGGACGTGAGATGAGAGTGTCAAAAGACCCGAGGTATGGGTCAAAATCGGAAGAGACAGTGAGAACATGAATGCGTCAATCCTATTTAATTGAATAATTTCAAAAATGTACATTCAAAGAGACATTAATGTATATAAAATAAATTAAAAAAAAATAGAATATATGATAATTAGGAGAAAAATTCAAGGATTCCAAATATATATTTTTTATAATTTTCGGTTGCATAGGATAGTAGATATGGATTTTCAAAGATATAATTAGAAGATATATATATATATATATATATATATATATACAATAATCTGACGCCCTTGCATTGTGTCGTCAAAAAAAATTTGACGACATTTAGATGGTCGTCATTTCAATTAAAAGTGTCAAACTTCAATATCTGCTCAATTGATTAACTTCAAAAACATGTATTCAAAGACATTTTATTTATATAAAATAATTTAGAAAAATATAATATATGATAATTGGGAGAAAAATTCAAGGATTTCAGAAATATATTTTTTATAATTTTACGTGGCATAATTTAATAGATATGGATTTTTGAAGATATAATCACAAGTTATATATAAATATACATATATATATATATAATATAAGAATTTGACGCCATTGCAATGTGGCGTCAAAAGCATTTGACGACGTGCTAAATGTTGTCATTTCAAAAAAATGCCGATTTTCAAGGCTCCGGTTCTCGACGTACACGTCGGAATCAGGCGTTCTATATATCAAAATGACGGGCTCGAAAAACTCTACTTAACCGGACGTTCAAAATAATTTTTCGTTGAGAGATCGGGGATCTTGAGATAGGGGGCACGAAAAATGATGCAACAACTCTCACTACCTCGGTCTCCATCCCACTAGTACGCCCATAAAATTTCATGACCACTCCGGCGCCCTCGAACAAATCGTCAAAGTCAATAAATCTAACTATCTCTACAGTGATTCACCATGTAACCTGTTACGTAAATTTCATAGAATGTATATTATATCTTATTTTCTTTGCATGGTTTCTTTCATATTTAAAATTAGAGTGTAAAAACATGCAATTCACGATGTGAAACTCGTACAAATCATGTGAAGATCATGCAAAATTAACATGTTTGGCTTTAAGAGAGAACACCTACCTTTATGTGAAGTTTAGTTGATAGACATTGGAAATTGAGAGGGAACCTTTCTTCTATCCGATACTCTATTTTGGTTAACAGAGGAAGAACAGCAGCACCCGTAACCGAGTGTTGCTGTGTTGAGAAAACAAAAGGAAGAAAGGAGCTTCAATGGTCAGCAGCCCCCTCCTTGCACGACCACGACCGGAAAGAGATAGCCTACGCGCACGAACTGTAGGAGGAAGATACTCCTTTCACGGTGACAGGGACACGGTTGGAGAGTTTAAACAAGAGTAATAGTAGCTCCTGTGCGAAGAGGATGAAAATAGTTTGCAGACGGCCACCTCTTTACGTAGTCTCTGCATAACAGGAAAGAAGAAGACATTAATCTTCTTCGTAGCATGCAGAAGACAAAAGAAAGAAAATAAAACGACGGCCTTTACCCCTGATTGTAGCAGGGGAAGTAGCCTATGTATGTCCACGATGGGGTTATATTTATAGCCTATGAAATCCTATAAGCTTATGAGTTTGATTGGGAATGAAATTTCCTTCGTAAGAGTTCCTTCTATGCATGGCTTCCTAACCGATTTAGACTTTCCCTCGTTAATCCTATTTCCAAAAATTCCAGTCGATTTCCTTGTTTGATCCAAGCTAGACATGGTCGACCTAATCTCTTACGTACAGGCTTTATGGTTTTAACGTAAGAAGCCCATCAAGCTTTAAAGAATGGTTTGGCTTATTGTTCTAAACGTTGATTTTTCGTATAAGTAATGGGGAACCCATTATATATCATTAATATATATACTTCCTGAGGCCCATTATATGTTACATATAAGGCCCCATAAAACCCATTACCCCTATATTTAACATAAAGCCCACAAGGCCATTAACCTTTACCCCTTTCACCCACGAGAAGCCCTTTCCTATTAGGCTTTAAGACTTTTATAGATTTCTTTATGTGGGTAATTAAGAGGTCATGCATGTGTTCGAAGATGACAAGGTTTTATCATTTTGATAATACCCATTATGTGTTTAAGCATAAGGCCCAATAGCCTTTAAATTCCTCATGGCTGATCACGCGAGGCCCATCAATATGAAGCACGTTGTTAACCACTTCCTAAATTTCAGTTTTAAGTTGAACTTTTAATATATTTATATATTATTATTATTAACATTTAGGTTAAATAATTATTTTAGTTAATATCGCCCTTCTTTTATAAAAATTTTAAATTCTAAGAATTTTCTATGATTAATAATCATGATTATTTTCATTTATTCAATATTCAAATTTTTGGGGTACTACACCCTCCCCCACTTAAAAGAATTTGGTCCCCAAATTCAACGGTATTCATTTTCGATCTATATCAGTGGGGGATCTAGTTCTAGTTTCCATTCATAAGACAAGATCACCTAGGCATGCTAATAAAACAACCGAAGAGAACTAGGCCAAAGTTAAGGGGTACCTCAAGTCACTTCATTGTCAGCAGGTTTGATTTATCTTATTGCTTGTAATTGTCCTCGATGTCGTGCTTCCTTATCATCCTTTGACTGTTGAGGTTGATCCTTAGGAAGGGGGCCGTCAGCTACCTTATGCTCTTGACTTCCACAGCGAAAACAAGCTCCATTCTTCCAGCGGCATTTCTCAGATTGATGACCTTCATTGCCACAATACTTGCACTTCGCTTCTTTAGGCTTCTTGCCATTCGAAACTCCATTCCCATTATTGGGCCTTTTGTTGCCATTATCTACCTTCCTCTTTTCCATTGTTGCCTTAACTTTGTCAGATAATTCCATAGCGTCTTCCAATAGCTGAGCTCTCTTAACCATCTCGACATATGATTGAATATCCATCGATGCTAATTGGGGTATATATTGCAGTCTTAACCCATTCAAGAACCTCCTAGCTTTCATCTTCTCTGTCATGATTAAATGAGGCGCATATCGTGACAACCTCGAGAATTGGGCCTCATATTCCGCCACAGACATGCTTCTTTGTTTAAGTGAAGCGAACTCTCCCG
Source organism: Amorphophallus konjac (assembly GCA_022559845.1). Classification (NCBI taxonomy): domain Eukaryota; kingdom Viridiplantae; phylum Streptophyta; class Magnoliopsida; order Alismatales; family Araceae; genus Amorphophallus; species Amorphophallus konjac. Next base: position 439,963,977 of record CM040121.1, on the reverse strand, counting down.
CCTTTCTCTCCCGAACTCTCTCCAAGAAATACTTCTCGTTGAAGTGTTCTAAAAATTCTACCCAAGTTACTTGAATGTTTGGCAGAGTGGCTTCTATGGACTCCCACCAAGCCCTTGCATCCTTCTCTAGTTGAAATGTTGCCAAAAGGACCTTATCTTGATCCGAGCATTGTATTACTCGGAAGATTCTTTCCGTCTCCTTAGTCCAATCTTCCGCCAAGTCAGGATCATGGGTTCCACTAAACCTAGGGGGATTGAGGCTCCGGAACTCATGATGTAACTCTCCAGCTCCACGATTGGCTCCACCCTCGGCTACCCGCTGAAGAGCCTGGGTTAATCCTTGAACCGTCCTTTGCATCCCACGCCATTGGGAACGCTCGGCGGCCATTGTTATCTATCTAGTTCTACAAGACATAAACAATCTCATGTAAGGTTATCAAATAATTCTCAAGAAATTTTACTAAGCTATTATTATAAAATAATATTATTAGTATTTTAATTTCTTTTTTAGTTCTTAACCCAAGGTTCTACCCAATCTCGCCGGGTAATAATGGGATTGAACCTAGAACTTATGGCAACCTATAGTCAAGACCTAGGGTTTAATATATCTAGGCTCTGATACCACAAACTGTCACGCCCCGAACCGATAGCAGCGGAACGTGTAGTTCGGAACGCGGCAGTGATACAGTCATGAATGATCAGAGCAAACATAAGACACAAAATTACACACTGGACAATGTGGGCCAATTTAATCTTTATTGATAATCAAATATTCAAATTACATATCTTGACTCAACTTACATAAGTGTAGGAAGGACTCACTATTACATTCTAATAAAGAGAAAGGACTCAAATAACAGGACGAGACTCAAAGAAAGAATAAAAGACACCGACACGATTCTCCATTACACTCTTCACTCTTGCCCTTCCCCATCTGATGGACTATCTTCAATGTCGTTACCTGAAAAACGTTAAAGATAGGCAGGTGAGCGAAACGCTCAGTAGGAATTACATCTCTCATCAAGCAGAATATAAGTGATTAGCCAATTAACGTATTCGTGACGATGCAATGCATGGAACTAGAAAATCATGAAGATCAATCTAATAGAAAAGATGAATATCAAAGTCAAAGGCGGATACGAGCTCAAGAGAAATAGGGATGAATTCCCATGCAGAGTCAAGGACAAGCTCTCAGAATATAACAAGGACAGATACTTAGATGAACATAACTTCAGAATTGGCCAGAATATAACAAAATTCTAATAAATATAAGTAATCTAGCAGAATATCTAAATTATGAAAATAATCGAACAACAAAATATCAGAATAACAGAACTTCTAGAATTAAAAGAATTTACAGAATGACAGATATAACAGAATAACAGAATATAACAGATGTACAGACTTTGGTGTAATGCCACACCCAGAATTCCCATGGTTTACAGAATTGGACTTCCGTCCTACCTAGCACTGAAAAGTCGCGGACCCACAGCCCTTAATGTTTCAGAATCAGATTTGGCCAAATATAGAGTCAAAGGGGTTATGTTCTCGAATTGATGACAAGAAGATTCCAAAAGGAGTAGAGTGTCAAGACTAACGGAAAACCAAAGTGACACGGATCAGATCCATGGTTTTAGGGTACAACCTGCTCGGCTGCCTTGAGGGAATCCAAGGCTAGCGGAGACTTACGGAGGTCTCGATGACTAACTTGCCAGTCCGAAGGAACGGAATGTCCAACGGAGGACTCGTATGTCACCGAGAGTTGAGGTGTATAACGTGAACCAATCACGAAAAAGGGACTCCATCTACGGACGTGAGATGAGAGTGTCAAAAGACCCGAGGTATGGGTCAAAATCGGAAGAGATAGTGAGAACATGAATGCGTCAATCCTATTTAATTGAATAATTTTAAAATTGTACATTCAAAGAGACATTAATTTATATAAAATAATTTAGAAAAATAGAATATATGATAATTAGGAGAAAAATTCAAAGACTCCAAAAATATATGTTTTATAATTTTCTGTTGCATAGGATAGTAGATATGGATTTTCAAAGATATAATTAGAAGTTTTATATATATATATATATATATATATATATATACAATAATCTGACGCCCTTGCATTGTGTCGTCAAAAAAAATTTGACGACATTTAGATGGTCGTCATTTCAATTAAAAGTGTCAAACTTCAATATCTGCTCAATTGATTAACTTCAAAAACATGTATTCAAAGACATTTTTATTTATAAAAAATAATTTAGAAAAATAGAATATATGATAATTGGGAGAAAAATTCAAAGATTTCAGAAATATATTTTTTATAATTTTACGTGGCATAATTTAATAGATATGGATTTTTGAAGATATAATCACAAGTTATATATATATATATATAATATAAGAATTTGACGCCATTACACTATGGCGTCAAAAGCATTTGACGACGTGCTAAATGTCGTCATTTCAAAAAAATGCCGATTTTCAAGGCTCCGGTTCTTGAAGTACACACGTCGGAATCAGGCGTTCTATATATCAAAATGACGGGCTCGAAAAACTCTACTTAACCGGACGTTCAAAATAATTTTTCGTTGAGAGATAGGGGATCTTGAGATAGGGGGTACGAAAAATGATGCAACCACTCTCACTACCTCGGTCTCCATCCCACTAGTACGCCCATAAAATTTCATGACCACTCCGGCGCCCTCGAACAAATCGTCAAAGTCAATAAATCTAACTATCTCTACAGTGATTCACCATGTAACCTGTTACGTAAATTCCATAGAATGTATATTATATCTTATTTTCTTTGCATGGTTTCTTTGATATTTAAAATTAGAGTGTAAAAATATGCAATTCACGATGTGAAACTCGTACAAATCATGCGAAGATCATGCAAAATTAACATGTTTCGCTTTAAGAGAGAACACCTACCTTTATGTGAAGTTTAGTTGATAGACATTGGAAATTGAGAGGGAACTTTTCTTCTATCCGATACTCTATTTTGGTTAACAGAGGAAGAACAGCAGCACCCGTAACCGAGTGTTGCTGTGTTGAGAAAACAAAAGGAAGGAAGGAGCTTCAACGGTCAGCAGCCCCCTCCTTGCATGACCACGACCGGAAAGAGATAGCCTACGCGCACGAACTGCAGGAGGAAGATACTCCTTTCACGGTGACAGGGACACGGTTGGAGAGTTTAAACAATAGTAATAGTAGCTCCTGTGCGAAGAGGATGAAAATAGTTTGCAGACAGCCACCTCTTTATGCAGTCTCTGCATAACTGGAAAGAAGAAGACATTAATCTTCTTCGTAGCATGCAGAAGACAAAAGAAAGAAAATAAAACGACGGCCTTTACCCCTGATTGTAGCAGCGGCAGTAGCCTATGTATGTCCACGATGGGGTTATATTTATAGCCTAAGAAATCCTATAAGCTTATGAGTTTGGTTGGGAATGAAATTTCCTTCGTAAGAGTTCCTTCTATGCATGGCTTCCTAACCGATTTAGACTTTCCCTCGTTAATCCTATTTCCAAAAACTCCAGTCGATTTCCTTGTTTGATCCAAGCTAGACATGGTCGACCTAATCTCTTACGTACAGGCTTTATGGTTTTAACGTAAGAAGCCCATCAAGCTTTAAAGAATGGTTTGGCTTATTGTTCTAAACGTGGATTTTTCGTATAAGTAATGGGGAACCCATTATATATCATTAATATATATACTTTCTGAGGCCCATTATATGTTACATATAAGGCCCCATAAAACCCATTACCCCTATATTTAACATAAAGCCCATAAGGCCATTAACCTTTACCCCTTTCACCCACGGGAAGCCCTTTCCTATTAGGCTTTAAGACTTTTATAGATTTCTTTATGTGGGTAATTAAGAGGTCATGCATGTGTTCGAAGATGACAAGGTTTTATCATTTTGATAATACCCATTATGTGTTTAAGCATAAGGCCCAATAGCCTTTAAATTCCTCATGGCTGATCACGCGAGGCCCATCAATATGAAGCACGTTGTTAACCACTTCCTATATTTCAGTTTTAAGTTGAACTTTTAATATATTTATATATTATTATTATTAACATTTAGGTTAAATAATTATTTTAGTTAATATCGCCCTTCATTTATCGAAATTTTGAATTCTAAGAATTTTCTATGATTAATAATCATGATTATTTTCATTTATTCAATATTCAAATTTTTGGGGTGCTACAATGCACTTGTTAACTCTAAGCCTAGAAACTCAGTGCATATGCATAAGTGTTCAGTTATAAGGTCGATGCATCCTCCACTTCAGTGAGCTACTAGGTCGATGCATATATGGCATTGGGTCTAGAAGGTCGGTGCATGTATGGGTTACAAACCAAGAAGGTCGATGCACATATATCGCTGAGTCTACAAGGTCGATGCACATAGGCTTTTTCGTTTAGAAGGTCGATGCACCTTATACACTAAAGGCACAATCAGGTTTATGCACATTGATCATAGTACACACCATTAGGTCGATGCATCTCATGCACCTTGTACTATAAGGTCGGTGCACCTTGTACACAGGTTGATGTTAGCAACCTAGCAGTTGGAGAAAGGTCGATGCTAGTGACCTAGCGACTGCAGCCTAAGGTCGATGTATGTGTTGGAAAGCTCGATGCTAGTCTGTTAGCCTCTACAGCATTAAGTCAGTACATTAGAAGTCATCACTATCAAGATCGATGCACCTTGTGCATTCACTCTATCAGGCCATTACTCATGTAAGCATCATGTCTGAGCACATGAAGGTGTTGAGTTATGATTTTGATGATTGTTGGCGTTATGGTTTTGATGATAACTAAACTTAATGTGTGTTTGAGTGATGATAACTAAACTTATGGTTGATTGCACATGTTCTTGATGACTGTGTACATTCATGTTTAAATATGATTGAGATGGCAAATGGCAACGGTACATGGTCTTGATTCTTGCTTGATTGAATTAGTTTTACAAGAGACAAGAGGTTTCATAATCTCTTTAATGTGAACAAGCATGGTATTAACCCTGACTATCTTACTTGCAGGATCAAACTCATGGCAGTCACCTGGTGAACCAAACGTGTGGATAAGCACCCTGCTCCTCTACAATCAAAAGTAGGTGATATATGTCATGTACTGTCTGGAACCATTGGTAAGGCTCTTACCCTGTTATACACTCCTTGTTATTGAGTGTTCCATGAGGTTTTTCATGAATAATTTATTTGGGATGATTAAGTTTTATCTCTTGATTCTTAGCCCAAAACTTGATCCTTACCTCAAAATATGTGTGTTTCAAAGTGTTCATATGCACCTAGTTCACGAGGTTACAAGCCCTTGCAAAACTCGCCACCATGCGCCCTCGCACGCGGATCGACCTGCGCGGTCAGGTCGCGAGCATTAATGGTTTGCATGAAGCTTATGCATTCATCATATGGATGTTTGAGCTATAGTTCTTATCAATTATCCATGTGTTTGTATGTCCATATACTCAGTACAAATCTTCAAGCTCGAAGGAGTTTGAATCCACGGACTGCAAATGGGTTTAAGAGGTTCGATGTTCGAAATCTGGAAAATTCCAGATTTCGGTCGACCGCCAGCCTAGGGGCGGTCAACCGATTTTCCCAGCACCCTAAACTGCAATTCCTGCAAAATTCCGGTTGACCGCCCCATGCTACAGGTCGACCACCAGCCCCGATGCAGCCTTGTTTGACTTTGTGTTTCAAGCATGTGGAGAGGTCTTTCCACCCATTTGTTTAATCCCAATGACCCCAATTAAGTCATGATTTGTGGATCTGGTCTGGGGTTTGTCCATGGACCATTCAAGGGTTATAAAACATCTCATTTGGAGTCAAAAATCCTAACCATCCAAGAGATCCAAGGGGAGGCTGTCCATGGATAAAGAAGAGGGTACTATAGCTCTGTTAACAGTACCCCGTGCAACAAGTTCTTCATCTATCTACAAGCCATTCAAGGTACTTCTCAAGCCAACAAGCATCTATGAAGAGAAGAATCAAGCAACCAACAAGGAGAGATCAAGGGTGAGGCTATCAAAAAGCAAGCAAGGGTTTCAAGAAGAGATCAAAGGAAGGTTATCCATGTGAAGAAGGAAGAGTACTGTAGCTGTCACGCCTCGAACCGATAGCAGCGGAATGTGTCGTTTGCTCGGAACGTGGCAGTTAACAGTCGTGAATAATCAAGAGCAATCGCATGAGACCAAGTAATTTGGAACAACAATAAAAATTTTATTTCAATTATAAGCCTCTTACAATTTCAAAATTGAAGACTCAACTACATCACTATGAATGAAAAGGAAATGACACACTAACAGTCTTAGACATGACAAACTAATAGGAAACACCAACTAGACTCAAGAAAGGTAAAAGACTTAGGTTCACTAATTTCCAGAGCTCGCTTGCACACTTGTCCCTCCCATGTGAGTCTTGGTCTCGCTAGCCACATGATTACCTGAAAAATGTTGGAATAAACTGGGTGAGCGAACGCTCAGTAGGAATTATATCTCAAAAACAAGCTAGCTTTAAGTAATTACATGTTACATGAATGCAAGTCTAATATACATGAATGATCGTAAAACAATATGAAAGTAAATCGATTAAACCAATATATGTAATTTTTAGTAAAACGAGACAAGCAAGAGTTAAAGATAGTATCAAGCATAAGAGATTGGCTATTTTAGAGTTCTAGCAAGTACCATGACGAGTCACGCACACAAGTAATATCATGTAAAGTCACGAGAGAGAGTAGTGGAATGTCTCTAAAACGACGAGTACTTCGGTGTAATGCCACACCACCATCATTACAACTTCCATGGGCACTATTACTTTCGGGTGCTCCTCCTAGGACCACATCGGGCCCTTATATGCGTAGGCATTGGATAATGCACTTTCGACATCCACGATAGTTATAGCCAATGTAGAATGCCAAGGGAATGAAACTTGTAGGAATTTAAGGTAGATTTTACGGAATATATCAAAAAACTAGGTGGAATTGGCTCTCTAGTGGGTGCCATGAGTACTCGAATAAGCGTTCATATCCAAATGAGCGCTCGTTCTTTGTACATGATAAGGTAAAAGAATTGGTGTCTACGTGGAGGCACGTAATCTAAGATGATTAGCAATGGCATGGTTTCCCGTTCCATTCGCTTTTAGAATTAATCTCATGGCGGCTAAATAGCATACCATGAGGGCCGGTATACCATGTTTCTTTAGAGTGACATGGAAATCAAGTAGGGTCATAGGTTTTAATGGTACAACCCGCTCGGCTGCCTTGAGGGAATCCAAGGCTAGCGAAGTCTTACGGAGGTCTCTATGATAAACTCCCCAGTCCGAAGGAACGGAATGTCCCGCGGAGGATTCATCTATCACCGAGAAATAGTGGGTAATCGATAAAACAACGTGAAACCTGGGACTATATTCACGGTATGGAATATAGTGCCTATACATATAACCAACTAACAGTGGGTCACAGAAAATGAACGAGATCAATAAAACCGTAAATTGACGCCTTATAGAACGTCTTCATTTCATGAAATGGCGCCCTTGTCAGGGTCGTCATTTTAGTATATGATGACTGTTCACTCAGTCGTTCTATCCAGATTCTGTTAATAATAAATTTCAGTAAAAATTATCAATCTCAAATATTATGCAAATGACGACTTGGATTAAGTCTTCAATTCATTAAACAGCGCCTTAGTCTAGGGTGTTATTTCAAAACAGCGCCCATGTCTCAGGCGTTGCTCAATCATGGGTAGTTTTGGCCTGAACAATACCACTTTTTAGATAAAAGGAATTCCACAGAAATAATCACATGGTCATGTAGAGAAAAATAGCAGGATTCTAGTAGTATAATCATGCATTAGATTAGATATCAAGATTCAAAGTTATTAAATTTTGAACATCAGTATTTATTAAATTCATAACAAAATGAAGACTATGTGTTCAGTCATTAGTTGAAATAGCGCCCTATATAGGGTCGCTATTTCCCTGTGTATGCAGAAACAATAAAACTCGAATACTATAAGCCTTCTAATGACCTAGATGCATGCAATGAACTTAGTAATTACAGTGTTTGGCTTGAAACTTGAGAACACCTACCTTATTGGGTTGATGGGATTGACGGATAGAGATCTAATACGATCAACTATTTGTAGTTTCAGCAGCTCGTGAAGGAAAAAGAAAACAAAGATGATATCAAGAGTATCCACAGCAGCAACTGTAATATGAGGAGAATAAGAAACGTATGCTACAGCAGATAATCATGGTAGCTTCAGTAGCTTCACGCAAAGGAGAAGAGAAGCAACGGCTTCTCACTGCAACACCCACGACGTAGTAGTGGCAGATGAAGGAAAAGAAGCAGCTTCAGGGGTTCGAAGGAGACGTTCTCCTCGTTGGTGCAGAGGATAAAGAGGAAGCAGATGAGCTTGCTCTTTTGAATAAGAGTCAAACAGAATGCCAGAAGATTGGAGCTTAACTATGTATAAGCCTCGTCCAGTGAAACGGGGAAGAAGCTAGTAGCGGGCTTCTTAACGCTCAGCCGTGGGAGGAAGAGTAGCAAAATAACAACTCGTAGAGTAATACTTTGGGGGTCTGGTAGGGTATTTATAGGGCTGGGAATCTATCGGAGTTTAAGAGTTTGAACGGGATTTAAAATTCCATGCAAGGAATCCTAATAGTATTAGGATTTCCTTTATTAATCTTTCCGAAACACAACACTTCCTAGTTAGACGGCTCTGTTTAAGAAATTCTCATTATTTAACGTTTATTTTATAGTGTTACAAACTTTATAGATTTTTATTCTTTTTAATTTGATGTGATATCTTTATGAAATTTTATGGGTAAGGTTTTTCCATTTTTCCATATAATTAGTTTTTATAAAATTTCTTTAAAATAAAAAGTGGTACTATTCATCACACTATTCATCATTAAGGAAATGACGACATGCTACATGTCGTTGATCACTTAAATAATGACCATTTACATGGTCGTCATTTCATTTTGAACCCTTTTTCTATTCACCCTCTAAAGAACCCAAATCGTATATATATACATATATATATAGGTTGGCTTTTTACTTGGGCTTTTTGGGTTGAGTTTTGGTTTAGATATAAACACACATATATTTAGATACATGGTTACGTGGGTGGCTAATTGGGTTTTAAAGCGTAGAGATGATCATGGGATGGATATATAGACATATATGTGGTAGTATCTAGGCTTGTTAGTGGGTTTACGTGGGAAGGCCCACTAAGTGTTTTTTTTTCACTAAAACCGACCAACAGTTCACTCACTGGTCGAGTGCACCCCGCCCTCAAAGAGGGGGAATGTTCTCACTCCCCCAGGATGTGACTGTGGCTTTTTATTTTATTGATTTTGGCGGAAAATTTACATGGACCACGGGGCACACCCCAGAGAATCAAGAGGGCTGGACTAAACCCTTAAGAGAGACAGCAGAACATTACATAACAAAAGAAGCAAAGCAAAATTACAGAATATGGATGGCTAGCATTCCAGCTCTATCAACTTTTAAGGCACCCTTAGCCAGCCGAGGGAGATCTTGTGTTTGGATGAATATCTGATTTTCAGCAACATTGCAAGCATAAGTCGCCAGGGAATCAACAACTTTATTGCCCTCTCTAAAAGTATGTTGTAATTGGCATCCACTTTCTTAAATAAGGTCCATGATTGTCCTCCACCAAGGAAGAATCATCCAGCTGAGAGTAGTATTGCTTCTAACAGCTTCAACTAGGAGGGCACAGTCTGAGTATATACCCGCCAAGCTTAAACCACTTAGCTTAGCAATATTGAGCCCATCATGTAGGGCCCTCGCCTCTACCAGCAGGCTATTTCCATATCCATAATAAAATGCAAAGCCAACAATCCATCTACCAGTAGAATCCCTTATACAACCACCACCTCCACTCCTGCCCGGGTTTCCTTTTGAGGCACCATCAACATGCAAGGTGAATAGTCTGGGTGCCAGTCTGTAGTAAACCAGAATTGGCTGCTTAAGTTTAAACCTGGGGAACAAATGAAAAGAAGCAAGACTGCTGGACTGACTAGCGGACAGAGGCTTGTTAAAATATAGCTTGTCCAGAGCCAAGGCAATTGAAAAAATTATACTCCTCTTTACTTGGTCTATTCTTAGAGACTTATTCTCAAATCTGATGGCACACCTTGATTTCCATATCTCCCATAACATTAATACTACTGCATACATTCCAGCAAAGCTAAATGCTGAGTGTTTATCAGTTGCATTCAACAGATTCCAGCATCGAACAGTAATTTGGTCACTAAGATGAATCTTGTGGCTGATTAAGGGGTGCACCCAGCCCCACAGATCTGATGCCAGATTACTTGTAATGAAAAGGTGATTAAGGTCTTCATTGGCAGGGGAAGAACAGCAGCTGCATTTAGAAGCAATTTGAATCCCACAATCTGCCACCCTATTGTCCACAGGGACAGCCCGATGGATCAAGTTCCAGACAAAGGTAGCTGCCCTTGGGTTTACAGCATAGTGCCATAGTTTAGCCCAGGCAGGCCTTGAAGGACCTTTAGTTCGGATTAGATTGCATATTGACTTAACAGAAAAGGATCCCTTCAACGTCTCTGTCCAGACACATAGGTCAGGCTCATTGTTAAATTGAAGATTAGGAATGGAAAATTCATTATTAAGGTTTCCTCTTGCTGGATGCTAGGTATCACTTAATACCTTTCTAACAGAAGCCAAAGGGATGCCATTTAGTCTATTTCTAGCACTAGCCTGTTCAACATTGAGAATTGGACCATTCCCTATCCAATTATCTTTTAAGAAGTCAACATTTGCCCCATTCCCAATAGTCTATCTACTGTTGGAGAGAATTATATCTTTGGTCTGCTTAAAAACAGCAAGTGGCATTCCAGCAGGAAATGGTTTAACACAATTAGCAAGGTGAACTTTGATGAATCTCCTGCGAGCATATTAGGACCAAAGTGATGAACCATGTATAATGTTTCATAATGTTTTAGTTGCCAAAGTAGTTTGAACCCACTGTAAATTTCCGATGCCCAGGCCACCCTCTAGCCGGTGCCTTTGAATATCAGACCAAGCAACCCAATGCCTGCGGTTGGTTCCATTTTCTCCTTGCCAGAAAAAATTAGCACAAAGATGATCAATGAAGTTTATGACCTTTTTTGGGATAAAACAGGCCGAAGCTAAGTTGATGGGCATACTTTGAAGAGTGGAATCAATCAATACTGCTCTGCCAGCTTGGGATAAAAAGTTAGACTGCCAACCTTCCAGTTTAAGCTGGATCCTATCCAAGAAGAAATTGAAATCAGAGCATAGATATCTACCCTTTTTAACTGGAATCCCAAGATAGCTAGTTCCAGATGTCTGATGTTTAAAGCCAGTGAGAGCTTGGATGGAATGTCTGAGGGTTGTGGGGGCTTTTTCAGAGAGAATGAAGCTGCTCTTGGCACCTTTGACCTTCTGTCCCGAGCATTTCTCATAACTGTTGATGAATTGTTGAAAGGCCACTATATTCTGTCTACTGGCATTCAAGAACACTAATGTATCATCTGCATATAAGAGATGGGAAATCTACAGAGAATGTCTAGGCCCCTTAAAACCCTTTAGGACACCGGTCTGAATTAAAGCAGAGAGGCCTCTACTTAAAACTACTGAAGCAATGATAAACAGATAAGGAGCAATTGGGTCTCCTTGCCTTATACCTCTGCTGGATTTAAAGAAGCCAGATACAATGCCATTAAAATTAACTGAGAACCAGTAGTTAAATAGTAACATTCCGACATAGGAAGTTAACCTGGAATTAAATCTGAACTTCCTCATTACTGCAAGGATGAAATCCCATTCCATTCTATCATAGGCTTTGGCCATGTCCAGCTTGAATATTACATTGTGACCTCTTACCTTTCTATTAATATCCATCATGAGCTGCCTTGCAAGAGCTACATTATCTAGTATGAATCTCCCTTTCACAAAGGCTCCTTGTTCAGCTGAAATTAGACTAGGCAATAGGGGAGCCAATCGTTCAGATAGAATACGGGAAATTACCTTATAAGAGAAATTGCACAGGCTTATTGGTCTGAAATCATTAAAAGACTGGGGGTCCTGAACCTTAGGAACCAAAGTAATTAGTGAAGAGGTAATTCCCCTAGGGAGAGGGAAACCTTCAAAGAATGCACAGACAACATCTGTTACATCTTGCCCAACTATTTCCCAGGCATCTGTGTAGAAGTCCCCAGAGAATCCATCAGGGCCAGGAGAGCCCACTAAGTGTTTATATATTTATATTTTGAGTTATTGGGTTGATTTATATGATATATATTTATAACCTCATGACTTTGTGACCCATTTATTATATATGAGTCATATTATTTTAGCTAAGATCTTATATATTTAATCAGTTAATGGGCTATCTACTAATTTTACTTTTGGTTTCCATAAAATGTATTAATAAAATACACTATAAGTGTTAAGGCCCATTTATCATCTTCTTTTGGGCTGTACCTATATTTGTGTTAGTGGGAAAAGCCCATTACAACTTAATTATCTTTGTTTGGCCTTCTTATACAAGTATTTAGAAGTTGTGTTTACTATTTCAAATATATTGATATGCACTAAACTCATTTGTTTTTTATCAAACCTTTACTTACGCAGTTCCTATCCGTTAATAATTTGCATGCATATATATATATACATTTATTTCTCGAAGCCCATTATGTTTTGATACTAACCCATGCGTGAGGTTTTTAAGGGTATACTTGTGTACATGAGTTAACCCTATTTTCTATGGGGTTGTATTAAATTTATATTATAGGTGGGTCAAAATACCGATTAGCGTAGTACTTCATGCAAGGATTTTATTGCTTATACTTTCCTTCACTTTATTTTCCCCATTAATCATTATCTTGGGTATCAGAGGAAGGTTCGATCTTAGTAATATGTTTACCTTTTATTCCAAAAAAAAATATTAACTTGTCATTTGTATATACCTGAACTATTATTTCTTCAACCTTATTAACTATTTATGGGAATATGTAAATATCATTACGTATAGGTTATTTTTCTTTTTGAACCGTACATATATATATATTATTTTATTCTTATTTAGCCTTAAAATTACCGGGCGTTACACTAGCCGTGAACAGTACTCCGTGCAGCAACTCTACATCCACTCCAAAGCCATTCAAGCTTAATCTAAAGCCATTCAAGTGAAGCGGGAAGCATCGTTCCAAACTCTACATCATACACTCAGTGGAAGCCAAATCAGGAGTCTTCTAAACTGTGTTTCATTGTCCTTGTGCTTTGGGCTTTATGTTTGTGTTCTTTATAATCTGCAAACATTCGTGTGTGTGTGTGGATCGCTTTGGATCCGTGGTCGTGTGTGGTCGTGTGTTCCATTCGTGTGTGTGTAGATCTTCTTAGATCTGCGTGGTTGTGTGGTTTTATCCAGGTCTTAGTGTTTGTGTGTGGAGAGTGTTGCATCTGTTACAGCAAGTGTGTGTTGTTGATCCGGTTGTTAGATCGTGTTGGAGACCTCGTCTCTATGTGTGTGTGTGTGTGTTGGGGCACGTCCCCATGTGTATGGGCAGGCGTCGTCCTACATGTGTGGTTGGAGCGTCGTCTCCGTTTGGGGATTTATCCCTGAGTGAAGCCTCACCGGATTTGGTGAGGGGTGGACGTAGGATAACCGTTGTTGCATCCGAACCACCTTAAAAATCGATGTGCAGTATGGTTTGATCTATTTCATCTACCTTCATTCTACATGAGTGTTAGTGTAAATTATTGTTCTGGATTTATCTACGTATATCTTACATAATTTATATCTCATCATACAAAGTTTGATAAATCCAATTTGTGTACAAATAGTTTTGAATCTGTTAACTAGCATTCTATCACATATTTCAAAAAGGTCAAAAATTTTCGTAAAATTTGTAAACACCCAATTCACCCCCCTCTTGGGTGTCATTGATCGTGGGACTTCAGAAGGGTCGGTGCACATGTAGAGTTCAAAGTCAGTGCACATATAGATTCCAGGTCATTAGATCTGTGCACATGTAGAGTCCAAAGGTTAGTGCACATATAGGATCTAGGTCTTCAGGTCTGTGCACTGAGCTTATGCATCAAGGCATTTGCATCATTATACATTATCTTAATCTGAGCACCTGATTTTTCTAAAATTAGCTAAGTATGTATTCTCCTGATCAATTATGATGAAAAAGGTGTTTGATGAAATGTTTATATCTTATTGACAAGAATTCATTCAAACACTTAAAGGGAGTGAGCATCAAGGAATTGAATGATCACGTGATCCCAGAATTGAATTAAATGGACACGTGATCCAAGGTAGGAAGCTGTTCCAAAAACCTGCCATGTGGATCAACTCTTCATCAACTCCTGACACGTGGACCTTCGACATGCGTGGGAACGTGTTTCTCCGCGTGTCCAAAATCAAGAGCTCGTGGGACCACATGACTCGTGCTTTATAAAAGGTGATCGAGCGCTCAAATTCATGGAAATCTCACCAGAAAAGGAAGGGAGATCAGAAGATAGTATCTCAACAGTTAAGGGAAGATCAGAAGAAGATGAAAGAAGAGCATAAGAGTTGGAGAGCCAGAGAGTTTGTGAGAAGAGTCAGAGTTACAGTGTTGAGAGAGAGTGTGTTAGCTGAAGGAAGAAGCAGAAGAAGGAGAAGGAGATAAATAGAGTATCGTAAGATTAGAAGAAGTCTGAAGGAAAGAGAGAGTGAGCAGAGAAAGAGGAGGGTGAGCAAGAGAGAATAGAGAGGAAGAGTAAGCTTGAGAATTTGCTTCTTCATCATTTCTTGGATCAGATCCAGAACTATTTTGCTCTTGCGTGAGCTACATCTTTTTGGTGTTTTTTTTCTGTTTTGTTCTTTGTTTTCCTTATCACTTCAAGCAAGCTGTGTTGCTTAGCGGACGAGGTGTGATCCTCGGACAGCAAGCTGTGATTGCTTAGCGGATAGCAAGTTATGTTGCTCAGCGGTGTAAGCAAGCTGTGATGCTCAGCGGTTCAAGCTGTGAGTCAGCAGAAACCTCACTCGGGTTGAGTGGGAGATGGACGTAGGTCTGTGGTAGTAGACCGAACCATCAAAAATTCTCTGTGTCTATGGTTTGCTTGCTCTGTTGATTCATGGTAGATGTATGCTTAGGCTCGTTACATTTTCATCTGGTTAGCCTACATTATTGTAAGCATCTTGAGTGCTAATCTGAACAGAGATCGCACTTTTAATTCTGTTCATCTTGCTGGTTAGTGTGGAATCCGCTTACACACCATGTGTTTGATTTCTATTTTAAGAGATCAGGTACATGAGTAAGAGAGCTCTGTTGTCTCACTAGATTACATTGAGTGTAGTCAAAAGTTTAATTCTGCAATAGTTTTTAACGGGAATCCATTCACCCCCCCTTTGGATTCGTGCCTTGCACCCCAACACTCCACCTCCATCTCTTTCTCTCTCCACAATCTCCACTGCACCTATCATCTCTCCCACCGCGACCGTTGTACAGGAGCGAGCTCCCTCATCCCGTCTCTCTCTCACTATCTCAAGCGCTCTCTCTCTCCCCTCGCGATCACTCTCCTTCTCTCTCCCTCTATGTCTCACTCTTTCTCACTCGTCTCTTCTCGCTCTCTCTCCTCTCTCAATCTCTCTTCACGCTTTTCTCTCTCTGTCTCACTTCTCACATACCCGTCTGCGAGCTCCCTCTCGCGTCTGCCATCCAGCTCTCCCCCCCCCTCCGGTTGCTCCCCCCTCTCCCCCGTTCTCAACACCACCGTCGTCATTTCCTTCTTCTCCTCTCCCTTCCCTCCTGGTCTCCCTTACCTTCTCTGTGAACTGCACGCACCGCACCCCCTCTCTCTTTTCCCTGCACCAACGCCGACGACCTTCTTTTCTCCCACCTCCTCTTGCTCTTCTCACCTCCCTCTCTCTCTTTCTCTCTCTAACTACTGTGGCCTCCTCCCCCTCGCTTCTACTCCACCTCCTCTTCGTACTCTATCTCTCGTCACCCTCCTTCTCTCTCACACACACGTACACACCACACAATAATTCTAATTTTAGTTTTTTATTCTTATTGACCTTCTCCACCTCTATCTCTTTATCTCTTTACATCTCTCTCTACTTTTTCTCTCTCCTTCTTCTCTCTCTAACCCCTCCAAAGACGGTGCAAGATGGGCGTCCTCGGCTCCGGGTTGAGCGGAAATCAAAGGCTCAAGTGGACGACGTCACCCCTACACCACAGCCGCAATATCCTTGCCCATCATTCTCCTCGATGTTATTTAAGATTTATTTTTTTATTTGGGATTGTAATTTTTATTTTCGCACTTCATGTTGTAAATCTTATCTTTTTAATTAGTGAAAATAATGTATTTCTATTTTCTCTCTCTAAATCTCTCTCTCTCATCTTTCTTCTTCTTCCTCTCTATTTTTTCTTTCTCTCTCAAAAACCCTCCAAATTTTATTAGATAGATTTATTTAATGTAATTTTTATTTTAAGTTGCATATAACCATCCAAGTTCGTGTTCCGCCTAGAACACAAGATCTTCAATTCAGAAAACTAAACCTCTCCGTAGATTCGAATCGGACTCGCCGTAGTACTACGTTATTAATTTTTAGTGTGAGTTTGGTAAATTTTGAGATTGGTCGTCGCGTGTGTTTTAACGACAGATCTAGCGACATATCAGTTTTTGGCGCCGTTGTCGGGGAGGTTTATAATTTTTGATTTGACAATCTTGTGTTCTTGTATATTAAATTGACACTAATAATTTTTCTTTTGTTTGCTTGCATGAAAGAAATAAAAAAAATATATCTACCAATAAAGTAAGCCTTCTCTTCCCTATTCTCTTTCCTTTTTTTATATTTTTACTTAAGAACGAGGGACCGCGCTCCAAGTAAGTATCTTAAATTTCCCTAGTTTCATTTGATTTTATTTCATTAGTCTTATTTTTTCTTGGTTAGATATGTTCACAAAAAAAATTAAAAATTAAAAATATTTGAACTCAAATAAAAGATGTCATTCCAAGATTAGAAACTACACATCATGTTTTAACTCATGCATCATATAGGGTGCATTAATCTCGCTCTTTATTTTTATTTTAGAAAATAATGGTTCATGCATTTGCATTTTAAACACCTTGTTTGCATTTGTTTGTTGCATTGTATTATTCTAAAACATTCTAGGGGCACTACCCCTAAATAAGATAAGGTGAGGATTTCATCACCCTTCCTTGGACCATAAATCATAACCATCTCAAGCATTTCTTACATTACGTAAGCCTTACTAAAATTCAGTAGACGTTGGCCCTAGGATCACACTATGCTTTTGGTGCAACGTGAGCCTGTCCTCTTTTTGGAAACCGGTGTCTAAGGCTAGAGGTCAACGACAAACACTATAAGCAGACAAATGATTTTTAATTAGGACCCTACGAAAGTAGGGGGAACCTCCCACTACTCCATCTCTTACCTGGCCGGTAGAAGAATTTGAGGGCGGATTCAGGTTGTGCCTTAATCACATTATGAAACCCAACTCATAGATCAAGGGTATACTTAGGTCTTTAGGTTGTTTGTGTGCCAACTTGTTTGTCTTTACATAAAAAAAATTTATTAAAATCAAAATTAAAAAAAGCAAACATGGTGGGTTTCTAATAAAAAAGGCAAAAAAACTCAATCTAAAATAAAGGGAAAAGGAAGAGAGGAAAAACAAAAACAAAATTAAAAAAAAGAGAAAATATAAAAATATTAAAAATGGAAAAAAATAAAAAAAAGTGGTGAGAAAATTTATTCGCATTCATGGATTGGGCACACAATGGTGACATGTTGGACCAAGCGGCCCATAAACTTGAGCAACTCTTGGCCATGGAGCTAAATTCCTTAACACCGCCACCTAGTCCCCAAGAGAACACGCACATGTGGGCCACTCCGGTCTATTATAATGATGACTGCTCAAACTAATTTTTATCTCTCACCCCTCATGGCCCGACCTATTGTGAAAATCCATATTCATGGTCAGCTTATAATGAGAACCCTCCACCTTTGGCGGCCCAGTCTCTATTCTTAACCCAAGACCAGGCCCAAACCACTCAATTCTTTGACAATGGGGCCTATGCTTCATCTATTACCCAAGAGCAAGTCCAAATGCCTCAAGATTTTTCCACTCCTTATTATAACTCATTTCCATCTACATTCACTTCTGGATGGGAAGGCCAACCAAATTCCTCTCGAGAATCATACCAAGGCCCGCCTCAAGGTCCTCCAAACCAATTTTTTTTCAAATTGGGCACAATACCCAAATGATTCCCATGATCAAGCCCAACACGGAGGACAATCTATATACTCTCCACCACCTCACTATCAGGCTGATCACCCTGCAAATTCCTATCCATCACAGCTTGACTCTCACCCCCTGTACTTATCTCCTCCACACTCGGATTTCAATAAGGAGGAGAGCTTTCAACAATTGTATCAGCTCATCATGGCTCAAACCAATCCATCCAGGCTCGATTGGATCAGCTTTCTGAAAATCTCAAGGGAATGGAAAGGGATCAACCATCTAGTTACCCTATTGCAAATCTTGAATACCAATTTCTTGGTTCTGACTCATGCAAATACTCAACCCATGACTCCTTAAACCCAAAGCATTGCCAGCCCTGATAAGAAGAAATTCATGGAGGAGGCACATCAGGAAGACGTAGAGGAAGCTAGAGACGAGCCACCCATCGAGCCCACGCCCAATTCCACATTAGAAAAGGGCTATGAGGAGTATGATGAGCTTAAGTTAGGGGGAGAGGAAAAGGATGTGGATGCACTTGATAATGGCCAAATCCCTATAATGTCCCTTCCCATTTTTGAGGAGTCCTTATTCCAGGTGATGGATAAGGAAGATGAAATGGTGGAGAGAGAATTGAGTGTATATATGGACCATTCTTTTTGGGTAAAGGAGAACCCGGATCTCCCGCTTGAAATCCACTCTAACGGGGCATCTCATGATTTTGGGGTGGAAGTTAATCTTTTATCTGTTCCAAACCTTGGCACCTCTATACACATCCCCGATACCTTGCAACTAGCTGATCGGTCGATTCCACTTGAGCCTCATGATCATCCATGTGTTGAGGAGCATGCCTATTTCACTCTCGACTCTCCTTATCTCCTAAACACTAGCCCGTTTGTGGAATCCTTAGGAACTCCTCCCACTCCTACTCTTTCTCACCTCAACATTATGCTTGAAAATTTTGAAATTGAGGCTGAAGAGAAATACGCAGGGAATAAAAAGGTCCGCATAAACACGTACAATACTTTTAAAGACCTTAATTATGAGGAGGAATATTTCATAATTGAAGATATGATCTTTAACACTATTCCTTCTCCACACTCTGACCAGGGCATCCCCAGGCAAACCTCTGGACCCCATGCTTATGCTTATCTTCTTGTCCTCTAGTGGCATAAGGGTTGGAATTTGAAGGAGGATGAGATCACATGGTGGCTTATCATGAAATCAACTTGTTGGTTATTGGGACTCATTGTGTCTGGCTGAAGAGGTTAAACTTTGCGTTTGTTTGGAGGTAACCCAACGTTTCCTCTTCTATGTTTCAATAAGTCTGATGGTAATCAACACCAGACCACTAACTTTTTTTTGTTTGCATTTATATCCTTGAGTCAATTGTGTTTTAGTTGTAAGGCAAGTATAAGCCAATGGGTTAATTGGGCTAAGTCAATGGGTTTCTTTGTAAAAAGGCCAAGTAGGTCCAGCGGGGCCCCCTCCCTCTCTCCCATTGATCCACCTAGGTTCTAGGGCCCATGTGGGGATGGTCCATGGTCCAAGAGAGAATATTGACCAGCCCTCCCTTATTGACTCCAAGAGGGGGGCGCCCCCTCTCTTGTCCCCATGTGGGAATTAAATAAGCCCCCCCCCCCATTTATCCTTTTTTTATATTGTTTTGACAACATGGGAGAAGGGAGAAGCAATTATATATTCTCATCCCCTAAGAGGGTAGTAATGGTCATTTAGTTAGGGCTATAAAACTCATGAATTTTCATTATTTTGGAGAATTAATGATGAAAAAATTACATTGTGCACAAGAATGCCCAAGGGCGCCCCTCTCTCTTCTCTCCCCCTAGCAGCTGGATTGCTGTGATTTCTATGGTGTGATGCCATAAAACTTGGTGGATTCCAAGGTCTATCTTCCCCTCTGGGTGTGATTCCCAACCACCACCGCCGCCGCCGCCGCCGCCATCGGAGCCGCCAACGAGCCTCCACAACACCACCTTCATCCTGCTGTCCAAATCTGCGACCTGCAGAACTGAAGCCCAAAGAATAGGTTGGTTCTCCCAATCCGGTTATCAGAAGGTCATCAAATTTTGACAGATCATCCCCCTTGTTGTTACCTCCTCCTATTTTAAATTTCGTGTCAATCCACCACCGTTTGCTATTTTTCCCAGTCATTTAGTTCCACCCGCGTAATCTGTCAGTTTGCAGATCTGCGAGACAATGTCTTGTTCTTCTATTTTTCCAACCCCTTAAACCACTCCAGAAAATTACCATAAAAATTGTGCACGTCCCACACATCCCCCTATATTCCTCATAAAATCCCCAAGATCTAGATCTACCGTTTTCCATCCAGTCAAAGGCCATTCTCAGGCAGATCTAACTCTGTCCTGCTTGATCTGGATTCCGAGCCAGGAGCAACTACAAACCACAGAGTTTTTCATTTCCAATTCAATTACTGGATGATTGTGAAATTAATATATGTTGTAGCCCTTTGAGTCCTCTTTCCAATGGCGCCAATTTCACTGCAATCTACCTCCGGGTCTGGGTGCAACAATTATTTTCATGGAGGCATGCAAACTTGTTCCGTGAACAGGCCAACAAGAGCAGTCCAAGGTTAATTCTCCCATAAATCCTCGGCTTCGAACCAGGGACCGCCGCTCCCGGGGATCGACCAGCAACCCCCCAGCAGCGTCCCAGCCAGCCGCCGCAGCAACGAGATGCCCGGACGCTGCCGTCCCAGCAGCCGGACCCGCTTGCTGTCCTGTGGGCCCGAGCAGAATCGAACCGAACTGGCAATCTGCCGCCGTCCCGAGCGCTTCACGGACGTGCCGCCCGTCAACCCGAGTTTGCTACTCCCGGGTCCCACTATAACCCTTTACCTCCCTGCGTGGAGTGAGCATAAAATTCACTACTGTAACAATTGTTTAATTACTATACCGGGAGTACGAGTCTTGGCCGGGGTCGTCTTCTCTACGCCCAGAGCGTGGAGGTATCGTGTCTGCTCCCCACTTTGGTATTTGCTTTCCTCGTATATATTCATATGCCGCTACTAGAGTGATAGGAAATTAGCTCATTCAATTTTAATCACCGCTGCGAGAGTGAGTGCGAGACCCATCCCGTGACGCGATCCGAGCACGGAAGGGCCAAATACCCTTGACTTATTGTCGGTTTCTCAACCGCGCACATCCGCACGCTTCCCTCGCTAGGGACAAGTCGCGAGTTTGCCTAGAGTCCAAGGTTCGCATTCAAATTGGTGTCGAGTCGCATCCCGTCCCGCATCAAATTGGTATCAGAGCCAGGTTGAGTCTAGGGTAGTTTTGTCTTAGGTTGCATTTCACTCCTATACCCGGTATATCAAAAGGTGCTCTCGGAACGATAGGTTACGCCTATTGGGAAGGTTTCACACTTGCGTGAGTGCGATCTTCGGATCAAACCTCCGCCACGTACCAGATACTGGTTGAGTCTAGGTTTGTAGTCGAGTCTGCATTCCAACTTTCCATTGTTGTTGTAGGGTCGTGTCTAGTCCATTAGGGGGTCAGTTTGTCTTGTCCCAAGTGTCTGCATGTCCAACCCATAAGTTCCCCCAATTCCCCAAGGATCCCCAGTCGCCTAGTTCATATGAATGGTGGTGCGATACCCGAGGGCTTGGCAACCATCCCCTCCACTTCCGTAGACCCGAAGCCTCAGACTTCTATGGCTCCAAAGTCCTGAGCGACTACCTAAAGTGGGAAGCCGCTATAGACGAATACTTTGAGTGTTACACTATGTTCGATGCCATGCAAGTCATTTTTGCCCAAAAGCGGCTTGTTCACGAAGCCGCTTGGAATGGGAGAGCATTGAACGCATGATGGAAATTAGGAGGCAATGGCCTGTCGAGTCATGGCGTGAGATGAAGGGCGAGCTTGGAAGGGTCTACCTACCTGGCCCAGTCACCTCCAACCGACCCCACCCAGTCATCTCCAACCAAGTGGTTCATAGTCGGAGGCAAAGAGCCCCACACGTGGATGAGCCTCGACCCAAGACTAGGCCAATTGAATATGAGCAAACCCACCATGATGCCCCTAGTCCAAACCGCACCTTAGATGACCTCTTGCAAATATTTTTGGACCGTTTGGATAGGAGGGATAGAATGTGGACGCAACTCCTGCCCGAGTCTAAGGAGGTCGTAGCCGGTAGTCTGAACCCGGTGCCATCCACGGAGTCCCCAGGTCCTCTCCCCATCATAGAGGACATCCTCTCCCCATCCAAGGGAGATCTATTTCACCACAGTCCTCACCCTTCGACCCTCATCTAGAGCCATTATTGCCTCCCGAGGGTGAACTTGTCATTGGAGATCCTTTGCCACAGCCATCATCCCTAGATTCTCAGCCAGAGCCACCCGTACTTCTAACGGGGAAGCTAATCATTGACGAGCCACTACTTAGCTGGCTCAAGAAAGACTTAGTCCCTAGAACACCTTGCTATCCATCCATGGACCCTACACTACAATTAGTGCCCGCCAACTCATTCCACACCACTTTCCGATCTTTTAACCATGTTGATATCTTAGAAGACCTTATTAAGGGATTAGACTCGCAAATGAAGTTGACGTCCATGTTGGCCCGAGGCTTTGACCAACCCATAAGTCGTAGCTTCACCCATCCTTCTTTGGGGTCCATTACCTCCGTGTGCACCATCGGTCATGTCACCACAGAGGTTCTTTTATTCCTCCCCATACCGGCTGAGCGTAGCTCCATTTCACTTATCCCGAGGGAGGAACCATATTTTCTACATATGACCGCCATCCCACCTACCACAATGAATGAAGGTGATCATTTACACCTTCAAGAATTTCAAACTTGGGACCGTGTCATGAGGGAACCCATATCGAGGGGTCACACATTCTTTGATTCCTTCGATCCCTTCCTTAGTGAGCCTCGTGACCCACAACCACTATTCCACCGTGTTAGGGAAGTCCCCTATCACACCCCTACCCCACGGGCCAGTCCACCTACACTCTGCAAGGAGCCCGTTCATTGGGGTACGGAAGAAGGAGAATTTGGCTCTCCTGGCCCACCCCAACCTCTCAAATTCAAAGGGCCGTCAGTGTAGGATGTCTAGGATTCCATTCCACCAATATTAGGGTGTGTCGTGTGTATGCAAGGCACACATTCGGATGTCCTGGTCCACCATTGCATATGTATGGGTCAGTCTAACAGTAGGTTTTTCTAGGGTCATGTGTGAGTCCGTGTTTTTCTTTATTTGTCCAGTTTGTCAAGAGTCTATACATACATTTGTCGAGTGCATAGTGAGTCTACATACGTCAAGTTGAGTCGGTCTAATGTACACTCACGGTGTCAGTCCCTTTCGAGTGTGAGGCAAGTCGGATCTCATGCGTATGTTGTAGACTTGTCGGAATTTGGGACCAGCTCTACCTCAATGTCTCAGATGTAGTCACCCACAGTGACCCAGCAGTGATTCCAAGTGAGTCTTTGAGCCGTCTCCCCCCTTTGAGAGTGACCCCACTCCGGAGTGTCCACCACTAGCTCATTCCCACAGCAGCGTGTGCATAAAGAACATATACGGGATGAGCAGGTGACGATTACTAGGAGTGGACTGTACCTGTCACGTCTCGAGCTTTTAATATAGCGGAAGATAATTTTGGGAATCATGAACAGCCCGCATGGTAAGCCTCTTGCAAGCAAGAATAATCAGAGCGCAAGACAATCACACATAAGATGCAATTGCATAATAATTTAATCAACTTCTCCTTTCATTAATAATAAGAATGATAAAAATTCAAGTACATAGACGATTCCAAATCTAGTTGACTCAATAAAGAGAAAATTACATGAACTCGATCTATACATTATTGACTTCCTAAGTCTTCTCTCTCAATTTTATGAGACTTTCATTCGCTCTCGGACCCATCACTTGAATAACTTGAATCCGAATCCGAACTACTTGCATCTCTTGAAAAGATTGAAAAGTAGGTAATGAGCACACTTGCCCAGTAGGTATCTTCGCATCAACATGATTGGCAATATTAAAGTGATTAGCGTTTTAGCTCTAAAGAATAAGGTAAAATCATGCGAATGCGGTAAATAATGTAAATAAACCAAAGTAACAAGACATGCCCAAGTTAAGAAATGAATGAGCAAGCATGATCAAGCAAGAATGCAATTATGGCCTTTCAAGAATGTACTAGCAAGTCAAGCAAGAATGTACTCTTCACTTAGTAACAAGTACTTCGTGAACTTCTGTGGACATTTTCACAACTCGTGAATACTTCCGTGATTGCCATGGACATTTCACTTATTTATAAAGAAAGTACTCCCAGCGCAATGCGACGCCAGTAACATCATATCCCATGGTTTATAATAGTATGTTTCCGACAATCAACCGAGGTGACTAGCATAGAGCCCTTGACCCGCATCTTCAAGTATAAATCAAGCTACTTCCACGCATGTAAATAATGTGGCCAAGAATGTACAATTTTAATGATAAACTCATGATAAAGTATCCAAAAATACGAACGCTTCTACAAGAAAATAAGGAATTTTAATAATTACCTTAAATAACTAGGTTATGCCATGGAAATAAATCGACACCATAATAGTACTTTTCTTAACTTTCATAATTTAGTCAAATCATTCTTGATTAAGGTGACATGTCCAAGAAATTCAATAGTCTTTCTAGGATCATACAGATATTAACCCTTGGTCAAACCTTGGGTTAACAGAACTCCGAAAAGTTAGCGGTCTATAACTGGGCCACTATATTTACATGGCGGTCTAGTATTGGGCCGCTAGAATGGGCTGAATCCAGAAAGAAATCAATTGGACTCAGATGACGTGGCGGTCAGATACTGGACCGTTAATGGGCTTTAGCGGTCGAGTATTGAACCGTTACAGAATCAAAATCAAAAAATATCGGTAGTGCTTTCTAGACAATTGGGTTTTAATGGTACAACCAGCTCGGCGTCCTAGTGGGAATCCAAGACTCGCGGAGAATTATGGAGGCCTTGAAACAAGATTTCCTAGTCTATTGGAAGGAATATCTAAAGGAGAGGTTATCATGTTCAAGATTATGTTCCTATAATTACAAAGTGTGTAACTAATGGCCATATACCGGAATATACACCATGAACTTACAGAAATGACTCTGAGATAGGAATAGAATGTGTACAGTGAAAAACCAACGTTCAATCTCGTTCATACAAGCACTTAAACCATAATTTAATACAAGACTATAAGGTTTTTGGCATGAAACTATCATATGTTTAAAATAATCCTAAGAACCATAAAAAACATGAAATCACTGTTATGAATCAGTAAAATGAAACTTAGAGTAGTTCATAACATTAAGACAGGTTAGAACATTGTTAAATAAGCTTACTTATAAGTTAAATGGACTGTTCTTGATTCTATCTTGGTTGACAGAAAAAGGAACATTGGCGGTCTATCACAGAACCGTTACAGGAAGTTGGCAGTTTATCGTAAGGCCACCAGAGGAATAAAAATGGTATATTTCTGGTACGCCAGAGATTTTATAAAAACTGAGTTTACAGAGTGTCTTGCAGTTTATCGTAGGGCCGTTGCACGAGGTTGGCGGTCGAACCTTAGGTCGCTAGAGCACGACTGACAGTAAACTTAGATAAGAAGAAACTATGTTTAAACACATCATGTCTGGAAATCAACATATTTATAAAACTTCTACATGATAGAACGAGAAATAGGCTACAATATGCATGGGAATCATGTATCATGACAAAAGAAATACTTTAGTTCATTAGGGCTAAGAGATATGCATGTATGACATACTAAGTGCATAGGTCCTATTGAAACATGAAATTCTCCACACATAAAGCATGAAGTCGAGCAAAACTAGAGGGCTTTTATCCGTAGAATGATATTTCAGCCGTTCATGAGATGACCTACCTCTGCTAAGACTTCTAGTCTTGGAATTTCAGACTGGAAGTTAACCCTAATCCCGAACTTCCAATGGTAAATCAGCAACTTCACGCTGCTCTAACTCCTTACTCTCTTGACCTAAGGACATGAAATCTGGAGGGTAAGAAGTAGATATTAGAGGGAACAAAAAATTCTAAAGGCACTAATGCTAATTACCTCATTTTGGTATCCTAATTCCTTAATCTTCACCGGACTTTTGCACAATTTTCTGGGTCGCTAATATGGAACTAGCAACTTTGCAGGCTTCTATCTCCTTGTGTGCTTGATCTCCTAGCATGAAATTTTGGGAGATGTTAGTCCTATATATTAACAATAAAAGCTTCTAAAGAACTTACCTGAAATAACATCATCTTACCTTGGTTTCACGTGAGCCAATGTTAGGGTCGCGCAGGTCAAAACTAGGTTCTATTTATAGGGTTTTGCTAGGTTTTGAGAATTAGATCGATCCTAGAGTCCTTATTAAACCTTAGATCAATTCCTAAGAGTCCTTAAGATGTTTACTAGTCCACCCATCTCGATCTCTAGGAGATAATTCATCAAAAATCTAATCTTTTTACTCTTTCTTCACTTCACGGAACTGACAGAATGTAGCGGTCACTTAATGGGCCGCTTGATGGCATTTAGTGGTTGCACGATAGACTGCTACAGATCCTGGGCACCGAATTTGAAATGAGTTATAACTCTAATTTTGGTTTATCCATTTAATTATCTATTCAAGGTGTATTTATCCCTAAATTCCGTGAATAGGCTAATTAACCTTCTAGAACATGGGCCAAACTGCAAGGGCTTGGTCCTTAAACCCTTTGGGCTTCAATTAATTAGGCTAGGTTAATTGTTTATCATATTTGGGCCTAAATAATGATTTATTTGACCGAATATTTATTTATTAATTTATTTGGACCTTTAATAATTCCAGAAAATTCCTAAATTCATCAAACATAATTTATAAAAATTATGGGGCATTACACCCTCCCCCACGTAAGAGAATCTGCTCCCCAAATTTAATATATATAGATTTTATGTAGAGTGTACTTACAATTAAATAACTCCATATATTTCTTGCGCATAGCTTCCTCCGTCTCCCATATTGCTTCAAAGGGCCATGACTTCTTCCATTAAATCTTGACCATAGGAATGGCCTTATTCTTTAGTTGACGCACTTCACGTTTAAGAATCTTAATTGGTGCTTGCTCGTACATCATATCATTCTGAATTTCTAAATCATCATAAGTGATAACATGGTAAGGATCATAAACATACTTCTTCAACATAGAAACATGGAATATGTCATGAACTCTTGCTAGTTGTGGAGGCAAAGCCAGTCGATAAACCACTTCACCAACCCTTTCTAGAATTTCAAATGGGCTAATAAATCTTGGAGTAAGCTTGTCTTTAATGTCAAATCTTCGAATACCACGACCCGGAGAAACCTTAAAGTACACATGGTCTCCCACTTGGAACTCCAAGTCACGTCTTCGATTATCAGCATAGGATTTTTGTCGGTCTTGTGCCATCTGAAGCCTCTCCCAAATAAGCTTTATCTTTTCTGTAGTATCCCTGACCATGTCGGGACCTAGAAATTGCCTTTCTCCTACTTCATTCCAACATATCGGTGATCGGCAGCTTCTTCCATACAAAGCTTCAAATGGTGCCATTTGTATACTAGATTGGTAGCTATTATTGTATGCAAATTCCACTAATGGTAAGTGATCATTCCAACTACCTCTAAAATCAATAGCACAAGCCCTTAGCATATCTTTCATCACTTTGATTCGTCCTTTCCGTTTGACCATCTATTTGTGGATGGAATGTTGTGCTAAAGTTTAGTCAGGTCCCTAAAGAATGTTGAAGACCCTTCCAAAATTATGATGTGAATCGAGGATCTCGATCCGATATTATAGTGACATGGACACCATGTAATTTGACGATTTTCCTTATGTACAATGCTGCTAGAATATCCACAGACCATCGACTTTTAATTGGTAGAAAATGTACAGATTTTGTCAATCGGTCTATGATTACCCATATTCCATCGTGTCCTCCTCTTGTCTTAGGTAAACCCATGATGAAATCCATCCCTACACTTTCCCATTTCCATTCGGGAATATTCAAGGGGTGTAATTTACCTGCGGGTCTTAAATGCTCTGCCTTTACTTATTGCCAAGTGAGACAACGGGACACGAAATCTGCTATTTCTCTTTTCATATTGGGCCACCAAAAGTTCCTTTTAAGATCCTGATACATTTTAGTACCACCAGGATGAATGGTGTACTTGGAATTATGAGCTTCTTCTAGGATCAGTTTCTTAGTATCCACATGATCTGGTATAAAAATTCGGCCCTTAAATACCAATATTCCATCATTCGCAATAGAGAAATCTGGCCTTTGCTCAATATTGGTTTTAATCTCCAGTAATACTAGGTCATCGTCTTGTAGCTTGACCAGATCTTCTATTAATGTAGGTTGAGTTCGAATACTGGCCATAAAACAATCTTCTTCCTTCATGTCAATATCTAAGTTCAACTGAGCAAATTGAGGAATGAGATTAGTCATACTAATCATAAGACTTGATAGCTTTCCCATTGGTTTTCTGTTGAGTGCATCCGCTACAGCATTAGCTTTGCCAAGATGATATTGAATTACAAAATCAAAGTCCTTTAAGTATTCCAACCATCTTCTTTGCCTCATATTCAGCTCCTTTTAGGAGAACAAATATTTCAAACTTTTGTGGTCTGAATAAATCGTAAATATCTCTCCATAAAGGTAGTGACGCCAAATTATTAAGGCAAATATAACAGCTTCCAATTCTAAATCATGCACAAGATAGTTTTCCTCGTGACGCTTCAATTGTCTTGAAGAATAGCAAATTACCTTCCCATTTTGCATAAGAACGCACCCTAGGCCAATGTCAGACGCATCCGTATAGACTTCAAATCCACCACCCTCAACGGGCAATAATAATATAGGGGCTGTCGTGAGATGTTCCTTAAGAGTTAGGAAACTCTTTTCACAGTCCTTCGACCATATAAAAAGATTTTCTTTTCTTGTAAGTCTTGTCAAAGGAATATAAATTTTTAAAAAATCCTTGATAAATATCTTGTAATAGCCAGCTAGCCCTAGGAAACTTCTTATTTCTAACATAGTCATTGGCCGGCTCCAATTCTTGACA
This sequence comes from Amorphophallus konjac, assembly GCA_022559845.1. Classification (NCBI taxonomy): domain Eukaryota; kingdom Viridiplantae; phylum Streptophyta; class Magnoliopsida; order Alismatales; family Araceae; genus Amorphophallus; species Amorphophallus konjac. The sequence continues at coordinate 439,934,549 of CM040121.1, read as the reverse complement.
GCTTCCACTTTAGAGGGATCCACAACGATACCCTCCTTTGAAATGATATGGCCATGAAATGAGACTTCCTTAAGCCAGAACTCATATTTACTAAGTTTGGCATAAAGTTTATGTTCTTTTAGAGTATGCAAGGCTATTTTCAAATGTTCTTCATGATCTTCCTTTGTCTTGGAGTAAATAAGAATGTCATCAATAAAGATGACCACAAACTGGTCTAGATAAGGTTGGAAAACTTTATTTATGAGTTACATAAATGCTGCTGGGGCATTGGTTAACCCGAACGGTATTACAACAAACTCATAATGACCATAACGGCTTCAAAAAGTAGTTTTCTATATGTCTTCATCTTTGATTCTGAGCTGGTGATAACCTGACCTGAGGTCTATCTTGGAAAAATACTCTGCTCTTGAAAGCCGATCAAAGAGTTCATCGATACGCGACAACGGATACTTGTTCTTAATTGTAAGTTGATTTAGTCGCCGATAATCAATATAGAGCCTGAGTGATCCATCCTTCTTCTTGACAAAAAGGACTGGCGCACCCCAAGGGGATGTGCTAGGTCGTATGAATCCCTTGTCCAATAATTCCTGAAGCTGCATCTTCAATTCCTTATGTTCTGTGAAGGACATCCTGTAGGGAGCTATAGAAATAGGTGATGCTCCGGGAATGAGTTCAATGGAGAAGTTTACTTCCCTTTCGGGTGGTAAACTGGGTAAATATGATGGGAATATATCAGGAAACTCATTTACAATAGGGATGTCTGCTAAGATGATCTCATTAGACATGGTAACGATCACAGAAGCGAGAAAAGCTTCACATCCTTGCGAAATAAGTTTACAAGCGTGAAGGGAAGAAATGATGGTAGGATGTTTCCTATACTTGATATTAAGGAAGGAAAATCTTGGAAGACCTGGTTTGCGAAAGGATATTATCCTATTCCGACAATTAATATCGACATCATGATCCACAAGCCAATCTACCCCTAGAATGACATCATAGCCTTCCATGTCAAGGCATACGAGGTTTGCAGGTAGATTTTGACCTTCCACCCTTACTTCACTATCGGGGTAATAGTTTGTGAGTTTTGTTCTTGGGCCTAAAGGTGTAGTAATAGCAAGGTCCGAAGGTAAGGGGACTGATGAAATTAGCAATGTTTTTGCAAAAGCGGTGGATATGAAGGAATGAGAAGCACTGGTATCAAATAGCACAAATGCAGGACGAAAATAAATGTGAATAGTACCTTCCATAAGCCCATCATTTGAGGGCACTTCATTATCTTCTAGAACAGCATTGAGGTGAGCCTATCTCTTACGTCCACCACCAGACGATTGTTCCTTCATGAGAGGGCAGTCTGGCATGCGATGCTCACGGCTGCCACACCTTAAACAAGCACCGAGGCGCTTACAGCATTCCTCGACCGAGTGGCCGAACTTTTCACAAAAGGTGCAAGCCGCCATGACTTGCTTATCCTCCTCCTTGACTTTCTTATTCTTCTGGGAGTTACTCCCGCTCTAGTTCCTCGACCTCTTCCTGCTATCACGAGGTTTGTAGGGCTCCGTGATGCTAAATTTCTCCTTCTTACTACGTCGATCCAACCGTCGGCTTGACTCTTCGCTTTTGCCCTTTAATTTTTTGACCTTTTCCAAGGTCCTTTCACAGAGATACGCCCGTTGGACCATCTCCGCATAAGTACGAATATTTTGGGTCCCGAGCTGCTGAATATAACCGGGTCTTAACCCGTCCGTAAACCGATTGGTCTTCAATAGGTCGGTACTGACCAGATGAGTCGCATATGGCGCTAGCCTGGAAAATTACAGTTCATACTCGGCAACTGTCATCATTCCCTGACGTAGAGAAGCGAACTCCATAGCCTTTCTCTCCTTAACATGTTCTGAAAAATACTTGGCACGGAATAAGGTAAGAAAGCCTTCCCATGTGTGTGGTGCATCAGCTGGAGGTGCCGGAACCGACTTCCACCAAGTACGTGCATCTTTGTTGAGTTGAAAAGTAGCTATGCGCACTTTTTCCTGGTCTGTACACTGGATGACGTCAAATATACGATTTATTTCATCGATCCAGTTCTCGGCCTCGTCTGGATTCGAAGAACCATAGAAACGTGGAGGATTTAAGCTTCAGAAATTACGATGCAAGTCCCCAGCTCTTGCTCTAGTGCCTGCTTAGGCTATCGTTTGCAGCGCCTGAGTGAGGCCCGCAACAGTCTGCTGCATACCATCCCAATCTACGCGATGAGCCATTATAAGAATAAGGTACTTGAGAGAATAAAAAATTATTAATTCTCATGGAAATTTGAAAGGGTTAATCTAAAGCTAACTTATTATCTTATCCCGGGCTCTACCCAATTCTCACATGGGTGGGGAATTTCCTCCATCGTTCATAGGTAAGTGTCCTAAAATCTTGGACTTATCCTATGACATGACTTTTCTCTCTAAGTCCTTGGACTTAGACTCTGATACCAACTTAACTGTCACGCCCCGAGCTTTTAATACAACAGAAGATAATTTCGGGAATCGTGAACAGCCGGCATGGTAAGTCTCTTACAAGCAAGAATAATCAGAGCACAAGACAATCACACATAAGATGCAATTGCACAATAATTTAATCAACTTCTCCTTTCGTTAATAATAAGAATGATAAAAATCCAAGTACATAGACGATTCCAAATCTAGTTGACTCAATAAAGAGAAAATTACATGAACTCGATCTAGACATTATTGACTTCCTAAGTCTACTCTCTCAATTTTATGAGACTTTCATTCGCTCTCGGACCCATCACTTAAATAACTCAAATCCGAATCCGAACTACTTGCATCTCCTATAAAGATTGAAAAGTAGGTAATGAGCACACTTGCCTAGTAGGTATCTTCGCATCAACATGATTGACAATAATAAAGTGATTAGCGTTTTAACTTTAAAGAATAAGATAAAATCATGTGAATGCAGTAAATCATGTAAATAAACCAAAGTAACAAGACATGACCAAGTTAAGATATGATTAAGCAAGCATGATCAAGCAAGAATGCAATTATGGCCTTTCAAGAATGTAACAAGAATGTAACAAGAATGTACTAGCAAGTCAAGCAAGAATGTACTCTTCACTTAGTAACAAGTACTTCGTGAACTTCTGTGGACATTTTCACAAGTCGTGAATATTTCTGTGATTGCCGTGGACATTTCACTTATTTATAAAGAAAGTAATCCCAGCGCAATGCGATGTCAGTAGCATCATACCCTATGGTTTATAATAGTATGTTTCCGACAATCAGCCGAGGGGACTAGCATAGAGCCCTTGAACACAATCAGTGCTCGAACCGCATCTTCAAGTATAAATCAAGCTACTTCCATGCATGTAAATAATGTGGCCAAGAATGTACAATTTCAATGATAAACTCATGATAAAGTATCCAAAAATACGAACGCTTCTACAAGAAAATAAGGAATTTCAATAATTACCTTGAATAACTAAGTTATGCCATGAAAATAAATCGGCAGCATAACGGTACTTTTCTTAACTTTCATAATTTAGTCAAATCATTCTTCATTAAGGCGACATGTCCCAGAAATTCAATAGTCTTTATAGGATCATATAGATATTAACCCTTGGTCAAACCTTGGGTTAATGGAACTCAGGAAACTTAGCGGCCTATAACTGGGCCGCTATATTTACAAGACAGTCTAGTATTGGGCCGCTAGAATGGGCTGAATCCAGAAAGAAATCAATTGGACTCAGATGATGTGGCGGTCAGATAATGGACCGTTAATGGGCTTTAGCGGTCGAGTATTGAACCGTTACAGAATCAAAATCAGAAAACATCGGTAGTGTTTTCTAGACAATTGGGTTTTAATGGTACAACCAACTCGGCATCCTAGTGGGAATCTCAGGCTTGCGGAGAATTACGGAGGCCTTGAAATAAGATTTCCTAATCCATTGGAAGGAATATCCAAAGGAGAGGTTATCATGTTCAAGATTATGTTCCTATAATTACAAAGTGTGTAACTAATGGCCATATACCAGAATATACGCCGTGAACTTACAAAAATGACTCTGAGATAGGAATAGAATGTGTACAGTGAGAAACCAACGTTCAATCTCGTTCATACAAGCACTTAACCCGTAATTTAATACAAGGCTATAAGGTTTTTGGCATGAAACTATCATATGTTTAAAATAATCCTAAGAACCATAAAGAACATGAAATCAGTGTTATGAATCAGTAAAATAAAACTCAGAGTAGTTCATAACATTAAGACAAGTTAGAACATAGTTAAATAGGCTTACTTATAAGTTAAATGGACTGTTCTTGATTCTATCTCGGTTGACAGAAAATAGAACATTGGCGGTCTAACACAGAACTATTACAGGAAGTTGGCGGTTTATCGTAAGGCCGCCAGAGAGATAAAAATGGTCCATTTCTGGTCTGCCAGAGCTTTCATAAAAACCAAGTTTACAGAGTGTCTAGTGGTTTATCGTAGGGCTGCTGCACGAGGTTGGCGGTCGATCCTTAGGCCGCTGGAGCACGAGTGACAGTAAACTTAAATAAGAAGAAACTATGTCTAAACACATCATGTCTGAAAATCAACACATTTATAAAACTTCTACATGATAGAACGAGAAATAGGCTACAATATGCATGGGAATCATGTATCATGACAAAAGAAATACTTTAGTTCATTAGGGCTAAGAGATATGCATGTATGACATACTAAGTGCATAGGTCCTATTGAAACATGAAATTCTCCACACATAAAATATGAAATCGAGTAAAACCAGAGAACTTTTATCCCTAGAATGATATTTCAGCCGTTCATGAGATGACCTACCTCTGCTAAGACTTCTAGTCTTGGAATTTCAGACTGGAAGTTAACCCTAATCCTGAACTTCCTATGGTAAATCAACAACTTCACGCTGCTCTAACTCCTTACTCTCTTGACCTAAGGACATGAAATCTGGAGGGTAAGAAGTAGATATTAAAGGGAACAAAAAGTTCTAAAGGCACTAATGCTAATTACCTCGTTTTGGTATCCTAATTCCTTGATCTTCACAGGACTTTTCCATAGTTTCCTGGGTCGCTATTATGGAACTAGAAACTTTGTAGGCTTCTATCTCCTTGTGTGCTTGATCTCCTGGCACAAAATTTTGGGAGATGTTAGTCCTATATATTAAAAATAAAAGCTTCTAAAGAACCTACCTGAAATAACATTATCCTTGGTTTCACGCGAGCCAATGTAAGGGTCGCGCAGGTCAAAACTTGGTTCTACTTATAGGGTTTTGCTAGGTTTTGAGGATTAGATCAATCCTAGAGTTCTTATTAAACCTTAGATCGATTCCTAAGAGTCCTTAAGATGTTTACTAGTCCACCCATCTTTATCTCTAGGAGATAATTCATCAAAAATCTAATATTTTTGCTCTTTCTTCACTTCACGGAACTGATAGAATGTTGCGGTCGCTTAATGGGCCGCTTGATGGCATTTAGCGGTTGCACGATAGACCGCTACAGATCTTGGGAGCCGAATTTGAAATGAGTTCAAACTCTAATTTTGGTTTTTTCATTTAATTGTCTATTCAAGGTGTATTTATCCCTAAATTCTGTGAATAGGCTAATTAACCTTCTAGAACATGGGCCAAACTTCATGGGCGTGGTCCTGAAACCCTTTGGGCTTCAATTAATTAGGCTAGTTTAATTGTTTATCATAATTGGGCCTAAAAATGATTTATTTAACCTACTATTTATTTATTAATTCATTTAGATCTTTAATAATTTCTTAAAATTCCTAAATTTATCAAAAATAATTTATAAAAATTCTGGGGCATTACAGTACCCACGCTACCTGGTAGGGTGACGGATCCGCAGGAGCCACGTGAGCAGCCGCACCCCTTACTCGATAGGGTCGAGTTTCTCCCACCCGGGGAGAATTGTTAAGAATCAACACCAGGCCACTAACTTTTTTTTGTTTGAATTTATATCCTTGAGTCAATTGTGTTTTAATTGTAAGGCAAGTATAAGCCAATGGGTTAATTGGGCTAAGTCAATGGGTTTCTTTGTAAAAAGGCCAAGTAGGTGCAGCCGGGCCCCCTCCCTCTCTCCCATTGGTCCACCTAGGTTCTAGGGCCCATGCGGGGTTGGTCCATGGTCCAAGAGAGAATATTGACCAGCCCTCCCTTGTTGACTCCAAGAGGGGGGCGCCCCCTCTCTTGTCCATATGTGGGAATTAAATAAGCCCCCCCATTTATCCTTTTTTTATGTTGTTTTGACCACATGGGAGAAGGGAGAAGGAATTAAATATTCTCATCCCCTAATTGCCCCTCCCTAACCCAAGATCGAAGGGTAGTAATGGTCATTTAGTTAGGGTTATAAAACTCATGTATTTTCATTATTTTGGAGAATTAATAATGAAAAAATTGCATTGTGCACAAGAATGCCCAAGGGCACCCCGCTCTCTTCTCTCCCCCTTGCAGCTGGATTGCTATGATTTCTATGTTGTGATGCCATAAAACTTGGTGGATTATAAGTTCTTTCTTCCCCTCTGGGTGTGATTCCCAGCCACCGCCGCCGCTGCCGCCATCGGAGCCGCCAACAAGCCGCCACAACCCCACCTTCATCCTGCTGTCCAGATCTGTGACCTGCAGAACTGAAGCCCAAAAATAGGTTGGTTCTCCCAATCCGATTATCTGATGGTCATCAAACTTTGATAGATCATCCCCCTTCTTGTTACCTCCTCCCATTTTAAATTTCGTGTCAATCCGCTACCGTTTGCTATTTTTCCCAGTAATTTAGTTCCACTCGCACAATCTGCCGGTTTGCAGATCTGCGAGACAGTGTCTTGTTCTTCTATTTTTCCCACCCCTTAAACCACTCCAGAAAATTACCATAAAAATTATGCAAATCCCACACATCCCTCTCTATCTCCCATAAAATCTCCAAGATCCAAATCTGCCATTTTCCATCCAGTCAAAGGCCATTCTCAGGCAGATCTAACTCTGTCCTGCTTGATCTGGATTCTGAGCCAGGTGCAACTACAAACCACATAGTTTTTCATTTTTAATCCAATTGCTGAATGGTTATGAAATTAATATATGTTGTAGCCCTTTGAGTCCTCTTTCCAACTGCGCCAATTTCACTCCGATCCGCCTCCGAGTCTGGGCACAATAATTGTTTTCATGGAGGCGCGCAAAACTAGTCCGTGAACAGGCCAGCAAGAGCAGTCCACGGTTAATTCTCCCATAAATCCTCGGCTCCGAACCAGCCACCGCCTCTCTCGGGGATCGACCAGCAACCCCCCAATAGCGTCCCAGCAAGCCGCCGCAGCAAGGAGACGCTCGGACGCCGCCGTCCCAGCAACCGGACCCGCTTGCTCTCTTGTGGGCCCGAGCAGAACCGAACCAAATCGGCAATCCGCTGCCGTCCCGAGCGCTTCACGGACGTGCCGCCCATCAACCCGAGTTCGCTACTGCTGGGTCCCATTATATCCCTTTACCTCCCTACGTGGAGTGGGCATAAAATTCCATGTTGTAACTATTGTTTAATTACTGTACCGGGAGTATGAGTCTTGGCCGGGGTCGTCTTCCCCACGCCCGGAGCGTGGAGATATCGTGTCCGCTCCCCACTTTGGCATTTACTTTCCTCGTATATATTCATATGCCGCTGCTAGCACTATAAAAAAGTAGAGATATAGGGGCAGCTTATTTAGAGACATTTAGTAAAACTGCCTCAAAATTATGATAAATAAAGGCATTTTATATTTAATATTACCCTTAAAATAATTTAATTCTATTCTTTACTTAAAATTCTTTATAAGGGCACTTTAAAATTGCCTCCAAATATTTACACGGGAGAGAACAAATCGAAGTAAAATGCCCCCAAACATTTTTTGCCTACGTGCCACCCAGTCCCGCGCAAAGTTAACTACCCCTACGCGATTGACTTTCGATCCTTCCTGCGCGCGGAATCCACCTTATCCCATGCATCTTCTCCACCAATCTGCCTCCTCTCCTCCTGGCACCCTCCCGCGAGCCGCGCGCGGACTCTTCCTCGTCATCTTCTCCCTCCGCCTCCATTATGGATCTATCTAATCCTCGACACCTCTGCCTCATCACCTCCCTGGCCCCCTTCTCCTCAACCTCCGGTGTGGAATGTTCCTCCGCAACCGCAGGAGCCGTCCGGCCTTACTCAGCACCGACCTTGGGTCCTAGCCGCAACCGACGTCGGGCGACGCTCCCTAGCCATTCCCGCATCGCTCTTCCTCTGCTGCGACACCACCACGTTGCTCGTCGTCGCCCCTGCACCTGCATCAACTCATAACCTGCAAGCACCGATTCCTACTCACCTAGCGGCTGTGAAGGTACAAGACGGCCCTGTCCTCGATCCATCTTGTCCTTCACCTCTCCACCTCCTCACCTCCGATGCAGGATCTTCCTACATCTTCTCCTTCACCCATCTGCTTCCTCTCCTCCGTGGGCCCCTTCTCTCGCCTCACTCCTCCTCAACAGCCGCAGGAGCCGCCGGGAGTAGCCGCCAGGCTCTGCCTCAACTTCGCTGCAGTTGCCCACCCTCCACAGGTAACCATGATCCGATCTTTTAGTTTTTCTGCAACTATGTTTTGTTTCTATTTTGTCTGGATGCCCTCTATTATTTCTCATAAAAGAATTGCACTTTGGTGCATCTTGCAGCTGATTTTTCCCATTCTGGATTTGAACATAAACTACTGTGGCCTGGGGCTTCCTCACTGTGATGCTTTTGATGATAAGATGACTGTCAAGAGTGCAGAAGCCACACTCAAGTAAGGTTAACCTGGTGTTATTGGTTTATTTTAGATTGTTGTGATTTTATATGAATGGAGGTTAGAAGATTTATAAATTTTTATTTTAAGATATTGGAAGAATTAGAAGTAACATTTCCATGGTTTTCATTCTCACATATAGGATACAAGGACAAATAAAATATGTAAACATATACATATCTATATGTATGTATATGTGCACATAATAAAATTTGATTAGTGAACCATGTTTAAATCATAAATGATATAATTCATGCTTTGAAGTAGATTATGTATGAATCACACATTAATTTCTCTACATCTTACATCAATCAACAAATCATGTAAAATGAATTCTTTCTAATTCCCTAGAGAAATGCTTTAGCTACCAAACGAATTGCATTTATCAACTTCCCACATAGTTTAGAAGATCTTCATCGGATATTTTCCAAATTAAAAATATCACATTTGGTTAAAACCTTCTTACAAGTCACAAAAAAACGTCACATCATTTTTTAATGTAAAATGTTCCATCAATTTCAGTTAGAACATATCTGAAATTTCAATTTCTAGGCCGTTTCCTGACATGTAAAAGGAGGTCAGAACAATGTAGAATATATATATATATATATATATATATATAATTTGTGTACATTTCAACAATGATAATCAAGGGCAATAATGAGAAAGTGGCACAAAACGCACCCCTCCCCACCACCCCCCAACCCCCCCCCCCCTCACCCCCCCAAAAAAACACACATTTAGTGGGTCATATCCTGTAACATGCTGAATTTACACTCAGGAATGGAACGCATAACATACTGATTCTAGTCAACATTTCAGATGTGCTAAAAGAGTATTTTATGAGGCAAGAATTATTAAAGCATGCATCATTAACAAAAATAAGTGTGCAAATAATTGATTGGAAACGGCAAAGAATAATTGTTTTGATTCAGAAGTTCATTCATTCTTGATATGCATCATACATGGATTGAATTCCACTATCACCAAAAGCTGAGGTTTCTTTTTATCCCCCTCTGTTTTTTGTTTTCTATGGTGCCTGATTTCTATCTATAAAAACACAAGTCTGGGGTGCTTAGTCTATGAATAGGCTGGTATATAGGGTGCATCAGGGTTGGCTGGCTTGGGGACCGGCTCAACTCAGCCGACCCAGATATGGTACGAGTTGGTCTGCCTCGGTCTGATGCACCCATCTTGTACTGACCCAGATATGATACAAGTTGCCTGATTCGGTAAGCCTTGTTGTGCATTATAAGGAGATAATCACTTATGGGTATAAACATGCTGGAATCTAGCTTTCAGAAAAATTGCCTTTTCAGATAAGGGCTCAGTTTTTGGATATCCTTCATACTTCAAACATCCCTTGGGCTAGCTTCCCTTTTGTTCTGTACTTTATTCCCCCATTGTTCTTTTGGCCATTTGTAATGTTTTGTTTCCTATCTGAACAATGTTAGACATGCAGAATGATGCAGATTTTGATTCACTTGTAATGTTGATTTCTTAGCTGAACATTGTTATTTCCTGACAAAAGGCTATATTGTACAGAAACTCATTGCATATGATCATTTAGAAGGTGATCCTGGACTAGATGGTGGAAAAAATGCTCCATTGTTCACAGATATTCTTAACATAGTCTGTAGTTGTATTGATAACTCTTCATCACATAGTTCTCTGTGGATGGTTCGCTTTTTGTTGCTGGTTTTCAAGTAACTCTTGAGGCTTTAGTTTAAGTTCACATGCCTTCAATGATCCAGCTAGTTCCTATCTAATTTTTTATTCTCTTCCGTGAAACTGAACAGGGAAGTAATATCAAAATATATGATGTTAATGATGGATGAAGGACAAAAAAATGTACTCAATTGCATTATCTATGATCAACTTTGTTTTTTGTTCTATGCCAAATATTTCTCTAAAGGCAGTCCATTTTGTCATTCAATGGACTTTGGTTATAACTAATTGATTTGTCTTAGTCTTGGATATACAACTTATTTGTTTTTTTTAATAAAATTGGTGATACAACCCACCTTCTCCAAGAAAAGAAAATAAGCAGTATTCAGGCATCTTATCATCATCCATGGTAATTGTACCTAAACTATCCATTTTGCTTCATGGTTGTTGGACATAAAGAAGCCTGGTGAATCAAGATGCTTAAGAGTATCTGTTGGCCATGATTCACAGGTTTCTGCACATATATTACAGGTTCATGTATATTTATTTTTCACTACAATATTCATATAAAGTCTTTTGAAGTTCTCAAAATATTTTTAAAAAAGTGCTCAGGTATGGTTTGATTTTATGATGGAGCCTCGTTAATGAAAACATTTTCTACTTGCATGTAATCTGCAGTTGTCTTTTCATTTCATTTGTTGATTCATGTAATAGTTATTTGTTAAATGCTCCCCCCTTCTTAGGTCAATGCTTGATGTATTTGTCTGAAATGAAAGTCATGGGTGTTTTATTTTTCTGTATTTACAATACACTGTTGATGCCCACTAAGCTGGGTCCTTATGTTAAGAGCTCCATGCTCTACAATTAGTGTGATTGTATGTCACAGTACATCATGCAACTGTCACATTAAGCTTTTCTGGAGGAAAGAAGAAAATATTTCTTAAGAAACTTAAGTATACAAAGGAGTCACCTAACTATTCATTTATATTTGTGGCTGTAAAAATTGGGCCAAGATGATGCCCTCCTCTTGTGTTATTTAACTGGGAAGTCGAATGCCACAAAGTAGATGCTAGATAGACATTGCCAGGAGTTGCTCAATGTATGTCACGGTACATCATGCAACTACTAGGACCTCTAGCAACTACTAGGACCCTTGTGATGATTGCTGGGAGGAGGGGTCGAACAAGGGATCTTTGACAATCAGGTGTATGCACGCTCCAAGGCCCTTACTAGCCACCAGTGAATGTTTGGAAACAGTGAGCAACACCTATTTGGGGCCTCCAAGGAGTAGTCAAACTAGCTATTGGAGACTGGATTGGGCCGATCCAGAGATTCCAGACAGCTGGTCCAGGCCAAACTGTGGACCTTACCAATCTGGGACAAAGGGTTGAGAAAGGCCAATCGTGATCGGATTGGCCCAAGAAAACTTGTCACAGATTCGCTGATCCACGCCAAGTTTCTAGACCTTGCTCTTCTATGCTTCCCCTGGTTCCCGGCTTTCAAGTAGTTGTTGATGTCTTCATTTGCTGGTGGCTTTTCTCAAGAATACGTGTTGTTTTAGACATTGTTCTCAGATGGATGCTCAATAGGCTCATGACACTTTATGAGAATAATTAAACACTGCACACTGTATGACAAAAATTACTTTCATGTTCTCTTTAAATAGTTTCTTTTATTTTTCTTCTCCTTCAAGCATGGTGTAGAGAATAAAGTTTTTCTAACTTTATGAACTTGCTTAACGTAATCGCATTTTCATTTGGTTTTCGTTTATGCAGTATTTGCTCGCCCTAATCACATCTGTGCCTAGTGATTGATTTATTTTCATACAATTTACAATCACATTTATCATTCTGTCCTCAGCAAGGTATGTTGTTAAACAAAAACTTGTTAAAGAATCCCTTAAATTCATATATTTTTATTTGTTGATAATTTAGAATGTATATTATATACTTAACCATCACTACACTAACTTTTTCGTTACCTTTTTCGTAGTGATCAAATTTATTTCTTCACACCATTTGATAGCCAAATTTGTTGGAAAAATGTTAAATAAGAGTTGGAATCAAGAACCAAGGTATATATACATAATAAGATATTATGGTTATTCTTTTCTACGATGAAAAAATATGTAACTATGACTTATATATTTGATTCTATGTTGTAGGGTAAGCAAGAGATATGTGGATGGAGCATTTCAATTTTTAGATTTTGCATTTCAAAAAGTCTCTAGTGATGTGAAGATCATGTGTCCTTGCGTGAATTGTAATAATTATTTTAGGATGATCAGGCAAGAGGTCTTTGAGCATATAATTTGTCATGGTTTCAGTGTCAACTACACTCATTGGGTTTTTCATGGTGAAGGTTCACATGATGCTTCAGAAAATATTGCATTCAATGACTCCGGTAATTCAAATCTTGATACTGAAATGCATGAAATGCTGAATGACACTTTTGTCTGCCTAAATCTGAGTTCGTCTACATTTGGAGTATCAAATTCTCTACAAAGAATAGATGCTGAAGTTGAAAAGTTTTTTAAATTGATCAAAGATGCTGAGCAAGAATTATACCCAGGATGTAAAAGATTTACCAAGCTGTCCTTTCTTGTTAGGTTCTATCAGATCAAATGTCTCAATGGATGGAGTGATATTTCATTCACTATGATGTTAGAATTGTTGAAAGAAGTGTTACCTGATGGAGAAACATTGTCAAATTCTCTATATGAGATCAAAAAGATTATTAAGGATTTAGGACTTGATTACAAGAATATTCATGCATGTCCTAATGATTGTCAACTATATTGGAAGACAAAGGCTAATGATGAATCATGCAGCACTTGTGGTGCTTCAAGATGGATACAAGTTGAAACAAATGGTGAAAATGAGGTGGAGTCATCCAAGAAACAATCAAAGATTGCAGCCAAAATATTACGTCATTTTTCCTAAATACCAAGGCTTCAAAGACTATTCATGTCATCAAAAATATCTCCTTTTATGAGATGGCATGATGAAGAGCGCACTAAAGATGGCATGATGAGACATCCTGCTGATTCTCCTGTTTGGAAGACTTTTGACTATCTTAATCCTGATTTTTCTTCATATAGTAGGAATGTGAGACTTGGTTTATCAGCTGATGGTTTTAATCCATTTAGGACGATGAGTATATCTCATAGTACATGGCCAGTTATTCTAATGCCTTATAATCTACCACCATGGCTGTGCATGAAATAACCTTATTTTATCATGTCTTTGCTTATTCCTGGCCCTTTGGCTCCTGGTAATGACATTGACATATACCTTCAACCTTTGATAGAGGAGTTGAAGGAGTTGTGGGAAGTTGGGGTTGAAACATATGACGCATCGAGAAAAGAGATATTCAAAATGCGTGCTGCATTATTGTGTACAATCAATGATTTTCCTGCATATGCAAACTTATCTGGTTGGAGTACCAAAGGAAAATATGCATGCCCTCATTGCAATAAGGACACATGGTCTCATTTCCTGACTTATGGTCGAAAGTTCTGTTATATGGGCCACCGCAGATTTTTAGATCATGATCATCGATTTAGATCTGAGTATAGATCATTTGATGGTAAGCAGGAGTATAGAAGTGCACCTAAACCTTTATCTGGTTCAGATTGTTTGGAACAATTGCAAGGATTCACTTTTACATTTGGGAAGACTTGTCAGAATAAATCAAAAAGAAAAAAGAAGCATGGTGAAGATGTGGATCCATTTTACAATTGGAAAAAATGAAAATGAAGTATCTTCTTTGATTTGCCATATTGGGAGCATAATTTATTGCGTCACAATCTTGACGTGATGCATATTGAAAAGAATGTTTGTGAAAGTTTGCTCAATACTATATTTAATGATAAAGATGGCTCGAAGGATAACTCAAATGCTCGTTTAGATTTGCAGGCTCTTAATATAAAGTATGCTCTTCACATTGAAAGATCAAGAAAAAAGACTTTTTTGCAGATTCTTAAAAAGAATAAAATTCCCAGATGGTTATGCAGCGAACATCTCAAGGTGTGTGCGTGTAAAGTAGTGCAAGATATCTGGATTCAAAAGTCATGATTTTCATGTTGTCATGCAACAAATTCTTCCTCTGATAAGCACAAGGACTTTACCAAAAAATGTGAGCTCAATCTTAGTTGAACTAAGTAAGTTCTTTAGAGAACTATGCTTCAATGTTCTTAACGTGCATGATCTTCAAAGGCTAGAAAGAAGAATTGCTCTTACACTTTGTCAGTTGGAGAGGATTTTTCCTCCATCTTTTTTTTGATGTTATGGTGCATTTAACCATTCATCTAGCAAGAGAGGCAAGTATTGGTGGGCCTGTGCATTATCGATGGATGTATCCTATAGAAAGGTTAGTTGAATATATAGTTACACATGTATTCTATTAATTATTTATACTATTATAATCATTTTATGTGTTTTTTATACGTATCTCTCCAAATTAAAGTCATATGTTCGTACCAGAAGTAATCTTGAAGGTTCAATTACTGAAGGTTATATTGTGGAAGAATGTTTAACCTTTTGTTCAAGATATCTAAGTAGTGGGGAGACCAGATTTAATAGGCCAATCCGTAATGATGATGCCACACCTGAAACAAATGTGCTTGAAATGTCATGTTTCTTTAAACAAGAAGGTCGTCCATTGGAGGAAGTGTAAAGCTATTGTTCTAGATAAAATGGATCTAAAACAAGCACATAGATATGTGCTATTTAATTGTGAAGAAGTTGCAACATATCTTGTGTAAGTTTTTATTATTTCATTTATTCGTACATCATATATTTGTCCAAGTTCTACTTAATGCACTTGCTATGCAGGGAACATAAAAACATCATAAAATGTCAACAACGGCATATACGTCCAAAAGAGTTAGAGCGCATTCACATTGAAAAGTTCTCTACATGGTTTAAAGACCATGTAAGTGACCTTTGGAGTGTTGTTAAATAATTTATTGCAAACTATGTCACTGAGAGTAATGATTATATTTTTTTCTTTTGTTGTAATAGGTTCAAAAGTTACAGAGTTCAAATAATCAAAATGTCACTGAGTTAATTGCATGTTTGGCTCGTGGTCCAAGTGATATTGCTAGGAGATGCGATGGATACATAATAAATGGCTTTAGATTTCATACGAAAAGTCGTGAGATACATAAGAAAACTCAAAACTATGGGGTTGTTTTAACTGCAAAGACATCAAGCTTTTCAAGTGCCTCAGATAGAAACCCTATTGTAGGAGATGTAACATATTATGGTGTGCTGAAGAATATAATAGAACTCAACTATAATCAAGCTGGAAGGGTTGTATTATTCAAGTGTGATTGGGTTGATGTTTTAAATCCAGAAAGAGGAGTGAAAAAAGATGAATTTGGCCACACTCTTGTGAACTTAAGAAGGCTTTGTTATGGGGGTCAAAAATTGTTAGATGAGCCATTTGTCTTTGCTAATCAAGTTTAGCAAGTGTTCTACATAGAAGACCCTCTTGATGTGGATTGGCATTTTGTGAGAAGAATAGATCCTCGTGACTTCTTTGATATGGAAGCTATGTCAACAGAAGATGGCCTTGGGAACAATATGCAAGAAAGCATTAGATTCGATGTACAAGAAGCAGATGCAGACATGACTATAGTACCTAATGAAACTAATGACTTTGATGACCTTAGTTTGGTTAGGGCAGATATGGATGGGGAAATAGTTGACATGTTATTGACAAATGTACAAAAGCAAGTAATAGGCGATGCTGCTGAATATGTGCTTGATGAAGCGGATGTCTAATAGATACTATAACTATTTGTATGATGTTTTCATTAGTGTTAATCTATCGGTCATTAAAATTTCAAATTTGATGTTCACCTTCGTTTTATCTTTATGTTCTTATTTATATTGTCATAGATCTGACATTCTTTGTTTGCATTTAGTCTATAATGCTTGTCATGATTGGTAGGCTAACATAATATGAAGCACAGCAAGCATACACCCTCATATTCAACAAGGGTCACAAGATCTAAGGCTTACCATCAACTTCCAATAGAAATTCTTCCCACTGACCTCTTAAGAGATGACATTCATCCTCAACAAGGAGGACAAGATATACCTGTGAGGACAATGGTATGGGAAGATCCATCAAACCCTGGAAGACATGCTATTGAGTCAAGCTCCTCACATCTTGGAGAGGACTCCTCTACTGCGGAAAAAGAAAGTTGTATAAATAATGACTCTAATCTCATAAATATTTAATGTTGTTGAAATTTATATTATTGGCATGCTAAATTATCTTTCTTTTCATATCTTTATTAGGTGTCAGAAGTGATCGCCAGACTCGAGGTCCAACACATTGCAAGGATATTTGGATCTTGAGTGAACGTGAAAAAATTCCTATTAAGACCAATGAGTATGGGCAACCGATAAATGAGCATACCTCTAAATTGTCAAACTTTCTAGGCACACTTATAAGGCAACATGGTTTATTAAATGGCATGGATTGGAGATATGTAGACAAGACAATTAAAGATGATATCTGGGAGGATGTTAAGGTAAGAAGAACTAATTTATATTTTCAATTTTCTTATTTTTTTAATTCACATGTAAGGAAATATTGTCATGCAGAGCCGCTTTGACTTTGATGGTGATTGTAAGGATTGGGTTTTAAAGTCAATTGTAAAGAAAAGAAGAGCTTGGAAGGCAACAATTAAGTCAAACTATTATAATCTCTTTGAGAATGATGAGGATAGAGTGAGAGCCTGTCACGATAGTAGGATTGATTTAGATCAATTAAAGGAAGCTCTTGATTTTTGGAATTCAAAGAAAGGACAGGTATCTACTATAATGTTCTTAATAACCATAAGAGTTATTGATAATCTATTCACTTTTTCCGAATCAGGCCATCAGTATAAAGAATAAAGCAAACCATGCATAACAAAAAATTTCGCACACCTCAGGTACCAGAAGTTTTGCTAGGGTAAGAGAGCTAGAGGTATGCACTTTATATTTGTAAATGTTTATTACATTTTTTGTGAACCAAAATCGTGGGCTTGACTAAGCCAATAAATGATGCCAATGTGAATATGATTAGTGGCTACCAAATACATACCATTTAGTAATTGGTTTAGCGATGATCGCTTTTACTATTGATTTTTTTTATTAGAAAAAGAAGATGCCAAATGGTGAAGATCCTCCTAGAGCTCATATATTTTTGGTAACTCATACACGTAAGACTGGGAATCCTGCGGATGATGCATCTGCTGAAATAATTGTAAGTATCTTTTTAAATATTTCATTGGTTGTGATTTATTTAAGTTTGTGTTGTAATTAATTTATTATTATAAATACTCATTTAATTTCTTTAATCTTATAAGTCACGTATCCAAGAATTATATTCTGAACAACCTGAGGGATCTCAAATAATGGAAAAAGTCTCAAGGAATGATGTATTTTCTCAAGTCATGGGAGTGGATGGACGTAGTTGGGTTAGAACAATTGGGATGGGCCCTACACCATCAAAGGTGCTTGGCGATAAAATCAGTCGTCTTACAACTAGAGAGAGAGTTTCTACTAATACAGAGGAAGTACATAAAATGCGAGAAGATATGAAATTATTTCAAACTACAGTATAGTCCCTTGGCCGTTGTTTGATGGGAGTACTATAAAATGGTGGAGAGAGTACAAGTAACATCAACATCAATGACATACTAGGTGCTTTGAATTTCCCAATGACTAATATGCAGGTAATTTGAAAATATATTTTTGAATGTAAACTATTAATATGAACATAGCTCACTTCTTTTATGTTGATTTAATAGGATTCAAATGCCACCACGAATATGAATGCTATTCGATCCCCACATGAGCATTCATCCTCTCAAACAGGCAACATAGAACAAAATGAAGAAGTAAAATATGTATCTATAGAAGATTGTTTACTTGTATTATAGTTGCCAACATTTTCAATTATTTGAAATAATAATTCTTAGACAAATATTTATTAATATTATTTAATTGTAATTTCAGATACCCTCTTTGGCAATAAGTAGAGGAAAGGGTCCTCAAGCATGTAATCAGAACGTAAGTTAACAATAGTTTAGATCATTGCTTTATTACATTTCTTATTGTTGATTTTTTATACTTGAAATATATCATTTCATTTTATTAACTTAGATTTTTTTATAGAATGTTGAAGATGTCTTTTTAAAGAGTTGGACTGAAGTTGATATTGTGGTAGCTTCTGGGATCGTTGTTAGTAGAGATTCTGAAAAGAAAGTTGGAAGAGTGGAACTAGGAGATTTTTTTTGTGAAGTGTCTATTGAAATACCTATACAACCATCAGCCCCACTTATTCGACCATACAATTATGTCAAAACAATTGGAGATGCCACCGGCAAAACAATAGCCTGGCTAAGGACACATGTAATGACTTTCATCTCTTTTACATTTCTACTTTAATTTCAGGAATGAAGTTAAACTCTTGTAATTTGAGTTATTACTTTTTATTTGTCATTCTCTTTGCAGGTTGAAAGGAAAAGAACTCAAAGATGATTATACCCATGTTAATAGAGTTTGTTAATGGAAATATGTGATTAGACCCTTATTTTTCTATGTGATTATACATGAACCAGAATTTACTTTCTTTGTGATTTCATTCATTTGCTATATATTAGTGATTTTAAGCTACCTAATTTCTACCAGCCATTTCCTTTTTTATATGTTTGATGTTACTTTGTGTAAAGCAATTTGTATGTTGTTACCATTCTTTTGTTTGATGAAGTTGGGACCTAGAAATATCATTCTTTTACTTTGTTTGTAAAGTAATTTGTATGTTGTTATCATTCATGCACCCCTGCTAATGGAGCATGTGCACCACCTCTTGCCAATAATCCCCTTATAGGCTTTATTTTCAAAGCTGGAGCATTTCTTCCTTCTAGTGGTCACAATGTAAGTGAGCTTTAGAAGCAATAGATAATGAGTATTTGATGCTGGTTATAATGTTGATTTATTTTATGTACCTGTCTGCAGCCATTCTAGCCAATTGGGACTCCATCAAGTGCACCGAAGATATTCCTTGATGAGGTTAAATGACTCTTCTGTATGCAATCAAAGGACTCTAGAGTCCCTACTGTAAAACACATGCATTAATTGGCATGAAGTCTTCTTGGCATATAGATGCTTGATCAAAGGCCAGGTCTGTACAGAATAAACAGTGAAAGCCATGCATAGTCTTCTTGGCATATTGGCATGTTTTGCATCTTTGCTGGTTTACATGGCTGCATTATTATACTGGATTTGTTTACAGTTCATAATGTCTAACAATCCTCCAAAATATGCTTGCCCAATATGAAGTTGGTATATTTTCTGTTTCTGTAATCCTTTTTCTCTGTGGGTGATTTAGTTCGATTTGATATTTGTGATTTAGTTCATGTGAAAATGCACGCTTGTCTTTAAGGGATGCTCATGCCTTCTACTATTTTTGGTAGTTTATAAAAGACTTTCTTAGAGACATAAATACAAACAAGGGAGCTCAATTAAAGTAATACTGAAGTACATCAGAATTCAATTATAATTTGCAATATTTTGTATTTACATCAGAATTCACTTTCTTAGATCCACTGTTTTGTTAGATTTTTACATAATATTTGTGCCTTTTGAGCATCAGAATTACTCCATATTACTAAATAAGCCATTTTTAGACTTCAAGTTAAAATGCACTTCTATTTCTGTTGCTATGTTTAAATAAGCCAGTCAAGGCTATGATGGTGATGGTGATGATGAATGGTACCTAATCGGTGCATTATGGACAAATCCCTGTTGAGTGTACATCATGATGTATATGACTCAACTTTAAGAGGCCATGAAGAAAAGAGGATGCTGTTTTTCTTTGCTCACCTCTGCAAGTTTATGTCCTATGGACCATCCTCTGTTTTTTTTCCTTCTAAATTTTCACTCTTTTTTAGGCAATGGCATGTTTTTGATCATGAGTTTAGCATCCATGAATACTGCAGTTACTTAAAAGAGCCTTTTCCCCCTGAATTTTTTTATCATATGGGCAGTATGTAGTTCAATGCTTTGTAAAATGGTGCTTAGGTTTCTTTAAATTAACCATAGACATTCTGGAAAAGAATATGTAGTTCAATGCTTATTCTATTTAGCTCTTTCACAATAAATCAATATCATGTTAACATGGAGACAATGATACTAATATGTAGTTTCCAGTTTGAGTTTACACCATGATCAAGTTCATGCATGTTAAATTTTCCTGTCACTATTTTATCACGATTTTGATCTGTTTGTCGTAATTTTGATCTATTTTTGTCACTATTTTATCATGTGCATGCAAGCTATTTTTAAACGATCAACTATCCCTGTCTTTAAATCTTACAAAGGTGCCCGGGCAAGGATATTTGGTTCATCAGGTCCTCTAACATATTTTCATACCTTTCTACATATATAGGTAAGGTCTTTTGCTGGTGAAAAAAGTGAAATGTCTATGTTTGGTAGCCTAGTAAGCTTTTATTATCTAAGAAAACTGATATTTGACTTTTACTGTACTTTGTAATGACATATGATCAGACCTGTGAGGCTTTTAAGTCTATGATTGTAGGTGCTTCATGATATTTTTGGCTTTTGTTTACCTTGATTCTAGGGTTCAAAGGAGAACATTTCTGAACAGAGATAAGAAGATCACAAAGTATGGCCCAGTCTCAATTTTTTTTCTCTAAATACATTTTTGTCAGCTTTAATTGTCACTTTCTCTAACCTTTATGCATTTGAAAGTAATGCACCTTTCCCCGCATTCTTTTTTTCACTGCTTATATTTTTTTTATTTCTATAAGAAAGTCTCATTTATGATCTGATCAATGTCTGCATTCATGTTTATCATTTCTGCCATGTGAATGACAGTCTGAATAGTTGTATAGTACTCAGTTGCAGAATCGACTGAGACTGTTGCTTTATCAAGCACAAGAATGATGCTCCTTTTTAGCAAGGCTCTTCCAAGGCAGAATAGCTGCCTCTGCCCAACATTCTAATTCTCCATTTTCAACCACTATGTTCTGATGATACTTTGATATTAGTGTCTGCAATCAAGTAATTTTTTTTAGCATTGCATCCTACATGTTGCGTCAAGCTTCTTTTCCTTCTCACACACCAAAGGACTTACCCAGAAAATCCGTTGGCATCCCACTGCTTCTGGTTGGAGAGTAACTTTTGAGAATGATATTGTTGACTATTTAAGAACCCCTGTATGTCTGGGTAAGTCTCTAGAATAATACAAATTTAAACGTTCTAATTTGTAATTTTGAGAAGGGTAAGAGTTGGAAGAACTTTGTTATTGTCACTGGATACATGATCCACATTGTTTGATAAAGAACTTTGTTTACTTGGAGGAAGAGTTAAGAAAACTAGAGGACCTATCATCTGGGATCCGTATGCATGCTGTGCATCAATACCTTTTGTTTGTTTGTTGGCTATAAGTTTGGAAAAGTAAACAAATGTTATTGCGGGATCGTTTGTACATAGCATTCTGGTAATAATATATCCACCAGCTATTTTGTTCTACCTCCATAAGATCACATAGAATTTTCTACTATCCTCCGTATTGTCTGTTGTCGATGGGCCATTGATAAGTTATTAGATGAAATCACCTGATCTGGTGAAAACATACAGTGACACAGATGGCAAATTGAAATCACCTGATCTGGTGAAAACATACAGTGACACAGATGTCCTCTGACTTTGTTAGATTCTTCTTGTTGTTTTGCCCTTTCTCCATGTACGGTCATATTTCTTAGGAAGCAGTTATACAATTCCAGATCTATGTGAATATCTTCTTGGCATTTGGCAAGATTTGCATAAAATAGAAATAAACAAGATCAACAATTTATTCCTTCGAGGAAGTGCGTGAATAGTCACACTGTCCTCTTTGACAACTTATTAACTTTTCAGATATACTGCTGGGTTCAGTCGTCAAATATTCCTAATTATAGAACCCAAAGTCAATTTTATGTGGAGGAGTCTTGACTCCACAGTTCATGCTATTGGAGGGTGGTTGTGGCCTTGTGGGGCTTAGTGTGAGCCCTCCAAGGAATGTATTTCTCAATTGTGTGTAAGCATGTACGTGCCACAAAGGGAACTGATGATATTATGTGATGCAAAATTTCATCTTTTCAATTAGCCTTTTGATCTTTATTTGAATATTTCATGGCATATTGTGACTGGAACAATGCTGATAGTTTCTTAACTATGCTAAATCTATTCGGAGTGGGCACTGTTACATGTGTGTGTATGGGTCCGGTGAAGGAATATCAGCTGGAAGTACATTTCAGAGAGATAAGACTGGAACCATAACTCTCCTTTAGCGCTCTTATCTATTTGGTGTATGATTCTCAAAATGGTAGAGCCAACTAGTTTTTTGTTTTACCACTCAGGGTTGGTGCTCAAATATTTTTCATCTTTTGTTCATTCCTGTTTTATATTTCTGCTGATGAGGAAGTGTTTGTCTGTGAAGGAGAGGAATGGAGAGTTTTCTGGAAGCAACTCTTTGGAAGAAATATCTTGTGATAGGGATGTTATCAAATTAAGCTTTTGCAGTGGTTATCCTGGAGAAACCCAGATTAGTTCAAATGTCTAGATAATAGAAGATGGTGGAACAATCACACTACTTCATACTCCAACTATGTATGCTTGCTGGAAATTCAATGATTTAGGCTTAATAAATCCACAGTTGGGCCCTTGCAGTAGAATGGAAGTTCATGTCAGTCACCAATTAGAGAGAGGAGGGTTTCATTGCCATCGGTGGCAAGCTAAGAACAGTGCCAACTATTCCATAACCACACAAGTCAGTCTCCAATTTTCAATTTGCACAATTAAATCTTCTCCAATATCATATGTTTAACTACAAATGAAAAATTATTCAAATCTGATATCAGAAACTCAGTCACATGGTACCATAAATTGCACTATCTAAGCCATTCATTTGTTTGCCCGATGCATGAGAAATAGATGCTGAAACTATATGATTTTAATCCACAAGTAGTTTACTAATAGTGGAGAAGACTTAACAGTATCAATTAAAAAAGTGAAGTTTGAATCATGTGGTTTTGAAATAGGTGGCACCTTTCCTACTTTGCCATGAGTGGCGTTGGAACCTCCTTATGTGCACATATATATATACACACACTAAATTTTTGTGAGTTTATAATGTTTTTATTCCTAAATATGTGCCAGCCTACAAACTTGGGAGCTATTTCACTTCTGGAGGAAGCACAAATTTTCTCCCTTCTACATCAGTCAAGTTCCAGTTATTGCCCCCACGGAATGATTAATTTTCTTTTAATATGCTTATGTTGTCTGTGCTAATGTTTATTCTTTTTCTATGCAAAAATGTTATCAGAATGCCGAGACTGGTGAACACACTTGCATGATTGTAAAGCCACTGAACAACAATGAGGTGGATGATGGTGGTGCCAGTGAATATGGCTTTATGCTTCCATTTTATCAATGTAAGTTCCTGACAAAGTTTACTTTTTCAACCTGATGTTACCCATAAGTTGGTTGATTCAAACTTGCCATTTGATGGACTACATCCAGATTTCAGACGAAGGTTTATTCGGCTGCTGCCTTCCACCTTTAAGTCTATGGATTATAAGCTTGCAATGAGGTTCCCCCCTCCTTTACCCACTCACTTCCCCACGAACACAAACAAGGAAAAACATGTTACAGCATTTTTTTTAATGCTTTGTTTGCATGTATGGTCTTGTGCCAGCATTTTGGCTCCAAAGATTAGCTTCAAGGAGGACAAGGAATCTACATCTACTATATCAGAGGAGGCCTCAAGACTTCTGAGAGGCCTCTTGTCAACACAAGATATGAAACAGTTACAAGTTTACACTACTGATGCCAAGAGTGTAGGCCATCATTGGGTAAGATATTGCCATGTCTTGAAAATAATGTGATACAATTTGGCTGTATTAATGAATTCATGATTAAATAAGGTCTCAAATTGATTCTCAATCAAGTGCCAAGAAATGCAAGGTCCTTAAATTATTGTAGCTAGCATGATGGTAGATAGAGTGATGTCAAGAAAATGCAAAATGTTATAATGCGGCTATAAATTTTTTTATCTTATCATATTTATTTGCTAAAATTTTTGGATCTTGTGAATAGTCTGTACCAACCAATTTGCTCAGAACTATGGGCTTCACCACTTGAATCTTAACGTTCACATTTAATTACAGCTTGCTTTAGGTAATTGAGGTTGGCAGAAATTCATTACATAGTGGATGATGAGGATTTCATATTTGAATTACTCTGGTTATATGCTGACTTAAAATGTTTACATCTGTGTTCTGCAGATTATGGATCTCGTTCCAATTCTTGCTCGCGAGTGCTTCATGGAGAATGTTCCTGTAACATTATCTGATGTCCAAGCTTCTATTCTGCTATGTATGGGTTTGCAGTACAAAGACATCGCGTATGTTCAGGTAATTTTTTAGCATTGAATTTCTGTAATGATGTGGAGTAACCTTTTTTTTGAAATTCAATGTTGCAGTATCTGTGTTTGATACAAGAATATGTGAATGCCCTTTGTATATTTTATTGACCATGGACATGCTGATTTGTGCACTTCACAGAGAGAAATGAAGTTAGAAAGGACACAGATATTTCATTTATTTAAAAAGGCACTCAAGTTTGCCTTCACTGATGGAAGTTTCCAACAGAGTATTTAAAGACTCCCTTGTGATTTCCTTTTCTCAACTTGGGAATGACCTTCAATTGAAGATTTAATTTTTACTAGCTGTTAATACCAACATATACAAGGGCATGAAATCTCATGGCCTAATTATAGAGAATATAGTTTCTGTGCAGTGTTGTTTTGGGTTATATTCTGTAGGTGCATATCATATGGCATTAATTTGAGGATTTCTTTGTGGTTGTTTTTGAAAATACTAAAAGACTTTCCAAAAGACTTGATTTCTTTGAAGAGAGCTCAAGTACTATGCTTTTACATTGGTCGGCCTGATCTATCATTAGATCATGTTGAGCAAGTTGTTTGATCTCTAAGAACGATCTTATGCTAGGAATGTAACAAGTAAATGAAGTTAGAAGCCTAGTTTCAGGTAGTATTATTTTCTGGGATATTGTTAGTTTGAAATTTGCATTTCCATTTGATACGTTTACTGTTCCTCGTGTCCACGTGTTGAGGATCTGTGCCTTCCATATGGGGTTGGATATTTTCCATCGTAATGTCATGCAGCAACGCTTTTATTTCCTTACGAAAGGAAAATAATAAAAATGCGGGAAGCACATAGGATATCTGAAATATTCACGGAGGAAATTCATTCAAGAAACAAAGAAAGACTACAGCAAACAAATAAAGCATCCAAGCTTTTCTTGTGGAATCTCAGAAGTTGTGATTTAGTGAAGTAGTCTAGTCAAAATCTGAGAAAATTAGAAGATACTACATACATTAAAGCTATACAGCAATTGACCAAGCCAGTTCCAGCAGATGGAAAAAATAAAAAATAAAAAGAGATCATGTTTTTTAAAGCTTTAGAGGATAAATGCAAAAAGTTTGAAAAAATTGAAAGAGATTTTCCATTTTTCTATATTTGTTTATGGGAAATGTGAGTCTATTAATACCTTAAACAGTTAACAGATTTAAGGGGTGATGATCATCAAACACGTGAATGTAAACAAAATGAGAAAATCAAGTGAATATCAAGGTTTTCATTGTGGACATCTAGGCATGGATTGATCAGTTTTTAAAGTGAAAATTAGTCTGACTCGGTCTGACTTGGCCCAAATTGGACCAAACTCAGCCATATTACATGTGAATCGGCCAAATCTTTTATGAATCAGCTGATCTTGGGTGATGAGGGTTTGATTAAAAAGAGTACTAAAGTTTTTAAAATGTCTTACATAGTTTTATGTTTGTTTAAATATATTTTTTAAATTTATAAATATATTAAAAATCATTTTTCTTTGTGTAAGCACTTTTTTTTGGATCTGCTGATTCAGCCGATCTGATCCGGTCCAGATCAGGCCAGGATTGGGCATACCCGATCCGATCCCGCCTTCCCCTTCCTATTTGGAGCTTTTTACTGTGTAAATGATCTATCGAGTATTTGAGATTTTTTATTTTTATTTTTTACTCCATGCAGGTTGGTGATGATCCAGAGGATATCTTGAATGCTAAAAAGGAGCTGGAGACTGAACTTTTTGGTGAAGAGCAAATGTGGGGCCGCAGCAATGTTCCTATGAGTTTCTTTGCTATTCTTATGGAAGCTGCAAATCATTTAGATGAGTTTGTGACTTATGCTTACTTGATGTGATTTTGGAGTAACACCCTTGCTATTCTGGAGATTTTTGTGTGACTTTTTTTTTGTATTTTCAAAGGCTTGTGACATGACATTTTGGTTTATTGGCTTCTTGATATGCATGTTAATATCTTTACATCTCTCTTTAAATGCTCCTTTTAGTTGCAGGCTAAACCGCAAAGCCGATACTCTGAACCTGACAATCATGATTGGCGTGGCCGATCTGGCCAATTACCACCAAGAGGAGAAGAGAGGTCATGGGAAACTCTATGTGAAAACAAGGAGTCTGTTAATTTGAGATCTCAAGAGTCTAGTCAAACTATCAAGTTGGACCAACTGAGTGCAAAGTTTTCTTCCAAAGTTCAAATCTCCACAACTCAAGGGGTATGGGATATGATCTTTTGATTTCTTTTGCCAAGGTCATCAAGTGAACTCAACAACATAATTACCAGTAATTGTATTCTATCAGAGTTTAGATTTGCACTGCCATTCATGAAGCATAACTGGCCAGATGTTACTTCCCTTGAATTCACAGCATGAACGACATTGTATGACAACTTGATTCATCCCTCAAATGAGATAGCCTTGGGTTAAGCAAAAGGAAAACGTATAGTTGTTTCACAATTTCATCTAACAATCATGTTTACATGGTTGATCCAAGCTTCAAACATACTGAATCACCTAAAATCATGAAAAGAATGCGTATGAGCTTATGACAAGTAGCATTTGATCAAGTTATGCAAACAGAAGAATGGTGGAGAAATTCAACAAGTGAACTTTGTTGTGGCTTCTGTTCCCCTTCCATAACCTGTACTAGGACACAAACGTACATTTTCCTGCTTCCGTTTTAGTCAATTTTATGAAAATTGAAGTACAAGCTTCATAAGAGAGTGACTCTAGTTCAATCATTTTATGTGATCTTTGTTGATAATTAACATATATCACCTGGGTGTGTGCCTTTATATAGAAGGCCTTTCTGACAATATTTTCTTATTTTAACACATAGAAACATTTTTTGGTGGAGGAATTCAACTTCTTTTTTAAATCTTGGTTCTCTTTTTAAATCATGTTTTCAGTGTGTGTGTGTGTGTGTGTTATATGTTCTGTCATGAGAGGAGCTTTTATGGTCCTTATATGATTCTGCAGGTTGCTGCTGGGGGCACACTTTTTAATGTTGTCGACACCGAGGATAAGGAAAGCAACTTCTTCAAAAGGGTGATCTTCGTAGGAGAATAAGCATCATACCTTTGAACAAAATTCAATCCCGTATAATTTCACATAAAGTGCAGCAAGCTACTATTAGAATGGTGGCATAAATTTACTATAGGTTGGTGAAGGTAAATTTACTTATTATTTATTTACAGTTTGAAGACCCTTGTTTATAGCCTTTTCTTATTATTTATTTGTTTTGTTGCTCATAAATTTACTATAGGTTGGTGAAGGTAATGCCTTGCTGGCACTTTCTTTGGTTGGATATGATGAAAGAGGTCAAGGTAGGTCTCTTTCTACAAAATGGTGGCATTTTCTCATGCCAGCACCTAATTGTTGGACACGTTTCAAATTGCTCATAGATGATCAACTTTTTTGATTTAGCTGGTGGGACTTATAACCATTATCAAATTTATAGAATGGCACTAAGCTCTTTGTGTTTTATATTTATTTCTGGTTTCTTCTTGTCTCTCCTCACTCTTTGATTTTTTATTCTTCTTTACTAAGATCGTAATCCACATGTAAGATGCTTGTGCATTATGGCAACAATGTATAGTTGCAGGATAGTGTGGATGGCAAGGCTAACCCCAAATGTTAAAATGGCATTATTTGAGTTCACATGAACATGCATGCCAAAAAGAACATATCTGTGTATCTGATCATGCTTATGTTGTATGTCATTGTATTTATCTTTGCTTTTCTGAATGCTATTTCAATGTAAGAAGATATTCTATTAATTTGATTTTTGGGTTGTCAGTTTAAACGTTAATTTTTTGCATTAGTGCAGTGCAATATACATTGATATGGGGACACCAGATAATTCAAATTGCCTTGATCTCATCTCCTTGTTGGTTTTGAGCAAAATACTATGTGAATGGTGCAAAACTGTGGATGGCTCATTGGTTTACATGGGTAGCTTTTAAGTATTGTTTTTTATGCAGAATGCAATGGCCTTTGTCTTTGGATCAACATTTGTTTGCCGAAGTACAGAGACAGCGAATGAGGTATTCTCTATCTCTTTATTCTATTTACATACTTGCATGCACATATATTTTCCATTATTAGTTTGTTTTAGGCATGGTACTGTCAGATGTGCGGCTGAAATTTGTGTAGTCTAAAATACTTCTTGTATGTCACTTAAAGGCTATCTTTTTTCTAAAAAATATTAAAGAGGATCTGCACTGAACTTTATTTACCATTTAAATATTATGTATATCCAAAATGCACCCTCCATGGTGTCCCATGGAACAAAAGTAACCAGACAAAAAACTTATCACTTTCCAAGAGTATAATGGCCCAGTAATTGATTTACCATTCTATCGTTTCCATTGATAAGCAGTATATGCGCAATGTCCTTGCTATTGATCCATCTTGGCTTATAGAAGCTGCACCACACACAAAGGGTGTGCAGATGCCTGAATACCTAGTCTATCATCCATGCTGACTACATACCTGTGGAGTCATGAAGGAGGAAACTTACATTTCAAATGTGGGACTTCTGAATCGATCAATTTTTGACTGTTTTCTCTAAACTTTTTTTTAGAGGGTGCAGATTAATTAATAACGATGAAAAAACATTGCCCGGCAACCACATTAATTATTAACTTTTAGAGGGTTTTGATTTTCCTGTGAACACAGAATTTCCAGATTAATTAATTAATAACTTTTTTTCTTATATGTATGCATTCATCATATCTTGGGAAAATAAAATTGACTTCTACAAGGTGCCATTTGATAGGAAACATTATTTTTGGTTGCAAAAAGTAAAACAACGTATTCTTTTTTATTCTTTTGACTTTCAGATTAGCAGTCGTGGTTGACAACCATATAAATTTTTGATATATTTAAATTTGCAGGACATGAGTGTTTGAGAAACATTGATGAGGGTTGAAAAAACATTGAAATTAAGTAAGCGCAAAGATTGGTACAAGATATTGGACATCTCAAGGACTATCTCCATCGTCAAAATTAAACGTTCTTATAAGAAGCTTGCTCTGCAGCGGCATCCAAACAAGAATGTAGATTGCAATGCATTGGTAGAGAAGAATGCAAGTGCCATGGTTGCGTGTCGAATCATTCAGTTAATTGAATTCCCTTACTATTTGTGACGACCCAGAGCTCCGGATACCGATATACCGATAACATCGATACACCGACACCAAGAACTGGGGAAGCCACCCAAGAGGCTGATGAGGCCCCTGAAGGGTTAGTGAAGTTTGTCGAGGGGATGTATAACGAATTACAATCACAAGCGTGCAAATATAAATTAAGCTATAAAATTTAACATAAGTGCGGAAGCAACATTAAAATAATCAGAGTGCTAATATATATACTAGTCCAGAGGGCACAAGAGTGCGAGTCCACAAAGTACAACTATTTGGGGCATACCCCGGTAAAAGTACAAAAGGAAGGCAAAAATGGGCAACCCGTCTACTACCGGCGGCTAAGAACGGTCTCCAAGCACGTGGGAAACACCGGGAGACGGCAGGCGCGGCTCACCTGAAAGGAGAAGGGTGAGTCACAGCCAGCCTCAGTAGGCGTCACGCGGATCCCCACCTCGTGCTAAACATGCATACATGTAAAAGTAAAAGCAAATAGAGCATGCATTTAAATAAATGAACAGGCAATGGCATGATTAAAACTAAAGACTAAAAGCTGTAAATCTAACTGAACAGATACAACAGCTAAAGCATGCCAATAATAAATAAATCTAAGCGACAGAAACCAAATCTACTAACAGAATATGCCTGAGCCAACCAAGTGACAGGAAGAAGGAAGACCACCAGAAAGGAGAAACCAGGTGCGTCCACTGATGGCTTACACTGCGTCTCAAGCACTCGCAAGTCTGGATCGCGACAAGCATAGAGCGTAAAAAGTACCAAATCAAGTAACTAGTCAGAGTGACACTCGTCAGTGTCAGTCCGAGCCTCTAACTACGTGTGCACACACTGGCTCTCGCCAGAGCCAGGCCCTCTAGCTAGTTTTCTCCCTCGGTAGGACGCTACCGTTGGCTGGGAGCCCACGGAACTAGCTTAAAAACCGTGTGATGGGAACACCCCTCCACCTCTCCCAGGTGGGTCGACTCTCGAGGTCGCTGGGCTACGACTAGTGGCTCCATCACAAGGAAAGAAAAAGGCTACTCTATTGGGATCTAAAATATGCCATCATTTGAAAAATAGTTTAACCACGGTGGTATTTACGACAAATTGCACCATAAGCTGAAACTAACCGCTGCCAGAGATGGACGGTTCAGATAGGGCCGCACAAAGGGTTGAACGATTCAAGGCTGGCCGCTCAACTGGACATAAACGGTTCCACCCTGACCGCACCAACTAGTTGGACGGTTGGGCCTGGGCCGCACTACTATATCAGCTAATAGAATTGTGGAGATATGCAGTTTGAAACCGGCCGCACAGGGGTTGAACGGTCCCGAATGGGCCACACAACACACGATGGACGGATGGGTCAAAGACCGCATCAACGAACCGCCATCGAAGGTCAACGGCTCAAACGGTCTTACGATAGACCGCACAACAAGGACGAATGGTTTGGGTCTAGCCGCACCACGTGGATGGGCGGTTTTATTTGGGCCGTTCTAGTGCACCTCCCTATGGTCCCAAGGATGAACGGCTAGAGTATAGCCGCACCAGGGCTTAAACGGTCCTATCATAGACCGCACAAGGGGGGTTAAACGTTAGGTCATGACCGCTCATATGATGAGCGGTCCACGGACGACCGCACAAACGGCGTCACAACGGGATATACCCTCACCGGGTCGGAAATCCGCTCGAAAAACTGAAAAACGAAAGCTGCCGTGCCACACGGCCATTCCACAACCACACATACCATCAAAAGTGAAAATGAAGCCTATAACAATTGATTTTAACAATTTAAACGAAAATAGGCTAACATGGGGAAATGCACGGAAATCTAGGAAAACGACCACGGATCATGATGCATGAGGTACTGCAATGATCCTAGCGACGTAGGGATTCCATCCCCCTACCTCGATCGCGACGAAAATGGCGTCTGATGCGCGCACGAGCCGCGAACCACCGTGCCTTCAATCGCCCGATCCCGTCACCTCGCTCCGCGGTTCGAAATGAAACTAGTGTCACCGCATTCCACTCGTCGCCAGCTCTGCAACGGTACCCCTCTTGTCACCTGCAGTGGCCCAGATCAACCCGGAGCCCAAGGAGGGAGAGAGATCGCCGTGAGGAGAGAGAGAGAGAGAGCGAACGAGAGAGAGAGAGAGAGAGTGAGGGGAGAGAGAGGATCGAGTGATTTTTATAAAAATATTTTTTTTGAAAATTTAACTCAAAATGCATTTTAACCCTTAATTAAGTAAAATTGTATATACGACCTTTTTATAATTACGTACATGCATTAATTCAGGATTAAATTCTAAACATTTCCCATTAATTCCTGAAAAATGCCAGAAGAAAATCCTAAAAATCCAAGAAAATAGCCGGAAATTACAGAATGGATTCTAGGTCCGAACCACTAAGGGTTGATTAAGGCACGGGCCTTGCAGTCCCTCCCTCCTAATAAAAATTTTGACCTCGAAATTTAAAAAAATAACGGATAAGGAGGAAACTGAGAAAATGAATTATACCTTATTGGAATAAGAAAGGAAAAAAGCTGCCGCATTTCATCCTCACGTTCCCAAGTTGTTTCACTGCCTGAGTGACACTGCCAGATAACTTTTACTAGAGGAATTACCTTGTTTCTTAACCGCTGCTCATGGCGGTCTTCAATCCTGACAGGAAACTCTGGAGTAGACAAAGCAGCAGTCACTTTTGGCCAAACTGAATCATCCAGAACGTGGGACGGATTCAGCACATACTTCCTCAACTGAGAGACGTGGAACACATCATGAATTGCTTGCATAGCCGCTCGTAACTGAAGACGATAAGCTACTTGGCCCACAGATTATAAAATAAGAAATGGACCAACATAACGCGGACTAAACTTTCCACGCTTCCCAAATCTGGAAACACCTTTCATTGGAGATACCTTGACAAGAACCATGTCTCCTGGCTCAAACTGTAGTGGACGTCTGCGCTGATCTACATAGCTCTTCTGTCGACTCTGAGTTGTCAACAACCTTTGCCTGATCAGACGAACCACATCAGAACATTACTGCACCATATCAGGCCCTGTCAAAAGACGATCACCTGCCTCAAACCAATTTAGAGGGGTCCGACAAGGACGACCGTACAGCGCTTCATATGGAGCCATACCAATATTGGAGTGAAAACTGTTATTATAAGTAAATTCAACAAGTGGCAAATGTTGACTCCATGAACCTTGCCAATCTAGGCAACAAGACCTCAACATATCTTCTAAAGTCTGAATAGTTTTTTCTGACTGCCCATCAGACTGAGGATGATACGCTGAACTGAAAGCTAACTCCGTGCCCAGTGCTTTCTGAAAACTGCGCCAGAAGCCGGAGGTAAATCGTGGATCACGATCTGACACAAGTGAAATAGGAATTCCATGCAGTGGCACAATCTTTTGAACATAAAGCTCGGTCAACTTATGCACACTCCAGAAAACTTTTATCGGCAATAATCTAGCTGTCTTCGTCAATCTGTCAACCAACAGCCAGATACCATTAAATCCTTGAGAAGTGCGAGGTAATCCCACAATGAAATCGGTAGTGACATGATCCCACTTCCACATCGGAATTTCTAATGGCTGCAACAATCCACCTGGCTTCTGATGTTCTGCTTTTATCTGCTGACAAGTCAAGCATCTAGAAATAAAAGCCGCAACATCCTTTTTCATGCCTGGCCACCAGAATTGCTTTCTCAAATTCTGATACATCTTGGTGGTACCCGGGTGAATCGCAAAGCGGGAACCATGCGCTTCTTTCAGAATTTCTTGCCTTAAAACATCATCTGCTAGAACATATAATCTGCCACAAAAACTGACGACTAGCTCATCATCAAACTCAACATCATGCATCATCATCACTTGGGATAATTCCGAATCTGCCTGCTGAGCTTCTTTAATCTGCTGATATAGAGCTGAATTCATAGACAGACTAGCACAAACTGCTATTGTCGGATCGGCAGGGATATCCACACTGAATGCCTCACTCGGAAGCTGTTCCCACAATTTCCACTCATGAAGCAACAGATGACTGACTTGTACTTTCCTGCTCAGAGCATCAGCCACAACATTCATTTTACCCGGCTGATAGGAGAGTGTAAAGTCATAATCTTTCATGTATTCCATCCAACGACGCTGCCTGAGATTCAGATCCTTCTGGGAGAATATATATTGCAAACTCTGATGATCAGTAAAAATTTGAAACTTCTCACCATACAGATAATGTCTCCAGATCTTTAAAGCAAAAATAACTGCAGCTAGCTCCAGATCATGCGTGGGATAATTTTCTTCATGCTGTTTTAATTGTCGAGATGCATATGCGATAACTTTTCCATGTTGCATCAGCACTGCACCCAAGCCAACTCGAGAAGCATCTGTGCAAACCACAAATCCACCCGAGCCGGACGGCAAAGTCAACACTGGAGAAGAAGTCAAAAGCCTTTTTAATTCAACAAACCTTTCCTCACACTGATCTGACCAGACTAAGGGTACATCTTTATAAGTCAGTCTAGTCATAGGTGCTGCAATCTTTGCAAAATCTTGGATGAATCTTCGATAATACCCAGCCAAACCTAAGAAGCTTCTGATCTCTGTCACAGTTCTCGGTCTCTGCCAATCTAGAACAGCTTCAATCTTTGCAGGGTCTACTGCTACTCCGTCACCAGAAATCACGTGGCCAAGAAAATGAATTTCCCGAAGCCAAAATTCACATTTACTGAACTTTGCATAGAGCTCGTGATCTCTCAGAGTCTGCAGAATGATCCTCAAATGCTGCACATGATCTTCCTCAGAAGCAGAGTAAATCAGAATATTATCGACAAAGATTACCACGAACTGATCCAGATATGGGCGGAAAACACGCTGCATTAGGTCCATGAAGGCTGCTGGAGCATTTGTTAAGCCAAACGGCATTACCAGAAATTCATAGTGACCATAACGAGTGCTGAAAGCTGTCTTCTCCACATCAGATTCCCGGATCCGCAATTGAAAATAGCCAGACTTAGGGTCAATCCGTGAAAAGACAGTAGCAGACTGTAACTGGTCAAACAGGTCATCAATCCTGGGAAGCAGATATTTATTCTTGATAGTCACCTGATTCAGTTGTCTGTAATCAATACAAAGCCTCAGGCTTCCATCTTTCTTTTTCACAAACAAGACTGGAGCACTCCACGGAGAAAAACTGGGGCGAATATAGCCTTTTTCCAGCAATTCAAGCAACTGTGCTCGCAGTTCTTTTAGTTCAGCTGGAGCCATTCGGTACGGTGCCTTTGCCAAAGGAGCTGTACCTAGAATTAATTCAATCACCATTTCTATTTCTTGCTATGGAGGCAAGCCTGGCAACTCGTCAGGAAACACATCAGGGAACTCACAGACAACAGGAATATCACTGACGTCCTGTCGTGGTTTCTCAACAACAACCACAGAAGCTAAGAATCCCTGACAACATGCACTAAGCAATCTACAGGCTCTAATAGCAGAAATAATCAAGCGAGAAGAGCGGGATCGAATACCTTGGAAATAAAATGCTGATTTTCCCTGTGGCTGAAAATAGACTTTCTTCGATATGCAGTCAACCAGAGCTCCATATTGCTCCAACCAATCCATACCTAGAATGATGTCATAATCTGCCAGCTGTAACGCATATAATCTCGCCGGCAACTGATGATTATTAATCATAATAGGAGATTCTTTTAAACACAGAGACGTGATCATAAAATCTCCAGAAGGCAATTCAACAAACAGTTCACAAGTCATCTATGATGTTGGCTCCTCGATGCATGCAATGAAATCCTCAAAAATAAAAGAGTGAGAAGCACCAGAATCAAATAAGACACGCGCTGAATGACCATAAAGCATAATTGTACCTTCAACCGGATGGGATGCAATTGCTTCAGCTTGAGAAATATGCGAAACCTTGCCCTTCTGCTTCTTGGATCCGGCTGAAGACTGCTGGGAAGACGCTGAAGCTTGCGAATAAAATTGCTGCTGAGGTTGCGGCAAGGGAGGAGGTCTGAATTGCGACGGCTGAGGCTGAGAAAACTGAGGAGTCTGCACTGGTTTCGGCCTCAACGGGCAATCCCGAACCACATGACTAGGCTGGTCACAACGGAAACAGACTATTGGAAGAGAACACGGCTGTCCCCTGTGGCTTCCACCACACCTCGGACACGACTTAGGCTGACTGACAGAAGAACCTTGACGAGTTTGGGAAGAAGGCGCTGACTGCTGCTGAACAGTACCAGTACCAGATGATGCCTACTGAAAGAACTTCTTCTTCTTCTTGAACTTCTTGAATTTAGGCTTGGAAGAGGAAGAAACACCGCTAGCATCTGGCGCAACAGAGGGAACTCCTGACACTGGCGGTCGGTAAGTCTGTTGCTGAAACTGCACAGTCGGCTGAACTAACCCAGCTTGCGGATACCCTCCTGGTCTCGTCATCTCTAGCTCAAGTGCCACAGCTGCCTGGCACGCACCATCAAGATCAGCTACTCGACTCGCAATCAACGGCAACTTCAACTCTGGCCTTAATCCCCGCAAGAACTGCTGAGTCTTCAAAGCCTCATTAGCAAGCACATGGGGCGCATATTGACCCAGTTCCATAAACTTGTTCCAATATTGAAGTACAGTCATGTCGCCCTGAATCAACTCCATGAACTGGTACATCTTTGCCATTTGCAAGCAAGCAGAGTATAGGCACGCTCGAAGGCTGCAACAAACTCTACCCAAGTGATCTGCCGAAGGGGCTTGGAATGAAATGCAATCTGCCACTCGGCTTTCCACCATGTAATGGCTGCACCTTGAAGCTAAAACACTGCTAACATCACTTTTTCATCTTCCGCGCACTCCATGGATAGGAACACGCGCTCGATCGCATCCAGCCACTGCCTCGCTACCTCTGGGTCTGCCTGATCGTCAAAAGCTGGCGGATTAAACAGCAGGAATTCTTTAGGAACCTTGCCTCGACTACCAGGCACTTCAACTTGAGGAGCAACGACTGGCGCTGGAGCAGGAACTACAGGAACTGCAGGAGGCTGAGCGGAACCACTTTCTTCTCTAGGTGCATTTCTTG
This sequence comes from Amorphophallus konjac, assembly GCA_022559845.1. Taxonomy (NCBI): domain Eukaryota; kingdom Viridiplantae; phylum Streptophyta; class Magnoliopsida; order Alismatales; family Araceae; genus Amorphophallus; species Amorphophallus konjac. Next base: position 439,897,368 of record CM040121.1, on the reverse strand, counting down.
GAACTCGAGGAGGTCTTCCTCGACGAGGCGGCATTTTTTTTTTTTACAACGGGCGAATACATAAAACAACAGAAAATCCATCAATCTCACGGAAAACATCCTAAGCCAGCAATAGACGACACAATAGGACTAGCTCTGGACAAGCGTAAATTCCAATTCCTTATACAAATCCTCAACATCACTCTGATACCAACTATGACGACCCAAAGCTCAGTATAATGGCCCAGTAATTGATTTACCATTCTATCGTTTCCATTGATAAGCAGTATATGCGCAATGTCCTTGCTATTGATCCATCTTGGCTTATAGAAGCAGCACCACACACAAAGGGTGTGCAGATGCCTGAATATACCTAGTCTATCATCCATGCTGACTACATACCTGTGGAGTCATGAAGGAGGAAACTTACATTTCAAATGTGGGACTTCTGAATCGATCAATTTTTTGACTGTTTTCTCTAAACTTTTTTTAGAGGGTGCAGATTAATTAATAACGATGAAAAAACATTGCCCGGCAACCACATTAATTATTAACTTTTAGAGGGTTTTGATTTTCCTGTGAACACAGAATTTCCAGATTAATTAATTAATAACTTTTTTTTCTTATATGTATGCATTCATCATATCTTGGGAAAATAAAATTGACTTCTACAAGGTGCCATTTGATAGGAAACATTATTTTTGGTTGCAAAAAGTAAAACAACGTATTCTTTTTTATTCTTTTGACTTTCAGATTAGCAGTCGTGGTTGACAACCATATAAATTCTTGATATATTTAAATTTGCAGGACATGAGTGTTTGAGAAACATTGATGAGGGTTGAAAAAACATTAAAATTAAGTAAGCGCAAAGATTGGTACAAGATATTGGACATCTCAAGGACTGTCTCCATCGTCAAAATTAAACGTTCTTATAAGAAGCTTGCTCTGCAGCGGCATCCAAACAAGAATGTAGATTGCAATGCATTGGTAGAGAAGAATGCAAGTGCCATGGTTGCGTGTCGAATCATCCAGTTAATTGAATTCCCTTACTATTTGTGACGACCCAGAGCTCCGGATACCGATATACCGATAACATCGATACACCGACACCAAGAACTGGGGAAGCCACCCAAGAGGCTGATGAGGCCCCTGAAGGGTTAGTGAAGTTTGTTGAGGGGATGTATAACGAATTGCAATCACAAGCGTGCAAATTTAAATTAAGCTATAAAATTTAACATAAGTGCGGAAGCAACATTAAAATAATCAGAGTGCTAATATATATACTAGTCCAGAGGGCACAAGAGTGCGAGTCCACAAAGTACAACTACTCGGGGCATACCCCGGCAAAAGTACAAAAGGAAGGCCAAAATGGGCAACCCGTCTACTGCTGGCGGCTAAGAACGTTCTCCAAGCACGTGGGAAACACCGGGAGACGGCGGGCGTGGCTCACCTGAAAGGAGAAGGGTGAGTCACAGTCAGACTCATTAGAGGTCACGCGGATCCCCACCTCGTGCTAAACATGCATACATGTAAAAGTAAAAGCAAATAGAGCATGCATTTAAATAAATGAACATGCAATGGCATGATTAAAATTGAAGACTAAAAGCTGTAAATCTAACTGAACAGATACAACAGCTAAAACATGCCAATAATAAATAAATCTAACGACAGAAACCAAATCTGCCAACAGAATATGCCTAAGCCAACCAAGTGACAGGAAGAAGGAAGACCACCAGAAAGGAGAAACCAGGTGCGTCCACTGACGGCTTACACTGCGTCTCATGCACTCGCAAGTCTGGATCGCGACAAGCAGAGAGCGTAAAAAGTACCAAACCAAGTAACTAGTCAGAGTGACACTTGTCAGTGTCAGTCCGAGCCTCTGACCACGTGTGCACACACTAGCTCTCGCCTGAGCCAGGACCTCTAGCTAGTTTTCTCCCTTAGTTAGATGCTACCATTGGCTGGGAGCCCACGGAACTAGCTTAAAAACCGTGTGACGGAAACACCCCTCCACCTCTCCCAGGTGGGTCGACTCTCGAGCTCGCTGGGCTACGACTAGTGGTTCCATCACAAGGAAAGAAAAGGCTACTCTATTGGGATCTAAAATATGCCATCATTTGAAAAATAGTTTAACCACGGCGGTATTTACGACAAATTGCACCATAAGCTGAAACTAACCGCTGCCAGAGATGGACGGTTCAGATAGGGCCGCACAAAGGGTTGAACGGTTCAAGGCTGGCCGCTCAACTAGACATAAACGGTTCCACCCTGACCGCACCAACTAGTTGGACGGTTGGACCTAGGCCGCACTACTATATCAACTAATAGAATTATGGAGATATGCGGTTTGAAACCGGCCGCACAGGGGTTGAACGGTCCCGAATGGGCCGCACAACACACGATGGACGGATGGGTCAAAGACCGCATCAACGAACCGCCATCGAAGGTCAACGGCTCAAACGGTCTTACGATAGACCGCACAACAAGGACGAATGGTTTGGGTCTAGCCGCACCACGTGGATGGGCGATTTTATTTGGGCCGTTCTAGTGCACCTCCCTATGGTCCCAAGGATGAATGGCTAGAGTATAGCCGCACCAGGGCTTAAACGGTCCTATCATAGACCGCACAAGGGGTGTTAAACGGTTAGGTCATGACCGCTCATATGATGAACGGTCCACGGACGACCGCACAAACGGCGTCACAGCGGGATACACCCTCACCGGGTCGGAAATCCGCCCGGAGGGCTACAACTAGCTGGAAAAACTGAAAAACGAAATCTACCGTGCCACACGGCCATTCCACAACCACACATACCATCAAAACTAAAAATGAAGCCTATAACAATTGATTTTAACAATTTAAACAAAAATAGGCTAACATGGGGAAATGCACGGAAATCTAGGAAAATGACATCGGATCATGATGCATGAGGTACTGAAATTATCCTAGCGACGTAGGGATTCCATCCCCCTACCTCAGTCGCGACGAAAACGGCATCCGGCGCGCACACGAGCAGCGAACCACTGCGCCTTCAATCGCCCGATCCCGTCACCTCGCTCCGCTGTTCGAGATGAAACTAGTGTCACCGCGTTCCACTCGTTGCCAGCTCCGCAACGGTACCCCTCTTGTCACCTGCAGTGGCCCGGATCAACCCGGAGCCCAAGCAGGGAGAGAGATCGCCGTGAGGAGAGAGAGAGAGAGCGAACGAGAGAGAGAGAAAGAGTGAGGGGAGAGAGAGGATCGAGTGATTTTTATAAAACTATTTTTTTTTGAAAATTTAACTCAAATTGCACTTTAACCCTCAATTAAGTAAAATTGTATATACGACCTTTTTATAATTAGGTATATGCATTAATTTAGGATTAAATCCTAAACATTTCCCATTAATTCCTGGAAAATGCCAGAAAAAATCCTAAAAATCCAGGAAAATAAACAAAAATTACAGAATGTATTCTAGGTCCGAACCACTAAGGATTAATTAAGGCACGGGCCTTACACTATTTGTCTACTAGCAAGAAAATGTTTGTACATATACAGCACCAAGGGGAAACTATTTTTTCTATTTTAGTCACAGAGTGAAAATTTGAGCTCCCATGGTTTGAGTTGTATTTCAAAGTCACGAATGTTATGGCTTTTGTAATTGGGATAATTTTCATGATTTTATTTTATAATATAGCTCTGTTAAGACATTACTTTTATTAATGAGTATCATGTCCTATTTATGTTTCTGTAAAAAGGCAGACAATTGATATACACGTGTGCTGTATAATTGTGGGTGTTTGTGTATGCCAATGAATTAAAAAGAATAGGATTTGTATATTGATTGCATGTTACAAATGTTGACTTTAATTTTTATATTTTACGATGGTTGTTTTGGTGTAATAATTAAAAATTAGAGCCGCTATAGATTTGGTGTTAGTTCTTGGGACAATTTGTAAAAGAAAATGCCCTTAAAACATGTTCTTACAAGCGATTATTATAGGGTGATTATTACATTATTATTTTTAAAATAGGTTATTTGGGGCAGTTTGAAAGTGTAATTGCTCCTAAATCATGTTCATTAGAGGTATTTGGTCAACAAAATTGTCCCTATTAAAATATTTAGGGGCACTTTTTAGTGCCTCTAATGACAACATTAGGGGCATTTTTTAAAAAGTGCCCCAAAAACTTTTAGGGACCGACGCAGTAGGGGCACATTTTAAACTACCCCTAAAGCTAATAAAAATGCCCCTAAAAGTTTTTAGGGCATTTATCTATATTTTTTGGGGCATTTCTAAAATGCCCCTAAAAGCCTATTTTCTTGTAGTGTAGAGTGATAGGAAATTAGCTCGTTCAATTTTAATCACCGCTGCGAGAGTGAGTGCGAGACCCGTCCCATGGCTCGATCCGAGCACGGAAGGGCCAAATACCCTTGACTCATTGCCGGTTTCTCAACTGCGCACATCCGCACTCTTCCCTCGCTAGGGACGAGTCGCGAGTTTGCCTAGAGTCCAAGGTTCGCATTCAAATTGGCATCGAGTCGTTTTCATTTTTTGTGTTTGTAGAAGTCAGTTGTAGCACTGGGAGGATGTCTGGCGAAAATCACGTCTGTCTGCCCCAGGTTGTACCTTTCCTTCCCAAGCATTCATGTGCACAATGTTATATTTTTCTACTGTTCATATCATCATAGGCAATGCCATTCAAGTTGGGGGGTAAGGGTAGTCATTATAAAAATATCATACAACCTAATGCCACATTTTGTTAAAACAAAAACTCAACTGAGTTTTCATGATTCATGCTCTTATGAAAGAGACTCTGGAATGGAGAGGACTGTGGAGATGGATGATGGAGTGATTTTTTAGTGTCTAGTCATAGGAACTAATTTAGAATCTCCTAAAGTCTCTTAGCATAAAAAAAAATCACTTGCACACTAATGAAACAGAAGGACAAGCCTTCTGTCATTTGGTATAGTGTTTGATACTATGCCCTCCATAGTGAAGAGTTGGATCTAAAAAAAACAAACAAACCATGGAAAATACGACTGATCTTAGTAACCAGGCCTCTTCACCTATGGTAAGTGTTGAGGTTCGTGTCAAACGGTGAAGGGATGTGCAGCATCATGTGTTAAAAAAAATCTTGGAAAATGCCCCAGATCTTAGTAACCGGGCCTCTTCACCTAAGGCAAGTGTTGAAATTCGTGTCAAATGGTGAAGGGATGTGCAACATCATATGTTTGAAAAAAAAAAGAGTGAAAGCTTCCACAATCAAAGCTCTGATCTGGGAGATGTAGAGTTGAAAGACACCTAGATAAAATGGCAATATGGAGGATGCAATTGTCCAACTATGGATTTAGATTTCACGAGCACAAGTGCTATGAGACTTTGGGAGTATTCTAAGAGAATTATGAGCATCATGTTCTAATCCTGTGGCTAGTATGCTTTAATAATTCTAAAGTCCTAATCTGTCGTCGATTCCACTAATGAGGATCTTGTCATGAGGTATGAAATCTTTTAAACTCTTGTTGGTCCCTAATTTTGAGTTGTTTGCATTGCTAAGGGACTAGCAATGAGTAAGTTGGGGGTGTGATAAGCGCTTGTTTATTGATATTTATTCATATCACACACGTTATTTTTTTGAGCTTTAATGAAGTTAATTATGCAATTTTTCATGATAATCTCAGTCTCATGCAAAATGAAGGTTTGTTTGTAATTAATGGGACTTGAGACATGTTTGAAATAAATAAATAAATTACATAATTAAATTTTGATAAGATGATTTCATGAAAGAAATTTTGTGATGATTGTTTTTCTACATAAAACTAATTCATTGTGTGTTGAGGGGCCTAGACATAGACTTATTTTGATTGTTAAATTCTTGTGCTCGAGGGACTTTAATATATATATTTATTTTTTTCCCAACTCTTGTGAACAGTGGCTCCCCCTTCTTGGTGATCACAGCAAGCACCACTGACCCCCTCATGCACGGCAGATCGCAGGATCCCTAACAGCCTCCCACGTACGTGCCTGCAGGCAGGAGATGTCAGGCAATGGCCAGAGATGGCAGGCAACGGCAGGCAATGGCAGAGCTTTGCGTGTAGGCGCGTGCTGGCAGGGTGCTATGGTAGTAGACATGCAGGCTGGCAAGGTTACATGATGACATCTCATGCCTCTCCCTAGAGTGTAGAGCGTGTAGGCGATGGCGGTTGGCAGGCATAGCAGGAGGCGTGTAGTGGCCTCCCTTGTCCCCGGGCTCCTATAAAACTGGTGACCCCCCCTCTCTTGCGAACGGGCCTCTTCCCCCCCACCTTTCCGGGCCTCTTCTCTTCCTCTCCTCCTCCCTCTTCCTCTCTTCTTTCGTGCCCCTTCTTCTGCTTCGACCTCCACTCTCCCTCCTTCTTATCTTTCCTCTTCTTTCTCCTCCTTCGCCACCCCTCACCATCTTCTTATTTCGTGTCACTCAACCCCAGTATGGTGCCCCTATTTTGAATAGGGGCACCGCAGCCTCTTCTTCCCTTTCCCATCTCGCCCTCTCCCTCAGTTCTCCTATCTCCCGCTCTCCTCCGCAGCTCTCTCTCACTCTCTTCTGGTTTCATCGCAGATCATTCATCTCCCTATCTCCCTCTATCTTCTTCTCCCCGCCGCCTGCTCTCCTTTCTCTTCTACACCACCGGGCACACACACATCGCACAAACACTCTGCACTGGTCTCTCTCCCTCTCTACACTCTCGCTCTCATTCTCTGCACTCCCCCTCTCTCTGCTCTCTATCTCTCTCGCCCACACACAGCCCTCACTGCGGGGCTCTCTCTCTCTCCCTCTCTCTTTTCTACTTCCTCTCTCTTCCTCTCTCTTTCACCCGTTGATGCGGGACGGGATGGGACTCGACGCCAATTGAATGCGATCCTAAGACTCTAGGCAAACTCGTGACTCGTCCTTGGCGAGGGAAGCGTGCGGACGTGCGGGGTTGAGAAATCGACAATGAGTCTGGGTAGTCAACTCTCTTTCGTGCCTGGATCGGGTCAAGGGATGGGTCTCGCTCTCTCTCGCAGCGGTGATTGAAATTATTTAACGAGTAAAATTAACCTATCACATGCAAGCAGCGGCATATAGAAATATATACGAGTAAAACAAATGCCAAAAAAGGGAGCGGAAACGATACCTCCACGTTCCGGGTGTGGGGGAGACGACCCCGGCCAAGACTCGTACTCCTAGTGTATAGTAATTAAATAATTACAGTAGTGATTTTTTATTGCCCACTCCACGCAGGGAGGTAAAGGGCTATACGTGGGACCCAGGAGTAGCGAACTCAGGTTTACGGGCAGCAAGCCGGAAGGGCTTTCGGGTCGGAGGCGGGCTGTTGGTCCGACTCGGTACTGTTCAAACTCAGTTTAGACCTGCTGGACAGCAAGTGAACTCGACTGCTGGGATGGCGGCTTCCGGGCGTCTCCATGCTGCGACGGCTGGCTGGGACGCTGTAGAGGGGTTGCTGGTCGATCCCCGGGAGCGGCGGTCGCTGGATCGGAGCCGGAGATTTATGGGAGAATTAACCGGCGGACTGCTCTGCTGGCCTGTTCACGGGACAGATTTGCGCGCTTCCACGAGAATAATTGTTACGTCAAAATTCGGAGATGGATCGGGGATAAATTGGCGCTGTTGGAAAGAGGACTCGAAGGGATACAACATATATTTATTTCACAACCATCCAGTAAACGGATTGGAAATTAAAAAACTCTGTGGGTTGTAGTTGTTTCTGGCTCGGAATCCAGATCAAGTAGGACAGAGTTAGATCTGCCTGAGAAGGAATGACCGGATGGAAAACGGTAGATTTGGATCTTGGGGATTTTATGGGGGATAGAGGGGGATGTTTGGGTCGTGCACAATTTTTATGGTAATTTTCTGGAGTGGTTTAAGGGGTGGAAAAAATAGAAGAACAAGACACTGTCTCGCAGATCTGCAAATCGGGAGATTGCGTGGGTGGAACTAAATTATTGGGAAAAATAGGAAACGGTGGTGGATTGACACGAAATTTAAAATGGGAGGATGTAACAACAAGGGGGATGATCTATTAAAATTTTATGACCATCAGATAACCGGATTGGGAGAACCAACCTATTCTTTGGGCTTCAGTTCTGTAGGTCGCAGGTCTGGACAGCAGGAGGAAGATGGAGTTGTGGCGGCTCCGATGGCGGCGACGGCTCAGCTTCACACCCAGGGGAGGAGATGGAACTTGGAATCACTCCAAGAATATGGAATCACACCATGGATTTCTGCTGTAATCTCTGCTGCAAGAAGGGAAGAGGGAGGGGGCGCCCTTGGGCAAATTGTTCACAAATGCTTTTTCTTCTCATTAATCTATGAAAATATGGAAAATACATGGGTTTTATATGAAATGTAAATGACCTAAACTAACCTCAGATCTAGGGTTAGGGAGGGGTAATTAGGGGAGAGAAGAATGTTCTCCCATGTAGTCAATTACAACAATTATAAATAATTGTAAAGGGGAATTATTTTAATTCCCATATGGGGACAAGGGAGGGGGCGCCCCCCTCTTGGAGTCAACAAGAGAGGCTTGGTCCAAGATGCCATCTTGGACCATGGACTAGCCCCACATGGGCCCTAGAATCTAGGTGGACTAGTGGGAGAGAAGGTGGGGGTCCCGCCGGGCCAACATGACCTTTTTCCAAAGAAACCCATTGACTTAGCCCAAGTAACCCATTGGCTTATACTTGCCATACAATTGCAAACCCAATTAACTCAAGGATATAAATGTAAATAAAAAAAAGTTAGTGGTCTTGCTTCGATGTCTTATCAATTATCCCCAGGTGGGAGAAACTCGACCCCGTCGAGTAAGGGGTGCGGCTGTTCATGTGGCTCCTGCGGATCCGTCACCTACCAGGTAGCGCAGAGGTACACTCCACTCCTAGTAATCGTCACCTGCTCATCCCGTATATGTTCTATATGCTCACACTGCGGTGGGAATGAGGCTAGTGGTGGACACTCCGGGGTGGGGTCACTCTCAAAGGAAGGAGATGGCTTAATGACTCACTCGGAATCACCCCTGAGTCCCTATAGGTGATTGGATCTGACACATTGATAGAGCTGATCCCATATTCGTCAGGCAAGTCCACAACGTACGCATGAGATCCGACTTGCCTCACACTCGAAAGGGACTGACATCGCGAGCTTGCAAGAGACCGACTCGACTCGACGTATGTAGACTCCTAACAAACTGTACAAATAAAGAAAAGCACACTCTATGTCCTAGACAAACCTAATGCTATGCAAACCCCTACATATGCAATGGCGGACCAGGACATCCGAATGTGTGACAAGCATACACTCGATGCAACCGGTGGTTGGCGGAATGGGGGGCTCCTAGACATCCTAAAATGTACCATTCATGCAAGGACTTCCTATTGGACTGGGGAGGTTTGGGAGGGCTAGGAGAGCCAAATTTACCTTCCTCATCCCTAGATGATGGCGATGTATGCAACTCTTTCCGATGAAACATAGGTTGTGTGTAAGAGGTGTGATAGTGGACCTCCTTGGCAAGGTGGAATAGATGAGGTGGGCCATAAGGTTCACCTGGGGAGGGCTCGAAGGGATCAAAGAAAGTGTGACCCATCGGGATGGGTTCCCTCATGACACGGTCCCATGTTTGAAATCCTTGAAGGTGTAAATGGTCACCTTCATTCATTGTGGTAAGTGGGACGGTGATCTCATGGAGAAGATAAGGTTCCTCCCTCGGGAAAAGTGGAATAAAATCAGGCTCGGCCGGCATGGGGAGGAATAAAAAAACCTCCATGGTGACATGACCCACGGTGCACACGGAGGTAATCGACCCCAAAGCGGGATGGTTGAAGCTACGACCTTTGGGTCGGTCGAAGCCTGGGGCCAACATGTGTGTCAACTTCAACTGCCGATCTAATCCCTTAATAAGGTCTTCCAATGTATCTACATGGTGACAAGACCGGAAAGTGGTGTGGAATGAGTTGACAGACACTAATGGTAGTGCGGGGTCCACGGATGGGTAGTAAGGTGGTCTAGGGACCAAGCCTGTCTTAAGGCAGCTAAGAAGTGGCTCAGCGATGATTAGCTTTCCCGTTAAAAGTATAGGTGGCTTTGGCTGAGGTGGCTCCGAGTAAAGATCGAAGGTGAGGGTGGTGGCAATGGAGCTCTCATGACAGGGGAAGGGATGTCCGCTATGACGGGGAGAGATCTTGGGGTGGCACCGGGTTGAGACTACCGACTACGACCTCCTTAGGCTCAGGTAGGAGTTGTGCCCACATCCTATCCCTCCTATCCAACAGGTCCAAAAACATTTCCAAGAGGTCGTCTAAGGTGTGGTTTGAACTAGGGGCATCATGGTGGGTTTGCTCATATTCAATTGGCCTAGTCTTGGGTAGAGGCTCATCCACGTGCGGGGTTTGTTGCCTCTGACTATGACCCACTTGGTTGGAGGTGACTGGGTGGGGTCGGTTGGAGGTGACTGGGCCAGGTAGGTAGACCCTTCTAAGCTCGCCCTTCATCTCACGCCATGACTCGACAGGCCATTGCCTCTTAACCTCCCATATGCGCTCAATGCTCTCCCATTTCCAGGCGGCTTCGTGGATAAGCCTCTTTTGGGCAAAACTAACTTACATGGCATCAGACATGGGGTAACAATCAAAATATTCGTCCATAGCGGTTTCCCACTTTAGGTAGTCGCTCGGGACTTTGGAGCCATAGAAGTCTGAGGCTTCGGGCCTATGGAAGTGGAGGGGATGGTTGCCAAGCCCTCGGGTATCGCACCACCATTCATATGAACTAGGTGACTGGGGATCCATGCATGGTTGGCAGTTTCGGCCGAAACCGATACGTTTCGGCCGAAACGTATCGGTTTCGGCCGGTACCGATCCGAAACCGGACCAAAACACTGTAGCAGGTCCGAAACAATTAAAAAAATATTATTTAAATAGTTTCGGACGAAACTGGTCAGTTTCGGTCCGAAACTGGTCAGTTTCGGTCCGAAACTCACCAGTTTCGGTCCGAAACTGGTCAGGATTATTAATTTTTTAAATTTTTTAACTGGTTTCATCCGGTTTCGGCCGAAACCGAAACCGATACCGAAACCGAGTCGTATCGGTTTCGGACCCGGCCGAAACCGAGTCCGAAACCGACACTGCCATCCTTGGATCCATGGGGAATTGGGGGAACTTATGGGTTGGACATGCAGACACTCAGTGACAAAACAAACTGACTGTCTAATGGACTAGACACGACCCTATACAACAATGCAAAGTTAGAATGCAGACTCGACTATACACCTAGACTCAACCAGTATCCGGTAAGTGATGGTGGTTTGATCCGAAGATCGCACTCACACAAGTGTGCTACCGTCCCAATAGGCGTAACCTATCGTTCAGGAACACCTTTTGATATACCGAATAGAGAGACACAATGAGGCACCTTGGACCGACTACCCTATACTCAACCCACTCTGATACCAATTTGATGCGGGATGGGACGCGACTCGACGAGAATTGAATGCGATCCTGAGACTCTAGGCAAACTTGCGACTCGTCCCTGGCGAGGGAAGCGTGCGGACGTGCGCGGTTGAGAAACCGACAATGAGTCTGGGTGGTCAACTCTCTTTCGTGCCCAGATCGGGTCACGGGACGGGTCTCGCTCTCTCTCGCAGCGGTGATTGAAATTATTTAACGAGCTAGATTAACCTATCACATGCAAGCAGCGGCATATAGAAATATATACGAGTAAAGCAAATGCCAAAGAGGGGAGCGGAAACGATACCTCCACGTTCCGGGCATGGGAGAGACGACCCCGGCCAAGACTCGTACTCCCGGTATATAGTAATTAAATAATTATAACAGTGATTTTTTATTGCCCACTCCACGTAGGGAGGTAAAGGGCTACACGTGGGACCCATGAGTAGCGAACGCGGCTTGACGGGCAACAAGTCGGAAGGGCTTTCGGGCCGGAGGTGGGCTGTTGGTCTGACTCGGTACTGTTCAAACTCGGTTCAGACCTGCTGGACAGCAAGTGAACTCGGCTGCTGGGACGGCGGCTTCCGGGCCTCTCCTTGCTACGGCAGCTGGCTGGGACGCTTCAGGGGGGTTGTTGGTCGATCCCCGGGAGTGGCGGTCGCTGGATCGGAGCCGGGGATTTATGGGGGAATTAACCGGCGGACTGCTCTGCTGGCCTGTTCACGAGATAGAATTACGCGCTTCCATGAAAATAATTATTGCGCCCAAATCCGGAGGCGGATCGGGGCGAAATTTAAGCCGTTGGAAAGAGGACTCGAAGGGATACACCATATATTTATTTCACAACCATCCAGTATACGGATTGGAAATGAAAAAACTCTATGTGTTGTAGTTGTTTCTGGCTTGGAATCCATATCAAGCAGGACAGAGTTAGATCTGCCTGAGAATGGCCTTTGACCGGATGGAAAACGGTAGATCTGGATCTTGGATATTTTATGGGGGATAGAGGGAGATGTCTGGGATGTGCACAATTTTTATGGTAATTTTCTGGAGTGGTATAAGGTGTGAGAAAAATAGAAGAACAAGACACTGTCTCGCAGATCTGCAAACTGGCAGATTGCGCGGGTGGAACTAAATGACTAGGAAAAATAGGAAACGGTGGCGGATTGACACGAAATTTAAAATGGGAGGAGGTAACAACAAGGGGGATGTTCTATCAAAATTTGATGACCATCAGATAACAGGATTGGGAGAACCAACCTATTCTTTGGGCTTCAGTTCTGCAGGTCGCAGGTCTAGACAGCATGAGGAAGATGGAGGTGTGGCAGCTCGATGGCAGCTCCGATGGCGGCGGCGGCAGCGGTGGCTGAGCTTCACACCCAGGGGAGGAGATATAACTTGGAATCACTCCAAGAATATGGCATATGCATACAACGTTGGTGCATGTTTTTCTTCCTTCACACAACGTCTTTGCACGATTTGCATTATGTGAACTAGGTCGGTGCTAGTTCATGTTTCATGCGCATAAGGTCGGTGCATGTTTTGCACCCTACACACTAAGGTCCTGGCATGTCTTGAGTCTATGCATGATGAAGTCTATGCGTTTATGCTCACTAAGTCTGTGCATGTTCTACATCTCACATAACTCAGGTCAGTGCACGTTGCCTGGCATATGTTACAAGGTCGGTGTAGATTTGCCCCTTTCATGACAAAGTATGTGCATGTTTTCTGGCAGTAGCATGATCAAGTCTGTGCATGTTTGCACATTACACCATAAAGTCCATGCACTTCATTGTTTAGAGTCTGTGCACATTTCTGTCTTCGAAAAGCAAAGTCAGTCCATTCCTTGTTCAATTGCTTATCAAGTCTGTGCAGCCTTTGCCTCGTACATACGAGGTCCGTGCATATCTTCTTCTAACGTCGATGTTAGTGCTCGTCTTTATGCAGTAAGGTCAGTGCTATTATCAAATGGCTAACACTTACGAATGTCTTTGCCTGGTGAGTTATATAGTTCAGCATCTGCTGAGCAAACTGCACGTGTTAGTTAAAGTACCGGGTCGATGGCTCTAGACCCAAGGCTAGGACCGGAACAGATGAACCTGCCACATGGACTGGTATAGTACCATGATTCTGACATGTGGAATCAAACATGATCAGATCTGGGTGAAAGTATTGGGCGGGAATCGTGGTACCCACGCGCCCATCATCTACCTATAAAAAGGGATAAAAAGGCTGAGAGAGAGAGGACCTAAAGACAAAAAAAAGGGAGAGAGCCAGTTTAGAAAGAGGAGAGCCTAAGTGATCTCAAGGATTAGAGTCTAAAAGCTACTTCTTCAGAAGCTACATTGTTACTGTCTTTGAGCGATTGTTTCTCTGATTATTTTCATCTTCTTCGAGCTTTTTGTTTTGCATTTCTCAATTCCTTTCTGTTACCCTCCAAGTTCAGTTGGAGGAAGGGAGACTGTGTCTCTAGTTGAGAGTAATGGTGTGCTACTCGTGGTTTCCCTCCATTGTGTTTGGAGGAAGAGAGGATTATTCCTCTAGTTCATGAGCTGCTAGGAGCAATTCACGGGGTTCCCCTTTGTAGTGTGCAAAAGAAGGGAGGTTGGTCCTCCAGTGTTTCTTCTGGTTATCAGAAGATCGAGGAGAGTGTTCCTCGGGGCAAGCTGTAAGGTAGCAGATGTTGCAGACTGAGTCTGCGGTTCTTTTTGCTTAGTGCAAGGAAGCCTTACTCCGGAGGAGTAAGGGGTGGACGTAGATTGCAGATTGCAATCGAACAACATTAAAAGTTCTTTGTCCCATTGTTGTGGTTTGCTGATCTGTCCATCATACTATTTTCAGCTCGCCAGCTGTTCGATCGTTGCTCATTGTAGCTCTCACTTTCGTTAAACATCTGTCCATCTATCTGCTACGTGGCCAGTCTAGAGAAGCTTCTCTATTGCATTTTTGATCTACATAAGTCGATCTTCGAATTATTTTGAATTGGGGGTGACCTATTCATCCCCCCTTCTAGCTCACCCTTTGTGTGAACTATCAGCACCGACCTTATATGCAGGATTCAAAATGTGCACTGACCTTGTGTTTCACAAGGTGAAAACGTGCATCGACCTTAGATGCTGCACTTGACTAACTAGCATCGACCTTATGTGACAGAATGCTATAATGCACAGACCTTATCCTCTCATGGCAATAACATGTGTCGACCTTAGTAAGATATGCATGCATACTAGCATCGACCTTAGTAAGAAATGCATGCATACTAGCATCGACCTTAGTAAGAAATGCATATGCATGATGACTCTGATGACTTCACATGCATCAACTTTGATGTATGTATGCACTGACTTATAAACAACAAAAAAGGCATCAATACACTTATCATCAACCACAATCTTCAGCACATCAAACATAAGATTTTCATGTACTCATGCATCAACATGATTCATAGTGTGACATCATCAAAACCAAGGTTCCAACAATTATATGGAAGAAGTTGCCTCTCACCTATCTGTTAGAATAATGAAGCTGGAGAAAGAGAACTTCTAGGCCCTGAAATCATCAGGGATACTACCGAAAAGGCAAAACTCATTCGCGAAAGACTCCAAATGGCTCAAGATAGACAAAAGTCATATGCTGATAATCGGAGGCACGACCTGGAATTCCAAGTGGGAGACCACGTATTTCTCAAAGTTTCTCCAGGACGAGGTATTCGAAGGTTCGGTATTAAAGGCAAGCTTACTCCGAGATTCATCGACCCTTTTGAGATTCTTGAAAGGGTTGGCGAGATCACTTATCGGATTGTTTTGCCCCCTCAATTGGCGGGAGTCCATGACGTATTTCATGTTTCTATGCTCAAAAGGTACGTCTATGACCCTTTCCATGTTATAAGTCATGACGACTTGGTGATTCAAAAGGATATGACATACGAGCAAAAGCCAATCAGAATAATCGATCGTGAAGTACGTCAGCTACGAAATAAAACTATTCCCATGGTAAAAATCTGGTGGAATAAAAGTTCGGACCAAGATGCGACATGGGAAACCGAAGAAGCTGTGCACAAGAGATTCCCAGAACTCTTTGATTGTAAGTATACTCTCCATAAAAACCAATGAAATGAATTTAGGGACCAAATTCTTCTTAAGTGGGGGAGGGTGTAACACCCTAGAATTTTTTAGGAATTTTTTGAAATTAAATAGAATGATTTAGCATTTAAAAATGCTTAATGGGCTACTTAAATGAATTAAGGATTAGTTAAATCAATTTAAGTGCCCTAAATTAACCAAAAGGGTTTAACCCATTAAATTAGGCCCACAAATCAATTTCCAAAGCCTTTAGGCCCAAGCCCACTTCTAGAGACGTAATTAGGGTAATTTATAAAATTAAATTGGATAAATAGGTTGATAAAAAGGATAAATGGGAGATAATTATAAAATCTGAAATTTTCAGTTTTACACACGAGAACATGGTCTATCTCACGACTGCCTACTCACAATAGCGGTCGCGGGATGACCGCTACTATCTTCCATGAAGGGAGGTGTTAGAAGCGTGGAAAAATTAGTTTTTTCCCATCCCAATCCCTTAGGTTCGATGCTATCTGGCTTGGTAACCTAGTCTAGGACTCTTGGGGATTAATCATACCTCAAATTAGGACTCCTAATCGATCTAATCCCTCAAATCCTAGCAAATACTATAAATACAACACAGATTCGACCTACGCTAACCTTACTTGTGGCTCGCGTTGGTCGACGGTAAGACAGAGGTATTTCATGTTAGTCCTTTAGGCTTTATTGTTCCCTTTAGTATATTCTAACAATCTTCCAAATCTCGTGCTAGGAGGTCACGCCGTTGGAGAGTTAGGAGGACCAGAAGTCACTGGTTCCCTGCAGATCGCACAGGAACAAGTGTACCGGCCCAATGAACATCAGAAGGTTAGAAGCCCTAGCAGAGGTAATTTCACGTTGAATCTTTAGAACTAATTGTTCCTCTTCATATCTTCTCATCACCCTCCAAATTTCACGAATTTAGGATGAGAGGATAAAGAGTTAGAGCGATTGGAAGTTGGGGTTTCCATGCAGGACACACAGGGATAGAGACCTTCTTCCAGTCAGAAATTTGATGTCTAGGAAACAAATCAGAGGTAGGTTATCTCATGAACGGCTTAAACATCAAGTTAGGAGTAAAAGCCCTCTATTTCCATGTGACTTCATGTATTATACACGTAGTATTTCATGTTTTACTATGACTACGCATCTAGGTTATTTCTGCATGCATAGCCTTGCACCTTCTAATTAAAGATAAGAATTTTGGCATGATCCATGTATTTCCATGCACTCTATTCATTCTAAACATGCTCTTACATGTTATCCATTTATTCTCCATACTTTTTATGCATTTATTGCCCTAGAATAGGCCTTTCACTCGATAGTTATGAGTTGTCTGATACAGGATAGAAACGGTCTCTCAGAGACTGCTACTGTATAGTAGCGGTTCCAAACTGACCGCCTCTGTCTAGTTGCTGTTATGGAAAGACCGCCTTCATGTTTCAGTTCTGCAATCTGTTAACTTCAACAGAATGCAGATTAGCCCTTATAAACATTTATTAAGACTAAGTTATTAGGCCCTATTCCTAGTTATGGCACTGGATTCATGATTTTGGTTATATTGTACACCAACTATGATAGATTTCATGTCTTACATGATTCATAAGCTTATTTTATCTTATGCTAATTTCAAGCCAAA
Source organism: Amorphophallus konjac (assembly GCA_022559845.1). NCBI lineage: Eukaryota > Viridiplantae > Streptophyta > Magnoliopsida > Alismatales > Araceae > Amorphophallus > Amorphophallus konjac. The sequence goes on along the minus strand of CM040121.1, from coordinate 439,880,190 downwards.
ATCATATACTCTTGTATTAAAGTCATATTTCATATGCTTTATGAGCTTATTCTATTGTTGATTTGATCGCTATTTTTACATGATTCACTCTTATCTCAGTCTTTCTTAAGTACATGGCACGTATTCTGGTATGATGTCATTAGTTACATTTTACACTCATAGGAACACTCTCTTGGACTTGAGATCCTCTCTGTTGGATATTTCTTCCACCGGACTAGGTGATCTTGTTTCAAGGCCTCCGTAAGTGTCCGCGAGCCTGGGATTCCCACTAGGACGCCGAGCTGGTTGTACCCTAAAAGCCCAATGGATTTAGAAAGCACATATGATATCTACGTTTCCTGCACCTTGGCCTGATAGCGGTTCTCAGATGACTGCTAATGTCAAGTAGCGGTTCTGGAATGACCACCTTCTGCCAGACTAATTCCTACGTCGATTCCTTCCTCTCTCAAGCGTCGACTCTGTCTAGTAGCTTTCCTGACCCAACCACTACTTCATAATAGCGGTCCTTTCATGACCGTCTCTTCATGAAACATCCCAGGCAAGACCGTTTTCTGTCCCTATGTGCTTAACCCGAGATTTGGTCCACAGGTTGAATTTCCTATGTTCCTAGATGGTCTATTGATTATCTAGAACCCAAATCTTGATCACATAAGTTATTAATGAATTATTAAAGTTAAAGAATGTGCCGTTATGCTGTCGGATTCCTCCCGTAGCATAACCTTGTCATTAAATCATCTTTGAACTCTCATGATTCATAATTGGTGCATTCTTACCTTGATGTTGTTATCATGAAGCTATTATTTGAACTTTACATTGTTGGCCTACTTTATTAATTCTCGTGGAAGTAGCTTGATTTATAACTTGAAGATGCAAGAGCGGGCACGAATAGTGTCCAAGGGCTCGACACTAGCCCCTTCGACAGATAGTCAAAAACATGCTGTAAACCATGGGGTATGATGAACACTGGCGTCATATTACGCCGGGAGTACTTTTTTAATAAACGGGTGAAAACCATGAGGCTCTCATGAAATTATATATTCTTGTTACATGACTTTCTAGTGCATAGTCTTTATGGTTATGAAAAGTACATTCTCGTTACATGCAAGTACATTCTTGTTACATGAAAGGCCACATTATATGCTTGCTAGATCATTATCTCATTCTACATGAACTCTCTTATCTCTATGGTCAATTGCGTTCTTACTTTGGTTTCATTAGTATGATTTACCGTATTTCTTTTATCTTACCTTCTAGAGGTAAGATGCTAATTATTTAAACATTGTCTTCAAGTTGATACGAAGATACCTACTGGGCAAGTGTGCTCATTCCCTACTTTTTTCAATCCTTTTCAAGAAATTCTAGCGGGTCGGGTTCGGACTATTCAAGTGGCAGATCCGAGAGTGAATGATACACGAGTGGAACCGTAGATATGAGTCCATACAATTAGTCATGAGTCGTTATGTAATTTTCTTTTATTGAGTCTAGTGATGTAAAGAGTCAAGAATCAACATTATGTACTTTTGATTATTATTCAATAAAAGCAAAGGTTTTGTCCAATCATTGTGCATTCATTCTTATGTGTGGATGTGTTAGCCCTTTGATTATATTGCTCGCTTGAGGCTTATCTTGCCGACTGTTCACGTTCTCGAACATCTTCCGCCGTACAAAATCTCGGGGCATGACATTGTCGGAAACCCGAAACGCTTAATTCATTTTAAGAAGAATCCAGGGTATGAAAGAGTTCAAGGTATAGGCCAAAGCCTAGGAAACAATCCAATGAAAGCACAAAATGTGAGAAACTGGAAGAATTGGCATCCACTCAGGTCGCCGCTAATTCTAGAATTCGCATCCAACTGGAAGGGCGCCAATTCTATGATTAAATTAATTTATAAAATTCTATATTTTAAATTAGCGTCCATTCAAAAGGCGTTATTTCTTTAATTCACGTCACCGTAAAAGGGCACTAATTCCATCTATTATTATTTTTCTTTAGTTTAAAATAAAATTATTTTTAAATTGGCATCCGTGTGCAAGGGCGCTAAATTTTAAATTCGCATCCGTTTAAGGAGACGCTAATTCTATATTCTCATAATTATTTGGTTTATTAATTAAGCATATGAATTGGCATCATGGATATGGACACGTATATATATATATATATATGAGAGAGATTAATGGTAGAGCTGAGAGTTTTTTAAAGAATAAAGAGAACAAGGGAAAAGAATACATATGGCATAAAGATAAATAGGTGTATAGTAAGGTTAGGTGGAAACTTGTAAAAATGTGAGAGTGCATCCTACAGTGGAGGTGTGATCAAAAGCCACGGTTACTATTCATTTAACACATTACTGTTCATTTATAGTGAATAATGCCACTTTTTAATTAGCAAGAATTTAATAAATTAAAATATATGAAAAATAAAAGAAAAATATAAGGATTCTAACCATATGCATATCCAGATTTTATCTTATCCAATTTAATAGATATAAAATTTTAAAGATGGGTATGTTCATACAGTGTAACAAGATCATTATTGTTCATTGAACATGGTCACTTTTAATATATGAAGTTTTTCATGGATCTAAAAATATAGAGATTAAGAGAAAATTATGGAGATTCCAAAAATATGCATATCAAGATTTTTAATTGGCATAGTTTCCTCATTACATATTTTTAAAGATGTGTGTGTTTAATCAGCCAAAGCCAACGTCAGGCCATTTTAAACATGCAGAACGCAGGGAGAAAAAATAGACTTTACAGAAGCATGGAATAAGGTGATGAATGATAATCTATGCTACGTGCATGCTGGGGTTTTAATGTTTGATCTGGACAGAGAAAACTTACTTGATTGAAATGGAAGAGAAAGAAGAGGAAGAACGAAATGACCACCCAGAGCCCCCTTTTCCTTTGAATCCTTCCCAACGTGTAAGGCAAAAATGGTGATTTAGGGGCCTATTTATAGGGATAAATTGGCCAAAATAATAAGATTCCTCTCCCCCATAAATTCAACTCATCTAACACCTAACTCAATGTTCATGGCCCATGTTAAACTATTCACTAACCCACCTTCAATAGGGTACAACCAACATTTCAGTGCTTTACTTTTTGGCCCATCCTTCTAGAATTGTATTAATTTATTCTAAAGAATAGGTGTTTAAGATGGGTTACCCATTTTCTCTATTTGCCACATTACTCCCAACCTAACCCAATAAGAGTTGTCCAAAAGTCCAAATGCTATTCATAAGCAATTTAGTTCATTAAGGTTTGTTCCTTAGCCCAAATTGTAAATTCTAGGGAATTTGGTTAGTTCTCTTGAAATTTAAGCTATTTAACTTCAAGAAAAATTCAATATAATCTCACTATTTATTTTAACTCAATTGAATTATTATTATTATTTGAGTCACTACAGGATGCCTTTGCCCCTAAAGTTCTACCCTGAAGTCTCAAACTCATGAATGCTATTAGCAACGGGGTCCCTAGAAAGGTTGAATATTTGCAAAATCTGCTTCTAAATCCAATTAGAATGGGTGCAACCAAAGAAAAGGTGGTCAGTGTTTTCTTCAGTCTTCTTACAAAAGGCACACATGTTGGCAAGGGGAATGCCTTTCTGCTTAAGGTTATCCAGGGTGGGAAGGTTTCTGTAGTAATCCTGTAAAAGTATAAAATTATAGATAAGGAATTATTTTCTAATTATTCTCACAATAAAGTAGAGACAATTATATAAGTGCGTAAATAAATCTATTAACATAAGTGTAAAAATTAGAATACATTATAATGGGCTAATTGGGCTTGAATTAGAAAGATTACGGCCTAATTGGATAAATAATAATGGGCCAAAAATCCTAAAAATCACACTAATTGGGGAAACCCTAAATTCTTATAAATTGATAGTTGAAACCTAGCCTACTGGGCGCAAAAGATGGAACTTATCCTTTGAATTTCTGACCTAATTAGGGTTTTGGGAAAGCTTTGGCAATGTAGATAGGGTAAAAGGTCGAGTTTTTTAGGATTATATCCCTTGATTAGATAGGATTTGGAAGACCAAACCCCTATATATAGGACCCAATCGACCCCCTAGACGATCCCTAGTTCGTGCTAAGGCGTGGAGGCAGAAAAGAGGACCGGATTCGGGAGGAAAGGTGAGATTTTTGGGGCGACCATAGAAGAACGAAGTTCATCGTCCTCTTCCTTAGATTGAGTCAAAGGTAGGTTTCCTCTCAAGCACAAACTAATTAAGGTTCTAAATCATGTTAATCTTCATGTGTAGAAGTTCTAGAGTGCTATTTGCCCAATTTTCATCATTCATATTGCATGAATTTGATGATTGAAGCAAGATACATCGTCCCGTGCCAGAACGGGCTTTCTGTTTGTAATCGCGGCCCTAACAGTAACCGCATTCATGAACGCGGCCCTGCAATAGACCGCGATCTTAAACTTTTATTTTAAACGTAATTTTTGGTTATAATATTTTTAATACAAAATTATTTATTTTTCATGAACGTAATTCTCTTGTAGACTGCGATCTTAAATATTATTTTATTAAAATGTAATTTTTCTCCATGTGAAAATTCTTATAAAATAATTATTTTTATCTGAATGTGGCCTTCAGTCTGACCGTGATTTGATCGCGTCCCCAGTGATGATCGCATTCTGTCAATGAGTTTTTCAGGAACCTACCTTTTCCCAGATGATTTTATGACATGTATAGGTTTAATATCATGTTATTTCAACTGATCATGGCATATGAACGCACTAAATATCTAGGCCATCATGGATGAAAGTTAATTCTTAAATTAGGATCATGAACTATGTCCCTCATGATTCCATGAAATTCCTTTATCTCCATGTTATCTTAAGAGAGTAGAAGTGTTCTAAAAACCTAAAATTGATGCATCTCATGGCATGATTCTCTATTCTTGCGCATGCTATAGATCGGCGTTTAATGATGGATTGTATAGTGCTTGGTTTGAAGGTTTTATCACTCCGGTGATAACAATCTACCGCTGCTTCATTGTTTCTGGTAGTGAGATAGAAACCCTAATTCTTGGTGAAGTTAGAACCCTCTGTCGGATATTCTTTCTATCGGATTAGAACTTTTCTCATCAAGGCCTCCGTAAGTCTCCGCGAGCCCGAGATTTCCACTAGGACGTCGAGCAGGTTGTACCCTAAAAATCTTGAAAACCACTGGAATCCACGTCCTACCGTGTAGGATAGGGTTCAACTGGCCTTTGGAAGGGCAGAACATGGTTCTGTTTGAGTTCTGCCAGGATTGTCCTGAACACGGCCTGAACAGGGACCGCGTTCAGCTTTCTGTTAGAGAAGGCGGCCATCCATCTAACCACGTTCTTCACCCTCATGTGTCTATCATTAACGTGACTTGGAGACTGACCGCGTCATCAGAAGATGGCCTGCTGACCGATCGCGTTCAACCCAGTGTTTTCAATGATTGAGTTTCTGCAATGATTGAGTGCCTGCATGTCCCTAAGTCTGAGGTTTATCATGCTTGGCACATTTCCTCGCTCCCCTTGATCCCTTTGGGGTATTATTGAGAGTCTTGTATCTTAATACTCAACTTTATTCAAATTCTCCATGAGATGGATCTAAGTTCTAACTTAGTTCGTATTTCAATGAGATCTTTGATTTGTAATGACTTATGGTTACTTGATTCCTTTCATGTTACTGGAACATAACTTCTTTGGATTCATTGGCCACTAATAAATGAATGGAATTATCTAGAAACTAATGAATGGGACTATGGTCCAAATTGACCTCAATGCTTGTGCATATAGGGCCCGGTCAGGTCCTGGGAGGAGCACCCGAAATATTCGATAATGATAGGAATATTGATCAAATGTGGTGATGGTATTGCACCATACCCAGTGCAAGATTGAATCTAGATATTTCAATGAATGAATGAATGAATGATTGAATCGAATAAAATATTGTTCTTGACCCGAAAGGGGTAAATTATTATTGAAACTCCAATGTTATTAGGCCAATCCTAATGTTATATTCATCTTGATGTCCAATCCATTGATATATTGTGTTAGCTTGTCATTGAAATCTTACTGATCTTTTTCCTTATCACAACTTATTCCTTGATATTGTCTCATACTTCTAAAGTTCTTTCCTTTATTGATCATGTCATATTGTATGTCCTATTGTCTCTTGATTTAGTATGCTATTTTCATACCATGGCATATAGTCATAAAGCATAAGATAATTAATTACTTATATTTGTCGGGTTAAAGAGGAGTAATCCCTATAGAGCGTTCGCTCACATAGTATTTTCAATATTTTTCAGGTAGTTCTCACAAATGGCTCGAGCTTACGACAAACTCATGAAATAACGAACGTTTAAGAAAGACGACCTCGTCATGATCAAAGAAAAAGAGGTTCTGACATGATGTTCCAACTGTAAGTTGTAGCCCAACTGGCGTGGGCCTTACATCATTCACACTGCCTATGAAGGAGGGGCCTACTAGTACAAGAAAATGCACGAATGGGGACAAATTTTTGGGATGGAATTTTTTCGTCGCAAAATCCATCCCTAATAGTGACGGAATTCAGATGGTTAAAATATCCATCGCAATTTGAGATGAAATATAAATATGTCCCAATTTTCGATAGATTTTGGGATAGATTTAAATTCCGTCTCAAAACTTATTACGAATATTTAAAAAAAAACAAAAATATTCCTATGGAATTTAGTTCTGTCAATATTCGTAATAAGTTTTGAGATGGAATTTAAATCCATCCCAAAATCCATCAAAAATAGTGACAGATTTATATTCCATCTCAAAATTTATTAATGTAATTTATTTTTTAAAAAATAGTAAAAAGAATTGAGATAGAATTATTTTTCGTCCCATTTTTTGATGGATTTTGGGGTGAATTTAAATTCCATCTCAAAATTTATTATGAACTTTAAAAAAAGGTTAAAAAAATTTGGATGAAATTCTAGTCCACCCCAAAATCTATTGGAAATTGTGATAGATTTTGGGACAAAAAATAATTTCATCTCTAAAATTATTAACTTTAATTACTTAAATAAAATACTAAAAAAAATAATTGAGATAGAATAAAATAGGATGGGTAGGGCCGGTGAGCTGGCCAAATTCAAAGCCTGAATCCAGCTTGTGGGCCTAATTGGGCTGGGCTTTTAGGCCCGACCAATTTGCTCCCAATCTAAATTTGACCGTTGGATTTAAGCAGTTTGAAGATGATCCAACTGTTAGATTTGCTTCCAATCTAAATCTATTTGGTCCCGATCGAAATATGATCAAGATCCGATAGTTAGATTTACTATTGATCTAACTCTGACCGTTAGATTTAAGTTTTGATAAAATTTTGACCGTAAAATGCACCAATCTAATATGCAAAATTTGATCTAGACAATTCACTTATACGTGACATGATTGAATGTTATTCTGGTTATATGATTTACATGATATCTGACTTGGTTGGTGCAAGAAGGGCCATTATTATTGGAACTCGAATGATTATTGACCAATTCTATAGCCATGTTCACTTGTACATGTTCATTCATTTGATATACAATGTTATCTTGTTATTGGTTCATTATTGGGATCTATTCCCTTCACTTTGACCTTCATGTATTTCCTTGAAATTGAAATCCATATGTTGGGTTCGTTGCACTCCCTCTTTGTCTTTGATAATGGTTTTGATGATAACAAAATATTGTGTGTGTTGCGTGTATATAGGGTGGCATACGTGTTTTCAAGTGTTGTGGCAAATGAGCTAATATGTTATGTTGCATCTTGTTTTGCAGGTTGCTTTACAGGGTTGAAATCCTTAGTCTTCATGAATATACTTTTGATGGTGTCTCATGCATTCTGTTCATGAGACTTTGGAGCATTCATCTGAATATTGTGTTTTTCAATGGGTTTTCAAATGGTTTGCTGGATGGGCATTTCATTTTAAGATTTGTTGAAAGATCCACATTGCATTTCATGAGTGTCGACACCTCCACTATTGCAGCTCTTGTTTGAAGACATTTCAATCATGCTAACTGTGAGGATTTATTGTGGCTTGAGAGAGCATATTCGTTATATGATTATTTCTGTTGCTATTGTTTCATCAATAATGGCTGATTAATTATTTTGATCACTTGGCTTCACATGCTTAGACCTTAGCATACACTTGCTCAGACTTGTGCATCATATGCACAGACTTGGATCCCTTATGTGCATCGACCTGTGTAAGGTTGCTTGGACATAATGCATAGACCTTTGAATTAAAGGGTTGCTTGGGCATTATTTTGGTTGGAATAATGATAATCAATTTCATATATGTGGTTCCATTTCCATATGAAATCATGCAGTTTGAACAATCTATAACAACATGATCAAGCATTCAGTTGCTTGTCTTTAAGATTGACATGAATCTGAATTTCCAGAATGTGCAGGTTCTATTTTGCTATCAATTCATTAGGGTCCATGGTAAGTGTTGATTTATATTGGTTCCTTTGCAAATGAGATGTGATGTCAACAATAGAAATATGAATAAGCAATGTGCAATATGCAATCAACCTATGAACATGTGCAGCATGAACCTAGGCAATCAACATGGAATCTAAGCATGGGCATGCCATCTCTATGAGAAATAAGCAAAGGAAAAGAAAAATCACACGCCGGGGCGTGGAGCAAGGGAATAAAAGAAAATACACACCGTGGGTGTGGAGCAAACAAGTAAAAGCAAGTAAAGAAAAGATATGAGGAAAGAGAGAGGACTACTGCCCAAACTAGAGGATTGTGATCGCCACCAAAGTAATTTAACTAGCCAAAGCTAAGATAAATACCTTGGAAATAGGTGGATGCAACACCCGCCCACAGGAGAGAGAAAAACTGCACTTCTGCGAACAATAATGGTCGAAGACTGGCGCGCTAGAGAAGTTAGCGGTCTCACGATAAACCGCCAGAGAACTTTAGCGCTCCAATGTACATCTGCCAGAGAACCGCAGAACAGCAAGATTTGGGACTTTTGATCTCCACTTCTTCCAACCGGCCAGAAGACTTGGGCCTCATGCTATGGACCTGTGAAACCTGCAAAACGTGTAGAGAACATAGAGAAACAACCCAAATTAGCTCGGTAACAAGTGTAGTAACTATAAGACAAAGAAAACTAGAAACATGCAATTAGAAGGGTGGATACCTAGGAGGTTGGTTTTTTTTAACCCATGTGGGGCGTTTTAAAAGATGGGAGGAGGTTTTAAAATGATGCAGGAGATGGAAGAACGTGAGAGAGGAAGAGGGAAGATGCTTTGGATGCTTATGAGGGGGAAAGAAGAATTAAAAACACAAGATAACACTAAGACCCTTGGAACTTGATACGCCCTGGACTTAGGAGGCAAATGGACGTGGGAATCAGTTATCCTTGATTGGTTCTAGCTCCAAGATGCGGCATCACTTCGACGCGAACCCCAAAAATCTCCTCTTCAACCCACGAACTCAAGGGTTCTATTTATAGACCCTCAAAGTCAAGGCTCGAGTTGGAGGGATAATGACTCGAAATCAGGCCAAAAACTAGATAATCATTGAAGATAATACTCCCAAGAGTCCATACAATCAAACGGGAGCTTCTAAGGATGTGTATTGAGGGAGAAATCATCAGATCAAACTCTTAATTTGGCCACGGAGTAGCAGAGAAAGAGCAGTCCTGCCAGAACTCTCTGTCTGATGAAACGACCTTACGATAAACCGCCATAGCCATTTGACGGCCGAAGAATGGACCGCCACCCAGCGTTATCCAACAACAGATAAGGCCAACGGGCCAAGTTTTCATAATAAGGACTCTGTGAGCAGGTGGCGGTTGATGGCTCATGCGCCAGAAGCATATGACGGTCCCACGATGAACCGCTATAGCACAACGGATAAGATAAGATAAAGCTTGAGAAAGGCTGTTGGCTTTTGGACTCTGGCGTCATCAAGCGGTCAAAGAAAGGAGCGCTACACGTTAGCAAACGCACCAGGGATAGGCCGCCAGAGACAATGGGGTGGTAAATAGCATGAAGGCTTGCTAAGCTTGATCCAGCAGACAAAGAATGAGGAGCGAGACCCAACCAAGGAGAGGTGACCCAAGAAATAGGCCTCAAAATTGACCAAGAAGGCCCAGTAAGGGTGAACAACTCGGAGCATCATAAAGATGAGCAAGGAAATGACCCAACTTATTGGTCATAAAACGGGTGTTAACAGATGCCCCTCCATAACGTCCTCTTTGCAGGGGAGCGAGCGGAGGTGAAGTGAAAGCGACATGGAACATGGAGGTGAAATGGAAATGAAGCGGATTGGACTGAAAAGCGGGCGTTAAGGTAAACGACACCCGTCCTCAACCAATGAGCGATAGGAATCTTCCGAAAAACTTCGGACCAATGACAAGGAACATCAAAACCGAATGACACATGCCTGGAGGAACTAACAACTAAGGAAAGGAAAACACGGCCAGCGGCTGGAGCAAACGAAAAAAGTAAAGAGACGGGTAACTAAACTGTAGACCTGAATCCTTAGCTAACCAAACCGAGTAAAAAGATCGAAGGAAACCTTCCAACTCAGAGTGGAACAACTCTCTTTACTCAAGACCATGGATACATAGTTATCCACCATAACTGAGACACTCAAACAGATGAGGGCACGTGAATGCTCAAAGATGCGCATGATACATGTTGGGCTAAGATAAAGGAAATCATCAAAACGAATGCGAAGAAAATATAAAATATAAAGTACTCAAGGATACTATTGCTAGACCAAGTCAAGACGGAGTCAAGAGTCATCCGCAACCACGGCGTGTGAGACAGAGTCCATCGTCCCCCACCTGGCTCGACCGAGCGTCCTATCCAACGATTAACCGTATGCTCCTACATCATCATCGTTTTTGTTAAAGGGGAACATCAGATCCCAGAACACACGGGCAACCAGCCGGTCATTGAGAGGCTATAGTAATGTAGATACCATATAGTAATACAACAATGAGTAGGGATAGAGAGCCAAACCTGACTTACCTGCCAAGCGAAACGGTATTTTTTTGGATTTTTAAAAATTTTAAAATTTATGAATTTTTCAATAAGACACAACCAACAACATGAACATGATAAACAAGTGTTGGAAATCTGGTTTTGATAATGACAACTTATGAATCATGTTTAGACTGGATTAAATAAAGCTGTTGTAGGTTTTGCTTGATATGCCTTGCACTGTCTTAGGTTCATGTGATATTTGTTCAAGTCAACGGTCAACACCAACAGTCAGCTGGTCAACATCACTTGTTTAATGTGAGTCAACCTCTGACAGGTAAAGTCAATGCACATACAAGTTGATACACATCCAGGTCAGTACAGATATCTCAGATTTCTATTTAGCTCAATGTCGATACTAGTTCCAGTCTTGGCTGACTAAGGTCGATGCAAGCTGCACTTCATGCATATAGGGTCGGTGCATATGTGCACTCAGTGCATGTTCAAGGTCCGTGCAAGTCTTTGATTACATGCTTTACTCTAGACATGGTAAGTCCTTGTCTCGATGCAAGTTTCTCTCTATAACCTCAACACTTGTGTTCGACTCAGAAGAGCTCGGTGCATCTCGCATAATGTCCATGCATAGTATGCCGTGGTGCATTTCTTTGTTTCTAAGCATGAAGAAGGTCTGTGCTTGTTGCATGATTTAGGTCCATGCATTGTTTGACACTCGTCTTTTTGCTTAATGAATATTAAGTCAGTGAATGCATTGTCTCGTTCATAAGCTTGTTCGGTGCATGTTTTTCCAAGTTCTGCATTTCTCGCATAAAGAGCTTGCCTCAGTGCAAGTCCTTGTTCATGCACATGTTCTGTTGTTCATATTCAGTCTCAGTGCATCTCACTAAGTCGTGTGCACCAAGGTCCGTGCATATCGTGTCCCTGCATCTCACCTCTCGAGGTCGGTGCAATATCTGGGTCGGTGCATTCTTTCTCCTTCTGAATAACATGAAGTCGGTGCATCCTTTATTGCATTAACATACTCGGTGCGAGGTTTGGTTTGCACCAAGTCGGTGCAATGTTTGGTTAAACGTAGGTCTAAGTCTCACCAAGTCGATGCAAATCACTGTTGCTGCATCTGAAGGTTCATGCATATAGAAACTCGGTGCAATACACTATTGCTGCAGCTGAAGGTACATACATATAGAAGGTCAGGTCCGTGCATATAGAAAGTCGGTGCAAACTTTGCACTGAGCTTTTCTCTATTTTAGGTATGTGCATATGTATGTTTTCACATTTCACGGTCAGTGCACATCTGGTTTAATTAAGCATAAGAACTGTGCAAGGTCTGCTCTTCCACGTAATGAACTCTAAAATTTCTGCAAGTGATCCTAAACGATACTCTCTCTTTTGCAGGGAACAACCTCGTTCACAGTAGAGGCATGTGATCTCTGGAAAAGGCGGGAACAAGCTCTCTGCATGCCAGTAGCGAGAGCCTATGGGATCCAAGCCAGAAGCTCTATAAGAAGGCCCCTTCTGCGATCAATGAAGTGTGCGAGACCACGATAGATAATTAAAGAAGGGCTTTGCAGCCAGAAAGAAGAACACGAGAGCCAGCAGAAAAAGAAAAAGAGGAAGGAGTCGCCAGGAGAGCGAGAGAGTATACTGAGAGAAGAAGAAGAAAGAAAGAGGTAGAGAGTGCAGAGAAGAGAGTAGAGAGAAGAAGAGAGAGACTTCCTGAAGAGCAGAGTTCTATTGGCCTCTGGATCAGATCTAAGCCAAGTTGCTCCTACAGAGCTACATTTGTTTCTGTTTCTCCTTTTTGTTTTTCGTTTGTTCTTTCCATTCTCATTAGTGTGCTTCCGATCCTCAGGGTTGAGGTCGGGGTTCCTCCTGTGGACTCAGGAGAAGGGAGACTGTGTCTCCGGTTGCTAGTGACGGGATGCCACTAGCGGTTCCCCCCGGTTTGGAGGAAGAGAGGAAAGTGTTTCTCTAGGTCAAGCTGTAAGGCAGCGTTTGTTGCAGACTGAGTCTGCTTTGGACTCTAGCATGGGCTAGTGGAATCCTCACTCGGTTTGAGTGAGGGGTGGACGTAGGCAGACTGTGGGTCTGGCCGAACCACCTAAAATTCTGGTGTTCTGTGATTTGCTTTGTGAGTTTGCTCCTGCCTTCTACTTCTCTCACAGGGGCCCTTGTCAGGTTGGGTGTGCGCCGCCTGTTTGACTCATTGATTGCTTGATTCGACAAATCCGTGAAGTGGTTGAGTTGTGTGTGTGTGCTTCAGTATCACTCCTCACTAGTTTTCAGATCACCTTTAAAGAATTCAAGGTCTTCCCTGAGACGTTTTCTATTCCGAGAAATCTGCCTTGTCTTGCTTGGTGCTTTACTGTGCTTTCTCAGATTGGTAGTTCATCTAGCTAAAAGAGGTTCAGACTTAACAAGGTTTCAATATGCAAATCCTTTTTATTTAAGATCCATTCACCCCCCTCTGGATCTAATAAGTGATATCAGAGCGGGTTACTGGCTTTTAAGATCCAACGATCTGCAGTAGTTCCTGGTGTTTTTCAGTGGTTTCTTCCTCTATTTACCGTTTACTATCAGTGGTCGTCTGCATCCAATTTGCCAATGGCTCATCCTCCGATTTTTAATGGGTATGATTTCCCTAATTGGCGTGGCAGTCTGTGCACGTTCATCAATTCAGTGAACCCTAACCTCTGGAATCTTGTTTCCAATGTTCCACATAGAATGCCTAAAGATGTGTCCAAATGGACGGATAAACATAGAATAAAAAACAATGAAAATATGAGAGTTCTCTGCATTTTTAGAAGGACTGTTGATTCTGACATCTTTCCATTTGTTACAAATTACAGGTCTGCTAAAGATATCATGGACAAATTGATGGCAGTCTATAAGAGAAGTGATGACATCTGCTTGATGGTTAATGAGAGCAACCATAGCAGTGATCAAGATGAGTTCGAAGATACTGAAGAGGTAAACAACCCATTCTCTAGTTACACTTTAAATGATTGGGAAGATGCCTATGCCGACCTATTAGAATCTTATGAAAAACTAGGGAAGAAGAATAAAAGTCTAAAAAAGAAGTTAAATAATCTAATGAATCCTAACTCTGGAGAAAACATTGAAATTCTGAAAACTGAAAATGAAATATTCAAAAGACAGTTGTTGAATCTAGATGCAATCAATTCAGAACTCGATCAAGTCAAATCTGAAACGAAAAACTCAAAAAACAATGTCGGGAATCTGAACAAATATTAATCAATCTTGAAAGTGAAAACAGATTGATCACTGAAAAATTTGAGGCTGTTAGAGCTGTCAATTTAAAGTTTCAGGAAAATCTTGAAAAATATGAACCAGAAAACCAGCAAGAAAATGTTAAGGAAAACTAGAGTTTCCTAACTTATGTTTTGTTTGATGACGATAAGCTTGAGGAGGAGAACACTAAATTGAAAGCAGAAACTGAGAAATGGAGAAAAGAAAATGAGGAATTGAAACAGTTGAATACTGCCATGTCGGAAAGACTTCTTGTCTTGGAAAAAGGAAAATGCGTTCTTGATGAAAATCAAAATGAGCTCAAACTGAAACAAGAAGTTGAAACACTCAAAAATCTGAATGATGCTATGTGTCAACAAATTAAGTCATGTGAAGAAGAACTGGCTAGTTATGAGTTTAGTATCCTAGCTCTTCAACAAGAAAATAATGATCTTAATCAATCATTGTCTAGATTTGTTGAAGGAAGGAACAATTTAGATAAGCTTCTTGGAAGTAAGGTTAATTTTCAGAAGGAAGGATTATGCTATATTGCTACAAATAAAAAGAGTTTTGGAAACAAAACTCAAACATCTTTTGTTTCCAGTTCTAATACTCACAATTCTTCGGACCAACCTATCTTTCAGTT